>JAPWDS010000006.1:2426720-3033400 GCA_028828255.1 Penicillium fimorum
GATATCAAACCGTCCTGGGACTATCTTCGGATTATCCTGATTGTTTGCCAGACTGAGCAGTTTGTTTGCTAGTTTCTCAGGGTATAAATGCCCTGCTCCCCATAGACTGAATAGCGGAGATTTCTTCCCGGTGCCAAATACAGCGGAATACCACTAGGCCACAACAAAAACTAAGGTTCCTGTTTATACCCTTAGGGTTTGTACTGCGCTGAGATGAACACACGTGACAGGACCCACCCACTATGGGTTGGCTCTCTGTTGGACCCCGTCTCTCCCGTTTGTTCAACATCAGATGCAGTCTAAATTCATTATCTGTATTCTCGATGACAATCTTCAGATAATGAAGAGTTTACCTGCGAAAATTATGGCTGAGGAATAATTGGTTCTGTGATTTGGTTCTGTGATTTGCGCCAATATGCTTGGAACTAGCAAAGCTCTGACTATGTTCCAGAGAGAAAGGCCGATCATTTGTGGCCAAACCTAGCCCCACGCCGCTTGTTATTTGCTGTGGATCATTCACCTAGATTGAACAGCGAGATAGCTGGAAGCTCAACATTTCTTTCCCCACTAATCTTTTAAAGAAAGCACCCGCGGCCCTCAACCCACAGGAAGAAGCTGATTCTCAATGATGTGATGCTGGCTATCCGGGCCATTTCAGTGAGCATCGGGAGGTCAATAGACCAACTGCAAATAAGCGTAGTCGCGGAAAACTAGTGTATCGCAACTAGTGGCAATTGATCAACGTTTGTACTCCAGGGTCCACAGTTGATTACCGCTATGGGAGGTCTCTGAGAACAATACCTTTGTAAGGTTTTCCCCCCATCCCCCGGCTGTCATCTCTGAAACAAACTTTGCCAGGGGCAACACCTTAGCCAAACTCAATCGTCATGACCATCAATGAGAAGGCAACCGTGGATGACTCGGAGCTGGGAAGCTCCAGGGACTCAACTGAGGAGCACGAGGTCTTCAAGAAGACCGAGGATGGTGTCAGCTTCCGGGGTGTTGGCTGGTTTAAAGCGTGTATCATCTTCGTGAAGGTTCTCTTCGCGACTGGTGTGTTATCGCTGCCAGCTTCGCTGTACTCCCTCGGTGCGGTGGGTGGCTCGATCAGTATCATCGCCTGGGGCGCGTTCAACACCTACTCTTTCGTCATTCTGGGCGACTTTCGCAAGAAGCATCCTCACTGCCATTCAATTGCAGATATGGCGGAAGTTGCCGGCGGGTTCTTCGCGAAGGAGCTTACCGGGTTACTCTTCCTCATCGGCTACGTCCTTGTCGTGGGCAGTGGTATAATTGGGGTTTCAACAGGCTTGAATGCCCTCTCCCACCACTCTGCCTGCACCGTCTGGTGGTCTTTGATTGGAGCGGTTGTGATCATTGCAACAGCTTCGGTACGCAAACTCCAGCATGTGGGCTGGCTCACATATGCTGGATTCATTTCGATATATGCCGCAGTTCTGATCGTTGTCATCGGAGTCACAATGCGTGACCGGCCGGCTGCCGCACCCCAGGAGGGCCCTTACGACCTCGGCTACGTCGCTATCAACAACCCCGGATTCGCTGCTGGCATGGTTGCTTCCAGTACTATCTTCGTTTCTACAGCTGGTACCAGCGCCTTCATCCCGGTGATGTCGGAGATGCGAAACCCGAAGGACTACAAGAAGGCGTTGTATTTGTGCATGATTGTGGTTAATGCGTCGTACCTTGCATTCAGCTTGGTTGTGTATCGTTGGTGTGGACAATGGGTGGCCAGTCCATCTTTGGGTGTATGTATCCTCTATTTGACGCTACCTTTGGATGCAGTTGGCTAATTCTTGTTATGTACAGAGCGCCGGACAGACGATCAAGATGGTATCATACGGAGTTGCATTGCTCGGACTGGTTGTGAGCGCCACAATCTACTTGCATGTGAGTATCCCCCTCGCGCCTCGTCTTTCTAGAACTGACTTTGCTCTTTAGATCGCCGCCAAATATGTCTTTGTGCGCATCTTGGGTAACACGCGTCATTTACAGGCCAATACTGTCGTTCATTGGGCGACTTGGCTGGGCTGCACCATCAGTCTTGGTGCTATTTCCTTCATCCTCAGCGAGACTATCCCTATCTTCAACTATTTGGTTGCCCTGATTGGGTCTGTTTGCTTCGCCCCACTTGCTATGTGTCTTCCTGGCTTCTTGTGGCTGCACAGCAACAGTCATTACCGGAAGGGTACACTTGCGCAGCAGGTGATCTACCTGCTGCACTGGGGAATGGTACTCCTAGGAATTTTCTTCCTTGTTGGTGCGACCTATGGAGTTGTCATTCAGATCATTGATGCCTACGCAACGGGAATGATCGGTATGTTTTGGTATACCCCAACAGTGCAGCACGTGCGACTGACAACCTTTTTCATTAGGCTCCACTTTCAGCTGCCTCGACAACTCGAACTCGTCCTAGGCATGCGTTTTCGAGGAAATACTCTTTGTTTGCTCCAGCTACCTAGGGATCGGCCCCCAGCTGAAATCATATATATGCTCAATACCTGGTGTGAATGGTTATAATGAGGACCCGGGCGGTCTAATGTAATGAGCGGTCATAGAATGGTATCAAATTTTGTATTCGAGACGTGCCTAACTCTCAATAGGTCTGGTTAGGGCCGCTAATGGAAACACTAGTCACTAATGTAGGTACCGTTTCCACTTGCATCCAAACTTGGGTCTCCGTGTGGTCCCCGGACGGAGTTCCGCGTCCTCGGGAACCCACATGTTCTTGCTGCTTTAACCGTATTCAGTATGACTTTTGTCTATCAAAACTTTGATTCCTTCCCGCTTCTCTTTTTCTCGGACATTAGAGATTTTTCTGCCACAGTCAGAGGTCCTCTTCCCGCTTTCATGACACATACTATTATTTCGGTGCTCTAGACTCCATCGGAACTGAATCGCAAATTCGTGGTATCCCGTGTGGACCCGCGTCGGTCCACGACCTTGCGGTTTTCGGCCTGGTCTTGGTGTGGGGACTCACAATGCCGTCCACGCTGCCTTATCGCAGCACCTGCAGCTAGCCGCAGGTAATCTTAGCTAGATGCTTCATCCCGGGTTGCAGGACGCTAAGGCAGAACTCGACCAATTCTCACCAGGCCACAACTTCTCGAGAACTGGCTTTTGATAAACAGTATCCAATTGTTCATCTACGTCTCTCTATATTCCCGAAGTTAGCATATACGAATCCAGCCCTTGGAAGGGTGAAAGCCAGCGTGTCTCGCCCGTTCAGCGGTACTAGGGCTGTGCGTCAGTAAGTTAGTAGGTCATCAACAACAAATATTTGGGACTCTCTCTCAACAAAGATATATTCCATACCTGCCAGTGTCTGGTCTGGGCTCAAATTAGAACGTAAACTCCAGTGGACGATTACAATAAATTGCAGGTCAAATCCGTGGGAAATACTTCCTTCCCACAAGTGCGAATCCTAGTAACATATTCCCAGCCTCATGTGATCGCAAGGCTACTTTTTACCTTCTTTCCCCCAATATGAAGGTTGCGGCAACAGTACTTGAATGACCGATTGAGTTTATTATTTGACTACGCCGGCTATATAGCGGGTATCCCCTTTTGGAATACCGGCATGGCAATAGTCTCGGCAATAATCCTTGTGGGGGCGAGCGCGGGGTATCCTATGCCGGCCTGCCATACAAACGAAAAAAAAAAATTAGATGGATACAGGAAGACAGGCTGGAGCTATAAGTGGGATAACCAAGGTCTGCAATTCTCCATGTATTATTTCGACACCTAATCAACACCTCCAATTATACACTGTACACCTACAACTTAGTTGACCATGCCTCTTCCCAAATACACCTACACGGGCCCAATCGACCACGCCGTGGTGCCCGATCTCGCCAATGCCAAAGGCAAATCTGTAATTATTACCGGAGGCGCAAATGGAATGGGCGAGACTATGGTGCGCGCCTTCGTTGAGGCCGGCGCCTTCGTCACCTTTGGAGACCTTCACCCCCGAGGAGAAGATCTCGCTAAGGAATTGAACGCGAATGGTGAAACCGCCGCGTTTGTCAAGTGCAACATTACAGACTGGGATCAATTGATTACACTATTCGAGACGGCAAAGACCAAGAGCCCGCATAACAGCGTTGATGTTGTGATTGCAAATGCCGGAATCTCGCGCGCGTCGGGTGACAGTCTGTGGAACCTTGATGGTACGTCTCTCTATACTAGAAGTTCAACATACTCGAACTTCAGTTATGTATAATTATATGAAGCCAAGGCACTGACAGTCCACAGACCCCAATGGAGCACCCACTAAGCCCAATCTCAATATCGTCCGTGTCAACATGGACGGGACATTCTATACCTGGAAACTCGCAGTTCATTATTTCAGAAAGCAGGCAGATACCCCTGACCGCGACCGATGCTTCATCATGACTGGAAGCATGGTCGCGTACATCGATTCGCCAGTAAATATACCATCTGATACTTACATGAATTGAGGAACTTTATAACTAACCTCGGCATTAGGGAAACTGGGAATACACAGCGACCAAGTACGGCCTACGCGGCTTCATGAAGACTGTGCGTCGAAACAGCTGGGAACAAGGAATCCGTATCAACTATGTTGCGCCATGCTGGATCAAGAGTGCTATCCGGACCAAGGAGTACGAAGCTTGGCTAATTGAGCGCGGTGTCGAGTTCGGTGAACAGGCTGATTGCGCCGGTGCAATGATGCGCATTGCCTGCGATAAATCTATCAATGGTATGCGAGCCCACACCCCTTTCTTTGTACCTTGTCTTTAGCCAAGAGTTTATGGCGATATCATAGCTAACCCTACCAGGCCGCTCACTCATGATCACGCCGAGGAGCATCGCCAAGGAGGGATTCATGGATGTTGACAAGGAAGACTATTCCGACCCCAAAGACGCATACTTCGCGAAGAAGCAAGCATCGCAGTTAGTCATTATCGAGGATAAATGGCTGGATGATTATAAAGTGAGAATTTACAAAGATTGAGTGGCGCTCCGTTTCTGACTATCAGCAGAGACAGGGTCAAGGACGGCCGGTGTGAGTGCGAAGCTTTACTATAGGGGGCACGTCTTGTCTAGTATTGAAATCAAATTAAATTTGAATAGCTTCGTTGCATGGTAAATATCATGCGCCCAAATATTTGGCATGCGATCTCTCTCCATATCCTCCGCTCGGAGTGTTGTTCAATACCTAGGGTAGCCCCATACGATAATCCGGAAAATGCTTCGGTCCAAATTAAATGACGGGTCGGTATGTCCGGCTATGTCGGCTCCGCACAACCGAACGGCCGATCCTAGTCAAGAGTACTCGTTAGGACAAAGCTAGCGAATATACATATAAAGCGGCTGTAGCTGAGATATTATTGGCACTTACCAAGTTATACAACATAGATCTGCACATTATGACAGTTCCTGCAAGCACTAACATCCCGTCGTCCATGTACGCGTGGAGAAAACACAAGGGAAACCCCGAGCCTGTGAGTAACCGCGAATTCTCTAGGAGGAACAATTGCTGATAACCACACAGGTCTGGGAAGAGGTTCCGGTCCCTGCGACGCCGAGTGGAGGATTCCTAGTGAAGTTGCTAGCTTCTGGGGGTGAGTATTTGATAGTTGTTGTGCACATTGCCGCTGCGGAAAATGATGCTAACATATGTTTTCTAGTCTGCCATAGCGACCATTCACTTCTCACTAGTGAAAAGCAGCGTCCTTGGTTCCAAGAAAAATATACTCTGGTATTTCAATCATATCTTATCCACCAATAGCCAGGAACTGCGACAGGCTGACCACAAGTTCTCCTTTCCAGGGCCATGAAGGATGCGGCGAGATTGTCCAGATAGGCGACCAAGTGAAAGACTCCGGTTTCAGTGTGGTGGGTTGTGCAAAAACATTTCCAGGAGATTTAACAGGCCTAACAATATACATAGGGAGATCGAATTGCGACTATCGCTGTCCCCGGCTGCGGCTCAGAGGACTGCCCAGAGTGCTCACGGGATCTCGCTCAGCTATGTGAGCAGGCTCACCACGCCGGTATTGGTCAAGATGGCTTCTATGCCCCATATGCTGCGCTAGATCTTCGAGCAGTAGTTCATGTCCCGGAAGGTTTGTGTCCATGATGATCTTGTTCAGCTCGATCTAACAAAATTTGCAGGGATTCCGTCATCTGTAGCAGCAGTGGCAACAGATGCTGTGAAGACAAGTTATCACGCCATCGTGAGACGTGCAGAGGTCAAGTCTAACGAGACTGTCTTTCTGTTTGGCCTTGGAGGCCTCGGGTTTAATGCGTTGCAAATTGTTCTGCATATCGGGGCTAGAGTTATCGTATCTGATATTCGACAAGAACGGTTGGAGGAGGCTGCGAGGTTTGGTGTTCCTCGAGAAGACCTGGTACCAGCTGGAAAGTCAGTACAGGACTTTGTGCGCGAGAATGGGTTGCAGGGCAAGATTGATACCACATTGGACTTTGTGGGAACACACCAAACTTTCCAGGATGCACAGAACATTGGTAAGCATTCTATAATGAAACTAGTATAATGGCGCTGACCATTTCATAGTTCGCAGAGGAGGGAAGCTTTTGTGTGTCGGTACCCTTGATGACGAGAACACAATCGACATGAAGATTGGCATTCAGAAGAGACTGAGCATTATCTTCACATATGGTGGGCAATGGAGAGATCTGAAGGAAGTTCTTGATTTGATTTCGAAGGGGATGATCAAGCCACAGGTTGAGACCGCTGAGTTGAAGGAATTTCCCCAGGTGTTGAAGGGTGTTTGTGACGGAAAGGTGAAAGCCCGTGTTGCTTTGTTGCATGGGTAGTATCGCCATTACATATTGAACAACACCATATTATTGTACGAAAACATATGTGAATATGTATCATGATGCCAGTGAATCCAACTCTGAGCTATTTATTCCATTCTTTTCTTAAGTTGTTTTTCTATTTGAACGACGTCGCTCTATTAGAATATATTGATTGCCTCCAATCTTCGAGCTCAAGTAGGTAAATGTTTGGATAATAGTGTAATATATCTCTTTAATAAAGTAAATTTGAAGCTAACTAACTAGTGACCAGAGTATGATAAATTTCTTGAAGGAAATTTGAAGGAATGGTGAGATCAAAATATAATTGGCCATTTTGTCTATGAATATGGAGAACGTACGCAAGCCAATAGAGCAGTATATATTTCAGCACTGTCTGATGCAACATTCTAACATAAGATAGCATTATAATTCATTTAAATGATAGAAATGGTGCCTTTCACAAGCCTTTCGACTTCCAAAAGGGTTCCAGATCCCGGAACCAAGTCCACTTGACATTCTGGGCCCACCCCTTCTCCTTCCAATCATTGAGACTCAATGGGAAGTGGTCAACCCCATCTCTGACACTTGAGTCATGTGCAATAATAACAAATATATTCTCATCGCAGTCCAATTCTTGCAATTGGTCACGGGTCTTCTGCGCAAGGGGGATGTCATGACCGAAACACATCTCGTAGACCGTATCTGTTGGCTTTCTTCCTCTGGTGTGCTGCATATCATCGAAAACACTGCCGGGGCAGAATGGTACCTCACTTTCTGTATTATATGGGTGCGGGGAGATTGACGCTGGCACAGGGAGATATTTCGATGGTCGAAAGATGCCCGCGTAATGACAGATGTCTCCTCCCATCATGACGAAAGTAGGGGGGTTCACAGTTGTTCTCGCTAGACCGCAAAGATGCCCGATTGCATGTCCTGGGCTGTCCAAGAGGTAGAAAGATCCATCACCGAAGTAATCGACGGCCGGGAATTTACCAATGCGCAGAGCATCTGGACCATCAAACCGAATCTCGCGCAAGGTGCGGCCACTATGATAAGTTAGATTCAAATTCCGAAAGGTCTTGATGTTTATCCCGTAATGCACTAGGACTTACGCATAGTCGCTCTCCCGGATAGGAGATTTAGGATTAGCAGGATAACCAGGCAGCATGGCATCCGAGAACCCAGATCCCACAATCAACTCAGTGCTGCTAGGGAAGCTGGATGGGTCTCCAATATGGTCCCAATGCCAATGGCTATAAAGTGGCTGTTAGCCTTCTGTTGAGACGTTCCAATGCTTGCTAAATAAATACCTCCAGATAACCGCATTGATGCTCTCTCCAGAGATTCCATTTTCTTCCAGGATATCGACCACGTTCTTTGATACTTGTATGTCGTAATTCGTGGTTGGTATATAATTTGCCACAGTAGGAGAATAGTTTTGATAATCCTTGCGGATACCAAGATCAAACACCAATTTTTGACCTGAGGGATGTTCCAAAAGGAACGTCAAAACAGGCCCGGGTTTCTTTTTTTCCACACCAGGCACAGGGGGCTCCATGAACCGGTTGATGATAGCTGGGCCGAAATTGACTGGGTTCATCATCTTCACGCTCACCACCTCCTCGCCAGGAGGCAGCTCGATGTGTGGTCGACTTGCCATGTTCGCTCGAAGTTAGAATCGTCTTTCAAACACGAAGCGGATATGATATCGGTGCCTTTTCTTTATGAGACGTCGCGGTCGATGAATTGTGGGGAGGCCCCACTCTGGAGCGGCATCGGCCTTTGGCACTATCGCACTATCGGTATTTCCTGATTCGGATAACCACGAATCCGAGCCTTCGGCTGAGATTTCCTATTCTTTCAATATTTCAACATTCCAAGATTGGCCTCGTATTCGCGCTTCCCCGCATTTAAGTCCCCGCATTTTCGGGAGCTAGACGCTGGCATCGACTCGTCATGGACGGCGGCACGGTTTTAATAAACCTTTCGGCTATGCCATCGGTAATCCTGCTATGGATTTTCCGTCGGCTGTCTTATTATGCCTACAGATAATCCCAATATTATCCCCAAGACGGAGCTCAATTATGCCCAGAAATTGGCATTGCAAAAGCTCCGTGTGGAGCTATTCCCCAGGATTTCAGAATGATATGTCCGGGGATAAAAAGGGGCTCCCAGCCATTGCCGTAAGGCTTTCTTTGATCTTCTCTCACACTATCTGATTGCATTCAGATTTTTATTATGAGCTCAATTAAGGAAGATGTTTCTCATGTTTCGCATGGCGAGGAGGCCGACTTGAAAAAGCTCGACACCACGCACGGCGATGAAGCGATCAAGGTCCTGGCGGTCTATGAGGGTGATCAAACCTGGACTCCAGAAGAGGAGAAAAAGCTGTGCAGAAAGATTGACATGAAGCTACTCCCTGTTCTGTGCCTCACCTACGCATTTCTTTACGCCGACAAGGTCCTGCTTGGACAAGCGGTATGACTATCTCGTCACCTACAATACTACAGGAACTGATGATCTTTGCAGGCTCTTTTTGGAATCAAAGATGATCTGCACCTGGACAGCGGAAATCGTTTTTCCATGTCTTCTTCCATCTTCTACCTTGGATTTATCTTGGGCGCTTATCCGGTCACTGCCCTGGCTCAGAGGTTTCCCATTGAACGCGTTGCTTCGTTGGCTATCATAATTTGGGGAACAACCTTGATTGTCACCCCAGCCTGTACGAACTTCCGGGGATTATATGCGCAAAGATTCTTTCTTGGGTTCACCGAGGCTGGCATCAGTCCAATTTTCATGATGATTGTCGTATGTAACCTTGGATACTCCCATCAAACGACTTTGGCTCACCGTTCTCTAGGGTGGATGGTACAAAAAGGACGAACAATCTCTGAGAATGGGGTAAGTTTTTATATCAACATTGTGCGAAATTGACCCCCAACTGACTCCCTTCTAGTGCCTGGTACTCATGCACAGGCTATGTATCCATTTTCTCCCCTCTTGTCAACTACGCACTTGGGCACCTCGGAGGAGAGTTTGCCCCTTGGTTCTATATGTACTTCCTCGCTGGCGGTCTCACTATCATCTGTGGTGTGCTGATTTACTTCATCCTCCCCTCCGATCCTATCCGAGCCAAGGGCTTCAACGATAGAGAGCGCTTCATTGCGGTATCTCGCATGAGAACGAACAACTCTGGAGTCAGAAACACCCACTTCAAAGGTAGCCAAGCCGTTGAGCTTCTGACTGATATCAAGTTCTGGCTGATTTTCTTCTACGCTCTGTGTGGTATGTTTGCCAATGCGCCGATTTCGACTTTCCAGGCTATCATTATTGATGGCTTTGGCTTTAACCCACTTAACTCTCTGCTTCTCATGATACCTTCTGGCGTGTATGCTGGCACCATGATGTTGATCACAACATACCTGGCTTGCAAATTCCCTGGATGGCGCGCATATCTCGTCATCATGTCCCAATTGGTCACTATGACTGCGGCTCTAATGCTCTGGCTTCTGCCTCGGTCGGCACTTGGAGGACTCCTTTTTGCCTGCTACATTCTCACCACCACCGGTGCTGGATATGCAGTGACGATGGGTCTTTTCCTTGCGAACAACGCTGGCTATACCAAACGATCGATCGCTTCCTCGGCATTATATATCGGATACTCCCTTGGTAGGTTTTACCTCACAAATATGAAAGTGCTGTCACTGATCTCTACCAGGCAATTTTGCAGGACCCCAGGTCTTCCGAAGCGAAGACGCACCACATTATAATGTGGGATTCATCGTGGTGGTCATCACCACGATTATCGCGGGTCTCCTTGTGTTTGTGTACCGCATCCTCTGCTCGTTGGAGAATCGCCGCCGTGACAAGATGGGAACGGTGGAAGGCTTTGAACATGCCTATGAGGATGACTTGACCGATAAGATGGTGAGTAACCGAAGTTCCAATTTGCTTTCATTTATTAACAGATCACAGAATATGCAGTTCCGATATTCATTGTGAGAGTAGCGACGATAGGCGGATTTGAGGGTGGTTTGGTAGTGGTTTGGTAGTGGTTTGAGTAACTTGAAGTACAATAGGTAGCTTAGTCTATCCTGAGCGCAGGAGAATACAATTTATGTTTATGGTGGATCTATGCAATAATTACTCAAATTACAATATGATAAATCTTCGTCCTTCGAGGTCCGATCTGCAATCTATTCCAATTCCCTGTTCCTTGAACACTCCAGATATACCTCTCCAATCAGGTAGGCGACATAGCCAGCAAACCCAGGTAGTATTATACCACATCCATACAATATTCTGTATAATGTCCCCAAAAATTGACTAGTAGCTTTAAAAGATTATTGTTTTTTTTGTCATCCCACGCTAGCTCTTTTTTCATCTGTACTAATGATCAAAGAGATAAATAATATTCCATAAAGTCGAACCCGACTGTTGCTTGAGCGGATGATCACCCTTATCCAAGTAGGTGAGTGTATCATAGGAGAAACAATCATTGAAAAAAATAAACGTAGGAAAGTAGGTATATTCAAGTTTCGGACTATCTAAAACAAACATAATGACTCAAATCATGGAATAAAGACGGTGGAATACATCCTCAAATCTTCGTCTATTTTGCTACCCAGCTCATATCATTGGCAGGAGGGGCCTCAGGTCCCGCTTTAGCGACTTGCACATACCATCCCAGATCAGCATCCGGCTTCATTTCCCACTCAGTGAATCCGTTGCCAAGGAAGCGGAATGGATTGCCCGAATTGTAAGCAATGTCATAATGTTCGGAGCGGATCTCGCCTAGGAGGCGGCGGAACAGGATGGCACTTCCTGCGAAAAGATGTGTGACTCGGCCGTCCACAGTTCCTCTCTTGTACCAACTGCGACAGGAGCCGGACCACACCAAGGTCTTGTGGATTTCGTCTTGATATTTGCCGAATGCGTGCACGGACGAGGCCTTTGGAACCATATATTTGATGTCTTCTGTGGCGATCTTCTTGATCATTTTGACAAAATAGTCACCTGTCCAGTTCAAAGCCTCGACGAGGGATCCGTGACCACAGAGGCAGTTAGGGCCGGCCATTGTGAAATAGTTGGGGAAGTCATCGGTTCCCACTGATAGGTAAGAGGTGGGCTCATCCTTCCATTTCTGAGCGAGGTTGACTCCGTTCTGGCCGACAAGGGGATACTGAGGGCATTTAGAGACGTCAAAGCCGGTGGCACAAACCACTGAAATGCTGTGTTAACCATTGCTCAAAATGTTGGCGAAGGGATAAGGGATAAACTTACAAACATCGCACTCAAACTCCTGCCCGTCAGCAGTGACAATACCCTTCTCGGTGACCTTGACAATTGGGCTCGAGGTCAGACTGCAATTCGGCTTTGAGAATGACTCTAGGTAGCCGGGGCCTGGGGTCACTCGACGGCAACCGATCTCCCACTTGGGGATAAGCTGTTCGCACAGCACAGGGTCATGGTTTAGCTTCTCGGCCATCTGAGCTGACGCGAGTGCCACGGTAGTTTCGTTGGGCTCTCCTTTCATGAACTATATGATGTTTCATATTAGCTTGAGCTAGGCAGAGGAGTTGGAAGGATGTGATCTTACCAAACGGAATGCCTTGTTAGTACGGTGAATAATTCCTTTACGGTATTCCCGATGGTCGGCACGATCGCGGAAGCTCTCTTTTTCTTCTTCGAGGAACTCCGGGTTGGGATCGTCGGTTTCGCGCCCGAGATGCTTTGAGGGGGGACACGATAATAGACCCAAGCTGGACCACGAATAAAGTTGCGGACTGTCGTACCGGGCAGTTTAGTCATTTGAGGTACGATCTGAATGCCAGACGACCCGTTGCCAATGACAGCTATGCGCTTGTTGGAGTAATCGAAGTCGTGATCCCATCGTGCAGAGTGCGTAACATGACCCTTGAAATCGGAAAGTCCGGTAATCTTTGGCCAGGCAGGGCTCCTATCGAGATGTTAATTCTGCTTCTCCTCTCGAGTTCACATGAGACCGGTTGAGTACTTACACCAAGTTACCTTGACCTGAGATCAAGATGTCACAGAACTCATCACGCTCAACTCCATCGTGTCTCACAGTAATCTTCCATTTTCCTGAATCTTCTTGCCAGTAGGCACCGACAACCTGAGTTTCTAACTGGATATCACGATCAAGGTTCCACTTCTTTACTGTTCGTTTGATGTATTCTTGAATAGCAGGTCCGCTGGAATAGAAGCGGGGCCAGTCTGGGTTAGGATCAAATGGGAAGGCCTGGGTATGTCAGCAGAGAATCCACACCAGGAGCGGTTGTTATAGACTTACATAGAGATGAGATGGCACATCGCATTGCACGCCGGGGTAAGTATTGACGAGCCACGTTCCTCCGATATCACTTCGGCCTTCGAAGATCGTGTGATCAACAAAGTCCTGAAGTTCAGGGTAGGCATGTTGGAATTTGTGTGCAAGCACAAGCCCAGAAAAGCCGGCGCCGATCGTGATGATACGTAGTTTGCGAGGGTTAAGGGCGTATTGGTCATTGAATGGAACTGTGTGTTCCTTGAGACGGTCGCTAGTTGTGGATTTCGCACCATCGGTAGTTTTGCCATTGATTTGGTCAGCGAAATGCGAACGCAAGGTCTCTGGAAGGTCCTTCGCGTCTTTAGTAGTGAAAGTCGCAGGGACCTTGCCATCCGCCACGGGTGACGTTGGTAGGTCCGGGGTCACGATTGAGGGTGCCATTGCCGTGGGAAAGTAGTTTCAGTGGAAGATGAACCCAGTTGAACTTTTTATAACTCGAAACTTCTCAAGTCAAGTAATGTGATCGACGGATTGGACTTCTTGAATGTCGAAAGTCCCCAACTTTATACTGGAACAGGAATGCGGGAGACAAGCCCCGCTATGCCTCGATCCCTGCCTACCCTGGCCAAGAGGACACCGTTCTGTGCCGACAGAGCAACCCATTCTGCCCCACCTGACGCCGTGAATTTACTGAAGCAAATTGCGTGCCGAAGGGTTCAATCGTATGTGCCGCCAAGGCTGGGGTAGCCGAGATGTCCTGGCGGAAAGGGGCTAGCGCAACACGTGTCTCCGGCAATCCCCTTTTGGAAACACCGACATTGCCTGTCTCTTGTCGCTGTCTCGGTCATGGGGGATAATCTGTTGAGCCAGAAGTCGGTTCCAAATTATTATTCGACTTGAAAATTAGTAGCCGTGTGATTTTTGCTCAAACGAGAATTGACCGTGCGGCACTAATCGGCCTACAACCCTCGGCCATGCGAAAAAGGACAATTGGAAGCAAGATCCCGTCCAGTGACTAATTGGGTACACAAACAGTTCAAATCTCAGCTATGGATTGGGACATCGCCTCGAGTGCTGAATGCCAGTACCTCTAGTCGATCTCGGGCGGCTCCCCGCAGTCTACATTCCCACTAGCGATGACCACGTGGCACAGTACCACAACAACGTCTCTCTCAGCGATCCTCAAATAACATTGACGAATGATGTGGATGAGACCAGTTACTGCCACCACATCCTGTGGCCGCGACTATGACTGAGTCGCAGTGGGTGCAATCTGCCCCCGGAGCGGAAAAGCGCAAACGCGCCGGACTCGCGTGTATCTCATGCCACTCTAAGAAGGTTAGTTGTCTCCAAACATCCGTCTATGTGTTTTTTTTCACGTACTAATAAGCCATCACAGGTTAAATGTGATCTCCAAACTAGGCTAGTTCAAGCACAAAGCAGTTGCAGCAACTGCACATCAACAGGGAGAGTCTGCAGGTCAGTGTCTCCCCCCTAAATTGACTAACAAGCGCCAGCAAAGCTAACAGCCTACAGCCCTCGGCCATCTAAGCGTGAAAAAGGTCGACTGCCTCCAGATACTGAACAATCACCGGCTTCTCCCCTTACTGTCGATCCTCGCGGCGACGATCGGGTCGAGATTGCATCCTCGCACTTCAGCGTAGCGCAAACCGATGCTAGCATTGACTCTGGCGATGTATACATGCATGTGGGCCAAGATGGTTCACCTAATAATCTAGCTCAGCCAGGCTTTCTCAACTTCGATTCAGGCATCCTTCCACATCCAGAGCGGATGACCTTCAACACTACTCAAGCTACTCAAGTGCCTGAGCAGGCTAGATCCGAAAACGCACAACCTGGCAGCACCCCGTCGGTGGTGAATGCTTGGTCGTCCGGCTGGGTACCGTCATCCCATGAGCAGTCACATAAAATTCAAGAGGAAGTCGTATTGCGCCCAGCTTCTGGTCCAGCAAAGAGCCAGCCTAGTACAATCATACACGATGCTGTAGAATCTTTGGCGGGATCTGAGAAGAATGAGCCGAGTAGCCCTGTCGGTTCACAGCCGGATCTACGTCAAAGCTTTACGGAAACATACTTTGAATACTGCTATACCTGGTGTCCAATACTCGACAAATCGACTTTGTCGAGGGAACTCGCAGAATCGCCATTGCTGGATAACGCCATTGCGATTTTAGGGAGTCACGTTCGTCCGCCCCTGATACCACACGCAGGGCCAGCAACTTATTACGATCGCGCCCGGCGACTCTTCTATGATGAAGAGGAGGAAGACCTGGTCGCCACCCTGAAAGCTATCTCCCTCTTTTACTGGTGGGCACCCAGACCACCCTCAGTAATACACAGACACTCTTCCTGGTGGTGGACTTCTGTTGTCATTAAACTAGCTCAACAAGCTGGCTTTTACCTCGAGTCCGTTACCGATGTGTCTAGACATGGAATCCAGCCATGTATTTTACGGCGTATATGGTGGACTGCTTTCGTGAGTACATCAAGTTGCTTTACGGCTTTCCTGAAACTAACCATTGTTGTTAGGCTCGAGAGCGTTTGACCGCGATCTGCCAGGGTAAGCCGTGTCTCATAGACCCCGATGACTGTAATATACCACCACCATCTGTGCAAGATTTCCCAGATCTGGAAGATAAAAGCAAAGCCGAAATATTTGTGTATTGGGTTCGGCTATGCACTATTATTGGGCGCATCGCCAAGAGACTGTCACGCTCGGCAAAATCACCGTCGACTACTAAAGACTTCCCTGTGGATTTGGGCAAAGAACTCATTGGCTGGGTTCGGTCACTTCCGCTCCATTTGCAGCTTCACATCGGCTCTCGCCATACACCGAACTTCAACCGTGATGTGCACCAGCTGCATCTACCTTATCTCGCCGTAATAATAGTGCTTCATCTGACGAGATCGTCACAATCCCTGCCACAGGCTTTGCCACCCGCCACGCTCGCCGGCTCATGCATTGCCCGCATTCTCAAAGATGTCTTGGTGAGAAGTGAGATCAGATCTTTGCAGCCAATTACTTGTTGGTACGTTGGCATGGGATTTATGGCTCTTCTGCAAGCATCCAGGAGCGAGAGCCTCAAGGATGGTGCCACTGCGGATCTAGAGATTCTGGCTCTCTCCATCAAAGAGTTGAAAAAGATGTGGGCAACTGCCGGGCTTTTTGACCAGACTTTTGAGCGGCTTCGATCGAATGACAAGTCCCTGGATTCGGAAGACTTCCCCCACCGTCACTTAGGGAATGAACAATCGGCTCGAGCCCTCAACTCGGAGGAAGAAGTGTTGCACAGTGGCATAGACTGGGTAGACTACTTCCCCTTTGTCTCTAGTCAGACGAGCGTCGTTGCCGGGAAGCTTCTGGTTCAACAAAAGGAAGACATGGGTTTTATTTTCTGGGATGGCTTGGGTGACATGGGCTCCGACACAATTGCCAATTATCAGGACTTTATGGAAGGACTTGAGAGCTGGGCTGATCCCAATGCCTTCCTATAGTGTATCTTGGGAGTAATTGCAAGTGTCTCTCATGTTATGTTAAAGCAACAGCGTCGGGTACGCCTTTTTGGATTGCCATTTAACTAGTCAGGTACATAGTCCTTGTATCCATCAGTCAGAACCAAGCCTTAATTTCACTGCATAAATAATCCTCCACGAAATGGCGAATCGGCTCGCTCAACCCTCTATCTTTATCGCTATTTGCTCCCATCTGTGTTGTCTATCTCATTTTTGGGTAGCCGGAAGTGCCTAATGGGCAATTAATCGGTCATCATACGACTCAATAATATAATACCAGGTCCGTGAGCCGGGTTCATCGGTAATTCCGGCATTTGACTAAAGAATTGAGAACAATACAAACCCTTAGGCTTGGCGCGACGATTCATAATATGAAACCGACATTAGATCTGACATAACGACGCATCAACAATCAACCAATTTAGCAGTTCGGTGATTTCATTGATCAAAGCCCGCCCCAAAATGTGTGACTTCTCAAAATATGGTATTCCCAGCGAGGAGTGGCTACGTGTGGAAGCTACTTTGCCAGCCCCGAAAGAGCAAAGCCTTGCTGAGCTGAAGCTAGCCGCCAACGATGGCAGAGAACTCGTAGCGCGAAATGCGATGGCAGAGTTTTCAACCCACGTTTCCACGCAGGATCACTCAATTCCTGGCCGCGACGGTTACACCTTAGAGGGGAGAAGTTATCGTCCAACCTCGGCATCTCCCACTGAGCTGCTGCCCATTTACATGCACTTTCACGGGGGTGGTTTTATGTTTGGTACTTTGAGTTCGGAAGATGCGATATGTTCTCGGCTTGCTGTCAACGCACGGGTTGTTGTTGTCAATGTCAACTACCGCCATACCCCTGAATATACGTATCCAACCGCTTGGAATGATGCCGAAGACGCCTTTCTTTGGGTCTGTGAGAACGTGGCTTTATTGAATGGTGATCCAGACAGAATCGTCATTGGTGGAATATCCGCTGGCGCGTGGCTCGCCGCTTCTTTGACGCAGGCAGCATCAAGCTCAAAGCTTCCAGTCTCGCCAACGTCGACCATCTGCGGTCAGGTACTGATGATTCCTGCTCTGGTATACACTAAGTGCTATGACTCTCAATTGCGTCAAATAAAAGATCCTAGTGTCTCGTCATATTCTCAAAATGAGAACGCGCCAATCCTGAACATGCGCAGGAAGCAGCTGTTTAATGGTCTTTTAAAAGTGGAAAATCCGGATCCGACTGACAAACGGCTGAATCCTGGGCTTTTATCTTCTGAGGATGTGAAGAAGTTGCCACCAACAACTCTTGGGATTGCGGGCTACGACCCCCTAAGAGATGAAGGGCTGCTATACGGCAAACTCTTGGCTGAAAATGGGTGAGAAAATACTGCATCAGGATTGATATCTGTCTTTCACTAACACAATCTCAAAGTATACCAACCAATGTCAATGTCTTCAAGGGGGTACCCCATGGATTCCGACGATTCGGCGAGAGACTGTCGGTTTGCAAGCAATGGGATCAGATCATGGAAGATGGAATTCGATGGGCTTTAGCGAAGCCTTCTACCTCTGGAGAGTTTATCATTAAGGAACATTGAGTCGCAATTTTGGAAATCCGATATATCAGTAGTATTAGAATGTTGATAAATATATATTTGTGTGTTTAAAATAGTTCCTCTCGCTAGGTCTTTCATAGTCGTCTTTGTCAAGCTTTTCAAGTGCTATTTGTGTCGTCAACATCTGTCATCAACAACTAGTTGTAGCATGAAGGCACCATGACACCTGTGGGTTATTTCGCGTGATTGTGTGAGGTTTGAGCATTCTCGTCTCGTAAATTTCTAGGCTCCACGTATCTCTTCCCACACCAACTACGTATCATCCCATGACACGAGTAATTTCCTCCAACCTCCACATCAATTCTGAACGTACGACTCGTTTACCTTCCCTTTCTTTCTCCGTTGCCCGGATTCCCCACAAATTAGCGCGGGGTACATATGACCGATGCCGGACCGTGTCTTCGGCCACGTCGGTTATCCTAATTTGGAAGGCCGGGTTAGAATCTTTCGGGATATGTTCCGAAAATATCGCATCTTGTCCGTTTCATCCACTCACATTTTGAAATTCAAGCCGGATATCCGGCAAGGTTTCCTCTCTAATGTCTATGCCAAATGTTATTTATGATCACAACGCCATTGTTATAGAAAGGATTCTTCTCTAAAAGTCCACAATAACACAGACACCAGTGGAAATCCAGTCAATATCTCAAGGTTTTTATGACACAAGATCCTACCTCACTATCGTCTATTCCTTGAGTCATGTCACCACCTTCGGCAATTATGGAGCCAGTGGCTTCTGTTGTGAAGGCCCCGGGTCTCCAGAATGGCCTTAGCAACAAGGCCACCGCCTCCGCTCATCAGCATTGCCTCAATCCCGAGTATACCATTGTTGAACAGCCCATTGGCACCCGGCGGCCACTTCGCGTCGTCTGCCTTGGCGCAGGGTACTCGGGTCTTATGATGGGTATTGTCTTCAATGAACGAATGAAGAATGCCAATGCAGAATTTGTTATTTATGAGCGGAATGCTGATTTGGGAGGAACTTGGTATGAGAACCGGTAAGTTGGATGGGTTCTAAAGTGCATCTACGATCTCATTAGCTAATGCGTTGGTTACAGATACCCGGGATGTCAGTGTGATATCCCAGCGCATAATTATGCCTACAGCTTTGCTGCCAACCCGGCGTGGCCAAATTATTATGCAACATCAGAGCAGATTCATTCTTACATGAAAGATGTGGCCAAGCAATACGAAGTTGAGCAATATATCCGCCTTCAACATTCAATCGAATCTGCCATTTGGAATGAAGAAAAGGGAAAGTGGGATCTCCAGATCAGAAATGGTTCTACCGTTATCCAGGATGAATGTGATGTCTTCATCAATGCCAGCGGTGTGCTGAAGTAAGTAATTACTTTGTGGTTGTTCTCATATACGTGCTAACAACATGGTATTACAGCAATTGGAAGTGGCCCTCTATTGAGGGACTTGACAGTTTCAAGGGAAGACTCATGCACTCAGCGCACTGGGATTCCAGTTACGACTTCACTGGGAAACGCGTTGCCTGTATCGGAATCGGATCCTCAGGCATTCAGATTGTCCCTAAGCTTGCCAGTGGTACGTTTACAGGCTTAATCCATCGAGTCCATTAAATAACTAACTTTGGTAGTCGTCGGGAATATGGATTGCTACGTACGAAGCCAAACGTGGATCAGTCCAGCTCCTGGAATCAACGAGCCGACAGCGAACGATCCAGAAATGGACAAGGATTATAATTTCGCAGAAAGCACCTTGGAGCTATTCAAGGATCCTAAAGTCCTTCGTGACTACCGCGCTGCCATTATGAACCGACGATCAGAGAACTTCAATCGCGTAATTGCTGATTGTGACCTTCAAAAGCAAGCTCAAGATATGTTCAGGAAGTCTATGACCGACCGCTTGGGCAACAGTGAGAAGGGAAAGCGCGCAGCTGAACTTCTTGTACCTACCTTCCCAGTTGGATGCCGTCGCCAAACACCCGGACCTGGTTTCTTGGAAGCTATTGTTCAGGACAATATTGAGCTAAGATGGGATGATATCTCAAAAATTACCGAGCGAGGAATTCTTACACGAAGCGGCGTTGAGTTGGAGTATGACATTATTGTCTGCGCGACGGGCTTTGACACTTCATTCAAACCTTCATTCCCACTTGTAGGCCGAAACGGAGTCAACATGGCGGATAAGTGGGAAAAGGACGTCCCAAAGGCATACATGGGCATGTGCGTGCCAGAATTCCCCAACTACTTTTGTATGTCTCTCTTCCTTCCACTGTACTTTCTTTTTACTTACATATTTAGGCTTCGTGGGACCTAACTCACCGCTGGCCAATGGGTCACTGATCCTCGGAATCCAGGCAACCGCCGCCTACATCTACAAATGGATGGAAAAGATGCAAACAGAGGGTGTTCGCAGCTTCGAGATTGAGAACGACGTCAACGAGGAGTACAACCAGCACATCCAGAAGTACCTTGAACGTACTGTGTGGACTCGAGATTGCCGCAGCTGGTACAAGCGTGGTACCATCGATGGCCCAGTAATCGCCATCTACGGTGGATCGATCTTCCACCTCTTGGAGGCTATGAAGAACCCCCGTTGGGAGGACTTCAAAATGGATCGGACGCCCGAGGCCAAGATCAACCGTTTCTCGTACCTGGGTAATGGAACTACTCTGAGAGAGGCCAATGGAGGTGATATTGGTGCTACACAGACTCTGGACTTTGATGAGTTCTGGAACCTGTTTAACCTCCCACAAGTTCATGATTAGAATGTGTTTGGGAAAGGTGTATATATAAATACAATTTCTTGGTGTTTTTTCAATCATAAAATCTCCAGGTATATACATTACTAGATAAGTAAACATCGTGACCTCACCCCAGGACCTCGGGACTTGTGGCCATCGGTCTTTCAGATAATACCAAGTAGTGAATCCTATTTTCTTTCCTATCTATCTAGCATCATTGGCTGTATGGGCTATCTCTAGGTCTTCACAAACTACCTGTATTCCGGTCATGTCCGACGTATATGAAATCTCAACTACTATTTGATCTTGTTGCTTTGTTTTTTATTTCTGGTCTGCTAGTATACTACTGTAGATGACCTCTTATTGTATTAAAGAAGAAAAAGAAGCAATAGAGCAGCCACGAACGTTACATATGTTTTGAGCATTCATCACAGAGGTATATATATATATTGCAGGATCAAGTACAGAACCTTGAGACTTGCAGGCAATCTTCCTCATCTCAACCCACCCCCTCCTATTAAGCAAGTAAACACAGCGGAGGATCATGTTATTGAAGTGGCAAATACTTTGTGCATCTAGGAAAACCCACTAAGCTCGAATATCTACGCAAACGAAGTTATTCTCTGTAGTCAATTGCAACTACCACGGAATTACTTCCGGCCTGTCTCTCCGAGTCAGCCTCTTACGTCACATCTAATAGGTAACTATACTTAGTTACCTAGTTACTTACTACCTCGGTGGTTTATAACCTTAAAAAAGTCCAATAAAGTCAATTAGGAAGTCGACCCACTGTCTTAAAGTTGTTGTCTCGCTATGCTTAACCACAATAGGCTTAACCGCACCATCTCCCCACTCTCGGGCCTGTTGTTATGCTACGCAGTCAATAACCGACGAAGAACAATATTCGCTATTTGCCGACCCATGGGGGTCAATGTACGTACAAAGGACAGACTGTATAGGATGAATGCATACGGATATTGGAATTATACAATCAAAATCATACAATCACAGGTAATAAGATATGTATGAGAAGTTAGATATGAGACGCTGGTAGGATCACGGCAGTCAACAAAGGTTTTCTTGGGTGCTCTATGGTGACCTGCATATCCAGGCGAGTTCGGGGTATGTGGTGAAGTTAAAATTGGCTCTGGACTGTTTATATTAGATCTGACGGCAGAGGATAATGCGGGAGCCGGCATCTTCTCGACAACAAATGCCGAACTGCCGACCCACCCCCGCGAGAAGCAGTGCATAACTTGGGGCCCCGGACTTGGCATCTTGGCAACATCCCCAATTCGAGCACCAATACAACATACTGACAGACTTGCGTCAAAGTTGACACTTTGACCATCTATCATACAGCCTAGTCAGTATGCCAAGCTTGTCAATCACCGATATGGAGGTATCTCAATTGCCGCTGTATATCGTACTCTGTTCAAAACGTAGTATATATAATTATGGAGTTTGCCACCTATCAAGCCTCACTCAAGTAGCTCAGAGCGGACTTTCATCACCAGTAACCGTTGGACACCTCGTTCAACAACGATAGATCGCCATGAAGTTCCTGACAGGATTGGCGCTGTTATCCCTCATTCCTTCTTCGTTTGCTGTCCCTACAGCTAGCAATCCTCCAGGCAAGGCCTTAGCTCAAGAGGAACAACCCTTGATCAAGCTCAAGCCTCAACGAACTTCCTCCCGAGAGCTTGTGAATCTCGATGGCCTGTGGAAATTCACTCTTGCTTCCGGTGCCAACGACACAACCCAACCCTGGACCGCACCATTTCCCAGAGGTGCTCTCGAATGTCCAGTCCCTGCGTCTTACAACGATATTTTCGTTGATCGCGAGATCCGCGACCATGTCGGATGGGTGTACTACCAGCGCGATGTTTTTGTCCCAAAAGGCTGGTCTAAGGAGCAGTATTTCGTGCGAGCTGAATGTGCTACTCATCACGGTCGTATCTATGTGAACGACCGTCTCCTCGCCGAGCATGTCGGTGGTTACACACCTTTCGAGGCTGATATCACCGAGTTTGCCACTGCTGGAGAGAAGTTCCGCTTGACAATAGGTGTCAACAATGAACTAACCCATGAGACTATCCCACCTGGCAAGATTACGGTGACTGAGTCCACTGGAAAGAGAGTCCAGACCTACAATCATGACTTTTACAACTATGCTGGTCTTGCTCGCTCGATTTGGTTGTATTCTGTACCTCGTCAACATATTCAGGACATCACCGTTGTGACAGATACTGAAGGTGAAACTGGACTCATCAACTACAACATCAAGGTGGCCAACAAGGGGACTGGAAAGGTCAAGATCTCTGTCATTGACGAGGACGGGTCCGTTGTTGGAACTGCCTCCGGGGCTGAGGGTACCGTCAAGATCAAGTCTGTCAAGTTGTGGCAACCTGGCGCTGCCTATCTTTACCAATTGGAAGCCAGCATTGTGGATTCCAGTGACAAGGTAGTGGATACTTACAGCCTAGCCACGGGTGTGCGTACTATCAAGGTTAGCGGGTCGAAGTTCCTCATCAACGACAAGCCCTTCTACTTTACCGGATTCGGAAAACACGAGGACACCGCAGTGCGTGGTAAAGGACATGATCAAGCATACATGGTTCACGATTTCGAACTGTTAAATTGGATTGGGGCAAACTCTTTCCGAACCTCGCACTACCCCTACGCCGAAGAAGTCATGGACTTTGCAGACCGCCACGGAATTGTGGTGATCGACGAAACACCCGCCGTTGGATTGAACCTTGCTTTGATGGGTTTGTCCAAAGGTACAGCCACGAAAACCTGGGCTCCTGATAGTATCAACAACAACACCCAGACCGCCCACAAGCAAGCAATCCGCGAACTGATCAGCCGCGACAAGAACCATGCCAGTGTTGTCATGTGGTCTATTGCCAACGAACCAGCCTCTAACGAAGATGGCGCGCGCGAATACTTCGAGCCATTGGCCAGGTTGACTCGTGAGCTTGATTCAACTCGTCCTATCACATTCGCTAATGTCGGCACGGCAACATACAAGACGGATCTGATCTCGGACTTGTTTGATGTCAGTTGCCTCAACCGGTATTTCGGGTGGTATACCGAGACTGGGCAGCTTGCCGAAGCAGAGATAGCCCTGGAAGAGGAGCTGCGTGGCTGGGAAAAGAAATTCAATCGCCCAATCATCATGACTGAGTACGGCGCTGATACCATTACCGGTCTCCACTCTGCCCTGGGTTTGCCGTGGAGCGAGGAGTTCCAGACTGATATGCTTGCCATGTATCATCGGGTCTTCGACCGTCTTGACTCCATGGCAGGTGAACATGTTTGGAATTTCGCTGACTTCCAGACGTCTCTCGGTACCATGAGGGTGGATGGTAATAGGAAGGGTGTGTTTACCAGGGACCGCAAGCCGAAGATGGCTGCACATGGTTTGAAGGCGAGATGGACCAATCTCACCACCAGCGGGTAAATTCAGTGTTGCCGACGGGATTTGTTCAGATTAGGTATATAGGACTATGTGCGATTGTAAATTGCGATCAATGTCTACTAAAGTCCACTCGGTTTGCCTCTTTCATCTATTTATATCCATATGTAGGCTATATGGCCAGGGTATCAACCAAGGCATCTTAATACCGGTCACAGTCAGATTACGTCGAAACATCTTTGAAATGAGCAAAATAGCTGGGTATCATATTCACAGATCTGCAGCAGGATAGAAATTCCCGTGTCAAGATGACTGATCGTGGTATAAGGACAGCCACCAACACCTCTAGGTGACTAGATCCTTAAACGTACATGTATATTCGATGAAACATTGTAGTAGTTACATTCATGCCGTTTTTGCCACGGCATTCTCCTGGGGCTGAGACACTGAATGCGCTCGCTTATCGTTGCCACCTTTCGTCCGCCCAATCCCGACCATTTGTAACACCTCTCTCCAGAAGCCAGTAGGCGGATCGAGGAAGCTATCCTCATATGCATCGATCAAGGGTCGTTCCCAGACAAGATCGGCTTCATGGGCCTTCACAAACTTGGTTTTCTTGATGACTTTCCAGATTACGAAGAGAGGGGGAATGACGATTTGCATAGTGTAGTCTGACCAGAATGTGGACACCGACCAAGGCTTGTATGCAGGGTAGCCGTAGACGATAGTCACGACGATCATCCAAACGCATGCAATGTATGCGCAGTAGGGCTGGAATCGTCCGAAATAGGAAAAGGATCTGCGGTCAATACCTTGAGCTTTGCAAGCGCGGTGGAAGAAGATATACGTCAGACACATGACGATATAATTGATGAGACCTGAGTTACGCTCTCAGTATTGTAATCATTGTTAGGGTCGGGGAAAAACAATTCTCTTACCTCCGGCAGTGACGAGGTTAGCGAACCATGTGAGAACGATGGAAGAGCTACTGGAGCACTGCAAGAAGGAAAGCATAGGGAATATCATCACGAATGCGAAACAATAGATGGGTACACCGTTGCGGGTGGTGTAAGTGAGAACTCTCGGGGCTCTTCCTTCGAGTGCTAAACCGTACAGGGTACGGATAGCGCAGTAGGTATAGGTATTACCAGCAGAGAAAATCGAAGTCAGCAACAGGCTAAAAGAGTAAGGTAAGTATTTGGTTCATTAAAGTTTGGTTCTTTCTGATGACACTGACGCATTGATGATGGAAGGGAAAATTGAAATTCCCATGTTTCGCATGCCAATAACATATGGCGATGCCGAAGCAGAACCAGAAGACCCGCCCGTCACAACCTCCTTCAGCTGCGGGTCATTAGCAGCACAAACAATACCCACGGCTAAGGCGCCGCCGATAAAGAAGATACCGAATCGAATGTAGACTGTCTTGAATGCATTCTTGATATATATGCGGGGACGCTTTGCTTCAGCTGCGACCATGGAGATATACTCAGGACCGACGACGGCGAAGCAAGCCGACCAAAGAGACCCGAGGAAGCCTTCAAAGCGACCGAGGGCACCGGTGTCCAGATACTCCATGAAGGAGCCGGGGTTGTTCCAGTGACGGAAGCCATAGGCATCATGGGTCGGGTTTCCACCGACCATAGTGATGAAGGTGAAGAAAAACAAGGCGAAGATTAGAATGACCTTTCCACCGGACAGCCAGAATTCGGCTTCACCATAAGCTTTGACAGCCAATATGTTGAGGAAACTATGCAAACATTAGTATCGAGATAAAATTTCAACCATACAGAAGTGGTCGACAATCAAGTATGGAGAAAAGTGAAATCAGCCTGCCAAAACAGGGAGATTGGGCGGGAGAGCTTCTCACCCATAGACCAAGATAACACCAACACAGACGCCTGCAACTGGTCCAGGTTCAGTAAGCGCCGGTGTCCAGTAAGACAATACGAGGGTGAAAGCTGATATCTCAAAAGGAATCAAAAGAGCCTCATAGAAGCTAAAAGGAATGTTAGCACAGATAGCAGACAAGATTTCGGCTCAGCCGAAAAGAGAACCGACAAAAAGTTCCAGCCGACCATGAAACCCAGGGCGTCATCTACCCATTTTCCGGCCAAGCGAATGAACCCACCACTGACAGGGAAGGCAGTAGTCATTTCAGCGATGCAGTTATTCACCATGGCCAAAAAGATACATTGAACGGTAAAAGCAATAAGTAAACTGCCAGGACCTCCATGGTAAAGACCCGAGCCGATGCTCACGAACAGGGCCGTTCCGATAGAGCCACCGATAGCAATCAGCTGGATCTGACGGTTTCCAAGATGACGTTGCAAGTTGTCGGCGTTTTCCGCCATCACACCTTCTTGTACATCACGAGGGCCGCCTTCGCTCTTGAGACCCAGTGTTTCCGACACACTGCCGATCGTTTCTTTTCCCTTGTCGCCTAGGATAGCCATGTTGTTTTCATTCCTGGCTGTGGGGTTTAGTTGGTGATATAGTGCGGAGAAGGCGCGAGCGAAAGAAACCGGATGGGACTGTCGCTTTCCGTCTAGATTCCGAGGTATAGCTTCTGTAAAGGTTGGAGTGGATGGGCGGCGATCCGGGGGCGGGTGGATATGCTACAGAGAATTGGGATGTTGGGGTGTATCACAAGGGTCTGTGATTCGCGTGGGCAGTCTTGTTGCTATGGCTGAAGTTGCAATGGCAAGGGCAAATATCGGAGATGCCGGGTCTCTAGGATTGGATTTCCGTCCAATACGGAGCTTAGAGAGACTTGAAGGGTCAAAAGAAGGATAGTTAGATAAGTAAAAGGAAAGATGTAGTCAGAAGTAGATGCCAACGGATGATATAGAAATTCGGGGCCGAAACGTGGGGAGTTCAGGAAACTTAAAGGGCAAGGATTTCAGATAAAAAGGATTGGTGAAATAAACGCATATAAGCCTATCTGAGCCCATCTAAGCCATCTAAGCCATACAAACGCCATACAGAAGCCATACCGCGGCATAATGACGCAGTTAAGTTGGATACTTGGATATGTTGATTGGTTTGGAATACATCTGACCTCCGCACGGGCTGTGACCTGACCCGCATCCGGACAGCCGGGCGTGGATCTTCCGGTTTTATCTCCAAAGACATCGCCCATCATTGGATTCTACTACCTAAACGGTCCTAGAACGTTATGCCCTAATTCAGTTATTACGTGCGGTTCGGGATGTCCGATTCTCGCGCACGCTCCCCTTTAGCCAAGGGTATTATCGGTTTCAATGTCTCAATCCAATTTTACAAAGTTGCCTTGAAAATATACTCTGTACTCCGTGTACAATTAGTATAGTCTTGGCATTCTTGGACAAATGCCCTTATCGCGTGGGCTCGCTCGCCCTTTCCAACTTGGAACCTTCAGGGGCAAAACTTCCAGGAACGGGTCGAATCATGCATATTACGTAATCTTTGGAGATAGCAGTTCATGATAAGCAGTGAATCTCAGTCCTAGACTGAGATTCAATCTGTTCTTGTTAAACAACCTTGGAAGGACACTCTAAAAACGTAATATAAGATCTAATCGGCAGAATTTGCAGGTCGCACTAACTGGGCGCGTGCAGATGCCAAGACGCGGTTCGGTCACATATGATTGGTCAACCAGCGCCCTGCCTGTCTCGCCATGTATTAATAACAATGCTACTTGTCACATCATGGCTTCATTATGTGTTTCAAGCATACTCGAAAAAACCATGCGACCTCCGGTTTTTAGAGCGCTCTTGCTCTCTTGCTCTTAAAGGCAGTCCTTGCCGGACTTCCATTTAATGCCTTCTCCGAGCGTATCACGCCGGTAGACTTTTTCTTTTTGAGGCTTCGACCAACATGGCCGGCCCATCCTCACCATGAGAGTCCTCGGTTCGGGAACCATTTAAATATGTAAAAAAAGATAACGCATGTTTCCTCATACCAAACAACGGAAATCTCCCCCTCGTCGCATGAGTCTCTTGCACGCTCTCCTTTCTTGCTTTCATTTTGGAGAAAGAACATGCAAGGTTGTAGGTACTCTCACCGAGTGAGCAACTCTAGTATATCTTTCATCCCTGGATCTACATCTAGAATTTAGGATGATGATCAATGAGTTGAGATCGTGGAGCGAGTCCCAATTACCTCTAACCTGACACATACACAAGGTAGTTGTATATCCCCACGACAATGAATAGTGATACATCGATGTAGTTCCATGCCAATGAGCCAAAACCAGGGATTATTTGGCATATGACGTTTTAATTTCCGGGGTTATTTTGAAATTGCCATGTTTTTCAAGACAGTAATAGAGTCATCAATCTTTTCGTTGGCCAACCCACGCAAGGGTTGAGAACCATAACAAAACTTATGCTGATCTCAGCGGTCCATTTCGTATTTCCCATCTAGCTTTCTGTATCGGGCAGATCGACGGTACAAAAATTCGACGTGCAAATTCTTTTGTATAACACATCCAACCATATCTTTTTCATCCTATCTTACATTGCACTCCTCCCATCGGTCTGATTTTGATATTCCTCGCGGAAGTTGGATAACGCGAAATCGGTCATGACAATGTGAAACTGATTTTCCGGGCGACTTTGTCTGCATAATAAAACTCCTTGTCTTGACATCCTCGTTTAGTATTCCTCTATCACCGACAAGATTGATGATTCGAATAGCACCCTCACAAATGACTTGCCAGCTATCCGGTAAGGCCCGTATAACGAGATCGGTAAATGGGAACCCCTGGATATACTGTAAAAGCATTCCAGGAATATCACTGTATTCGCTAAGCAGAGTATTCTGCGCTAGGATAGACCTAGAGCTAGGCACTGTCACACACGAAAAGAGTCTGGGTATAATATTCCCTTCTACATCGGTTAGGGTGTGGTATGCTTGAATTTCCGTCTTATAGACACCTTATATATAGTCATTGAAATAGCTTTCTTCTTGAGAACAATTCCACGTGTGAAAATTTCGACCTCGCAAATCTCTATCGGCGGACAGCTTGGCAACAAGCTATATGACGACGGAGAATGAACTGATGATAATTCTGTTCAATATCTGGAATCCAAGGACTGATTTCATGGGTTTGTCTGAGTTCTATTGCAAAAAGTCGGTCGAAGAGTTTCAGGACGATATATTCTTATAATGTATAACTATCAATGTACTCCGTAGTTCCACTATAATCAGACAAAAAAAATGGGGACTAATTTGCATATCACGTGGCCGTTTGATTTCCGGGGTTGATTTGAAATCGCCTCGCCACAAGAGGCCGGCCCCCGGAACATGGAATCACGTGATACACTCTCCTTGAGTCAACTCCGAGGTCGGGAATTGGGAAAAGTTTGCTTAGTGAACTCACCAATGTCTCCGTGTTCGATGTTGTTAAAGCGCGTGGCTAGGCCTCCGGCCGCCATGATGTGTCGATCGGTTAGTCCAATTTCGCCTAATGACCACCCAATGCATTCTGACTCCCCCAGGTTCGGCCTCGGTGGACTCCGTCCTTCGGTGTCCCAAGGAGGACAATCCACCATCCCTTGCGATCGGTCCAGAATTCGCTCTCTCGCTCGCTGAGCACGACAACCTCCAATCAGCTCGAGGGATTTCCCTCCCAGGTCGAGAATGCCACCTCAATTTCCTCTGAGACTCCCTCCGAGAAGCGGACGCCGCAAACCTTGACGGAGAAGATTGTACAACGCTATGCCGTCGGTCTCCCCGAAGGAAAGCTCGTTCGGAGCGGTGACTATATCAGCCTTGCCCCCGGGTACTGCATGACTCACGATAACTCGTGGCCCGTCGCCCTCAAGTTCATGTCTATGGGAGCTAAGAAGGTCAACGACCCGAAGCAAATTGTCATGACCCTAGACCACGACGTTCAAAACACTAGCGCGGCGAACCTTAAGAAATATGAGCAGATCGAGACTTTTGCTAAACAGCAAGGTATCGACTTCTATCCTGCGGGCCGGGGTATTGGGCACCAGATTATGGTCGAAGAAGGATACGCGTGGCCGGGTAGCATGGCAGTAGCCTCAGACAGCCACAGTAACCATTACGGTGGAGTTGGTTGCCTTGGAACTGCTGTTGTGCGGACCGACGCTGCGAGTATTTGGGCAACCTCGCGGACATGGTGGCAGATTCCTCCTGTTGCACGGGTAACGTTCACCGGAACGCTACCAGTAGGTGTGACGGGTAAGGATGTGATTGTCGCATTGTGTGGTCTCTTCAACAGTGACGTACTCAACCATGCAATTGAGTTCACCGGCTCCGAAGAGACCATGTCAAGCCTTCTTGTGGATAGTCGCCTCACGATTGCCAATATGACAACTGAGTGGGGCGCGCTCACGGGTCTCTTCCCTATTGACAACACTCTGAAACGCTGGCTGCGATACAAGGCTACCGAGGCAGCGATGTCTGACGACCGCACAACCCGGGAGCGTATCACACACGAAAGGATCGACGAGCTGTACGCCAACCCCCTTACAGCGGACCCTGATGCTCAGTATGCCAAGCAGCTCTACCTCAATCTCTCTACTCTCTCGCCTTACGTCTCAGGTCCCAACTCAGTTAAGGTCGCAACACCACTCAACGAGCTCGTCCAACAGGACATCAAAGTCAACCGCGCATACATCGTCTCTTGCACCAACTCGCGTGCTTCTGATCTCGCGGCAGCTGCTAAGGTCTTCAAAGACGCCGCCAAGGCCAACCCCGACACAACCCCCAAGATTGCCGACGGTGTCAAACTCTATATCGCGGCTGCTTCCGCTCCCGAACAAGAGGCCGCCGAATCCACCGGCGACTGGCAGGCTCTCCTCGATGCTGGTGCCGAGCCCCTTCCTGCTGGATGCGGACCTTGCATTGGCCTCGGAACAGGTCTTCTAGAGCCCGGTGAGGTTGGCATCAGTGCCAGCAACCGTAACTTCAAGGGTCGCATGGGCTCCAGAGACGCTCTTGCATACCTTGCAAGTCCCGAAGTCGTGGCTGCCAGCGCTCTCAGCGGCGTTATAACTGGCCCCGGCTCCTACCAGGTGCCAGAGGGCTGGTCTGGCGTGGAACACGGATTCGGCACTGGTCTCGAACCCACCACCGAGGGCGAGCTCACTACCCTACTCCAACAGATGGAATCTCTGATCGATCGGGTTGAGTCCGCCGGAGCCGAGGACAAGCCTGCCACCGAGATTCTGCCAGGATTCCCCGAACGCATCAGCGGCGAGATCGTTTTCCTCGATGCCGACAACCTCGACACTGATAGCATCTACCCCGGTAAATTGACCTACCAAGACAACGTTTCCAAGGAGGATATGGCCACCGCTTGCATGCAGAACTACGATCCCGAGTTCAAGGGCATCGCCAAGCCAAGTGATATCCTCGTCGCCGGCTTCAACTTCGGCTGCGGATCCTCAAGAGAACAGGCAGCCACTGCCATTCTGGCGAAGGAGATTCCTCTCGTCGTTGCTGGCAGCTTCGGAAACATCTTCTCCCGAAACAGCATCAACAATGCGCTCATGGGTCTTGAAGTTCCCCGACTTGTTGAGCGTCTGCGTGCCACCTTCGCTCAGCCCGCCTCTGGTGATGTCGCTGGCCGCCAGCTGACCCGCCGCACAGGCTGGACTTTGACCTGGGACGTGAAGCGTAGTATCGTTGAAGTCAAGGAGGGTGAGTCAGGAGAGAGCTGGACTGAGCAGGTCGGCGAGCTCCCGGCTAATGTACAGGAGATCATCGCGGAAGGTGGTCTCGAGGCGTGGGTCAAGGGCAAAGTTGCGGAGTCCGGGTAAGGACGCATTGACTGGCCAGCTGAATGTCGGTGGAACACCGGTTCAGAGAACATGCTGATTTGTTCACGCTCTAGGTAACTACCGTCATACTTTTGGCTGTTGTATGTTTCGGATATTTACTTTTTGTACTATTTTTCTATCATTAGCAGGTATAGAGAAGGCTGTTGACTCCTTGATAGGGGCACGTCTTTAAAAAGAATAAGAATATACTAGAACACTTTCAAGAGAAATGGTTTTTGCTTTCTCCCTCGTTATGTGTCTACATCATGATGTACGCACAGGTGAAGGTGTTCCGGGCGCTTGGCACGATTACTACAAACAGCAGCTCATCCGAAGGTTATGAACTACATGGATGAATGTCCCTACATCAGCCATACCTGGATAGTCGATTTGAGCACGTGAATAACTCACCGACCCTAACCCAACACCACTTGAAGCTCGACAAGCCCATACTCCAACTTTATGATGGATAAAGTCCTTGGATAGGGACGGCACGGTGGTGAGAACAGGTTCAACTCGCGCCAAGGTTTGTTCCCGATCCTTCAGCCCAATTCCCTTGATGTGCTGCAGACATACCTAGCATGACTCGATATGATGAACCGTAAGTGAAGCCAACAAGCCACTTCAACCCCAGCGAGCGGGTAACATTGGTGGTGTTCGACTTCAGCACCTCAGGGTCTGCTTCAGTAAACTCAACACCCACTCCAAACCCTCCCGCGGTGCTGTCATCTTGATCGCCTGCTCCACAATAATCTGACCATCTTATCGTGCCGTCGGGCGCAAGAATACTCTGCTCGCCCACCCTACGGGATATACGTGGCGCAATCGAACTTGTAGTCAAATCGAAACCGATCATGGCCTCTTCCCACATATTCTACCTATGATCGCGCACAACGCGTCAGCGATTTTGCCGAAGATCATGCCACACCGGCAACACCAACAAACCATTGCCAGTTTCGGTCAGATAGTCGTTAACTATCTCATGTCAATGGGTTTATCCCTGAAACGGGACTTTATCGGCACAGAGTCAGCTCGAACCCGTGTAATAGTGGCCAGTAAGGGGGCAGAGTGGCCGTTTTATTCGTATTCCAGGCATGTCCGAAGCACCGTGGATTTCTCTTCGACTAAGAATATATGTAATGTAGAATCGAATGAAACGAGGCCGTGAAACATCAACAGATTATTGCAGAACAAATCTGGCCGCGGCTTCATGGATATCTTTCTGCTCCTTCGACCATCCGAGAATAGTTCCCACAACATAAACATCATGCGGCACATCTGGAACTTCGAGGTATTCTACCTTATTGCCCGGGACAGAGCTCATCGCGTTTGAAAACCCACGAACGCTATCAGCGAGAACCTCCGCGCCTCCTGCCTGAACGAAAATTGGAACCGGTGTCGCAAATGGATGTAGTGCTGGAGAGATATACGGATCATCCAGTCGCACGGTTTCCGGTGGCGCAATAGCCCTTGCACCCCATGCCATCATACGCGCCTCGACGTAATCGGACTTGATATTCCTATTTGTGCTAACGGCCTCAGGATCACCTTCGAAGCAATATTCGACCGAGGGCGAAAACAGAAGACATGCCTTTGGGGGTGGAAGTTCGGCGAGTTCGTGATTTTTAACCTCCCTAATGGAGGCAAGATAACGCAGTAATGCTACTGCAATAGTCGAGCCTGTGGAATCGCCTGCGAGAACAATGCGCGATGGGGATATTCCCATGTTTTTGATGAGATAGATATATGCTGTCACCGCATCTTGCATGGCCCCGGGATATGGTGTTGGGTTACTGCCACCTCCGAGACGATACTGCAGCCAAAGAGATCGAGTATTGTTGCCCAGACTGTTGTTCAGTAGGGTTGCCGTGGGCCCTGAGTCTTCTGGTCGTCCAGTCAGCCACAGGAGCGAGCCAGAATGGAAGGACAAAACCACTAGGCCTTGTTCTTCTAGCAGTGACTGTTTCGATGGTAGATTTGGATACCAGGTACCGCCAACCATCTCCGGCTTAACAGTCTCACTGGCGAAGTCGCTGGAATATGCGGAGGCTGACGCTGGGTCGATGGTCACCCAGCGATCGCCGACTTTGTCCGGTTCCAGGCTCAAAGATTGGGTGAAACCAATTTCAGTGATGATATGAAAGACTCTCTCGAGAAGTCGTGTCATGCAGGCCTGACGATAGGTCCACGTTGGACTCTGGCGCAAAGAGCTCGGGATGTAGTAGATACTGTAGAAAGATGCCTCCAAAAAGCCCCGAAAAATAGCGATTATGATCCAGATAGCAGATCCCGGGTATCGAGTCCGCCAGCCGTTGGGTATTGCATTGTCATCTGCAAATGATCGCGCCATGTCAGCGATCAGTCTTGTGTCTTGTGTGAGAAGTCAAGGGTGGTGAGATGCAAAACAAAGATTTGCCAAGAATGCTAAGCCTTTATGGCTTTTATCAGTGAAAAAAAAAACGTGGGGGCCCAGAATAGCCCCTCGCAGCGCAAGCCAGAAGAAGCCATCCTGAAGTCAATGATACATTAGCGTCGGTGGAATCAAGCTAGTGGAGTTGTAGATCCAGTCAGCGGGATTAATATCGATAGCAGGTCCATCTGGCAAAGCCAATAGGCATTGGTAAATGTACGGAGTAGGGACTTAGTATACCCACAAAATGGCGTTTCCTGCGAAATATGCTGTTGCCTAGATTGTTTGACTTGTTTTGGACTTTGTTCTCTAAACCATAAAACATATTTGTTAGGTCTTCTACCTTGAACCACAGTTCAACAATAGTTGGGGAATAATGTATGTGAATAAGGTGAAACTGAATTCCAATCTAGTAATCAGCGCTAAGCAATTAACTAATTCATTATCTAACTAGTAGTTAACTATCCGTATACTAGTTGTGCGGATCCGAGAGAAATGATAACATGTCCACTCCCCGGCAATAGGAGACGAACGATAGAAAAACATCATTTATATGTTTTTTCAAACAGAAATTCTATGACGTAGCTTCCTTCTGACTGTCGATTTGTGCCGTTCGCACCGTGTTAGGGTCGTTCATTGCTCTTTTCTTTACGCTTTTTATATCTCTTCTACCTCTGTCTTGGTTCTCTCTCATTTCTCTCTCGTTCCTCCTTTGAAGTATGCTCAACTAGCAACTGTTATGCTCCCACTCAATCATCAGACAGTTCAAGGCTCTACAAATCAAGGTTCACGCCCAGATCGGAGTCTTACTCACACCTCCTGTAGAATTATTGGGCGATCACTAAGAGAAATTGGAGGCCACAGAAGTTCTCTTTCTGTCGGATTGGATGAGAAAACTGATCTATCCGATGGAAAGAATTCAACAAGCGGGGTCATGATATTCCTAAGAACACTAGGCCGGGAAGGAATCCCACGCCCGGTGAAGGCGGTCAATCGTTCAGGCGACACAGCCATCTTCCTATTCCTCCTGACTCCCCCATCAAAGATCCCCCCCCCGTAAAGTTCGTCGTCGACCCCGACAATGCAACCACCATTCTGATACGAAGACAATTTTTCTTTTCTTTCTCTTTTCCTTCTTGGGCGTAATTTGTAGGCACAAGGCGACTCCTTATTCATCTCCCTCGCAATCCGAATCCGCGTCCACAACCTTCCGGATTGCCTCATGTGGCACGATGCCCTCGGCGGCAGGACGGTTATTAAGCTCTCGCTCGACGGCCCCTTCTTGGTAGGGATTGTAAGCTCGAGAACCCTCAGAAATGTACTCCTGGTGTATCTGAAGCCGTTGGATGGTAATTTGCACGACCAACCCGTTCGTCTCCTGGTTCTTCTGATCCTCGGGGGTCTGTTCGGGGCGGTCCACTCCAAAGTACTTGAATCATCAAATGTATTTTGTTAGGAGTATCTTCACTTTGAACGTCCCCAGGTGCCGGTGATATGAGATTTGCACCTCTCGACGTCGTGAGATTGCATGGGACAAGAGTGTGTCCTCCCACTCCAACAATCGCTCACAGTAGCTGTAAAGAGCGTGTTGATCAAGCTTCAGGGCCTCCTCTTTCATCGTCATGATTTCTGGCAAGCCCACGAGGACATTGTATGGTACGAGCCAGGTCGTTATAAATGTTCCGAATGGAGGGAGGTCATCCCTACGTCTCATGACTCCACTGTAGATACTTCACCATAGCAAAGCTAGCCAGATTGGTCCTATCAGTGTTTGGAGAAATGGACGATACGCGTTGCATACTGGGTGTCAGGGGTAAGAGGTAAGCTCTGTGCTGGAATGAGGGTTGGATTACCAACGTTGTTCTCTAAGAATATAGCCAGCGAACGGCAAAATTGGGATCGTCGTTGAATAGCTCCATGGGAATTAAAAGGGACAGCTCCCAGGATGCTGACTATGTAGCTGGTTGGTGGCACAAACAAAAGGATTGACAAAGAATCGAATGGCTTTGATGGGCAGTTATTACTAGCCGTCTTGGTCAAAGAAATGGAAACCTAGGTCTTGCAAAATTATGACCCTCTTGGAAAAGTACATCTTTGGGGAGACGGCCGGCCAGTACACTTCGCATGCCGACAACTTGGGCTCCAGCCACAAGGCAGGGATAAGCCCCTTACTCTTGATCTTATCTCGGAGGGATTTGAACTCAGATGGAAGCGCTTTCGCCAAGGCTACCACAGGCCCACATCATCCTACAAGTACTCCCTCCCCCAAGTCTTGGCCACAGGATCGAGAAGACCCGCAACCTTATACTCATCTGGTTCACCCATATGGGAGTTCATGTAGTCATTAAAAATGATAGGGACATTCTCATTGTCTTCATGCAGCCTCATCTGTCGCCCATAATCAGTGAGCGTGGCAAATGCTGACTCTAGACCACCAGCCATGCGGGTCAAAGCAACAGGAACACTCGCGAAGCTCTGGCCAGGGCGCAGTAATTGTGTCCAGTCGTGGCGCATCCATGTTGGGCCCCCAGCGGCGAGATAGATGATATGAGGTCAGATATAAATAATCGGACAGTAGACGACAGGCAACCAACTTGACCCTGCTTTCAAGTTGCACATTATCATTCAGATACCACCTCTTTTTTCCCGCTTCTCTCTGTATATCGGTACAAGTCCAAGCAAGGTACATAGAACAAAGCCCTAGCTTCGCAAAAATGTGGGGGTGGAGCATTCCGGGAAGCCCGAAGTGGCTTCCGTTTTATGATTGGCCTCGGCCTCCTCACCGGATCATCCATACATGCTTTAGAGCAGCTTTTTAAAGCCAATCAGAGATCATTCCAAGAAAGTTGGAAATAGGGTGAGTGTAATTACACTAACCTTGGAATGGACCAATCTGGTGAACTGCCGCTTATCCCCATACGTCCAAATCCGGGGCCATTCAAAAAGCCAAATATTGACAGCTGCTGTCCACTATAGCAAACACGGAAATTCTTGATGATCAGGGTCTTCAGCGCCTTCACCTATTCTCTTCTCCTTCCATATTTTCTCATCAAGCCAAACTTGTCACATCGAGGACGGAGCCATGGACGAGAAGAAACCTACCACCGACCACGACGATCTCCCTAGATTGCCGGTCACATGCGATCCAACAAAAGAGTCTAACAACATTATCGGTCGTCGAGGCTATTGGGAAGCCACACCTGAGGATGCCAGGGCCGCCAACTCCCATGAGCATTCTCTCGGTGTCTTTGCCGCACTCGAAGCATACCGAATGGCGGTTGTCTGGTCCCTGGTGATTTCCATGTCTATTATCATGGAGGGATTTGACACAGCCTTAGTTGGCTCACTCTATGCTTATCCAAGCTACGCTCAGCGCTTTGGTACCCTAGACCCTTCGACGAACACATACCAGATTCCGGTAAAGTGGCAGAGTGCCATGGGCAGTGGGCCGCAGGCTGGTGCCATCATCGGTGCTCTTCTGAACGGTTATCTTATTCAGCGTTTTGGCTATCGATCGGCCTTCACTTTAGGCGTTGTATTGATGGCGGCATTTGCTTTCGTCTCCTTTTTTGGTATGACTATCGAGCTGCAGGCCGCCGGGCAGATTCTTTGCGGGTAATATGGCATTCTTCTTATGTCTTTATTAATTTTGTTGAAGTTAAAAACTTTGTAGTGTCCCGTGGGGGATTTTCGCTACCATTGGCCCTGCATACGCCTCAGAGGTATGTCCTTTGCCTTTGCGAGTCTACCTCACGGCGTATACCAACATGTGCTTTGCAACTGGCCAACTCATCGGCGCTGGAGTTTTGCAGAGCTTTATTGATCGCCCTGATGACTGGTCATGGCGTATTCCGTTTGCTATTCAATGGATATGGATTCCTTTCCTTTTTGTCGCGTGCATATTTATGCCCGAGTCACCTTGGTACTTGGTCCGCCAGGGGAAGTTTTTGGAGGCAGAGCAGACTGTCAAGTCACTCATGATGGAAAGTGAGAAACCGCAAGCGCGACCACTGGTGGCATTGATGGTTCATACAAATGACCTCGAGCGAGACATTACGGAAGGCACGTCCTATGCGGACTGCTACAAGGGCACTGACCTACGACGGACAGAGATTGCATGCGTTTCATTCATCGGTCAGATAACTTGCGGCGCCCAGTTTGCTTACTCTGCTACTTACTTCTTCCAGCAAGCTGGGCTGAGTTCCGATGAATCGTACAAACTCAACCTAGGTGGTACTGGTATCGCCTTTTGTGCTACGATTATCTCTTGGTTCTTAATGCAACAGTTTAGTCGGCGCACCCTTTACATAACGGGAATGAGCCTGATGAGCATGTGGCTTTTGGTCATCGGCTGTCTAGCCACCGACAACAAACACCCAACCATTAAATGGGTCCAGTCGGCCCTTTGTCTTATATGGCTCCTCACATTCTCTCTTACTATTGGTCCTGTTGGCTGGACTATCCCGGCGGAAGTTTCATCTACCCGGTTGAGGTCTAAGACCGTTGTGTTGGCCCGAAGCTCCTACTACCTAGCACAGATCGTCGCGAATGTCATACAACCTTACATGATGAACCCTCTTGCCTGGAATTGGAATGGTTCGCTTTGACCGCTTCAGTTCATTAATTAAAGTATTTACTAACAACCAAACAGGCAAGACGGGATTTTTCTGGTTTGCCTTTGCTTCCCTCACAGCAATTTGGGCGTTCTTCCGCCTCCCTGAGACGAAAGGGCGAAGCTATGGAGAGCTTGATATTATGTTTCATGCAAAGCTGAACACCAGAAAATTCAAAAATTATCATATCAATGTCTACGAGGACAATCATGGTGATCGATTATGGGAAGTGTGAAAAGTCAGTTGAATACACTGGGAATGAGTTCGGTGGGTTTATGGGGCCACTCTAGCAAGAATTCGATGCTGCCATCCTTACAAATTCATCTTTTAATAGAAGAATAATTTGAAAATAGAGTCTTACTTCGTGGCCATCATTTAAGATGCTGGCAAATAAGTATATCAAGTTGCAGGTCCGCCTCTGTACTTCCTAAATAGGCTTAGTCTCCGCCTGTCTCGGACCTCGGGACTATCACGGGATTATGTCGGAAGCGTGGAATCCCCCACAAACCTTGGAAAGCTTCCCCTGAAGGATCCATGCGCAACCCCGCGTTGGCTGTTATGCATATCCCGAACAAGATCGACGTACCCCTTTCAATCTCCACATTTCCTATATCTCTTGAGTCTTTCTTCATTTCGCGTATGCCACATACTCTCGCTTTATCTATCTGGTTCACCATTCCTTATATCTTTCTCGGTCATGTTCATCGCGTTCAAAGCTGCTCCGAGCAGCGAAGAAGTTTTGCGTAACCCAAAGCATAAAAGACGAAGTGAACGACTCAGTCGGCGGGGATCTACGCCGCGAGCCTGCACGTCGTGTCGTCGGCGCAAAATCAAATGTGATGGCGAGAAGCCCTGTGAAGCCTGTCGATGGTACAAAAAGCCTGAGCTATGTGGCTATACGGACTCTCGATCATCGCAAAGGTAAAAAAAAAGAAATGCCAAATGAATCAACCTGGGCCCAGGGTTTGAGGACACAAACTGATCAAATTAGCCAGCGGGAGAAATCAGCAGTACCCTCGCCGGATTACAAAAGCACACTTGAAAGGCTATTTCCAGACACTGCCCCCGAGAACATCGCCAATTTTTCAAGGGATAAATTGTTGGAGTTGGTGACCATAGGCGGATCCCAATATTCTCACCACCAAGACTCATCAATTGCGGCCGCTTCCCTGGACACCCGCGATTCTACATTGTCGGGGGAAATGCCTGGTCTGGAGTCACTGCATACCATGCCCGAAGAGCAACCCGATGAAATTCAGTGTGCCAGTGCCTCGGAATCAGTCGGACATATCTCAGACGACGTCAACGCATTATCATTATCGGCTCGCCACCCAACCTCCTATTTAGGTGTTTCATCTATTCAGGCCGCACTGAAGGTCATTGCGTGGCTGCATCCCTCCGTTAACTCATACTTATCCCATTCCTTGTCTAAAGACCAAAGTGGCCAGCCAACCAACTCGTTACCCCCATCTCAACCCCCACCTCATCTGGACATCCCACCCACGGAACTTCAAATGCTAGATGCGTACTTTGTCAACTTCCAACCGTTTGCACCACTCATAGATGAAGAAGCCTTTCGCACGACTTACTTACTTGGTCGTCGGAAGGATGATCGCTGGCTTGCACTACTCAACATAGTTCTCGCGTTGGGAAATATTACAGCCGCGGGCGCAGATAACAATACCCACTGTGCGTATTATGAGCGGTCAATGGATCACTTGAATCTACGGTCACTTGGGGATCCTAGCCTTGAAGTCGTTCAAGCCCTAGGTCTGATGGGTGGATGGTACTGTCATTATATTAGTCAACCGAATCTCGCATACTCCCTTATGGGTGCGTCATTACGGATGGCAGTCACTTTAGGTCTGCAGCGGGAACCTTCTGATATTCATTCGATGCTTGACCCCAAAAAGTCCGGAATCCAGGAATTCAAACGTCGTGTGTGGTGGTCACTTTGTTGTTTAGAAACCTGGGGCCATGAAACACTCGGCCGGCCAAGTATGGATTACTTTGGCCCGAGTATCACAGTCAATTTGCCTAGCCGGCTTGACAAGGTGAACATTTTCTTCCTATCTTTTTCCTGGATAAAACATTCAGGGTCTCTTTCTATATTGACATTTTGCAGGAATCTTATTTCGATGTCCTCCCCCTGACGGAGAACATTCAATTCGTGAAAATTGCCTTGAAAATCCAAGAATCGTTAGCTGCGTTGCCAACCCTATCGCACACGGATATGTTCGATCTGGACTCGCAGCTTGTTCGTTGGTGGCATGACCTGCCACCAGTCCTGAAGGATTACGAACCCTGTCCTGAGTCACTACATGCAGTGCGTACTGTGATGCGTTGGCGATATTACAATCATCGCATGTTACTCTATCGCCCAACTCTACTGAACTATGCAATGCGACGAATTCCTTTCATGGCCATTCGGGTTGAAGAACGCACTGCTATTCAAAAATGCCAGGAAATCGCAGAGATTTCTATCCAAGACATCTCCTCGATAACTAAATTGAATCAAATGATCGGTTGGAACGCTGTTTGGATGTTATTCCAGGCGACCATGGTTCCATTGATTTGCCTGTCAGCTGGAGTCGCAGAAGACGATTCCTCTCCCTGTAAGACACAGGTTGAAACAGCTATGTTGACCCTTGGTCGCATGAAGCCCTACGGGCACACCGCAGGACGTTCTCTCGAGGTCATATCTGGAATTCTCGAGTCTAACCTTCATGGTCCTACCGCAGAGCCACTTGGAGACAGTCTCGGCCCCCAAGCTTTCCCTCCTCCAAATGCTTTCAACAATGGCCAACAGATCGCCCGCGATCGCGTTTCGGATTGGACTGCTACTTCCTTTGAAACCCTTTCGTCTCAGTATATGTGGGAGTATTTGAGCTGGGATCATAGCAACTTATGGCCTGATGTTTTTGACCTCAATGCTCAGAATGAAAATGAGGTAATGTCTTTCTTGGACTCATCTGCTGCCAATACGTGAGAGCGTTGCCCCATTGCCTCCAATGTATATAATTATATTTTGCAAACAATGAAAACAAATGTACGACCGTTATTGACTATAATGCGTTAATATTTGAGTCTATTCACCATACCACCTCGTTTATGACCTGCTAGGTCAATGGAGAAGCGTCACACCAAATTGCATGTTGGAATGTGCATGATCTCAACTTCAGAATCAGACCGGCAGGGCTATTGAACCTTCGAGGACAGACCGGCCCGCCGAATGAAGGGGCGATGTCTCACAGGTCGAGTTCTGCAGGTGATCAGAGCCAGTAAGAGTTGGACCCGCATACAAAATATTCGCTAGATCTCGGTATTTAGCGGATGATGGTGAAAGTGCTGGTTTGACTCATTGTAAAGCAAGCAATTGCTACTTTCGTACTCCGTAAATGCATTTTTATGTGAAATTTTGCGGCTGATGACTTGAATACAAATCTGTCAATGTTGTAACATCTCTTGAGGACAGGCAGTGTCTAGGCACTTCCTGGGTATAGTCCGATCTTAAGGGTGAAGAAGGATAAAATTGCACCTCAGGAGACTCATCAATGTTGTTCAATCAAGTATTTATATACGAAATATATATCCACAACAGCGCCTACCACCACAGCGTCTCTATGAACTCTTTATCCTTGCACAAGGGATTTGAAATTCTTAATCCTTTGTTTTCCTCCTTCAACTTTCCTACATTTATTCAACATGCAATTCTCTATTTTACTTGCCCTACTTTGGGTCACTTTCAGTCGACGGCAGTACTGCCTCGTCCCTCGCAGTCCGTGTTGGGAGCGTACATTGGACCACTGGCGGAGAACTGCTACATATTGAGAAAATTTCCATACATCCCAGCTATAGTTAAAGTACGATCGACAATGACTACGCTCTTTTACGCATGGCTGGTACTGCCGTGGGTGAAGGTATCACTACAATTGTATTGGCAAGTAAATGCGATCAACCCAGACGAGACAAGTGGCCTTTCAGCACGAGCAGCAGGCTAGGGCAGGCTTGATTCGTCCGAGAACACCTTACCGACCATCCTGCACCAAGCGAATTGCTGACAGTCGACAGGTCGATATGTAATTCTGGCTGGGGTAAGGATAACCAGATCACAAAGAATATGATGTGTACCCAGCCGGATGCATTGGTTCAAGGTACCTCCACTTATAATGGAGACAACGGTGGTCCAATTGTGGATCTATTGAGGTAGAAACTTTCCGGAGTGATTAGTTATGGGCAAATGACTGCACGGCTACCATTGCGGAATATTGGATCCAGTGTCTGCGATCGTGCGACCAAAGCATGGATCCAGGGATTGATTATTTAGGCGCGAGTGGCTATTTGGTGGCCTTTATATATGTAGCAGATATGTGTGCGCCAACTACTGACTAAGGAGAGAGAGACAGGAAAGCAATCTTGATCAGGCTGTTCGTACCCTAGGATCTAGCGAACAAGCCGGCAAACAAATGCCAGGTGTGCTAAGAAGCAATGGGAGATAGGATGATCTGACAATATGTATTTATTCTCTAGAGACGGATAGCGTACATTAACTCACCATGGAACTGAAAAGACTGGGGCCGAGTAAGCTATGCACCCTTGACTTCCACCACCTGGTTCTCAGTCTCGGAAACCAGTACCTGTTGGGTTTCGGTACTCTTCTTGCGGGGATTGGGCGCTTCAAAGATCTCATTTAGTTCTTCGAGGGTCCGCCCGTTCGTTTCAACAGCGAAGAAGTAGATAAACACTCCCTGCACAATGTTCCAAGCGGCTAGGATGATGTATGTATGCCAGCCGATGGCATTGATGGCATTTCCGAATCCGAACTGGTTCACTAGCAAGGCAATATTGGTGAAGACGGAGTACATGGCCATTCCCTTGGCCCGAGTCTCATATGAAAGACATTCCACGGCGTACATGGCTTGCAATGGGGTCCAGCCAAAGCTGAAACAGAAGCCTATCAAGAAGATGAACACGATAGAAGCAGTGGCGGCTCCTGATGCTTCTGTCTTTGCGTATACACCGGTTGTGGCCGAAAAACTCGCAAAGCACAGCTTCATGCCGAAGGTTAGCATAGAACATAAAGATTCACACAGGGTATACATACACTACAAGCAATAGATGCGCCAATCATCATAGGCCTGCGTCGGAATTTTGGGCCGAGGTAACTTCCCAGATAAGCTCCGCCAGCAGAAAGAATCGTGTTGCCGAGATTGACGTTGAGCACCCTTGTTGTATCTGTGATACCAGCTGTGGCTAAAAGGCCGCCAATGTAGTAGCTCGTGACTCCAGCCTGCGCCCACTGGCTCAAGAAAGATGCGATACCCACACACAAGAGGCGCCATCTGGCAGCCTTCGTGTTAATGAGTTCTCTAAAGTCCCATGCCTTCTTATCCGACCCTTCCAGGTTGATCGCCTCTTCGTAGTCCCGGACCTGTAGGTGGACATAAGCGTTGTCCCTGGACCCCTCACCATGATACTTGGTGATAACATCCCAGGCTTCCTCGCGGCGCCCATGGCTATAAAGCCAACGAGGTGACTCGGGTATGAACCAAACAGTTAACACTACGACGGAGGACGAAATCAGTTGGCACCAGATGGGAATGCGCCAGGCGAGGGAACTTTCGAATCTCAGGCATCCGCGACAGGCACCAGCAGCAGCAATAGCGCCGACAAAGTACTGGCAATTGTATAAACCGGTCAAAATATCGCGGTATGCAGGATGACTCATCTCGACCACATATGCGGGTGCTGCAGCGGACGCCAAGGAGTAGCCCCAGCCTAAGATATATTGTTAACAGAGTTATCCAGAATGGGGAATGTATAGACACTCACCGAGGAAGAACCTGCTGGCAAGCAATTGATTCATGTGGTTGGCGGTTCCACCAAGAATAGTACCCAGGATGACAGAGCAGGATCCAACGAACATGCCACACCGGCGACCCCAAGTATCCAGGAAAACTCCGACGAACGGCAGCGCGCAGACACCTCCAATAGTGTACATTCCCTGAATCAAGGAAGCTTTTGAACCGACCAAGCCAGCGCCGAAGGTGTCACGAAACTGCTGAATAGGAAGCAGAGCACCCATAAGCGAGCCATCAAATCCTGAGCCAGTTAGTGATGAATTTTCGATCGGCTATCAATTGTCTTTCTCGTACCGTTTAGGGCTGAGCAAAGATATGCCACAGTCAAGAATAAATATAGCTTTGTCATCTGAGCACTCCATGGACTCGGAGGACTGGTCCGCCTGGCGATATCCAGAGCCACTGAGCCTTGAAGAGTCTCTACCTTGACGCCCTCCTTGTGCTCATGGTGTATGGCATCGCTAACACCTTCTTTGTCAGCCAGTTGCCCTTTACGTGTATGACCTGTCATGCTGAAATGTTGTCTTCTCCACGTAGAGGGATGTAATCCACAGAAAGAATGACCGAATTTGTGGGGAAAGAGGAGTGTCACGGCATGATATTTATTCTTGCAGTCATGGGGCCACTCTTCCTCTGGCTCTTCGGCATGAAGGGTCCGTTTGTGAATGTCTCGGATGTCCTTGGCTAAAACAGCCCCTATTGTTGTGTTTGTCCAATTATGAGAATCTTTTTCTCTTCATTGTGGGGATTGGAAATGCTCTAGACGGGCCGATCACGGCCAATCACTGCCCGAAAAACCGGGGTAAGTCGACCTCCACGGGGAATAACTCGGCTTCCTCCGCCTCCTCCTCGACTAAAAGGGTAATCGTCCGCCGTTATTCCCCGGATCGGCCCCAGTTACGGGATCTCTGTGAAAACGAGGAGGTTGCGGATATTGATTCGTAACGGAGTTCAAATTCCCGCAATAATCTTCTATTTGTATTTACGATCTACATTCTTTACTTCTATAATAGTCAATGGAGAGAGCGGGGGATGAGAACTCTACTTCTAAAATAGTATATGGAGGGCGGGAGATGAACACCCGCAAACGGCCATGTTACATTCGATATAATTCGTTGGTTTCGAGGGTGATATAGAGCAGAGGAAGAGAGACTAATACTAGAAGAACGGAGGTCCTATCGAGCTGAGTTGAAAAGCATGACAAGTACTGTAATGAATTTGAAATTAAATTAGCCGTCTATCATGACAAGTAGAAGGTGTAAGGACGTGTATTGATTAGATTTCCATGGCTAGATATGCAAAAATAGTACACATATAAACAGGAGGTATCACAATATTCGGTGCAGAAGGGTATTATGTGGACTCATGAGGGCGTTTCTCTCCTACAACATGTCACATTTCGTTTAGCTGGTGAGCTAATTTTACAACAAGACCCTTGTACTTTCAAATGGTAGTCATTTACCATGGAAAAGCATCGATTTTCATAACACTATTTGCGAAAGATTGAATCAAACTATTGGCCGAGGTAACGGTACCCCAATGGTAGGTCACTATCACTGAGCCCTGTAACCTCCACCACCTGCTCATCGCCCGGAACAATATCTATAGCGCTGTCGCTAATTCGCACATTCTCCCGCTCTTCAAAGACAAGACATTTCACCGGCTTCCGTGAGCTGATTATCAAGAGTTGCTGTCCGGCCGAAGCTCCTGGTTGCTGCCTCACCTCCAGTCCACGGTCAGCAAAGTCAAGGTACTTGAGCGGCTGCGGCCAGTCAACATCCCTGGCCACAATCTGACCATCTATCCATAACCGCGTAGCAAGAATATGTGGCTCTGGCTGGGTGACATGATCAATGATTCCACTCGTGATGTCGGAAGTACCATTAGCTGCAATGGTGACGTCCGTGAAGACAATCGGGGTGCGTAGGTCCCTACCGGTCACCACCGACAGGAATCGTAGCTCCACCGTTCCATGCAGTACATCCTGTCGGTTGCTAGCAACCCACATTTCGTACCGGCTCTTTGTGGGGGGTACTGCGTGCACGACACTCCAATCGTGATGTTCACGTCGTACACCGATCACCAGAGGCTGCATCACTCGCTTGACAGTGTAATAGGCAGGTTTGGGTCGCAAAAAGTAGTCCACGATTGCCCATGAGATCGTGGGCCAGCAGTCATTTATCTGCCACAGTAGCGCTCCACCACACTTTCGCTCATCACCCCATTGCCGGCGCCATCCGCTATATCCAAACATCATGGTGTCTGCCTGAACTACCTGTGTGAGATAGGAGTATGTCTAAGTATAATGTGAGTATTTTCTTGTTTTTCCAGGTTCAGGGGTCCGTGATGAATAACAGACCTCTAGATCAGTGGCCATGCGTAGGTTCTCCACTAGATACGTCGCTAATCGCCGCTCGTGGCCATCGGCCTTGTTATGGAAGTCCATAACTTGTGACTGTGGGTGCTTGTCCTTCTCGTCTTCCAGGAAGTACTCGATTGTCGACATATGCGGGAAGGCTTCCATCCCAAATTCGCTATTAAAGCGACCTCCCAAGGTGTCGAAAATCTGATACTTCTCTTGCGTTCCATGCCACACTGTAGAATCGTCAGCCAGCATATTCGATTATAAACCCCAATGGGATTCCATTTATGTATCAGATTGACCGACCATTCCATTGATGGATGTCCCCCACAGTAGGATCACTCGTGGCCTTTCCGTCGCCCCAAGGGCTTCCCGGATGGTAAAAAGTACTCGGTGAGTACTCGGACACCAGTTCTGGAAGCAGATTTTCGTAGATGTAGCGTGCTGGGAAATCAGACTTCAACCAGCTTTCCGGATCCTTATCTTCGTAGTTGTAGGTGAGCCCCGACTGCTCTTGCACTTGATAATCTTCATTGTTGCCAACATAGATTACGATTGATGGATGGTGTCTCAACCGCTGTACGTTATAGACTGTCTCTTGTCGCACAGATTCTAGTAGCTCAGGCCATACTGGGTAGTTGCCGCAGCCGAACATGAAGTCTTGCCAAACTAGCACACCAAGCTCATCGCAAGCGTCATAGAAAGCATCGTCTTCATAGATTCCGCCACCCCATACTCTGTATAAAATTATTATTAGACGGTCTCCAAAGGAATAACTTCTGCTCTAACATACCTGGTCATCACCTGTCCGCCCGCCACCATTAGCTCGATCCATTTCCGGTATCGCTCTGCGCTGATACTAGGGAGTAGGTTATCGGCAGGGATCCAGCAGGAGCCTCCACAGAAGATGTCCACTCCGTTAACTCGGAAAAAGAACGACTTCCCATGTTTATCGGGCTGCTGAATCACTTCCGCAGACCGAATGCCAAATTTCTTGGACACCTTGTGTAGCTCATTTCCGTCGCACAAGAGTGAGACAGATACATCATACAGGGTCTGGGGGCCGTATCCATGTGGCCACCATAATTCAGGATTGGTGACCTTGAAGCTGGCTTCGGCTTTTTGATCGGTGGGTATAAGGATATCCTGTTGCGCAATTTCATGTCCACGTAGAGTCAAATGGAAGCGAGCAACACATCCTTCCGAGTTGGACTGATCAATTTTAGCAACCGCCGTAACAGTCGCCATTTTACGATCAGGAGCAAGGTGTGTCTGCGGCCATACATCTTCTACTCGTGCAGAGTAGACTTCCAATCGCACCTCGCGCCAGATACCAGCTGTCATGATAACCGGGCCCCAATCCCAACCCCAATGGTATTGGGCCTTGCGCACGCCTAAGCGAGCCATATCTCCGTTGAATCCGTGCCATTTGTGATTTTGGTCTTTATTGCGTAGCTCGGTTGCTTTGAGCTGGGCGCAATCGAATTCGATCTCTAGCACGTTTGTGCTCTCAGGTGATCCTAGAGTCTGTGTGATATCCACGCGGTGGCCTAGGAACATATTGCTAGACTCAAGAATTGTCTTGCCGTTGAGTCTTACTGAGGCAAAGGTGTCCAATCCATCGAATACCAGTGCCACGGTTGCACCAGTGGGGATTTCCGGTCGTTGAAAAGTGCGTCGATACACCCAGGCCTTCTCGTTGACCCAGCGCGCCTTGAGTTCATTGAAGCCTAGGTAAGGATCATCGAGCCTACATAATAGAGAAATATCAGCATATGTGACATTACAAGTTTATCAGGTGATCGGACCCCTAACCTTTTATTCGCAATGAGATCCTGCTGCACCGTGGAAGGTACTCCCGTCACAGGCATCCATGCATCAAGTGCCGCGTCATCGCGGTCCTTAAAAGTCCATTCCGTGGACAAGACTTGCTTGGAAAACATCATGTTCGTGGTTTAAATTGGAGACAAGTTCGTTTTTGATGTTCCACGGCACATTTAATTACGACAAATTTCAGAGAGGGCGGCGGCTAATTTATATCAGCGATCGACACTTCATAGCCACTAGGTCCGTTTCTGTCCAGATTAAACCATTCAGCCAGACAATGAAACCTCACAGGACAAGACGAATTCCTCCACCTCTCAATATGATATCTTTAGAGGCCGCAAGTGTACCGCTAATACCTCCTGCCCCACCTGCAATGTCGATCAGCCGAATATGTCACGCTGTGACCACCTATCTTCCGTCTGATTGCCTATTTGAGCGCACAATAGGCGGGAGTCCGATCGAATCAGGTAGTCCCGAAGAATTCCCCCATTGATGTGCTGTATAGGGTCCAACTCACATCTACCAAAGTGCAGATCCTGCCCAAGCCCTTGCACGTTATCTTTATCCTCATATGAGGATATCGGGGGTAGCAGTCCGAAGATTGCTGACGTTGTTTGACACATTTTTGATAATTTGTGTATCTCCTACCTGATCTTTAGGATTTTTCAAACACTGGAGGTTTGATCCCATAGACTTTGCCGTGAGCTGCCATATAAGGGATCTATACCTGGGTAATTCCTTAGCCGACACTATATCGCCAACCTCCTTTCTAGTTCGACCCTCACGTACATACGAAATCATTGGAAATATCCCCTTCTGGCATCTTGTGGTCAATAATCAAATACTTACAACCCCCAGTCTATCCCAGCTAGCCTCGTCCGAATTTCCCAATGCATCGAATAGGAGCGCGCACCCCATTTTAACCATGCATTTTTACCTTATGCAACTGCATGAATTATCGCCAACAGATATCAAGTCGCGGTTCAACTTGGGTGCTGCACCAGCTTCATTGTCTGGTTGGCTAAAGACTTTTACCAGCAGGTCCTACAGCAATACGACTATTCTACTCCTCAGCTTCAAGGTGGTGCAAGCTTCTAGCACGTGATGTTGTGATGAAGGTCAATCAATGCACACAGTGACACATCCAAATAATATGCCGAAAGTGAGTTAGGAATCACATAGCGTATAACACGATCAAATCCAGATGATGAAAGTGGGTATTTTGCCGCACTTTGCTAGACTCCTTCGACTTACCAAGGCCACAACAGCTACCATATCTGCGTAGTCTTTGATGCCCTCTATAAGCTATAAGCCCCTGTGGATTGTCACTTCCAGCAACAGAATCAGAATTCTATCTCAAATATAGCTCTACTTGTTCCAGCAAGCCGCAGCCGAGTTGGGGGCGCTTGGTTACAGCTAGATTTACTTTGTTGGCATTCTCTTCTGTTGCTGTTAAAGTTGTTGGGTTTATTTCAGAGGTATACATAGAAGATGATACGCATCTGAAAATCGTAGGACCTGAATTTAACGTTCGTGCCCTAAGCCGCGGCCGAGAAGGGACGCTAATGCATGAACGCCACTGATGTTAAATGTGGTGTTTTCAATTCGATATAAAGAATGATATACCCAAGGTGGTGGAGATATACCAGGAAGTCAATCATAATAATTATTAGTATTGTTATTAGTAACAGCAGAAAGCAACATGGCGTACATCCCCTTCCCTGCTGACCATCGTGGTAGGGTAAGGGCAAACCCCAAAAAGGCCAGCCCCCAGTTATTATAAATTGCCTATTTGAGCCCACGGTGGGCGGAAGTCCGATCGAAACAAGTAGTTCCGAAGAACTCCCGAGGTTTGCCGAAATGTAGCTCCTGGCCGAGTATTTCCGCGTCATCAACTTAGTTTGTATCAATTTTGAAGAACAATACGGTTGGGCTGACACCTTATCTTTTTCTGTGTCACTTAGATATGTTCGGAGTAGCCTCATAAACATTTTCAAGTCCATCGTTGGCTACACTTGTTGTCTACTTCCATGTTCACTGGGATCATATTCGTCTCCTTCGATCTCTATTTTGAAATATGAAACTAGTGCAATAACTGAAACTACATCCCGCTTGATGTAGAAAGATCCGCACGGCACAAACAGGGAGAACAACGGGGATACTTCTTCATACTTTCCGAATTCAAGGGAACTCGTTAGCATACTATGAACTGAGACACGAAACAAGATGATCTTTTCCGATTATCACACGGGAAAAATAGCAATTCGCTCATACTGTTGATTTTGCTCCAAATGTCGAACTATCAATGACGTCTACAGGTGTAGAATTAGAAGTATAAAAGGAAGCCGCTGGTCTGCGAACTTTTGAAGTATTACAATCCACCGTTCGAGTCAATTAACAAAAAGACTTATTTTCATCCTATTGCAAAATGCAGCTCCTATCTATCTTTACCTCTATGGCTCTCGTTTCTGCGGTGGTGTCGTCTCCGACAGCAGACCTCAAAACAATCGTGGCCCGCGCAGATGATCGGGGCAACGAAACCATTGCTGGACTCGCGAATCGCAAGCAAGCAATCGTGGAGGCTGGTGGCAACACTCGTGACATGGCTATTGCGATGCTGGAGACGTGAGTTTACTTATTTGGCCTCTGTGCCTAATGGCCCAGCTTACAAGTATTAGTACCACCATGACTACCGACTACACATATGGTATGTCAAAAGGTTGACAGGCAAGACTAGTAGCGGTGCTAATATTGATACTTCAGGCGATGGGAAGACAGGCGACGGCACAAACTTTGGCGTGTTCAAACAGAATTGGTTCATCCTGAGACATTCTGCGTCTGAGTTCCTAGGTCAGACCACAAGCGATGTGAAGAACGGTGCTGTTCTCAAGTAAGTTCTAGGGCCCGCTAGAGGTGCAGATATACATTCGCTGACGTTTGGGCGCTAGTTCGGATCTGGCAATGGACATCCAAGCTCGTCATGATGGCGAGGAGCATTACGGGTATGAAACTTGGTTCAGTGGCCACCGCAACGGAGAAACGGGTGTCAATAACCCAGGCACGGAGGACATCACCGGTGAGTTATACCTGATTTTATCCCCTAGTTCACAGCGTCTAAAGTTGTCGACAGCGTACATCGATGCCGTAGCATGGATTCAAGAGCAGCTTGAGAGTGATGAAAAATACCAGAGCGACGACACTCGGTTCTGGGTTGATGTCGTGGCCATTTAAACAGCGATGGAGAAGCTGTTGGTGGAAAGCGACATACACATCCTTGAATAAAGCATTGCGCTCTATACTACGCGATGGGATTCGCAGGAGTGACTCACCTCCCTTGCGACAATATTTCTTTCGTTTACCGCTCTGGCGATATTGGATTTTCACTCTTGTTATCTGAGACTTGGTTGTGACACTTTCGCACGAATACACTCTTTTTGTCATTTTTAGGGCCGACGTTGCCACACTCTGCCTGGCATCAATAGAAGTATGGGACCACTGCCGAACGCTTTATATCGATAGCACTCGCACCTATCGTCCCTTCAGCCTGTACCTTCCAAGGTTCCATCTGCACTGTTCTCTGTTTTATGTTAGCTTGAATGGTGGAATTTTCGCAAGTGCCTATATGAATTGGATTTTAAGGGCCTGCCTGCTTTCTTGAAAAGAGTCGAGGGTTCAAACTGTAGGTGGTATTTCGATTGCTATGAAATGTTGAAGACACCTTGACCTTAGTAGGTGGGCTGGGAGCCTTATGCCACCCATGGTAACAGGACCATGTAGTTAGCTAGTTTTTCTCTTCTTCTCTATCCCATTCTTTCCATCCCTTTCTCTCTGTCCCATCAATGCCATAAATAATCATACACACGTCCTTCTCTATAGAGATCCCCTTCGTATCCCTAGGCATCTTCCCACTCCAGGCATTGATGGCCGCCAAATCAACCCCAGATTGAGTTCTGAACAACCCGAGAAGCCACCTTGCCTGGCTCAGTTCCTGAACAATGCGATGTTTTCATTGAAAACATTCAGATTATCCTCCTGCTTGGCAATACTCTTACCATCAACATCAATCATACTGTCCGAACCCACGGTGTTCAGGTTGTAGACGCTGATCGAAGACGAGCCTTCAACACTGAAAATTGAGCTCTGGCAGCTCCTTCCCGAGTCTTGACCTGAGCATGCTGCACAATGTCAGTTTGAACGCAGCTAAAGCAAAATTCGGAGTATGGTACTTACTCGCATTGTTGTTATCGAAGAACGAATATAACCCTGCGCCGTACACATAGACATCTGTGGAGTCCAGAACCCGCAGACCCCATCCTTCAGCACAATTCTCGCCCTTGTCGGCACAGGAAGCCTCAAAGTCAGGATCGTGGAGCGACTTGACTACCGGGAAAGGAGTTGTGGCCAGAGGGTTGGGTTGATAGTATCTGGTGTATTCGTTAGGAATGATTCTGCTGAAGTTTATATAAAGATATACTCACGCAGACTCGGTCTGGATTTGTGCCATGTAGATATTCTTTGTCGAGGCGAGCTGGTATTGATAAAGAACGTTGTGCTCTACCGAGACACCAGAGCTGAAAAGTAAGTGATGATTAGCTCCTTTGCACTTTTTCTCTTCATTTGGAGTCAAACTTACAGCCAAATATTTCCTTCGGTACTTTCAATATTCATGCCACGGCCGCTGTAGATTGTGATTTGGGTCTGGCCATCGCCGTCAAGGTCACTATCTGGTCAGCATAATGTCAGATTGTGAAAAAGAGAAAACATGAACTTACTGGTCAGCAACCCAGAGCCAGTTGTTTTCCATATACAGTCCAGTTGCCGACGAGGTGATGTGCATCAACATGAACGCACCAATGCAATCAGCATTTGGCTCTGCAGGAGGCACAGCTGTGTTTGGCGTCGCTACGCACTCCGCAACTTGAAGCTGAGAGCCCTCAAATCCTCCAACCCGTACATGGACATCCCACATTCCAGAGGGGCTATCGGAGGGAGAGGCCAGATTCCACTGAATAACGATAGCACCCGCCTGGGCACCTTGTGTGCTGACAATCATATCAGACCATTCCACCTGGCCACTTTCGCCAGGCTCTCCGACTGCGACAACGGGCTTAGGATTGGCCATATCATTGAAGAACTTTCCACTAGACATAATAACCGGGAATGCTTCACCAACGATCTTGGACTTTGCGGGGATTTTGAGAGTGGCAGTCACGAGATAAGTTCCGGCGTCAAAGAAGACAATCTTGCCAGATTCTGCAGCATCATCGATCACTTTCTGCAAAGCCGCCGTATCGTCGGTTTTTCCGTCGCCCTTTGCTCCGCCGTCGCGAGTGCTGACGAAGGAGGCTGCGGTGGCGGTATTGTATTGGGGCTTAGAGCGCTCATAGAATTGGCCTCCTTCAACGAGAGACGCGGGACGCTTGTTTGCGGAAAACTTGTCCTGGAAAACCGTGGGTCCACTTGGGGTATAGCTATGTCCCTGGCCCCAGGCATCAACGTGAAGGTCAGGTCCCGCAAGAACCGTTGCTTGATTGGGGCCTTGAACAATAACCGGGACATTCTGGGTTTCAACGTTCTCGAGGACAAGACTCCCTGCAGTGGCAGGCTTGGAGGTGGAATTACGGGCAGTGATAATGCCCACGGGGGTGTTCGTGATAAAGCTGTCCAGTAAGGTAATGGAACCGACACTTTGTTCATCAGGGCCACCAGAGGTGATATCGATTCCGACCTGGCAGTCGTTGATATTGATACCCTTGTAGGTCCAGCCCCAGTCCCAGTAGTGGCTAATAGCAGTGACGGCATTGTTAAATGTCAAGTTGCGCATGGTGAACTGCTGGTTGCCTAGAGCTGCGGCAATATTTCCACCGTTGAAAACGAGGTCACCCATAAATCCAGCGGAGCCTGTATACTATTAGTGACTATAATCATGTTTACCTTGTAGGTAAGGGGCATACATACCACTTTCACAGAAGATACCTTGGTGTTTCGTCCCCGATTCAGAGCTCATCTCGAAGACCATGTTTTGGAGGCTGGTTGCCTGTGCTGTTGGCCAGTGGATGCCACTAACAGCGTTACCAGCGGGAATGTCGGTCAAATCAAGAACAATGTTGCGGACTTGTCGGACGAATACCACAGTCGATCCCCAGTTGAGATCTTGCGTGAAGTAGGGATCAGCGTCGATGAGATACCCACCTTCGAATCCCGATGTTGCTTTGATCACGGGCATGTTGTTGGGGTCCCCAACAATTTGCGTATAGTAGTAATCGAAGATGGGGTACGAGATCAGATAAGTCCCGGGAGGGAAATAAACCAATGCCGGGGTTGTTGTGTCTGACGGGCAACCCTGCCCACACCGCTTGCCACTGCTGATGGCTGCGTTGATAGCTGCCGTGTCATCCGTAACACCGTCACCTAGGATTATGTCAGTAACTTTTCTCAATAGCGTCCACATGAGAATTATTACCCTTGGCATTGAAGTCCTTGACATTGCGATAGACTTCATATCCAGAAACTCCAAAGGCAGAAACACCCTGGTGGGTCATTGATTCGAGCCAGTATGATGAATTATTTGCTGCCAACGCTTTTGCCGTTGCCAATCTGCTGACCGTTTTCCGAGCCGGGGCTTTCTTTTCGGGGCCAGCATAGGCTTCATAGTTTCCGTGGTCTTTGAGCGCAGCAGCAACAGCAGCATCAACAGATGGAATATCAAGCAGAGATGCAGTGGCCCCAAGTGCAAAGGGCACTGCGGCAAAGATACTGAGGCGAACCATGTCTTCCGAACAGATTTGTTTGGATTGAAGTATATCCCAAGATGATACCGAGACTCTTGTTTATATACCTTCGCCCCAATATAAACAGGGTATCAACTTACGTTGGGAAATGGTGGATAGAACGTGTAGTGGTGTCCCCGCGGAGTTGACCCGCCTACCCCAGACCTTTGCTGTAAGCCAGCCCGTACGTGGCTTTGCCGAAGATGTTGCAAGATCCATCTTGCGGGAATTACAATAGACGCTAGGTCCGATATTCCGCTAGTTTATTTTCTGAACGGTCCCTTCGGTCCGGGGTAATGCCGGGGAAGTGTGAAGAAAGCGTTTCTCATTGATCCTACATCCCTCCCGTAAATCCGCAGATTAATGGATTGACCGTCAATTCCGAGAAAGATATTGTTCCAAATGGCGCACTTGGGGAGCACCGCGATTCGGCTGCCGGTTCAAGTGGGGTTTCCTATCCTCTGCCGTAATTTGGTTGCTCAATTCCACAGGAATTACAGGAATAAGTCCGCGGATCAGCAAAGCCACAATGGTTCCAGGTTCGTCGGCAATCGGCTCATAGTACAAGGAATTAGTCTACATATGGCTTCTTTAATTTCGAAAACAGACATTTCTTGGTTGGATTCGCAGTAATATGTGTAGAGGTGTACTTCATTTAGTGCCTTCCCACGATATCGCATCAATTGTAATTGGCTTTGTCGGGTTTATGGGTTTGTGGATTTATGGGTTTATGGTTTACAGGAATGGGCTGATTTCACGCTCTCTACAAATCGGCCTCTGTATACTCTCTGGGAGCGATCCCAACTCGGCATTTGGCTTCGAGTTCTTGCTTCAGTCGGATGAAGTTCCTGCATAGCCATACGCAACTAGTTAGACTGCAACAGGTTAATTGAACTTTGATTGATTGATTGATCGATTGTCGGGTTTAGCCAGCACTGTCTGAGCTTTGTTCGATGTGGTGCAGCGGAACTTTTCTTTTGAACTAGATATAACTACGAATGGAAGTAAGACTAGGGGCGACAGCTTACTGGTGGAGAAAATATACATGTGTCACCTGCTTCTTGATGTAGCAACTATAGTGGATTTGAATAAACTAAAGTTGTCTGAAGGTTTAGTTACTAGGGTCTGTTACAGCTCGAAGCCTCTCCGTCTCGTGAAATAGCCTCAATCAATGGAACTTCCTTCTGCATTCTCAAGTGGAGACTAAAGATGATCATGAATCTTCATTGGTAAATAGACATGCCCCTATCTGGATCCTTTTGTCTACTCCGCATGTAAACCCCGCAAAATATGCATGGTTAATTAAGAATCTTCAGTCTACGGCCGGATTTGCGGGGTTAATTCCCACTAGGCCAATTTTGACAAGTACTCCGGTACTTCGCACTATATATGTAACCATGTTATGCACTAGCTTATTAATATAGTGCTACAGCGCGGACTCACGGAGATAAGCCATTATGTTTGTATACAGCTTCTGTACACCATATCCATTTCGGCGGCCTTTAAAGTTAAAAAATTGGTTGGAAGTAGGACGACAGGCCATGGTGATATATAACTTACAGCTACTGCAATCAGAGAATAAAACACTCAACTTCGGACGAACGTTCTCTCCAGTAGAAAAAAACCCCTGGAGAACACAGACCCATCACAATGCGGGTCCCTGCGCACTATATTTCCTCTCTCATCCTATGGGTTGGGCCCGCATTTGCCTTCTTCAAGGTTCCATGCAGTACACCCCTGGTAATTGAGAGAGCAGACCCGCTCATCTCCCCTGGAGTAGCCTCCAATCATGTTCACACTATCATGGGGGGGTCCGGTTTCGGATTTACCATGACCTACAACATGACACAAGCTTCACAATGCAACTCCTGCTCTGCGATTGAGGACAAATCCAACTACTGGGTGGCCGCGCTTTACTACCATGCCAAAAATGGTAGTTTCATCCAAGTCCCACAGAACGGCGGAGCTTTGATCTACTACGAGTAAGAAAATATTTCTTCTTGAGCATGGAATGCTGCTAACAGGTCTAGACAACGTCCAGATCCAACTACCAACGGGGTAATCGTGGCTCCACCGGCTGGATTCCGCATGATTGCCGGTAGTCCATTTGACCGCCAATATAAGGATACTATCGAAGCTGATGCGCGTAGCTTCGCTTGTCTCAACTACGATGGTCCTGGGACGCCCCAGACCAATGGATTCCCAACGAGGAACTGCCCCAATGGCCTCCGTGCTCAGATTTACTTCCCATCCTGCTGGGATGGAGTCAATTTAGACAGCCCTGATCACAAGTCGCATGTGGCATATCCAAATCAAACCTACGATAACGGCCCGTGTCCCGCAACGCATCCTGTCCGAATTATCTCAATATTTTACGAGGTTACTTGGCACACAGAGCAATTTGCTGACATGTGGTATGGCGACAGCCAGCCATTTGTGTTTTCCTTTGGCGACCCCACGGGATACGGTTTACACGGGGACTTTTTGAATGGGTGGGATATATCGGTTCTCCAAGAAGCTATTGACACCTGCAATGATGGTGGTGGTGATATAACTGATTGCTCGCCGATTCACCTATACCCCGACACGGTCACGGATGGTTGTCTTTTGGAGCCGTCAATCGAGGAAGAAACCGAAGGATGGCTCAATGCCCTACCAGGCTGCAATCCCATCCAACCGGGCCCCGATGATGCGACTATAGTGACGGGCTGTAGTGCACCTACTGAAATTGGGGTGCCGCAACACTACTATACCGATGTCACCAGCTCGCTGGGCTGGGAGTGGATCGGTTGCGCGGTCGATAACGCAGGCGGCGTCCGCATCCTCACAGGCTCGAGCGTACGGGGCACTGATATGACAGTTGAAAGGTGCATTCAGACATGTAAAGCAGATGGATACACCATGGCTGGCCTCGAGAACTCAACAGAGTGCTATTGCGGGAATAGCGTCGACCCTGCCAAGAAGCCGACTGTCACACCAATGGGAAATTGTCTATTCCCCTGCAGCGGCAATACGGGTCAAAAGTGTGGTGGATACGGATTTATTGGAATTTATCAGGAATGCACTGGGGACTGTCACAATATGCAGTACCCCGTGGTTCCCCACTAGAGCATGGGGTAGCTATTCCGATTCGGGCTTGCTGCAGCCTTATGTAATGCTTATTATGTCCCGAAGTCCCTACCTAGGTAGATATTTGTGGTATGACATGGACCCTTGTTCATCATTGAGTTTGCTTTTGTTTCCTCGTTTGATTACAGAAGCACGTACATTTCGAGCTCGTTAACGCCGATACTCCGCATTATGGCTTGTCTGATAGTGGATCATAATTCTAACCCTTGCTACGCTCCATTTTAATTTAAAGTCCTAAAGAAAGCTATTAGCAATCGACTAGAGGCCATAGTAAAGTGCAATATGGAATACAGAGGAATATCCCCAATTTTTCGAAGGCGCAATCAGAGAACCATAGAACTCTATTAAGCGGAATACGAGAATCAATAGTGCTCTTGGCGCGTCAACGCCTTGGCAGCGGGAAAGCGAATTCCCTAGCGTTGGATCTCTCTCGTTGGAACCAAATTCAGGAGAGGTTTGATCTTCCTGACAAGCCACTTTCCTTTCTTGGAGTCATTTTACCTTAGGCCATTTTTTTAACCCACCTTAATTGCGGCTACCAAGAGGAGAGGTACAGAGTAATATCGCCATGTACTGTTGGATTTTATTTCTGCCTTATTTCCTTTTCCAGTTCTCCACATCCATATCAGGGGTCCAAGCAAGACGAGGTGGTGAGGGCGGAGATTCAGACGACTCCGATTCTGGCGAGAATAGCGGCGGGGGCACCAACACCGACTCCTGCGCCACTCCAAAACAGCCAACGATCTGGAAATGGGACTTGATCCCCAATAATGCAGACAACTATACCTCCGGCGGCATCTCGGGCAGAGACACAAGCTACGACGGGTCCTTTTTCAAGGGCGAAGCCTCCCTCCACTACACCATCACTGATAATGAGACGTGCTACAGCTACACGCACGACGCTGAGAATACCTTACAGATGCTTGGGTATGTCTGGGTTGGCCCGCAGGTACCCTACCCCGTTGGCCCGACTAACCCGATAATCATCGGGTTCAAGACATGGGAATCGCACCGGTCGTTGGACGAAATTTCGGACTCGTATAGCTATATCCAGTGGGATAACAGCGAGATTAGTTGTCCCAGTCGCCCGGACCTGTTCAGGGTGACGACAACCTATGGATGGACTGATTGGGATGCGCGGGTGCAAAAGGCTATCGATGTGATGAATATGACTATCTCCGAGGCCCCCGCTCCCACTCACGGGGATCGGGGCCAGGACCAAGGCAGGGTGCGATTTAACGCAGCAATGCCGGATAAACTTGATCACGATACCGCATGGCTTTTTAGGTTTCCCGGGAGGATATGTTCGAGTCGTCTGGATTACTTCGATACTCCCCCCGAACGATTGACGATGAATGGCTCCTTTACGAATACGACGTTCGACTTGACTCTTTCGGGAATTAGCAAGGCAGTGGAACCTAGCGAACTGGTCGCTGAATTTCGCTTGACCTTCTCGGGAGTATTTGACGGGGACAATTCCACAGAAAAGCTGAGTCTACGACAACCTGGTGAGCCGCTGGTTGCGTGGGTACCGAATTCTGGCCTGCGTGTTGTATCGGTTGGTTGGATGACCAGTTTGATATTTCTCGGGGCTCTGGTGGTGTTTATGTAAATCAGAATGAAGTAAATGGATTATATGCCAGTTTGACGGGCGCAAAAGTTTGATATATATACCTTGGATTTGCGCATGTTTACACCGAGCAGGCGAGTATTTTGGCTGTCAAACTCATTTAGCCGCTGGCTTGAACATTTCAATGTTCGGTTCTCGGCCTGTATTTTCCGGCTTTTGTCCATGCAACCACGATGGCCATCCCCACACACAAAGAGTATTAGATCAGCTCAGTATGTGCGCATCCAATCTACTCAGGAGCTGGTTCATGAGAGTTTTGGGGATTCCCATAATTTTGATTCATATACCGTACGCTGGCCGCTGAAAAAACGCATATACATGTTTCACATGCGAGTGGTCCGCGCCAAAATATATGGCAAAACCGATAAATTATAGCATGTTAGTACCATAACGGTTGTTTATATGAACTTTTTCTTATAATCTAATGCTTTTTATATGATATCTACCTACTTTGTAGACTTTTACGGAATTTAAAAATTTAGTGATTGAGGTATATATATTTCTGAAGTTCAGCGGTGTAATTTTTGATACGACAACAAGGTAAATATTTGATTTATTTGAACTTGAGATATAATGCTAAAAGGCTTATCAATTGCTATCGGCAAGTCATGAAATTAAATAAAAACGTGGCTTGTTAAAATATAAGTGACAACTATATCGCTTTTACTGTATATTTTGGCGTGGACCACTCGCTTGGGTGTACCACTCGCATGTGAAATATGTTAGTAGTTTCACCTTGTTTTTACATTAAATGGTGACGACTGTAAAGGCGGGTTACCCGAGATCTAGACAGCATGCTGCTAGTTCTCCCCTCTGCGACTCTGTGTGTACAGAGTAGTAGCAGTATAGTGGTGGTAGTAACTTGGATTTAACTCGACCCCTCGAAAAACGGTATAAAGGTTACAACAACTATATATCCAAGTACGTATTTGCTCAGGAACCCTGGTGGTTGGGCAACCTTGAATAAAGTGGCCTTGACTCCATCTCAAATGTTTTCTTGAGAAGGCTTGCCTCAGCCCCGCTCGAAATATAGGGCTTTAGTCTTTTGCGAAAGTTACGAAAACATCCGAGCCAATCCTATGGTTCCGCAGAGTAGTAGAATGATAATAGTCCCAAATAACGTAATCCCAGGCGTAGCAGGCAGAAAGCGAAAATATGATCGCGGACTGTATAGGAACTATACGGTCCAGATCGCATAAGCGAGAAGCGTGCACTGTAGGATCTAGATATTCGCAGAGTTTAGCTATACCAACCAAGTCTATTGTCTGGGGTGGGCTAAGGACATACGAGGAGGATGATTGTGCCTACTGGGTTTTCATGCAGAACAGAATATGCCGACAAGAGGAGCAAAATGCAAGGAATACGATAACGCCGACCTAGGATCTATCAGAGCTGATCATCTACGCGATGAGGAGGAGTGGATTCTCTATGCACTAGCCCCCAATGTACTTCACGGTCTTAACCTGTTAGAAAGTAAGTGCTGTACGATTTTCCAGCATGCACACAACCATGTGCGAAAACTGGACATTTTGCACAAAAGCGCAGGCACTTCCTCGATTCGCAATGTTTGGGGTAGTTGGAGCCGCAATTTAGGGCATGGGTCCTCATGGGATAAGGACATCCACGTTTTTTTCAACTTAATTTATGGAGCGTGTCACTTGGCAGCTTGGAATGCATACTTTCCATCATCGTCTGAACACCAGCTTTGGAGGGCATCAGCATTGGCACTCACGGCAGTCCCAGTATGGGATACTCAGTGGATTTTGTGGCGGATGGGGATGCGTTCCCAACGACGTATATTTAATCTTATGCGAAATGGGGATTTGGATATCATCGCGGCACCCATCTTCCTTTCTATAGGGCTGTGGTACCTAGTGGCGGGGGGTTATTTTGGGGTGGAATCCTTTGCTAGTCTGCGACTTTTTCCTGCAGGTGCATATTAAACGGTGAGGTGGACAGGATGCATTACCTTCATAATATAGTTAGGTACTCCTGAAGTATCTTCAAAGGTTTTACATCTTGCTTTGAGTTATGAGTAAAATGGAATAAAGGGAAGCTGATTGCATGCCAGTATAGCACTCTAGGATGGGCGCGGCTAAGTGATACGAGTGACGCCATAACCACACCAATATCCTGGGCATGTAAGTGAATTCCATAAGTTTCAGCCGAGTTTTGCTTCGCCAAGACCTTACTGAAGGCCTTATCTCCATCGAAAATCAATCCGACATCTTCTACACTATGACCCTTAGTCTTAGGGAAGACGAAATAAACAAGAACGATCTTAACAGCAATCACACAGCAATAAAGAGTGGACGAGTCTTAGGTATCAGATAATTGCTCCGTGGCTTCAACCGCCAATAATATGCCAACCTCGAATTTTTATGATTAGGTTAGGAATTAGTTAAAACACGTACGCCTTCCCAATTTTGTAGAGACAAACCTTCGCGCTGCTGTAAGATCTCACCCGGACCTCACTCCTATATTGCACACTCACCCTTTTCACTAGTTGATTCAAATTAATGGTAAATTCAATTGTATAATTTTATATTCAAAGACAGAGTACATACGACCATAGGGTGTGGAAAACAGGGCTTCCCGTCCGCTCAGCCGTACTTAAGCCACACGCCGGTGAGTTAGTAGTTGGGTGGGTGACCACCAGCGAATCCTCACTGTTGTATGTTTTTATATTTTTTGCATAAGTTTTCCTAGATGGGAATGGAATAAATACCACATTAATAGTGGATGATTGATTGACCTAGAGGAGCTGAAAGGAATGCCCGACAATTTTGAGAAATTTCCGTCTTATCTCGTCGCGATCCTTAAGTACTTGAAGACTCAGTCTGATTGTACTATAATGAGCCGTTGTTAAACAAAGTTGTGGCACTATATTGTGCTACTAATATATTCATTCCACTGAAAGGGCTTTGGGAAGATTGTACTAGTCAATTGATGTTAAGAAGCTAATATTGAAAAAAAAAAAAAAACAGAGCACCCACACAAAGCAAGAAAATATTGTACGACATATTACACATTGGCAAGTCCAAAAAATAAGTCCAAAAAACAAAACGCGGGAAGTCTAGAGCAACCAAGCCCATCTCCAGACACACACCCGAGGCACCTCAAGCACAGATCTAAATTTGTCACACAAACTAGAATGACCTTGACAATAGCAAGACAGTTACACAGCCGCAACGATGGGGGAATTCTCAGAGCCTTTTGCTGCTGCCCAGGCGTCAATTTGCTTGAAGTTGTTGAAGGGGCTGAGACAGAAAGCGATTCCCGCCGCAGCGATCGAAATGGCGTAAGCGACCTTGAGACCGGTCATGTAAGCAGGCAAAATGACAGTCATCTGCTCAGCCGTAAAGATGTCTCGCAGCTCGCTCGCACCAGTCGAGACCACCAAGGCTGAGTTGATGCTCGGTGCGGTTTCGGCAAGTTGGACGATAATCTGGTTGACGAAGGCAGCCTGTGCTGCAGCCACGAACATTGCACCCCCAACGGTTTGAAAGACTGAGAGATGAGGTGTGTTAGCAACCATTTATCGGATAATCACGAAGTAGTAGGCAAACTACTCACACACGATAACACCCGTCACGGTTGCAATATCACTGGGAACCACTGCACCATGCACCGCATTGATGGGGACCTGGTAGGCCAATCCCCATCCAACTCCAGCGACGATTTGGTATCCAATCCACTTGCCTGCGCTTGTACCGACGTCCAGCGAGTACAACAGCCCCGAGCCGGTGGTTGCAAGGACGCCGCCGACAACCATAAGAGGAGCAGTATGACCAGTTTTGGTGATGCTGCCACCAGAGACAATAATAGCTAACGACATCGAGACAATCAAAGGAAGATTTCGTACGCCAGACATTGTAGGATTGACGTTTTGAACGCTCTGGAAGTAGTAAGGAAGGTAATAGACTAGGATAAAGTACGAACCTGTGAAAAGAAACGCGTAGATTGAATTCACAAGGATGAGGCGATTCGACATCAAGCGCGGTGGAAAGGCAGCCCGTTCTCCTTGGAACCATTCCCACACCATAAAAGTAATAATCATGAGAGGAAAGCCGACAAGAAGACCGATCACAGTACTGGAGTTCCATGCCTTTGTCTGTCCACCAAACTGCAGTGGCAAGATATATGAGGTGATGGTACAGATTAGAAGGATCGTCCCAATAGGATCTATCTGCAGGAGCCTTTCCTTGAATGTAGTCTTGGTTGTTGAAGCTCTGTCAAGTGTATGGAAGAAGAACACAATGGAACCGGCTGCGATGCCTCCAACGGGCAAATTGATATAAAAGCCTAGAGAAAAAGAAACGAAAGAAAGTCAGGGAAGTTCAGCGTCTAGCAAAAAACAACTACTTGAGTTGATCAAGTGAGTACCTGAAGTACTCACACCATCTCCAAGTAGCTTTATCAGCGAATGCACCGCCAACAAGGGGGCCAACGACCGACGCTATACCATAAGACATGCCAATAATACCGGTGAAGAGTGGCCGCCTTTTTGGACTAGCAATGAAAGCGATGATAATGAAGACTCCACTCCCAATGCCAGCTGCACCGATTCCACAAATTGCACGACCGACAATCAGTGCCACGGAATTTGGAGCCACCCCACAAATCAAGCTTCCAACCTCGAAAATCAAAACCGCAATCAGGAACGAGATTTTCAGCGGGAAAAATTTGTAGATCTTTCCCCAGGTTGACTGGAAGCCCCCAGTGGTCATCAGGAAAGCCGAACCATACCAACTGGCATCATCGAGGCTGTGGAACTGATCAGTGATTTTTGGAATAGCAGTCGCTACAATCGTCTATCTATTTAACATTAACATTAGATGACGACGGCACTGTGAAGAGAGAATCCCCTCCTCACTGAGGGATTGTAAGACATGCCATGTCGAGGGCAACCAAAAAGATGCTCATACCAAGAGCCATGACAATGATGAGTAGCTTGAGACCTTGAGGATACTGTGCTTCGTCGTCCAGGTCCGGTTCTTCAGCATCTACCTTTTCCGGTAGGTAAGAAGTCTCTTGGCCACTTGGATCATTGGCATTCTCGCTCTCTAAATCAGTTACAGAAGGAGCGGTGGTTATTGATGACTGCACGCTCGATTCTGCGTTCTGCCGCTCCTTTTCTACGTCGAATGTTGAAATCATTTCCGTTGATAGCAAAGGAATATTATGGGTGGATAATTTCAGAGGAATAATGAGAACAAATTGAAGTAAATGATAATAATTTCACATGGAGACGAGGCTTTTTAGAAATTGCTTAATACTTTTGGAAAGCATCTAACTATTACAAATGTCGGCCGAATTTGGGCCTGTCCGGACGGAGGAACGAGCAAGTAAACAGTCACTGGCACGTTGCAGCATGTTTCGACCGCCGTACATTGGGACTCGGGATAGGGCTTTTGTCCGCCGCATGTTGTATTTCACGGCGGTCGAATGACATCCGCTGAGTCAGCTGCCCCCAAGAATCCCCCCCCCCCCCCGGGCCCGCCGCGGGCGGTCCGATCGCTCTGTTCACCTTCCATTATCGTTTACGGCCTCCACAGCCAAACACCGTGACGGACTGACTGACTGACTGACTATATGCATGGACATGGATATGGACCACGAGATAATTGCAGAGGCGAAGCGGAGGAAGATCCGCAAAGGGACTAAGAGTTGCTGGGAGTGCAAAAGGCGCAAGATGAAATGTGTGTATGCAGACCCCAGCTCTCCAGCCGATATCGAAGCCATTTGCATTGGATGCCAGCAGCGGGGGTCCAAATGCGTGAGCCAGGAGTTTGAGTTTGTTGATGGAAGAGAGAAAGAAGGACATAGGAAGGGACGACACCGCATAGTCGGTAAGGATAAAGATCGTGTTGCGAGCCTTGAGGCCTTGGTTGAGGAACTGAGCAGGAAAGTGGACAGTCATAGGGGGGTAGGAGTACCTGCAACTAGCGAAATTCCGACACCTAGTTATGGAATCCTTACTCCAGATGTTGCATCAATAGACCAAGAATCTTCACGCTTCTTGTCTCCATGCAGGCCCCCGGATGTACGTATACATTTTTTTGACATTCAGTGTATGATGAACGGTTACTTATTTTATCAGGATCATGGCCTGGCTGGAACTGAGGGGAGATATGAAAAGCTATCTCAAAGATTGCACGAGTCCTTGCCCTCTCGACAAGTTATCGAGATGATATACAACCCCCGCGGTAGAAAAGCCATACTTTTTTATGAGATGCTAAGCACTCCATATGCTGTCCTCGAGCACAGCGGCCTCAAGTCGCCAGACAGTTTACTCGACATACCTAGTCCTAGTTCGCATCCAGTGCTGATCGCAAGACATATGCTTTACATTGCTACTTTCCTGCAGCATCTCCACCCTGACTCTCTTGGGGCGATAAACGGTTTGCCAGAACCGCCCCCCGCCCTGGTGGAACGATTCGCAAGAACTGCTATTAATTTGATCACGACAAACGACGAGTTCTTTGGCAGTATTGAAGGACTGGAGTGTGTTATGGTGGAAAGCGTATACTACCATAATGGTGGAAATCTACGACGAAGCTGGATAGCGAACCGAAGGGCTATGGCTATTGCGCAAATGATGAACCTTCACCAAAGTCAAAGCCGAGCAAAATACAAGGTTCTTGACCACAAAACGAAGGCCTATCCACAGTTAATGTGGTTTCGAATTGTCTCCCTCGACCGTAATCTATGTCTTATGCTAGGTCTTACGCAAGGCTCCTTTGATCAGACCATGGCCACAGGCACAGCATTCAGAAATGACACCCCTATGGGCCGCCTCGAGCGGATGCACTGTACCCTCGCGTCTCGCATATTAGAGCGCAACGAGTCTGACACGTGCGGTAATGATCTTGCCCTAACGAAAAATCTCGACTTGGAGCTACAGAAAGCCGGTAGAAGCATGTCTAGCAAATGGTGGCTTATGCCAAACCTAGACAGTGTCGCGGATGACCCACAGTCTCTGTTTTTGGATATGGGACGGCTGTTCAATCAGTTGTATCATTATAACTTGCTCAATCAGCTCCATCTGCCTTACATGCTTCGTTCATCACCTGAACGGAAGTACGAATATTCTAGAATGACCTGTGTGAATGCCTCAAGGGAGGTCCTCTTGCGATTTATCATGTTTCGTGGCTATAACAAGAATAAGTTCTGCTGTCGGACAGTTGACTTTTTTGCACTCATGGCCGCTATTACACTACTTCTGGCGCATCTCGACAGCCACCGTTTTTCACAGACCAGCAACCTCTTAGCACACCAATATCTTAGTGATCGTGCCATGATAGAGCAGGCGCAGGTGAACATGGAACAAATCAGTCGGCTTAACGGAGATACTTTAAGTGCCCAAAGTGCGGACTTATTGCATAGGTTGCTGGCCATTGATTCCGAAACAGCACATGGCGTCAGTACGGAGAGTGTCAGCGTTCAGACACCAGAAAGTGCAGTGTTGCAGTCAAGTGAGGACGACAACGGTGTTGTCCGGCTGCACATACCTTACTTTGGCGTCGTCAGAATTGCCCGTCAGGGCCTTGTTTCCAAGGAAATGACCAGCCCACAACCTCCTTTAGGTAATATCCAACCCTACGCCCCGGTGATTAGTATGCATAACACCGAGAACTCGGAAGCTGTAGTGCGTGATTTTGGCTCTGGTTGCTTCGATAGAAATTCTTTGCCTGGGTCAATGGTCGAAGCGGATTCCAACTCTGTTGATAGTGTTAGTGGTCCCCCTGCGCAGCTCACATTGCGATATCAGGATACCGTTTCTGATATCCTCCCGCAGAACTATCAGGATCCTGGGCTTACTGCCGGGGTAGATGACTGGGCATTCCAGGGTGTCGATATGGCTTTCTTTGACAGCATAATGAGAGGCCTTGATAACGGAATTACTTCAGAAACCTGGGATAATGGCCTTCACTCTTAAAGATATAATAGTGTTCTATTGATACCAAGTGGTTTGCGTCCCAGTCAGTCAGTTGCATATTTTTGCTTTCTTACTTTTAATTTTTTGGTTTCTTTTCGAGGTCCATTTATATCCATGATCCGAGAAGGTAGGTTGGTTGTTTCGTATAAATTCCACATGTGGAATTCTACAAGACATAGATCAATTACCTCGCCTTATATGAGTAATAACAGTTAACCCTTATTAATATTTGGTCATCTTGACTGTTTACCCTACTTCCCCCCTTAGAGACCCTACTCTGCTTTAATTAATCCTTTGACCGGGGGCTCCCCGAGCTGGGGTTACGCTCGGGAACCCTACCGCTGTCAGCGTCCGCATTCTACACCTTTAAAGATGAACCCCAACCTGTATCTGATCCGGTCGTGGATTTCCGTACTATTTCCTTCGCTTTTATCAACACATATCTCACTCTTCCTCTATCTCTAAAATTCTTTTTAAGCCTTTGAAGCCGGCGAAATAAATAATATTCAAGCACTCGATAGCGCAACTATCTATAACCTATTGATAAATCTTTCTCGGGACGAAGCAATCACCTTCAGACACACCGTGGAGAAAACCATAGAAGATTATTCCTATAGCGAACGATAGTACCAGCCTAGTCCCGCTATTACCAATCGTACCAATAGATAGAGTACGCTTTTACGGCCCTTCATTTTACCCCAACCCGTTTCTTCCCACCCCCCGTCGCGTTCCCGTCCTCACTTCCACCAGATGCAACAAGGCTGTCTCATATTTTAGGTGTGACAGAAAATTTCCTCCGCGGACCTAGAGCCAGAGGTAACACAACTCCAAGAGTAATCATGTCGATCAGTAACAACCCCTCCACCTACATTAAACACGTCGCATGCCAAGGTGGTTTGAAGTACCCGAAGAATATCGGGTGCGACATCAACTTCAGTGCCTGGGTTAGGCGACACACGACAATACATAGCGGAGCCCGATTTGAACCCTGGCGGAAACTGAACCCATTTCAGCACCTTATAATCGGAACGATTTAGGCCAGAAAGTAAGTCTCTGGTCGCACTGGCGGGATTCTGGCAGAGGTGGATATGGATCTGTTCTTCCGAACGGGTCAACGCGCTATTGATGGCAAGCGTTCCGTTTGATCGGGTGTATTCTTGCGAGGGATGTCCATTGCGGAGAGTTTTCTGCCCGAGTTGGAAGCCACCATCTGCGTCTGAGGCTGTATATAGTTGAAGGATTCCCGGCAAGAGCTGGGTAGTTGTGATGAGATCACCTCCGCTAGTGACCATCCATACTGGGGGGCTTGCTTTTCCTGGAGTGATCTTTTTATCGGGGATACAGTTTGCCTTTGGATTTGGGCTTTGAAGATCGCGGATGCACCCACAGAGACTGTGGAACCAGATATAGCAGCCGTTACAATCGCTATTTGCGGCAACGCAACCGGAGCCGCATGTTGTGAGTTGGGCTCGGGATTGGAGCCTTATCGGGGGATTTCCGCAGGCCTGGTAGCAGGTCTGAGGGTTTGTTAAGCAGGTTAGACTCTTTGCGTCTGGTGGAAATTTTGCCGGACAGTCGCATTGGCTGACATCCATCTTGGAAATATCATCAGATGTGCATAACTTTGCTTGAGGGTTCTGGTCTAAAGGATCTTGTGGGGGCATCCATTCTCTCTGCAGACTAAGGACGCTTGGGACAAGGAGGCACATAAGAACTCGTTCGTAATTGGACTTCATTCTGCTGATTTGTCGTGGGAATATTCGAGAGAAAAAGGTGGAAATACCTTGTTCAAGGGTGACTACGCTCTAGACTCGATGTCGGGAAATTCGATGTATTTATCAGAATTCTGAGGAGCTATTAATGACGAAAGATTAGCATACCAGCTTGTTTCTCTTGAGTCTAGATACGTCTAGACCTCCAGGAGTCGATTGAAGATACTTGATGCGGCACCCTAATATGTCAGAATTCGAGTTAACCACGGGTATGGTGTCTCTGGGAACTACCAGTGCGATGTTTTTGGGGAGTGTACACTCAGGTGATTTATTAGAAAGATGATGTATTATCTCGCTGATTTGATCCTTCAATCCAAATAAACAAATCTTGGGCCATCTCCACTGACTCCCTATTAGATAGAAGGTGTTGATGTCGCCTCTGGCTTTAGACCCGGTGCAGGGCTCAATTTCTTCTTAGCCTCAACTGACCTCCGTCTTCAACAGAAATAATTTTAGGATACCATATGAACTTTGTAGGGGCTATTTTATAGACTTGAAGCATGCGTTTATCTGGAGGAAAGGGGGAGATGGAGTCAATGAGAATAACGCCATATGGGTGGGAGACATGCAAACCAGCGTAGCTTTGGGTATTGTAGCATAACTACTTATAGTTACAAAGTAAATGTTAGACCTTCGTTCATTTGAGAGGGTCCAAGCGGCGGTCGCGAAGGGTGATTCTCACCCGGTTGTATGTAGTGCACTCAGCAGGCCATGGGCACTTCCCGCCCCGTTGCCCCCTGGCATGGTCAAGGTCTAGGTAATATTGACCCAGTGATGGGTCTCTAACAAACGCGCTAATTACCAGCCGATTTATCGGGTTTATGACCTATACTTACGTCAGACCCTTATTTAGGTAAGAACTGGGTCAAGCTGGGCCTAAACTCGGTTTTCCGGGGCCCCAGTCACCCTATCTAGGACATACTCTTCTATGTCCTAGAAAGAGAAATTAACTAGTTGAACCAATTTAATCGGACGGAAGAAGCAAAGTATCTATACCCTGCTGCCCAGCAAACAATTCCTCGGTCCGTAAGCAACCAGATGAGCATCGATGGAGTGGTCCAACAGATGGCGATGGTGTAAACACAATATATATATATTTTGTGTACAAGGCTAATGTACTCTGTCATCGTCATGCAGTAAATTGGTTGATTATGTGGCTATGGTATGTAAGTACTATCACTGTTTATGCAACCAAGGTTTATTTGCTCTCTGTTTTTTCGGCAATCTTCTCCACCTGTACCTTTCGTTTCTTGAGCACATCCTGAATTTCCTCAACGGTCTCTTTCAACAAAACTTCTGCCTCACTGCCCCTCTTTTGAGCAATAGTCTGTAGTGACTGCAATTGAGGGATGACGCTGGAACCACCAGGTACCATCTTGAGCCACTTGTCTAGGTCGCCCAAGCCGCCGGTTTTCGCTTGTTCAACCTTCTCCGTGATGTATTTCTCCACATCCTCCGTCTTACCCGAAGAAGCGCTCTCCTTGACAAGACCCCACAGATCTTTGGGATTGCCCCTTTTTAAGGTATCGGCATTGTCTTCAACCGCTTGCTTGAGCTTTGGGTATTTATCAAGGTATTGCTGGGCCTCCTCGAAACCCTTCTGCCATGCCTCATCCCCTAGCTTTTCAAACTTTGACTTCTGCTCTCGGATCAAGTTTTGGATCTCTTCAACTGACTCGGCACTTGTGCCGCGCTGCACAATGCTAGAGATTTGTTGCCAGGTCCGATTTAACTATTCCTTCGCTTGCGGCCCATAATCGTCGCCCATCTTCGTTAGTTGATCCAAACTACCACTGACTTTCTCCTTAAATTCAGGGTGATTGCGGAGAACATTCTCCGTGGCGTTGCCAGCAAGATCGAACAACTGCTTGAGATACTTTTGTAGCAAACTCAAAGCCTTGTATGCCGAGTCTATGTTGAGTCCTTCTTTGTTCGAGAGGTCCTTCAGCTCAGTATATGCATTTTGGACCACTTCATCAAATTCTTTTCCATAGTCGTTTCTGATCTTATCGAGGTCCTCAAATGCGGTATCGACGTAGCCCCGCGCACCAGGGATGAAGACAGCATAGCTTTTGATCGTATCCTTCAACCAGAGAAATGCTTCGTTTGGTTCAGGTGTCTTTTCAGTGATTGTATGCTTGGCCTGATCGATGTATGCATGTGTCTGCTTGCTGGTGTTCACGAGTGTCTTGGCTCCGGAGAAGTGGTACCAGGTGTATCCCGTAAGGAAGGCGACAGCTCCACCAGCAAGACCGCCAATCAATGCGGGATTACCACGAGTGGAGGCGACATTAGCTGCGGTGGATTGGAAGCGATAGTTGATAAAGCGAGCGTTGGGTTGCAGTCGGTGTCTGGTGGACCTCGCTGCAATCCTTGAACTACGCCCGAGCATGTTGGAATATTGGGTAGATGTGGTGAATATAAGAAAATATTGTGAACTGCAATACTCGTCGACGGGGGTCAGGTTAAAGTGTAGCAAATACTCAAAATTGACTGCGAAGCAGAAGGAGAATGAGCTTTAATATGTAAAGAGGAAACCAGGAATGTAAATTCTAGGAACAGTTCGCGGACTACCATTAACTGGAGTTGACTTTTCGATATGACGTCCACAGGTGACTTCCAAGTCATAGGCTTACCTTATTAGCGTTACCCACACTTAGCCTTCGCCCATAAAAACCAGGTAATATACTGGGTCTGTCTCCGAGGCGTCATACATGCAGCAACATGCGAAACCCAGATTTGGGCGCTCGAGAGAATGGCCAAATGACGTCATCTAGTTATGTGGCCGCGTTTGCGTTTGTAGGACTGACTAGAGCGGCGAGCCACCCAAAACCCAAACCGTAGGTGCTAGGGGACCACCAGCTTAGATATGTCGCTGTATATGTTTTGTTGTCGTGCGCGACACGTTAAGAAAGATGCGAAGAGGGTGAAGTTTCGGAATAATTGCTTAGGTATATCCTAGGGGTAAGACTCATTCTATGCGATGTGTGAGATGAATATAGTTAGTTGAAAAATTGATAACTAGGTAGTTAATTATTGATTTAGGTCTTTAAGCCCCTGGGAGGGGAAGTTGAACCTTTTGAAACGAACAGGGGGAATAACGGCCTACTCCGATGGGCTCGCAGCCGCCGAAGACACCCTTCCATACCATCACTGTTGTATGTTTTTATTGTCACATCGCTCTCTGCACCGAAATTCTCCAAAGGGCATCTATGATCATCGCAACTAAGTGATACGAGTGAGCGGTTTATCCACGTCATATTTGCCCTAATCTTCTCCCACCCCACCTGGGCAATTCATCTAAAGAATGAGTATTATATTATATCCTAATCGATGGCATCCATAAATAGATAAGAATACAAAAGATTTCCTAGTTCAATTATTACCAAACCACATACACTTAAGACATTGACACATCACCTGCAACAAGGTTCTTTCTCCAGAACCACACCACCATCCTACTCACAGATAAATCAAGCGTCAGCCGATTTTTCCTTCTCCTGCACCTCACCAAAGGCCTTGTCTCCATCGAAGATCACCGCAACCTCTTCCAAACTGCGGCCCTTGGTCTCAGGGAAGCCGAAATAAACAAGAACGATCTCAACAGCGATCACACAGCAATAAACAATATAGTATTTCCAGCTGATTGCATCCATTGCCACGGGGTTGGCATATCCATTGAAGAGAATGGCACATGTCGATGCAATCTGCATGATATTCGTTCCTTTGGCACGGAGGTGAGTAGGAAGTACTTCAGTAACATAGACCCAGGGCGGCCCATTGAGACCGGCGTTGTAGAACAGTTGATACATGAAAATCATCACGATCACACCACTGCCGAGACTGCTATCTTTGAAGTCTCGCTGTTCATTGATTGCGGACAAAACGGTCCAAATGACGAAGCAGGCCAGCATGCCCACGGTGGAGAAAAGGAAGAGCCGTCGTCGACCGGCTATTTCCATAAACGAGGCTAGGATGATTGAGATTCCCAAGTTGAACACCGTCAGGCCACCGTTGATGCGGAGCTGCTGGGGATCCGAGGTGAAGCCAATCGAGTTAAGAATCAGGTGAAGATAGTACGAGGTCAAACCGTTGCCCGAGAGCTGCATCATGCAAGGCACTGCAATGATGATAAAAAGGCGATGCAAGTTGCCGCGTGTGCTTAGGAACTCGCGATACCCAGTTTTAGAAGCTCCTTTCGCGCTTTGGATGGATGATATGATTTCTTTCATCTCAAAGTCGACAAGTGCGGAGTTCTCGTCTCCCCCAGCATGGTACTTCGTCAACACCTGTCGGGCTTCCTCATAGCGGTCTTTCTGCACGAGATATCGGGGCGACTCGGGAAGAAGATAGACAAAAAGCACTTGCACCAGGGGAAAGAATCCCTGCAAGAGGGAGGGGATGCGCCAGGACCATGACATGCTTGGACCCATGAAATAGGTTCCGTATGTGATCCATGCGGCGAGTAATGCTCCAAGGTACCACAGGTTGTTGTAATAGCCGACTAGAACAGATCGATGTGTTGGATACGCCAATTCACTAACCAACATCGGCGATGCTTCGACGGCGATCAGACCACCGAAACCGATCACCATACGGGCGACCAAAAACATGGCGTAGTTCTGCGCGGCACATTGAAGAACGGCTCCAATGACCAGGAGCATCGATCCGATGAAGATCGGGAACCGTCGGCCCATGTGGTCGCAGATCCAGGGGGCAATGGGGAAAGCGATGATCTGACCAAAGATCACGCCGTTGGAAAGTGAACCCAGGCGGGTACCGGTTGGATTGTCGAAATAATGCTGCCATTGGCTCATTGACTGCAGACCATTGAGCATGGATCCATCATATCCGTTCGTCGTCGAGGAAAGATAGGGAATGATCATCCCAAGATTGAGGAGCAAAAGATGACGCTCCTTGTACCACGGCTTGCCGGTATCTGGGAGAACACTCTTCAGGTTCCATTCCGAAGGGTTGTTGTTGCTGATGTCGTGGACAGCGGTTGTCGGTTTGTCTTCCTGGTCAGTCATCTTGATTGCAACTTTCTGGATTGAATGTGTAAGAAAGATGAGTAGAGCGCAGATGAGAACTAGAATTTCCCTGGTGCAATCCTTATTATATCACTTCCTCATCACACTGATCCGTGATTCCGCAACAAACATGCGCATTGAGGTTTGGATGGCTTGAGTCAACTTTGTGGTTTGCTTTTTTTTTCCTTTCGCCTGTGCACAAGGAGAAGCTAGTGCTGTCATGTTTGGGACCCTGAAATCCCGAACTCCGCTGAGCCTACCTTGGTGTGGCGTATTAGCACGGGCCGTCTTGTAGCAAGCAAATTGGCCGACGTCGGCTTATGTGGCCCGTTCAGGGCTAGTCCTACCCCCGAACGGAGCCGGCGTGATTCCCCCCGCAGCGGGATCCCCGGATATTGGCCCGTCTGGGGAAGAAAGAAAGGAAGGATCCTGGGGAGGTCGTCAAGCGGCGTGCCCTAAGGGCAAATCAAACTTTCCCCATATTAAGACTTGGCCTCTAACCGGATTCAGATAAAGCGCGAGGGCAAATCAAATATTAAGACTTGGCCTCTAACCGGATTCAGATAAAGCGTGAAACCATCATGTGAGCACCATGACCGAAGTAGAAATAACGAGAAAAATGAGGAAAGCCCCTCTTCGCTTCTCCGAAACTCCGCTGAATACTTATTCAACTTTATGGCCTGGTCTTCTCTTTGCAAATGCAAAGATGTCAGTGAGACCATGCTGCAATCTTAATGGAAGCGACGTACCAGTCTCAGATCCAACCGGAGGCCTCGGCCTCCGACATGGAATCCACTACGCCACCTGACAAGCCGAGTCTCCAGAAACGAAGACACCCTCGTTCCGCTGCGACCTACCCCCGGAAACGGGCTACTCAAGCATGCCAAACCTGTCGCCTCAGACGGACAAAGTGCGATAATACCCGACCCTCCTGCGCATCCTGTGTGCGACTCGGGGCGGAGTGTTCTTACCAGCAGCCTTGCTTTTCGACGTAAGTGCATAGAGAGCAATCAATATTCCAGTGAATAATCGAAGAAACGAAATTAACCAAGCAATAGATTTGACTCCGCGAGCCTGGCTATTCTCAAACGGATCGATGATTTGGAGACACTGATCCAGACCAAGGCAAACGATCCACCTCCGGTGGGTCCGTCTAATGTTCTCTTTTCTACATCGCCGGGTAGCACTTCCCATGAAAATTGGTCACCTGTCCTCAACCAGCAAACACAATGGAAACCATCATTTATCAACATTGAAGAGGTTCTCAAGTGGCCTGTTTTCGATGACCAAGATCTTGAGTCGCGACTGTATCTAATATCTCCGTCCGAAGACAACACAAGTTATCAAGACCTACCAATCTCCGTTGATCTTGACCTCCATGTGGCCAACCACCTCGTTCAGAGTTTCTTCAATAATGTGCATATCTTCAACCCTACGCTAAAGGAGGAGGATATCCACGAATATGTGAGGACTGTGCGATTCAATGGTATTGGTTGGGACGCAATATCTTGTCTGCTGGTGAGTGCCCCTAGCCTATTTTCATTTGCTTTGCTGATGGGATACCAGCTCCTCATATATGCCAATGGTTCAATCGCGACACCATTTATAAGAAATGGACAAGGCGTATCTTCTAGTCAGTTTCACCAGTCAAACGAATTTTTACAAGCCGAAGCGTATTTCCTTGCAGCGCAGAAGCGGATGGGCATGCTGCTCTGCAGGAGTGGCGCCATAGAAGCGCAATGCTTTTTTCTAGCCGGTGTGTATCTAATGACAACATTGCGGTCGGTGGAGGCATGGAGGATGTTCGTGCAAGCACTGGCGTGTTGTCGGGGGTTTTCCATCCCCCACACACATGGGAACCGTTATGAAGACGCGTGGGACACGAAACAGAGAATATACTGGACCTGCTTGAAATCTGAGTTGTAAGTAGACCAAACCCAAACGAAGCGGCATTGTCTAACATTATCTTAACAGAGAGCTGCGACTCGAATTAAATCTCTACCAAACGAATGTTCTGGATCTCACATACCCTACATTCTTTCCGTCGCCTCCAGAAGAGCTCAAGTCCAAAGATGAAGCGGCGTGGTACTTCTATCTCGCTGAAATTGCTTTGCGACGACTGGAAAACCGCATTCTGGGCTATCTTTACCGACCTTACACGATAGACTCACAATTCAACATGGAAGCTGTGATTCTTGACTTTGAGGAGCAAGCAGCCGCATGGTAGGAAATGTCTCGGATTAAATAAGACACCAATTAATAAATTCTAGGCTGCAATCTCTCCCCGAAGCATTGACTCCAGATACGGGCATCCCACGTACAGACCAATACGAGCCCTTCCGATTCATTCTCAGTGGTCATTTCCTTGACTGTCAAGAGACAATGTACTGGTATTTTCTGGTCGAGGCAATCCATGGCCGAGCCGACGGAACCAGCACGATTCTTCTTCGCAAAGGACTGAAGGTCTGCGTGGATAGAATACAGCAGAATCGCACAGGATTCTGCCATCGTCATCATGGAACATGGCTCATGCTCCGATCGTGTACAAGGAGTGCGTTAGTGCTACTTGCTGCTGAGCGCAGTGTAGAGCTGGTCCACCTACTACCTCTAGGCTGGGAGGGAGTGGTATTTGATGTTTTTAGGATGCTAGAATTCTGGAAGGATGAGTCCAATGATGTACTGGGGTTGTTCACTGTTGTTCAAACGCTGCTGGAAGCCAGGGGACATTAGTAGTGTGTATTTTATTATTTTCACGGGTCGCTCCAAATCTACTAAATATGCAGTAATGGCTTATTTCAAGGTATTCTTCAAAATATTAGGAGCTTATGCAAAATTCCCGTGAGCAGGAAATACACGGATGAATGTAACCTGGTCCGCGATGCAGGGTCCACTTTAATGGCCTAAGTCCGATACTCCGCGATGCAGGCTTACTTTGTACTAGAGATATTTTGACAACGCAACGCATTTCAAAATCCATATTACTTAAGATATTTAGATAATGGTTGGCTTTAAGAATGTGATTTGCCCCCTAGAAATGCAATCTTTTTCAGTTTCACCATCTCCTCACACTCTGTTTCGCCATTATGTCAGCGATTGATATCGAGCACGTGCTATCAGAGCTCTCTTTGAACGAGAAGGTCTCATTACTGTCAGGTTTGTCACCGTAACCAGTTCAAATTTGCGCGGCTGACCGAATAAACAGGAATCGATGGCTGGCACACAGCAGCAATCCCCCCGACTCGGGATCCCCTCAATTCGGATGTCAGATGGGCCAAACGGTGTTCGAGGCACCCGCTTTTTCAACGGAGTTCCTGCAGCCTGTTTGCCGTGTGCCACGGCATTAGGTGCTTCATTTGACAGCGAGCTCATATTTTCCCTTGGAAAGCTTCTTGGTCTGGAATGCAAGGCCAAGGGTGCACATGTCCTCCTAGGTCCGACGATAAATATCCAACGAAGCCCGCTTGGAGGTCGCGGGTTTGAATCGTTCTCAGAAGATCCTGTCCTTTCGGGATCCTTGGCTGCGAGTTATTGCTTAGGTGTCCAGAGCGAGAATGTGATCCCAACGCCGAAGCATCTTGTATGCAACGACCAAGAGCATGAGCGTGTCGCTGTCAGCTCGCTTGTCACTGAGCGTGCTCTACGAGAGATATATCTGCTTCCATTTCAGCTAGCCATCACGAGCGCCAATCCTGGAGCACTCATGACCTCGTACAATAAGGTCAACGGATGCCACGCCAGCGAAAGCCCCGATCTGCTTCAGGATGTTGTTCGGAAAGAATGGAATTATAAAGGCCTTATCGTGAGCGACTGGTTCGTTTTTTTGCTTTCTCGATGCTTCCATAGCTGACCAGAACAGGTTCGGCACTTACAGTGTGTCCGAGGCCGTCAATGCCGGTCTGGACCTTGAAATGCCTGGCCCATCTCGGTTTCGTGGGTCGGGTTTGGTACATGCCATCACATCCAACAAGGTCTCCGAGAGGACTATCAATGAGCGGGTCCGCGCTGTGTTGGAACTAATAAAACAAGCAGCTTCCTCTGAAATCCCTGAGAATGCACCCGAAGTCCAACGGAACCTTCCCGAGGACAAAGCATTACTCCGCAGAGCAGCAGCTGAGTCTATTGTTCTTCTCAAAAACAACGATCAGATTCTCCCTCTTGATCCACTTAAAAAAACCCTCGTGATCGGACCTAACGCCAACATCGCAGCATACTGTGGCGGTGGCTCTGCGGCCCTGTCGCCATATTATGCCATTACACCCCTGGAAGGAATCAGTGGCAGCTGTACCGGGGGTGTAACCTTTTCACAGGGAGTATATAGCCACAAAGAGCTACCGCTTCTAGGCGACCAGCTGAAAACCGAAGATGGTCAGACCGGATATATATTCAGTGTGTTTACTGAACCCTCTTCCAACAAAGACAGAAAGGCTGTAGACATCCTACACATGAAAAGTAGCTCCGCCTTTTTGATGGACTACAAGCATCCAGAAGTCCACTCAGACCTCTACTACATTACCATGGAAGGAATCTTCGAGCCCACAGAAAGTGGGCTATATGACTTTGGCCTTACGGTAGCTGGTACCGGAGAGCTCTTCATTGATGGAGAAAAGGTAGTCGATAACAAGAACAATCAGCGACAGGGAACATCCTTCTTTGGAATCGGGACCCCAGAAGAGCGTGGCTCCAAGTACCTCGAAGCAAACCAACGGTACAAGATTGTTGTCGACTATGGTACTGCCCCGACCTCCAACCTGAAACTACACGGGGTCGTGTCATTTGGACCAGGAGGTTTGCGAGTTGGAGGATGCAAACGGATTGACACAGAACAAGCCATTCAGGAGGCTGTCGATTTAGCAGCTACAGCTGACCAGGTGATTATCTGTGTTGGGCTCAGTGGTGAATGGGAAAGTGAAGGATTTGACCGTCCACACATGGATCTCCCGCCGATGTCGGATCAGCTAGTTGAAAGAGTCTTGGCTATCCATCCTAATGCCGCGGTTGTTGTGCAGAGTGGAACGCCTGTAACCATGCCGTGGGCTCGGGACGTGAAGGCGCTTCTTCATGCATGGTACGGTGGAAACGAAACAGGGAATGGTATTGCGGATGTCATCTTCGGGAATGTGAATCCGGTGAGTATTGATCAAATGGTTTATTCCACATACATACCAGCTAACTTTACATTCCAGTCTGGCAAACTTCCTCTCAGCTTCCCGGAATTTATCGAGCAGAACCCGGCGTACTTGTCATATCGATCAGAAGGAGGAAGGGTCTTATACAGCGAGGACGTCTACGTCGGTTATCGTTACTATGAAAAGATCAAAGCGAAACCTCTCTTCGCATTCGGTCATGGTCTCTCTTACACAGCATTCCGTCTCTCGACACTTGCTGTTTCCCAGCCGTTGAAGGCTTTGAACAGAGTCAAGGAGGAAGTGCTGGAAGTTTCAGTCTCAGTAGAGAACGTTGGATCTTGCAGTGGGGCAGAGACTGTTCAGGTATACATCTCACCACCTTCCAACGCTAGCATTGCACGCCCTGTGAGAGAGCTCAAGGGGTTTAAAAAGGTCAAACTCCAACAGGGCGAGAAACAAGAAGTCGTGATTACTATTCAGGTTGCTCTGGCGACCAGCTTCTGGGACGAGAGGCTGTCTTCCTGGCTTAGTGAAGCAGGAGAGTATACAGTCACCGTGGTTGGTACTGGTGAGCAGAATGTTCTCTCGACAGGATTCACGATTTCCCATACTAGGGAATGGAATGGATTGTTTGAGCCTATCCTGTCTGCCCCATGATTTACATGTCAAGAGTTAATCTGAGTATATACTGGAGCTCCGAAGAATTTCCTTTCGCAGTCTATGATGTCTGCGTTTCTATACAAAGGGTTATCTTGTGAGAGAACTACGTAAAGAATTTTTAATCAAGTAGACTAAGGGCTTCTTCTAAGGACGCGATTGGCAAACAGTCTTGATAGACAAGGAATTATGTGCGAGGGCAGAGTTTTGTTAAAAGCCCTATGAACATTCCAGGTTCCATACAATAAAGTGCCGCTGCCAAGTGAGGTTCTTTTGGGGGCGTGGGCTCAAAAGCCGCAAAAGCCAGGCGTGTACTTTCGGGCCGTTCGCCAAAGGCCGAGCCCGACAGAAGTCACAGTGCCACTAGTTAACTAACTACCTACAGTCTTAGCCTGTAAATTTCATATTTACTAACCTATAATGCAAACGCATATCCCCTCGATCTGTTATAATTATTTAGCTGCTATTTCTAGGCCGTCAGGTTTTGCGTTCTGTAAATTCCATATTTTTTCTTCACTATACAAGAGTACACTCTCCAAAAACGACCAGTCATCTGTCAATCATTGCGTCTGGACACCTAGAGGATCTCAATCGCAGACTCTCCCCCGTGGAAAAAGCCCAGGATCTTTCCCTCAAAGCCCTACTTGAAGACAAGCTATATTTCTACCAAGGCCATGAGAGATGGGTCGTGAACTACTACGCCATGCGCTCCAAGATCTTAGAAAGCGTCCCCTGGCTTGTGCAGGTGATTGTCGGCAACATAATTTACAACAAGAATATCCACAACCAGCAGGGCCAAGGAACAGGCAGCTTCTCCGCTGAGGAAATTGCGACCTTCCGGCAGGAAATCTGGGAATCTGTCAACGGGCTTTTATCGGCTGTGCACGCACATCATCGGGATCGGGAAGGGCCGTTCTGGGTGTGGGGCGGCGATGATCCCACCGAGGCTGATGCAGTGGTATTTGGCTTTGTGGTGTCGGGTCTAATTTGTGGAGCGTAAGTACGCCTTGGGGTATCCCTCACTTGATGATAAATCATGCTGACTGTTCGGAAGGGCCCCGGAGACCAAGCAAATTGTGAACGGTTACCCGGCGCTGGTAGAGTATGCTCGGAGGATCCATGAGAAGTATTTTCCGGATTATCAGCTTTAGGAGTAAACTTAGATTTTTGATTTGCTGCATTCCTTTCTCCTACAATTAAAAATGTAATGTTACCGGGATAAAATTAACTTATTGTATCTAATCGTTCACTTGAACAATATATATCTGTCATTAATTATCGTTTGAATCTTCCGAGAGGACCTGAACCAATACAAAAGTCTTTTAATTAGATGGCTGGATTAAAACAGGGAATTCAATCTTTCGGTGTAAATGGGACAAGATTCCATAGTAGCCAGGCTCATTTTCAGCATTCAGGATCCCATGTTGAATGAGGAATTCAACAATAACAATAGCACTGTTTGGCTTAAACCGTCGCTGTTTCAAAGCACAGAGCACTTCATCGATAGTGTATAGGCTGAAACACTCCACTTCAGAGTCCTTTGGCATTGGGGTCATGTCTGGATCTAATTCGAGTTCATATGTATACTCGACCTCCGGTTGAAATAAACCGGTCTCTCCTCCAGCTTTGTTCCCACGGATGTGGAAATAAGTGAGTTGGCTCATTGGTTTGACTTTCATCTTCACTATGTCTTCTGGTATAGTCGCCTCTTCTTGAGCTTCGCATATGAGAGCCTCAATGGGTAGCTTCCCGGCACCGAGGCCGCCGGCCGCAGTGCTATCGAGCATACTTGGATAAGTTTGTTTTCCTTCTGCTCTCTTGCCGATCCACAATCGAAGGCCTCGTTTGTCTCTCACGTAACAAACAAGTTGGACACCGTAAGTCACAATCCCAAACAAGGCACTTGCACAACGCTCTATTTCAAGCAGAACCTCCCCTTCTGGGCCGTAGACTGGGAAATTCTCATCGCGCCAGCTTTCTAGCATTGATATTACAGCTAGCTTTCTAGTGGCCTTGAGGGTATTCTCAAGCACCAGAGAGCGCATATCGGCCGTGGTCGTAGCTGGCGTAGCTAATGTCACAGTTTGTTGGCGGTGATCGATTGACCACGAGTCGGACCACTGTATTTTTTCAACAATTTGTCGAGTAATATATCCTAATATGGCGCTACAACCATTCACTTTAAAGGTGTAGCATTTCCCCAGAACTCCTGGTTCATGTGAAACGAAGCTATCAAATAACATCAACATCAGTACAAAATGAAAGGATGTATTATGGGAGTTCCTTACTTGTCGCATTCCTTAACTATGTCTAAAATGGTCATCATTTTCAAAGATTGTAAGGTGTGACTAGGAAAGAGAAAGAAAAGGGGTTCTTCCCTTGACACAACTCTTGTCATTGGATAATACCTAACCATATTTCTCACCGCCCCTTTGAAACATGTATGCAAATTTCAACATTAATTTATTTTCAATCCATTGATGCAAGTTGTACCTAAAGCTAGGCGCGGTTTATTGTGCTGTTAGATTCTCTCGCATCCCTACAATGTATGGAGTATTACCTTATGTTTAGGCCCCGTTTCTCACCGTTATATCGAGGTAATACTTCATTATTTTAATTGATACGTAATTATTGGTTAAATTTAGATAGCTATCGTAGTTCTAAATTCCAACTTTGAACTCTATACAATTAGTGGGAGGCCAGAACACAGCGATTATAAGACGCCGGTTTTTGCTGGCCTGTCGTAGCATCCCAGATATTGATAGTTTTATCACTCGAGCTAGAGGCTATTAGTAGGCCATCTGTGCAATCACCAAAGTCTGGGCTTCTCGACTGGACCGCTCTAGGGCAATAAGGAGATTGTGCAAAAGCTTTTCGAACTGCACTCTCAGTGACTTATCTGAGATTCCTTCCTCGTCTTGAACCCCTTTTGTAATTCCGGGTCTCAATCGAGGGACTCTGGCTACGAGTTGCTTTGCAATGGTTGTGAATAGTCGTTTTGCTTATCGTCCCCTTTCGACCTAGAAATTTTCAGGCCTCCATTTTTGTGTTCTTCATATTGTGCTTCCGTCATTTTGACAATTGTATCAATAACGTCGGTAGCTCGTGGAGTACCACTGCTATTCAGTTCAACAGAGACCTTTACTGTCGAGGGCATGTGCTTTTGTGCTCCGTCCAGCTCATCATACGCAGCTTGCCACAGGTCTTTGTGTTCCAGGGAGTCCTGCACTTGGGAAATGAGTGCGTTAGGCTGGCTGATAGAGGCTTGCGCGGATTTGGTTGTTAAATCCTCCTGCAACTCAGGGGGGATATTGTTGGGCGACCGTCTCTTGATTATGAGATGTGCGAGACTTGAAACGGTGTCAGCAAATCCTTTGCACGTTCGGATCGTAGGCCGCCTATCCTCAATTTCTCACTGCTCTCCATCCGGAGCTTATTTTCGTGGTGATTGTGAGATTCGTACCGGGAGAGGCAGGGATGTTGTAGAGTCCAGTATCTGGCTGGAGGTGTTGACACGAGTGAACTTCTAGACAAAGGTTGCATATAACAAGGAGGAGCGGTATAGGAAAATAGATATGACCCGAATGCGACTTTCAGCGTTATCAAATTGAATGAATGGAGGTGTGCGTGATGGATGTTTAAGGTGCCCCAGAATGCTTCAAGAACCATGTCAAAGCGTCACTTTAGGCGCACAATTCTTTAAAAGATGACTCGCAGACTAGATTTCCCCTGATTTGGTCAAAGGTTCGTTTCTAATTATATGGTTGTATCGGGCAATGATCACGTAAAAGGACATCTCCTGCTATAGAAATGTGAATGAGACTACGATGGGGGCTAAATTTGGCCTCTGTTGTAATCTCGAGGTTTTGGTATGACAAATTATATAAAGAATATAAAGTCAAATCAATGCCTTTCCTGTACATACGACCATAGGGTGTGGAAAACAGGGCTTCCCGTCCGCTCAGCCGTACTTAAGCCACACGCCGGTGAGTTAGTAGTTGGGTGGGTGACCACCAGCGAATCCTCACTGTTGTATGTTTTTGATTTTTCTTCTTTTTTCTTTTTCTTTTTTATTCGTTCGGAAACTCCCTCTTGCCCCCCTGTTCTTCAGTCTATTCAGCCCATTCACCTGAATGCCCTGAATGAACACCATTATTCTACACCTGAATATCCTGCACGCCCCTGAACCGCTGACGTGTTTTTCCCCTTCCATACTGCCTTTTTCTCGCAGACATGTTGTTTTGATCACAGCAGGCTGTTTCTCGGAACGGAGATGTCACAATTGTGCAAATGCTCCAAAGACAATATCTTAACCAGCCACCATTCTATCAAAGATTCCTGGGTGTTGAAGTCATGTACCCTATCGAGAAATGTTATTTTTCACCTTGTTGAATGAAGTAGCCGATAGCTATAGCTGAAAACATCCCAGTGGACTGACTAGTTATGTGAGGCAGAAATTGCAAGAATATGAGGGCGGTCACAGTTTCACCGCCAGTTTATATCACGTTGACCATTGCGTTGAACCATCGCATTGCTGTAATTTCATGGTGTTCTTGTCTCCGGTATATTCCTCGTTGATCTCCCTCGGATTTCTCTGTCGCCTGCCTCTTAAAACGGTCTTATGCCGGGGCCTATATCAGCGGTATTGTCTGTGAGGAACCCTGACGATGAGTCTCTAGGTGAAACTCACCTAGAGACTCAGGCGCTAAATTTGCCGGAATGGCAAGACTTATGTGACGATCTGGATTCTGTCACCCCACCGCATTACAGTCATTTCCCTTTTGGGATGTTTTCATTGTGGGAGAGGGACCCACAAATTCCCCCATTCCACCAATGCTTTTCTCTCCCCTCTTTCTCCCCTCTGTACGTTGAAATGCACTCTTATTGCACAAGAACTAGCTGATAACAACTTGTACCGGAACCGAAGCTCCTTGAACAATTTGGGAGCATATACTAGTATCACGTTTAATGTTTCATATATATTTAGGGTTCAGGAGGTTGCGATACATCGTTGTATTGCCGATGACACTACGAGGAGTCCATTGCCAAGAGAACCCCTGAATCTCTTGGCGAACGCTGAAAATGTCTCCACTTCAAATGGGCTTTCAGTTGACGTACGAGGCTGGCGCTTAATAGTGTAAAGTGGGATCAAAATCTTTTGCGACCCTGGATCTCGCTACCCAGTAGGCCACTAGTTTAGTCTCGATACCACTATTATGTTGTACGCCATGACTAATGTGTATTCGTGTGCGACTTGTTAGATCTCGACTGAGATCTGTGGGAAAAAAGCTCTTCCTGTGAAATGCTAAGAAAAGTCGCGTATTCGGAAACAGAGTGTTGAAATCATGTTATACCTTAGGTGTCTACAAACATTATGCCGATCAGCCACTGCATTAGGGGTTATATATTGCCTCACCTGTAGGATGGATTCATTTAGATTAACTTTAGATTTAGTTACTCCATAGGTTCATTTAATTTTATCTATTCAGAACTACGACAAGGCTTGGCGATAGAACGAAAGAAGATGAACTAATTAACTCCAAGCCCTAATGGATAATGGATCTGTTCCAGGGGTAAGCGGAGTTCGAAGGCGTATAAATACCTTAGTAGCCTCTTTCTCTTTTCTACTCATTAACAAGTCCATTTGTCCTTTTTTCAGTCACTCTTTACATGATACCATAGTCGCTCTTTACAATGCAATTTACTTTTGCCCTTTTCACCGCAGCTGCGCTGCTGACCCCTGTCTATTCCCATGGAACCACCCATGGAATCACCCATATGAGCCGCCGCGAGACTGGCCACAAGCTCGAATCCTGCACTACCAGCCAACAGGCCGTAGTCGAAGCCGCCATTCAACGCGCCGCCTCTCTCTCCAAGGCCGCCGCTGACGCCGCTATCAACGGCGACGCTAGCATCTTCGAAGAGTACTTCCTCACCACCGACACTGCATCCCGCCAGGAGGTCTCCGCCCGCTACAAGGCTATCGCCAACGAGGCCTCTAACCTCAGCAGCGGCATAATGACCTACAACTGCGGCAATGACATAACACAGAGCGACTGTGGCGGCAACGGTGTCCTCGCCTACGCTCTCTCTGGCAACCACAAGGTCGTCAACTGCCCGGAATGGTATAAGATTGTGCCCGCGATCGACGACTGCGGCGGCACCGATCAGGGCCTCGCTATGCTCCACGAGCTCTCGCACATAGCCGACGTCTACAGCCCGCCCACCCAAGACTTCACATACAAGTACAACAATATCGTCAAGCTTCCCAAGGAGCAAGCTATTCTGAACGCTGACACCTACAACCTCTATGCTGGTGGTGAGTTTTGCTTTATTCCCCTACCCATTATGACATGGAACTTGTTAACTGACTACATCATCCAGCCATCGATCTTGGCTGCCAGGTTGGTGAGAGCAAGGGCGTTGTACTTCCGGATTGGATGCTCGCTGAGATCGCAAAGAACAACAGTAAATAGATACCTATTTGTACACAACATCGTTTGATTCTGCTAGACAGTTGCTATGGGAATTACAGAGTATTTCCTTTTTTTTTTTGCTGTCTCAAATTGGGTCGTTGTCAATAGGTTTTGCTAAATCTAGGGCTTTATTGCTTCGTGGTGCGGAAAGGAGCAACGGCAAGCCAATTATATTCCTACCATAGGTCCTCATTATCCTTTCTCCAGGAGTAGGTATGCAGGACCCCCGCTTGCGAAAGGCGTACGAGTAGACTTTGGCACAACCCACTCTAACCCGAACCCAACCCAACACAACCCAAAACCTATTGGGTAACCCATTGGGGCCCCAATATAGTGTAAACCAGCCAAATATGCTGCTAGCGTGTGACTGTAATGGATTATATTCGTGGTAGCACTGCCCGCTAGATATTGTTATTACTACACTCTCCGAAATCCACAATATTGGTTATATATTTCAATACTGGGTTATGCTTACTACGCATCTTCCTCGTGACAAAGCGAGGTTGGAGTGACGAAACGAGGCTGGAGAGATAAAAACGGAGGGGAAAAGAAGGGTAATTGTAGATTTTTTTGGTCATAATGGGAAATGTACCCTTCGCTATACGGGCTGAATATCCCCCCTGAGTCCATTAAATAGAGCGGCAAGCCGCCTATGCCCGAACCGTGGGCGCTAGGTGACCACGGTCATACACATGTTGTTGTATGTTTTTTTGCTTTTGTACTTATCCCTTTTTATTAGCCCATTCCTGGGCTTAGTACCACATTTTCCACCTGACACGCGCTGGGCCATTGGCGTGTTTTTGAACAACTCTCTAGTAGTACTAGTTTCGAGTTTCTACCGGCGAGTCGAGCTCTATCTTATTTTCTTTCTCTCCCCGGTGTAAGAGAATTCCAACGCATGTGTGCCATAAAGCTTTTCTTCATGATTGTGTCCAAGTTGTATACTTTGGGAGGAAATCATTAGGAAGATAGCCAGGAATCGTCAAAATCGAAACCTATACGCTGGTGGCCCATCCCATATCTAGGCTTGAAGAAGATGTTGTGGGATATTTGAATGCGACTGGGGAACCAAGAGCCAATATATACTCTAATAAGGAGCCGGGATGCTCATTGCGTCGGCTGCAAATTACACTATTAATGGTGAAACTATATTTCCTTTTGAACTCACAATCACTGCTCATTCATATAGTAAAATTAAAGATAAACTATATCATCATTTACTACATAGTAGACCTAGGGACAAACTTCCCTCTCTTCCTATCAGCTGCATGATCGAGACTGGGGAACATTCGCAGTTTTCACGCACCCAAGACGAAGATAGCTCAACACCGACGAGAGAACTTGAACCTAAGGTCGCCAACGGAAGCCAGGGTGACGCCAGTCGAGGTCCTGAATCTGAAGCTGCGAAAGTCCTCCTAAGGCAGCAGCAATGTCGACTCGATCACGCCGCTTGTTGTCCCAGGCCATATAGACCCACAGGCTAGTGGCTAGAATGAGGGACATACTAGAAGTTGCCAAATTAAGCCCATTCCCGATATGATAGTCAGGGGCGTCGAAGGGTAGGAAGGACCAGGTGCTGATAAGCCCGCCGATATTGCCAAACATGACCATTGCGCCAATCGCCGATGACCGCGCGGTATCCGACACGACGTTGGCAGAGACTTGTGCCGCGCAGAAAGCCCCTAGCGAGAATGACCCACTGGCAATTACAAAAGTCGCTCCATATCGTACCATGGGGTCTTCCGAAGCAAGGAACATGACATAGCCTACCCACTATAGTCAGCTTTTTCTCAAAGAATATAATTGAAGGAGTGCTTACCAATTATCATCAACGGTGGACATATAACACAGAAGAACAGTCGGTTGTCGAAGCGCCAGCTAAGGAACGGGAACAATAAAGTGAAGAATGCCCCGACAATATACGGGGGAACCGTATGTAGTTGCTGAGATATCACCCCGTCATCGGGATAGATAGTTTTGATGATAGTAGGTGCAAACATTCCGAGACCTTGAACGGTGATATTATTCAACATATAGATGAATGCCATGACAACCGTCGTTGGACTAAAGATGCCACGCATCATTTTAGCCGTATCGAATTTATCGAGAAGCTCGGTTGTCGCCACGCGCTCAGACTTAACACGGGCAACGGCTAGATCCTTCTCTTCTTGTGAGAGCCATATTGCCGTCTCCGGCCTATCGGTTAGGGTGAAGAATGAAATAGCACCAATGCAGATAGTAATAATGCCTTCAATCGCGAAGATCATTCGCCAGCTCGAGAGAGAGCCGAAACTATCTAGCTTTAGAATGCCAGAAGCTAGAAGGCCACCAAATGCGCCGGCTAGTGGAGCCATAACGATATATAGTGATAGACGGAATGCAAGTTCACTCCGTCGATACCATCGCGAAAGATAATATGCGATTCCAGGCATCAATCCTGCCTCGAACAGACTGGTAAAGAGTCAGCGGTATTCGCAAGGCATTCACGTGAAAATCATCAGGCGATTATCTACTTACCCTAAAAGAAAGCGAACACCAGACGCCTCATGAATATTATTGACAAATGCTGTCGCGACGGAGCAAATGCCAAACCCGACTTCAATGCCTGGCAGCCACCACCCAGGGCCGATCCATTTACACATAAGATTGCTTGGGATTTCAAAGACGATATATGAGATAAAGAAGATCGACAGCACGATGTTGTAATCAAAGCCTTCGAGTCCGAGGTCATCCTCGAAGCCAGCTAGCTTAGCATTTCCTATTTCAACAATCATGATTAGTTAGGGTCGCAAGGTAATAGTGATAGGCAATATATGCACCTATATTTGCCCGATCGATAAAGCAAAACAGATACATCAATGCCACCGTGGGAATGATATATAGGTCGATCTTTAGACGCAACCTCGACTCAGCAGCCTTGTCGAATTCCACAAGGGCCTGGCCATGATCATCTGTGGCGGGAATGCCTCTTCCGGCAGCGATATCCATCACATTTTCTTCATAATTCACCACGCCCTTTTCATCCGCTAAGGACGCGACTGGGGAGGCATTGGCCATATTGATGGTTCCAGGCAAACGCTTATCGTGTGAGAGAAGTGATGTGGAGAAGTCAAGAAGGATGCCCTGGAATAAAAAGGCCGAGGTTACTGTGGCGTAGTTATTTATACTAAAATAAAGGAAAATGAAAGTTCCCAGACGATCTAAATAGGGTAAACTCCGAGTGGTGAAGTTCTATTGCTCTAGCCTCTCCCCCCCCGGTCGGATCTACCCCAGACTCTGTTAATAAAGGGAAATATTAGCTGTAATTATTGTACTATTGATAGTCTATCACCGATCATTTCTAGTGATAATACGGAGTAGTAAGCCACGATTTACACTACTATGAAGCTGCCGTATATTGGCCGAATATATCAAAGTATTACAAGGTGAATAGATACTACATGTAGCCATAGATAAAGAATGAATGATTCAACAGTGTATGTGTACAATTGGAATGTGTAAAAGGCTCAAAGTCTATAATACCGAAGAAACGGACTTTTACATGTTGGAGCGGGATGCTCCACCATATCCCGGCAGTTACACTTGCCGACTTCTAATAGCAGCATTGACTGCGTAAGAGAACAACCCATGATTCTCAACAAAGTGCGCGTATGCCAAGGGAGGGGGTATAATTTAAAAGTACATTGCCCCTCGGCTACGGGAAGAAGTTAAAGTCCAGCATCCGAAGATGACACGTCTTACAAACTGAAGTTGATATCATCCAGGTTTACAGGGCAATTCATTCCATTTTAGTCGAGTCTCCGGTCGGCTGTGGGGGTGGAGATATTTGCCTTTTTTAAAATTTGCAATTCCTGGCAGCCGTTGATTATCGGAGGGCTTGGAATGGTGATTTCGAATAGTAGGGCATGGACCATCACTGTAAAAGCGATAGGTAGGAACTTACTGGGGCTGAAGGCTCGTAGGATCCGCGTCCGTCTATACATGTGTTTTGTTAATATCAATTGGTTCCAAGGTTCCTACCAAAATGGATCTTTGAACCAAGCCCTAAATGCTCCATATATAATCGAGAAGTTCCTTCTCGTGGCACTGATCTTTGGTTCTTCCACAACGGAATAGCTGTTTATAACCTCGCATTGATATCCACCCCTCATGTCACGGAAAATGATGGCATTACTTTAACGTCATAAACCAACGGTTTATACATTCATGATAAATACTAAAAGCGGCACTCCATGGTGAGCGTGGGTAATATTGGTAAAAAGTCTGGGAACTTGGGTGAGAGAGGTGGGAACGAGAGACAATGCTCATCCGGGGGTGATAGGGACCAACCCAACCCACTTATCTCGTCCTGAACAAAATATATAAATTCAAGCTCCCGGGTCATTTTTTGCCTCTACTATAATTTACTTTGATTTACTTTATTCCCAAAAAATGTGTTCATCTCAAAGAGATCTAGAAAGAATTCCAGGAGCGTATTGCCCATTGCTTGTCACTTGAATCGCTTTTCAAGCACAATAATATAGGTTCACTTGACGCTACACGCTACACGCTACCCAGCTTACTACGTTGTCTTGCCTGGACAAGTAGGATACCCAGATAACCTCTACTGCATTCATCCTACCTCTTCAGACATACCCGGTAGCTTGCAGAACGGGTATTACCCTGACCTAGCAAATACTATACCATTCAACGGACGGTTTCACAGATCTGAAGCTCAGTCACAACAACCACGCAACAGATTATATTTGAGATTATAGCAGCCAGAGAAGTGAGTCCCAAAAACTTGCACAATTCAATAGCTGCAAAGGAATATGACGTTAACAGTTTGGCAGCAGAATACAACCAGAAGAGGCTTCAGAAGCCCCCGCTCTGATCCCCGAACATCCGCCCGACGGGCCAAAGGACAAAATCAAATGTCTCGACTCGGTATACGGGGCATTCGAAGACACAGAGAGTGGTCCACTCTTCTGGGCAAAAAAGGGGCAGGAGGCCCCATAGGGGAGATGCTTCGACGCGTTGCACATAGAAAGTAGTCTACTACACCATATGCAATGCTTCAAAGTAGCTCCAAGAACAACAAGCGCCAAATCGTAAACGGTGAGGCTTTTAACAGCCAGATTGCACAGTTCTTATATACCGCCGAGGCGTTATTGGTACGCACTATGGGGGAAAGGCTCCCCGCGGATCAGGCCTACACAAGCTGCAAAAAGCGGGACGGCAAATTCACTTCATAGGTCTTAGTTCCTAAGAAATCATACTGCACCAATTGCTTGTGGCCAAATCGAACGGAGCGCTGCGAGTTTGATACAAGTGCCGGATGTGTATCAAAACGACCTACCAAGACACAGAAGAGGAACATTGAGAAGAAACCAGACGATGGGAATATATCCGCGAAGAAACGCCGACTTTGATTGGACTGGATATCAATATTGCCAGTATGGAGCGCGAGTTTGTGAATAAAACATCAAGCCTTTTTCTAGTGGCTGGCGGACTGAAGCGATTGACGGGAACGGGATTGTAATTGTGTTTGAAGTAGCGTTGATCAAGGGTAGGGTTGAGTGAAATAGATCCACAAAGTTATAAAAGAGTCTTCTTGACATGGCGCAACATGAAAGAGTTCAAAGTCATGTGAAGACGCTTGAGCTGATCCTCGTTGAGCTTGGTGTTACTCTGGGCGTGCGACTCAATGTCCTTGGAGAACCACTCGCTGAACTCGTCATGGGAATCGAACAGAGTCGGCATAATGAAGTGAAGCAGGGCCCACAGTTCTTGCATGTTGTTTTGAATCGGCGACAATCTCCTTTGAAAGAAGTAGTTTGTAAGTTCCGATTCTCATTTGGTTATCAGCATCTAGGTACCTAATTAGGATTAGTACAAGATGAAGTAAGTTCTCAGTAACCCGGGCCTTACAATATATAAGCACACGGGCATGTATAGGTACATTACATACATGTACCATATATTGATAGAGAAGAAGAACTATATTGCTGTAATTATATGGGAAATCGCGGTACTATCATAATCACAATAGTATACATCAGGTGATGTAGACTATTACTTTCAACATTACTGTAGTTTCGAACAGCTTGATTATGCAGGCAAAACTCATAGCATTCATCTGTATATATTATTGTATTAATTCAGGTACTCTTGCACCTCATCGAGGTTAGAAACAATTTGGACAGTCGTTACAAACTCAAGTCTCGAACAATGGACTAAAACGGTATGGGGATGTATTTATCGCCAATAAGATAACATGTCCCCAGCTTCAAAATTTGTGACGCCAATATATATCTGGGGCAAAGTATCCATGCATATTCCAAACAGTACACATCAGAGGAGGGGAGGGATGCTAGGAGGTTTGGCTCGGCCATAGTGAACGATTCAGCTTTTATGCCAAAGGATTTGGGAATGGGTTCTATTCATGACCTAGATAGGACATGACAGGTGGTATTCACTGCCTGGATACTGTACTTTTGGAATGTATGCGCATGTGCCCGACCATATCGTACGTAACAAACGCTGGATCCGAAGGTCTCGGCATCTTGAACCCCGAGCTACTTTGATCGGTCACAGCATCGCAATATGCCTTGAAGGCTCTAAATAAAATGTCACATGCTATGTACGGAGCTTGAAGATGCTACGAATATGCATGAGAATGAACCACAGGTTGCCTCTTTCCTACCACGTACGTCTGCCTTCTTATGCATGCCGTCTACTGTAAGCCCCAGTTTAGTGCTCACCTCTATTTTCCAAGACTGTCTAATCGCCAATGGAATAATAATAGAAGTCTCATAACTCCCCAATCTTGGCTACTTCTTCGATCGGACAATTCCCCTATTAGTTTCACTATAGATCTGCAAAATCGATAGCCAAGTCGTAATCATCATCGTAATCCTAGTTATAACTCATGAGCCAACTCCCTTCGGTTACAACTACATATGTGGTTATTTGATTGACTATTACCGCACTGTAAAAGTAGAACGTATTATCTTGGGATATATGACTATTTTGGCCTGGAAAATAGTAACTATGTAGTTAACTAGACTTTCCAACCTCCGTACATAATATCCGATATGCATCCGGAGGCCCACAATTTTCTACCGCATCTCAGCTACGCCACAGAGTTTGTAGAACAATTCATTTTTTTTGTCAAACGAGAATAGGAACCTATAGGCCTCACTGCGATCTGCGGGGAGGAATTATGCCCGAAATTCTCGATTGTCGAGCTCAGTCGAAAGCCCCATAAGTGGATACTGGGGTCTGCACCTACTCCGCAGAATCGCTTTGAAGACTGTTGAATGTAAACATGGCATGCAGTGAGAATGGATACATCTGATCTCAAATTGCAGTACGGCTGATGGGCGGGAAGGTATCCTAATATGGACTAGTGTGCCTATTTAGGGCTGTCTGTGGATCCTGTCATAAATAAGCTCGTGCTTTTGAATTATGTACTGAATTGGGTCATCTTGCTATGACGACCTCATGCCTGTTAAGATAGACCAGAGAAATATGTGCCAGAGTGGGATGTCGAGGTGTATCAAATTACAAGTCACTACTCCGTGCTAGTACTACACCGTAGTTATATATCCTTGTTACACCTTAACCCGTGTAAGAAATTCAGCCTGCATTGACAGGTAGGGTTCCGAAAGGAATAAAGGAATGCGAATATACAACATATTCATATTCGCGGGCTGCGAATATGAATATATGAATTTTTTATTCGCGCGAATAAACGCATTATTCGTATTCGCATTCATATTATTCATATTGTGAGATTTCTCCGCATTAATACTTTGTCCGGTACAGCGGTTATCGTATTACCGAAATGCGCTTAGTGGTCGATTTCACAATACCATCACTTCATCAGCAACGCTGGGGTATGAATTTCCGTTGCGAACATATGCTGGAATGTGCAACCTGCTTATGTAGAGTTGATCAGCTTGATGTACCATAGTGGATCTTTTTGAGACATGATAGTCATTCACATAGGCCTGTCCATAGAAACTTGACACCGGCCACGAAGATCCGTTGAGATTATATATATCTGTCAACCCAATAGCGAATTACCTAAGGCAATTATCTGAATAGATGTTCTTAATTCCCTGATTTTATTCCAATCCATTTCAAACTGGGTACACAAAGTAGCCTTGAGAAATTGCACGTAAAAACGCGTTTGCCCCACGACCCAGAGCCTCCAATGACCCTGGCTGCATTTGTTTACGTTCAGAATCGTCAATATCGCGTTGCAGAAAACAGAAAATAGATCTATCAACTTTTCACGTCAACAAGGGCATATAAAGCGCGAACTTGACAGGGCCTGTCAACCATCATCCTATCCTCAAGTCCCCTAGCAGTTTCTAACCCCAGCTCAGGTAGCTCAAGGTATGTTATGCCTCACCGTCGATACCCTTTTGATATACTGATACCAGGAAACAGTAGCATGGCATCTACACCTAATCCGTCCATGCGCAAAGTCCAGCCATCCAAAGAGGTCTCTTTGTCGGATATTGATAAGTACTTGGATTCCCCGCCGGTCAACTGGTCCCACCACATGATCGGCGATGCGGACGCAGAATGGGTCCTAAAGTGGTGGAAGGCTAACGCCTTTAATTTTCCACTCATGGCAAAAGCCGCTCGCGATTATCTACCCATCCCCTCGGCAGAGGTCGGGATTGAACGCGAGTTCAGCAATGCTCGAGATGTCTTGGGCCTCCGAAGGCACCGTCTGAACGCGGAGACTATGCGATGGCTGATGCTATTGAGAGGAAAGTCTCAGACATAAATCTCCAGTGGTGCATGCATGTAATCATTGATGTATTCGGATGTAATGAAACGAATGGTAATGTATGGTATCTTATTATATGAATAAATATGAATTAATCATATACTCATGAATATTGCGAATAGGAATAAAGGGCTTATTCATATTCATATTATTCAATTCATATTATTCATATTTGCAAAAAATCTCGAATATTCATGAATAATCATATTCTTTTCGGATCCCTATTGACAGGGATACTCCAGGATACGAACTCCCAAGAGAGACTAGAATATCATGTTTGGGGTTAATAAAGAATCAAAAAGCATTTCGGGTAGTACTGTAAGGTTGGGGTACAGTCTAGACCTGCGTACAACTCACACATGCAAGTCCACATGCAGCACCAAGTGCAGCAACAGGTCGCTCGGCCAAACATAGGTCCAACTGTCTTTACATCCACGGCTGTTAACTTGACCTACCCCCCAGGTGCTTCTATGTTACCGAACCGGACTTGGTAGTTGTATTCGGTACACGATCTCTGCACAAGTTGAATTTGAAACTGTAGATATTGTCGAGACATTCTGTCCAGATTGAAGTAAAGAATATGGGAAAAATATCCCGCATGCTCTGGCCTATCTGCAGAGACTAAGTAATAAATGCTCCAGATTGACGAAGTATTGTGGTGATTTCTCAATAATGAATCAATGCGCGAATATCCTGGCAGCTCCCTCGAAAAGGACTCCCTCGATCAATCTATCTTATGGAAGAATCTGCTATGGGTAGGTGTGGTTGTATTCCTACTACATACTTCGAACGGGAAGGTAACCCTTGCCCGTGAGAGAGGTCAAACTGGCTAGGCGGTGACCAACCCATGGTCCTTTCTATTGACAGAACCGATCTTTGGTCAAGGCCAAGGTTTCGTCCCTCATTGAGGTGTCATTGCGCAGGTGAGTAATTTCTTATCACCACGTGATACGATAAACCGCAGGCGACGTCATAACCGAGTGTCGGTCTCTTTATGACAGCTCAGCTTCATTCTCGAGAATTATCCACAAATTCTTTTCATTTATTTTCTTCATACATATATCAAAAATGCTCACCCTACCCTGCATTCGCTCTGTTCGTGGTTCCCCGCTCCTCCGCATCGGAGGTCTCCAATCGCACCACATCATGCAACCCTCCATACAACGACTAGTTCCGGGCTCTCGGTCTTTGCACAGCTTGTCCAGCTCCAGCAAAGCACGCCTTAGCCCAATATCACTCCAATCGCAATTTTCCATCCGATCATCACTCCCAAAACTTAAAGCGAGAACATACGCCGACCGAAAAGGATCCACCGGCAAAGCCGAAGCCGACCTCCTAGTCGAGGAACTACAAGAGCTGTACGAAGTCGCCAAAGACGAGTTCGAAATTGCCACTGAAAGTACCGACTCATCTACCATCTACGCCGCATCGGACCGCGAGTCTGCTCGCGACGCTCTCAACCAGCTGTCTACCGTGTACGCCCTCTACACTGCTCGTCCTGGGGAAGTTGAGAACGAGACGGACGAGTCGTTGTCTGCGGGAGAGGAGGTGGGGGAGAGTGCTATTGTCGAGACACAGTACAATCCGGCGGATGTCCCGCAGGGTGTTAAGGATGAGGTGCGTCGGCGGGTTGGACATCGAATTCGGGAGTTGAAGAATGCTGTTGAGGCGCTCGAGCAGAGGGCTACGGAGGATTGAACGTGCTTTATATGGTTGTTGGAACTCAGGACTATTACTACTGAGGTGCAACCATTATGTAGCTTCCACTTCTGGATGCGGCGATTGTATATTTTAGAAACTCATATATGTTATGGTCCATAGGTGCAAAAGAAATAAAGAATTATGCATCTTGAGTCTCGAAGCTCTATCTTTTCCAAATATTATACCACCTGACGTGCAAGGTCATGAAAGCAAATAATAATATTATAAAATCACCTAGGAAATGTATAACGTGGGTAAATCAAAAAGTTGATCACCGCAGGATCTAAAACAATATCTCAATTATATCATTGGTGGAAAGTCCCGGCAATATCAAGGCCAGGTGGTATCAAGTTTTGTTGGTGGTTCTCGAAAATCCGCAAAACGCCAGACACAAAGTGTTTCCCAACCATCCGTAGTACGCCCGGCCACAAATAGCGCCGTAATCTGTTGGGTCGTAAGACATGACAATCGCATACAATAATGCGTTCAAAAGTGTGGTTCGTTAGACCAGAGTGAAGGGGGTCATAGTGAAGTGTTCAGGGTTCGGTGAGGAGAGTGACAAGCAGGATTCTTGTTTATGCGTTGTTCTCTGGTGGCGTTTCAATTGGTCTACGGAGAATTGATGTTAGTATGTAGGGCATCAAAACAGGCTCAGATCATACAACTTACCGGGACGTGTGAAGCTTTTAGTGCATCCTGGGAAAAGGCATTTATGCCTTCGCTCGCCGTGGGCTAGATGTAGTTAGTAAAATAATTAAAAGGTCGGAAACGGAAGGAGTATCGTACTAAGTCTATGACTAGACATATTCGAAGACTGGTTTAATGTTAGAACATGAGGGGGTATATAATATGGAGATAGAGAAACTCACGTCGCCTGTGGTGAAGTTGCATCCTGGCCAGGTGCATTTGAAAGGCTTTTCGCCAGTGTGGGTTCGCGAATGTGTTTCTGAGATAGTTAGCGGTGGATTCGAGAACAAATTGGAGGACGACATACTCAATTCACTACTGTCTGTGAATGATTTATTGCAGTGTTTGCATGTGTATGGCTTGTCGCCGCGGTGACTGCGCTCATGTCGGTCTAATGTGGCTTGTCTGGCAAACGCCTTGCCACACACTGAGCACGAAAAATTCTTATCTGTAAAGATACCGCTCTGTTAGTACGTTTGTGCTACCATCAATAGAAAGAGTGATGATATATATGACGTACAGTTACTGTGTGTAAGGAAGTGGCCTTGAAGTTTGGACTTCTGCGAGAAGGGCTCGTCCGGACGGTGACATCCTTCCCAGCAGCAGTAGTACCCATTGCCCTTCGCACCGTTCACGGTATTCATATGACTGGCAACGAGGTGCTCCTGAAGAGCACCACAATCGGCAAATGTGGCACCGCAAGCAGTCTTGATTCCATTAACCTCCGCTGCCCACTTGCAGATATGCAGCTTACTGTCAGCCGGGGAAAAGTCCGGTGTGGTAAGCACGGATGAAGAATCACCCTCCAGAGGTGGTGGGGTTTCTCCCGGGCTGGAAAGGAAATGGGAGCTGATGCTCGAGCGAGACTGTCGGGAATAAGGGGAATATGGGTGAGAATGAGCATGCGTGTGAGGTCGGCAGCGATGATGGTTTCGGTGAGGTCCTTTGCGTATAGTTTGCAGGTTAAAGTCATTAGGATTTTTGAAATGGTTGTGGACATGGTGATGTTCTGGATGGAAGCAATTAAATGCGTCTGATGTGTCGACTTTGGGCTTGTCGAAGGCACCGAGACCGCTCTGGGGCTCAGGTACATGTTGATCATGACATATCGAGAAGTCGGAACACATACCGAGCATGTGGAAAACCTCCGCTGGGTTGACTTCGGTCTGTATGGGAACGGGAGGCGCCACGAACATCCCTTGCCAATCTTTCTGGAAATCATGACACTCCAAGTGGTTGGATACCTCTTGCTCGCAGTGGGTGGCATGGGTTTGGTACGAGGATAGGAAGTTTTCGTGTTGATACGGGCTGGAAACACCAGGGGGAGGATGATGCATGGCCTTTGGCGCATGACTAATGGGATGATTTCCCATCACAGTAGAAGGGAAAATCCCCGTGTCTAACGACAGCGGAGTGTTGAGTCCAAACAGAGCGTCAAAGCCGCAGTCTTGAGTCGCAGTACCTTCACAGCAATGGTCTTCGAAGCACAGAGGGTCAATGCTTTCACAGTGGTTGTCCTCGCAGTTATCCTCTTCACAGTGGTTGGTATCACAATGATCTTCGCCGCAGTGGGTATCGTGGCAGTTATCATCATCGCAGTTGTCATTCTCGCAGTGAGTGACTGAGCATACAGTGGAAATGTCGCAGCCCATAAAGCCGTCACATACGGACCCACAGTCTAGCGCGCAGTCATCTACATCACAGCAGGCCTCATCGACTTCGCAGGGGGGCAGCGGTGTCTGGGTCTCATGGCTTGAACAGTTCCAATGATGCTCAAGGGCATTACCCGTGGGATTTACCGTAGCCTTGCCATCAATGTGGAAGGCTTCCCAGTTGCATTCAAGGCAGAAATCGCCTTGTTGGGTTTGAGACGCCATGGTGCACGGTTCACTTCAGCCGATAGAGGGAAGGTCTTGAGGTCGAAATCGAACCGGGTTGGCCAGGAACAGCGTCGTCACAACAGCGTGTACAGCGATCGATATGGAGAAATTGCAGTCAAGGGACCGAGCAGTGTGCGACCACAGGTGGGACAATGAATGCCAGCCAGGTACAATATCGTACTGCAAAGAGCACGTAACCACGAGGCAAAGCGCCACCCAGGGTGTGCGCCGTTCCCAACCGTTCCCAAGAAGATGTTCAGGTTGTACTGCCGAATGATATCCTCTCACAGCGTGGTCTCACAATCGGGTCATGCGCTTGGATTGGACTGGTTGAGAATATGCGCAATCGGAGAATTGGCCGAGATCGACAGAAAAAGCAAAAAGGAGGACCTTGGACTCGCAGACGAAGGATCAAATCGAAAGTATTTTAAGAGGATCAGGGGGCATAGCTCGATGTCGACTGAGACCCCTCAGTGCAGCCGTGAGGACCTTCGGGACGCAGGAGATGATGGGGACCTTGGGGGTTAGGCGTCATGATTTTCGAGCGAATCGTAGAGCGTGCTTTGGCGATCAACGTCGGCAAATTTCCGATATATGTGATATAAAGTCGAAACTGCAGGAAACAGAGAGCTGAGATTAATAGAAACTGGGAAATGTTCCCCAGCATTCCGATGAAGAATTCCTTTCCCCCGCGGAGATGAGTTCCCCTTGAAAGGCAGATTCTGACTAAGGTTATTCTGCCCCTCTGGCCCGACAGCTCTAAATCGGGTACGGAGTATGTAGTTTGTCTGCAGTTTGTATCTGGTTTATAGCAGAAAGCTGCATTAGTTGTTAGATTCTATGCAACTGTGTCGTATTAATCTTCAATGTATGCTATTATACCGCATTGCGCAGCCTGACTTATTGAAATTACTGTAGGACTCAAGTCACCGCCTTTGCCCCGGATCGACTATCAGCTTATCGCAATGCTCCAACATCCACTTGCGATGACCGGCGAACAACATACCCGTGGACAACTTGATTCATAGCCAACATAGCAACTGCAGATCCTACCTTACAGAAGCTTGCTTCATTTAACTGACGTCCTCATACATCAACTTGGAAGCGTATCCGACGCTTTAACCAAACATTCTTTCCTATTCTACACCACCCCAAACTAACCGCAACAACCCTCCAACCGCTGCGACCCATTACACAGTCACAATGGGCAACATCTGTTCCCGCTCTTCCAATGAGGCAGACCCCTTCAGCCAACCAGGCCGTGTAGTCGGCACCAACTCAGGGACGAGTGCCACATCCCGCGCCCCACTTCCGGCCAAGACAAACTGGAAGACTACACCCGGTCGCACTCTGGGTGAGAGTAATACAGCTGGCAGTACCCCCGGAATAGATGAGGCACGTGCAAATGCTGCAATTGCCGCCCAGGTATGACCACTCGTTCCCCAAAAACACATGATACGTAGGGCTGCGATTGCTGACTTGCGGGGCTTCATAGAAACGAGCTGAAGGCGCCTCTGCCAACAAAGGGAAATTGGGCTCAAGGCTGGCTGCTCAGAAGGCACAGACTCAGGCGCAGACATTGGATCAAGTCAGTCGCACAGAGAGGGCTACGCGAGATGTGGATGGGGCCGAGGCTGCAAGGAGATGGGAATAGGCATCTATGCGACATTTGATTTGATCACGACTGCCATTATATCCCGGCGATATTGTTGTTAGCGTTCTGTTTGTGGGATTATTATCTATTTTTCTAGCGTATGTTTAGGTCTTTGGTTGCAACTCGTTGACTTGTTGTTCGTTGGTGGAATTATGCAATCAAGCATCTCTTCGATATGTATTTTGAATGATGTAATGATGCTGGTCTCGTCAGTAACTCCCATTATCCGACCTTGGGATGTTTCTCCAATTCCACTGGTGGATAATGATCAAGGGACTCTTTAGCCTTAGGCTCTACATAAATGAAGAAATAGGGATGTCGTACAATCATTGAGTTATTGAATACATATCGGAGCACACTATGAACTAAAGCTTGACCTAAAGAACATTGTAACGGCCACCCACCGGAGCGCGTGCCTCACCCTCTGAGGCTGCCAGTGTTGCATCCTTGAGCAGGCGTCTGAGCTCGTGTATGGCGGTGGTGACTGATATCTCCGTCTCGCCCTCGACCAGAATGTACAGCTTGGGAAGCTCCCCGGGACCGGGTTCCTTGCCGGCGGCGTAGAAATTGCCCTTGGTGGTGATGGACGTTCCGGATGCTTCCAAGATCTTTGCCACGTTCGTGCGGTTCGTGACGGCCCAACGTGCTTTTTCTGTATAACGAAAGTAAATGGTGAGTGATTGTCACAAAGATGGGAGGAATGCGGATTAACTTACGAGGGAAATCGTTGATTTCCAGCGTTGCATGGAAGGCTCCGGCATCAGGCCCGCGGTTGTCAATAGGCACGCCGGATCTCATCACACCCGCACGACTCAAACGTGCGTTGATCTCCGCAACCGCGGAACCCACCTTGTCCAATGGGTTCTTTGAAGCATTCGCCGGTGCTCTCTCTGTACGATGCACGACGATCTTGCCATCAAGATCAATACCCTTCGGCACACCCGGCATAGAAGCTGAAGCTGTAGGTGATGGAACCGCTGTGTCGGCAGCGGATCGGACAGCTGAAAGAGCCTTATTGAATCGATCATCTGACTCCTGCTCGGTCTCAAGTTTGTCATCTTCATCGTCATTGTCATCCCCAGTTTTGTATGCTTTCCGCTCACGGAGTCTCGCAGTTTCACGTTCCATATTAAGACGATCCAGACCTTTACCACCGAATCCATGGCGCGAGAAATTCTTCTCCTTGCCAGATTTGACCTTCTCCATGAACCCATCGACCAGCTTTTGGAGAGGCTCAGGGACTTCCTGTCCACTTTGTTTGAGAGCCTTTGCAATATCCAACGCATACCGATCCTGTTCTTCGGTGACGAATGTGACAGCAGTTCCGGTGTTACCAGCCCGTCCAGTACGCCCGGCACGATGAACATAATCCTCTAAGTGATTAGGTGCGTCATAGTTGACGACGAGCTTCAGCTGCTTAACATCCAGGCCACGAGCAGCAACTGATGTTGCGACCAGAATAGGGAAAATTCCTGCCTTGAACTCTTGAATCGTGCTGTCACGATCAATCTGGTCCTTTCCGCCATGAATCGACATGCATGGGTAACCCTTATACATCAATTGCTTTAGTAAGTCATCCGCCGCCTCTTGACGGTCCACGAAAATCAACGTGCGATAGTCTTCATTCGCGTCGTCTTCGTACAAATTTCCCAGGAGCTCCAACAGGCGGAAGAACTTCTGGTCGTTATTACGGACCTCGACAATCTGCGTGATTTCGGGAGCCACAACACTCCTGCCACCAACTGTGATCTCGACTGGCTGGTTCAAAGTTTTCCGGGCCAATGCTTCCATACTCTTGGGGAACGTGGCCGAAAAAAGGACAGTCTGCCTATCAGGTCGGATGCTCTCCATGATCTTCACAACTTGTGGTCCAAAGCCCATGTCGAACATGCGATCACCCTCATCGAGGACGACATACGTGACACGGCGAAGATTGAGGACCCGTCCTTGGTTTGCGGCTAGCAGATCAATAAGACGACCAGCAGTACATACAATGATTTCTGCCCCCCGTTTCAGCTCGGCAATCTGGTCTTTGATGGGCGCTCCACCATACGCACAGACAGCACGGAGACCCAAGGCCTTCAAGAAAGGCTTGCAGTCTTTATGAATTTGGGTGGCCAGTTCACGGGTAGGTGACAAGATCATAGCGATGGGGCCCTCCATACTGGCCAGCGGCCGTTGGTCTTTGATATGTCGGAACATTGGAACAAGGAAGGCACCGGTTTTTCCTGAGCCAGTTTTTGCCACGCCGATGACATCGCGACCGGACATGATTGTGGGAATTGCTTGCGCTTGAATCGATGTGAGGTTTTCCCATCCAAGCTTGTGAACGACATCTAGTGTTTGCACGCCTAGACCGCATTGCGACCACTTTTGGACGGGCGTAGGGACGTTGACACCACGGACTTTGATGCCATCCAGTTCAAGGCGCAAGTTCGCTATCTCCTCCTCCGTCATCTCGGCAAGGTTGGAGGGTTCAGTGTAAAACTGCTTGCGGAATGGCTCATATTCGATCTTATTGTGATCGATATCAGGGATCTCTCGCTTCTTTTTCTTAATTGCTGCCATGGCGAGGACGTCTTCGGCCTTCTCATCACCGACTGCAGTCACATCCACATCCTCATCGTCGTTAAACATCGCCTCGGGTTGTTGGTGTGTGTTCTTCTTGGCGAAGGTAGCCCCCACTTTCTTTTCAGGCGCCGAGTCTTGCAGCTCAGCCATGAACGCATCCAGGGGATCGACCTCTTCGTCATCGTCAACGTCCATGGGGGTAGAATCGGCCTGCGCATTCGTCGAATCCTCCATATTGACATCATCGGTTTGACTCTGGAGCCGTTCATCTCGGCGTTCAGCTGCGGCATGCGCTGCTGCTGCCGCTTGTTCTTCTGTTTCTTCGCCTTGCATGTCTACATCGTCATCTTCACCGGCATCGTCCACCTGTGCACTCACATCGAGAGGTGGGGTCGGCAATCTTTCGAGCTTCTTGCGTGTGGATTGCTCATCCCCATCGCCAAAGCCCAGAGTTTTAGAAGCAGCAGATTTCTCCGTTTCAGAAGATTGTTTCGCACCCAGGCCGAATCCGCTGACATTACCTTTGGCTTTCAATGGACCAGAGAGCGTGGCCGGCGCAGCAGGAGGTATTTTGGTTTTTGTCGTAGACGGAGGTTTGGCAGATGTCGGGACAGCGACATCAGTACCAAGCACGGCGGGAGCAGCAGCGGTAGTGGTGGTGGATGATTTCACGATGGCCTTTGGATCAAACTTCAACTTTCCGGGAAATACGGCAGGGGCAGCTGGGGGCACAACTGATTTACGGTCAATCGCTTCGAGGATCTTTTTGGGATCAAGTGATGCCTGTTCTTTTTGCTTCTTTTCGCGTTCGGCGGCTTGTTTCTGTTTCCATGCTTCAAGCTTCGCAAGTCTCTCGGCTTTCTTCTCCTCGTCTGTCTGGGCAGTTGGGGCCGGTGTGGACGGCTTTGATGGCTGCGGAATACAGTTAAGATCGAGGGCTCGGCATGATCCAAAGTGCGTGGAGCTTACCTCTCGGGTTCTTGACCTGGACCGTCGGCTCGGAGCACGATCACGGCTCTCATCCCGTCTAGACTTGGGCTTCAAGTCAGCAGAATCATCTAACCGCCTGCGGTCCCGATCGTGGGAGTCATCTCGCCTGGGACGGTAATCTCTATCACGACTTCTGCGGCGGATATCGTGGTCATCATCTCGGCGCCGTTCTCGGGATCGGTCTCTTCGAGCTGGCCGATATGTGTCTTCGTCGCGCCGTTCTATGGGGAGGTCTCGTCGGCGGTATGCATCTCTATCACGAGGGTGATCGCGATCGCGGCCACGGTACCGTCTCTGGATATCACAAGAATGGTCAGAGATTGCAAGAGAAGATGTGAATTTGTGATGCGCCACACGTACCTCTGGGCTGCGGGATCTGCGGTAACCGCGCCCATCATCACGTCTGGTTCTGTCATATCGATCATCCTCTCTGCGAGGCCGTCGGGATGAAGAGTATGTGCTGCCTACAGGTGATGGTGAGCGAGTATCCCCGTGGCGAGCCATTGTTGCAGGCTGATTAGTGAGTGTTACTGGAACGCAAAATCACCCGGGACACGGAGCGAAGGGAGAGGGAGAGAGGAAGAGAAAGCGCCCCGCGAGAAAAAGTTGTGAGGCAACAATTCAGGCTTCAGGCCACCGAGAGAGAAGATCGTGTGAGGTGTTTGTCTATCGCATCGTCACTGCGCAAACCGTCTGAATTGAAGAAACAGCTTACATAACGCCATATGATTGAGCTAGTCCCGATGCGGACAGGTACACCGCAGCAAGCGCGACTCCTGCTCCGCTTGCGACAACAGCTCCTCTATCGGTTTCTAGGCTTTGAAGATTTAATTGCTAATTTGTTTTATCTTTGCTTTTATTATTTCAACTTGCTCCAGCTCAATAGGCTTCAATAATCACTTCATGTCTTGGCAGTCGGCAGCTCGGGGGGCTTCCTCCGCACCCTAAACCGCGGTGCCCTCCCTCGCCGTACTGGTGTGATCGACTTGCAGAACCAGCTCGGTCGCGTTTGTCTGGAAGCCAACTCTGGTCTAACGCGCCCACAGGCCCTACCTATTTCCTCCATCCAATCGTTGTTCCAATCGCATTCGTTCGCGACCGCTTCTACCCCTCCCAAGGCGAAGAGCTCCAAGAAAGCCGACAGCGCACCGAAGAAAAGGGTTCTTAGCGAGAAACAACAGGAAGTTCAGAATCGCAAGAAACACAACACTCACATCAAAGAGCTCAAGGCGACTGGCCTGGTCCAGCGGCCTAAGAGGCTGCCCACCTCTGCCTACACTCTTGCTGTTTGTGAGAAGCTGCGCGAGATCAAGGGTGAATACAAGCAACCGGAAGCATTCCTAGTCGCTATAGAGCATGGGAAATCCATCAGCGGTCCTGAGTTGGAGGTATGTGCCCTTGGGCTTCTCCGTATACGTTAGGAGTGGCATGCTAAACCCCCAAATCTAGAGACTCCAAGCTCAAGCCAAAGCGAACATCGCCGCCAACGCCGCCGCCTTTGACGCGTGGGTCAAGACGCACACGCCTCTCCAGATCAAGGAGGCCAACACTGCCCGACTAACTCTTTCGCGTCTTGGCAAGAAGCACTACACTCCCATCAAAGATGACCGCCAGCCCAAAAAACCTAAATCTGCCTACATTTTATTCTTGGCAGACCGCATCGATACCGCTAGCTACCAGGGGAAGCCCGGCACAGAGAGCTTTACAGCCATTGCTGAGGAATGGAGTAGACTACCCCAATCGGAGAAAGATGTGAGGACCCTTAAAAGAATCGACATATGCCGAATTGCAGGAGCTGACATGAATATAGCGCTATCACAAATTGCAAGTCGAAGATCGCGAACGGTATGAGCGAGAGCACCAGCAGGTGTACGGTCAACCGGCACCCAAGAGCTCCCTGTATGACTCGGAAGACTCCACTTGAACGTGAGCCCGAACTTGATTTGTACCGGGAATTGCCATCGGAATGGTATTCGTCTAGTTGAGATTCCTTTCGGAGTTAGCTCGGTTTGGACTTCCAAGCTTGTTTGTCATATGTCGTTTTCAATTCCCCATATGGCCTGATTCCCGTTCTTTTATTGTATTCTAGTTCGTCCTGTCAAACTGTGTTTCGCTATACTGATTGGCTTTTGCTTGGTCAAGCTGTGGCAGTGCCGCAATAGGATATCGTAATCAATCCGTGGAGAGTTTATCATCCCCTATTCCAATTCGATTCCATGACAGTGTCTCCATTAAATCAATGAGTCAGAGACAAGCCCCTTGCGATCTTTTCCGCACACTCTCCACTAACCCCGCACTGGGCCCTTTTTTTTTTGCTGCTCCGACGCGAAAGTGGCGGTGTGAAAGGATGTGTTGCGCTTGCAGGTGGCCCTTTTAGTCTAGGACTTGCATTGAGTAATTGGGCTCGAGGAGAATTTTCCAGCATTCACGGAGTACTTCATGCACCTTACTCCGTAAAACACATGTTGTTTGTGGTCAAACTTGAGGGAATGCTAATATTGCAGATACAAACAGAATTATAGTTACGATATAGCAGAACGAAGTCTCTACACTTAGGTATGTGATCATCAGTGTACGTTAGACGGGATATGTATAGTACTTTACACTTCTATCCGATTGGATTTGAAGTTTATAGTACCATGGTGCCCAATATCACAATCCATGGACTTGAAGTTGGGAACCCGTGGAACTATTTATCGCGGGGTCTGTGCAACAGACCTCTGGAGTATACACGCATGCATATTGTAGACAAAAAAGTCTACACCTACATATTTTTAGTATACATATGTACAGAGTACATATCGTCAGTTCCAGGTTTACTTGCATTTTTCGTGGAGTATGCACCTGACCCTTTTGTGTTCCCAGCCATCTATGTTTATTTTTCCTATCTGCTAGGGGTGTTCATATAAGTATGTTGTTCAAGTCGAATGTCTTGAGAGCAACTACTACGTTAAGACCAAAACACCCTCGACTACATAAATGAAATAAGGACATTAAACAAGTACATTGTACAGAGGGAGTACATACATTAAAAGTTTGCGGGCTAAATGGGATGATCTTCACCTCCACCGCCTGAACTTATCCCTGCCTCTCCAGAACATCCCCTCCCCAGTCGAACTTTTCACTATTTTTCTCCCTTGACTCCCTTGACTCCTTGAAACTGTGTTCGTTTTACAGCAGGCTCGGCTTTACAGACTGTGTTACCGTCCCCTAATCCGTCTAGACATCACCTATCAGCATCCAAAAACACCTAAAGTCGCGCCGGTCGTGCAGGGAGGCTATCTGACTTGAATCTGCCTTGATATATCTGCTTAATAGTCTCACAACACGCGCTTTCGCACTCTTGCCACACCAATATCGTACTATCGCAACTCCGTGCCGAGAAACACCGTGATCGATTGGGACAATATCCCCCCACCAGGACTCGAATCCAACCCACCCACCGATGAGTTCGCTATTTAAAATCGCTGAGTTGCCAGATCAGTGATTGGACCGGCCATGAACTCGGCGCATGGGATTTTCGACATGGAAGTAATTGAGGGGTCTTATCACGTATGCGCGGGGAAGAATAACATCGCGGAGGATGACGCATACTACGCACCAAACTTGAAAATGGCAGAGGAACTCCTCGCTGAGGCCTGGACTACTTTATCCAGTGACCGAGCGAGATTCCAGCTCACAGATAACTGGGTGCACCAAAAAGTAGATTTGGTCACCGGATTCAGTTCTCGCTTTCCGACTCGCTTGTCAGAGCCACCATCGTACGACCAGCCTCCGCCTCACTACGACGATGTGATCCATGATCTTCCACCTGAATACTCTGCCCTACCTCCACTGGCTCGGCGCAAATCGAGAGATGTTTCCTTCGCCCCAAAGTCTAGTCAAAAATCGCATAATCAGTCTTCCTCGCTGCTGAAAGATCGCACGCTGGATGTACGCATTGATTTTGAGAATCCTATCGGAGTTCGGGAACATAAAAAGAAAAAGACCCCGGCCGCAAAGAAAGCAGTAGCGCCTCCCCCACCACCACCACCACCACCGGCAGGAGGAGATGACAATTCCAACGGTGACGGTGATGCCGGTGGGGCTGGCGGCGATTCGGGCGGCAGTGGAGGCGGCGACGGGGGAGATGGCGGTGACGATTGGGGCGATTGGAATGTGAGCGGAAAGAAGGATAAAAAGAAGAAAGAGCAAGAAGAGGAAGAGAAAAAAGCCAAGGAAGAGGAAGAGAGACTGGCTAAGGAAAAGGAAGAAGAAGAAAAACAAGCCAAGGAGGAGGAAGAGCGAAAGGCCGCTGAAGCCCCTGCTGCCAACAATCTTAGCTGGGCTGAGGATGACGGTGGTGGGGGGGTGATGACTCGTGGGCTGCTTTCACCAACGTAGGAAAAAGCAAGAAAGGAAAGGTAAGACTACCTCTTCCACTGTACAAGACGGACATCTAAGTAAAATTACAGGGCGATTTTGCACCCCCGGGGGGGTTCCAGGACATAAGTCTGAATGGGGCCGCTCCGCAATTGGATTTGAACTTGGATAGTGCGGCTCCTAAGACCGGCGGAACTGGATTTAGTTTTGGAGGATGGGGCAAAGACTGGAATACCGGTGGCACGCTCGACCCTCTTGGAGAGGCTCCTCCTGAATCTAAGGACAACAACCCATGGGGACCACCTAAGAAGACACCAGAAACTGGCGATTTCGATTTCGACCTGGGCTCTGCACCCACCAAAACCAAGCAAGACGACGACTGGGCTGGAGGAGGTTGGGACCTGAGCAAAGGCAAGAAGGACACAGCTGACCCAGAGCCCGAACCCGAGGCCCCTGCGCCTCCTGCGCCTGAACCCAGAGTCGATTTCACGAAGGAAGCCTGGTATCTAAATCTCTCCAAGAGGGAACAGCGTAAAGCGAAGAAGGAGATGGAGAAGAAATGGAAAGATGAAGATGAAGCTGCAGCGAAGCTGGCAGAAGAGTTGGCAGCAGCTAAGGCGGCAGAGCCTGAACCTGAACCGGAGCCCGAACCTGAACCAGTACCTGTACCCGAACCCGAACCGGTCGTCGAAGAGACTAAACCAGCCGAGACAGACAATGACTGGGGTTGGGGTGTCGCAGTGAAGACTAAAGATAAGAAGAAGAAGAAGATCGACCTTTTAGCCGATCCGGAGCCTATCATCGACGAGCCACCCAAACCCAAAGAGTCAGTTGATCCCTTTGCCGCTTGGGGAGTTTCAAAGGACAAGAAGAAAAGCAAAGGCAAAGCCGAGCCCATAGCTGAGCCAGAGCCTATTCCGGAACCTGAACCTGAACCAGAACCAGAACCAGAACCAGAGCCCGAGCCCGAGCCCGAGCCACCAAAAGTTCCGGATGAGCCTCTATACGAAAATTGGCGTGATATATCATCTAAAGAACGCAAGAAGCGAGAGAAACAATTGATGCGCAAGGGCCTGCCTATTCCTGGCAAAGATTTTGAGCTCCCGTCTGACAAGCCACCTGAAGAAGTGCCTGAACCGGTTATTGAACCGGAGCCAGCCCCTGAACCAATACCTGAGCCCGAACCAGAGCCTGAGCCAGAACCAGAGCCCGAACCGGTGCCAGAGCCAGAGCTGGAGCCAGAACCAGAGAAGCCGGTTGAAGAAGATTCCTGGGGAATCTGGGGGCCAGCAAAGGACAAGAAAAAGAAGAAGAAGGGCAAGGAGATCGAAGAACCTCCTCCACGGGCGCCAACACCACCTTCTCAGGGTCTGAGTCCAGAACCGGAAGCTTTCCATGATAACACCGACGATGTTTGGGCTGAGCTAGCCCCGAAGACCTCTAAGAGCTCTAAGAAGACCACGAAAGCCATCGAACCTCCTCCCAAAGAGGAAAAAGCATCTAAAGGGTTCTGGTCGAGTCTGACTGGGGGATCTACGAGCAAAACTAAATCGACGAAGAAAGTGAAGGAGGAGAAGAAGGAAGCTGAGCCTATAGAAGAGGAAGACCTGCTTATTGATGTTGAGGATAACCCTCCAGAGCCTGAACTAGAGCCAGCGCCTGAGCCGGAGCCGGAGCTTGAGCCGGAGCCAGAACCGGAACCTGAGCCTGAGCCCCTTGCCCCCGAAAAGACCAAGTCTAAGTCTTCCAAGCTTAGTGTTGCTGAACGCATCAAGGCCCTCGAGCAGGCCAAAAAGGAGAAGGTAAAGGCAGAAAAATTAAGCTCGAAGAGCAAATCCAAGGACAAGAAGGTCGAACCAGAACCCGAGCCAGAGCCAGAGCCAGAACCTCCCGTAGAGGAACCGGCTCCGACAAAAAAGAGTTCAAAGTCCAAGTCTAAGACAGCAGAAGCTCTTGAGTCTGAAGAAAGGAAAGTTTCCAAGGACTCTATTCCTGGAAGCTTCCCAGACTTTGGAGATGAGCCCGACCCTGAACCCGAACCCGAACCTGAACCCGAGCCTGAGCCAGAACCTGAGCCCGAGCCCGAACCAGAGCCGGAACCGGAACCCGAGCCACCTGCCCCAGATCTTTCAAAAATGTCGAAAAAGGAACTGAAGAAATACAAGAAGGCCGAAGCCGAGAAAGCAGCAGCCGCAGCCGCCGCTGCTGCTGCGGCTCCCAGGGATCCAACCCCGCCACCTCCTGAGGAAACACGTGGACTAGACCTGGAGCCCGAACCAATAGCAGAACCAGAGCCAGAGCCAGTGCCAGAGCCAGAGCCTGAAGCTGAGCCTGAAGCTGAAACCGAGGCTGTGCCTGAGGAGACAGAAAGGGATGAAGCTGCTCCTCCCGTACCTCCGCCAGAGCCTGCCGAAGAGCCTCCGAAGTCCTCCAAGAAGGAGCGACCACGCCCTGAGCGCACAACAACCACCTCTTCGTGGGGCTTTTGGGGGGCTGCGCCGCCCCCAAAGAAGTCGAATAAGAAGGAAAAGATGCCAGAGGAAGCAGAATCTCCAAAGAAGTTGACTAAGAAGGAAAAGATCCCGGAGGAAGCAGAATCTCCAAAGAAGTTGACTAAGAAGGAAAAGATCCCGGAGGAAGCAGAATCTCCAAAGAAGTTGACTAAGAAGGAAAAGATCCCGGAGGAAGCAGAGCCTCCCAAGAAACCGAGTAAGAAGGAAAAGATCCCGGAGGAAGTAGAGCCTCCTCCAGTGCGGACAAAATCGACAAAATCCCGACCCAAAGACCCTGAGCCAGAAGTGGAAAGGTCTTCATCTGACCGGGAAAAGCGCCGAGAACGAGAGGGGCGGCCCTCGAAGAATCAACGTGGCGTCGCCTTGGCCAACATGGTACTGGGTACACCCCAGTCCAAAAGCAAATCGACTCGCAAACCTGGTTCTTCCTCCAAACCTGTATCCAGGCGTCCATCATTTGACATAGATGACAACCCTCTTGATCCAGCATCTCTGGATGAGAAGCCTGAGGTTTTTGATAAAGCAGCCAAGCTGATGGGCATGGATCCCTCCAAGTCGCGACGTGAGCGCCCGCGCACGGACAGGCGGAAGTCAGGTATATTTTATTTCACTCTCATTTCTAATTTATTCTCGCTAACTTTATTTGAAACAGTTCGAGATCCGTATACGATCGAGGATGATGACCTCGTTATGATTGATATAGAAGATGCCGAGGGTCACTCGCCGAAGGAGGGCTCCAAGGGCTCACGGCGCAAGTCGAAGAGACAGGTATGTCCGGATGACCGGAGTATTCTTTGTCCGCCGTACTAACTGACGATCCTTCATAGCCGCGGCCCAGGCCTGATGACGACGATGATGCTGTCCTGGTTGATCCATATCAAGCATACCCCACCGCAGAAGTCATGTCAGGGCCCGAGGATATGACCTTTGTTGATGCGCCTCCAAGAGAACGCCGTCTCAAGCGCGCCAACACCGCGCCGCCGAAGAAACAAGAGAGCGGTGGATTCATGGGGCTCCTGGATTCTTTCAGAAAAACCACACGCCCAGAACGCCCAGAGATGCCTGAAAGACGAAAGTCGCGCTCGTATCGTGATGACGATGCAAGATATCAGGTAGAAATGGAGCGCGATGGCGCTCGCAGATCGCGCCGCGAAGAGCGACGCCGAGGATCTGTCCGACCCGACACCGATGCCGAAGGATTCATGACCGATGCTTACGGTGCAACACCAGGTGGCGACACAGAAGCCGAAGAAGCGGAAGCTCGACGCGCAGCACGACATGCACGACGCGGATCTCGCAAGGCACCTTCTGACTCTCGTGAAAACGAAGCTCGGGAAGCAGAGGAACGGCGCGCGAGGCGAAAAGAACGGGCACGCGAACAGCGTGCTCGCGAAGAGGAAGAGGAAGAACGTCTACGAGAGGAAGACCGTTTACGAGAAGAAAAGCGGGCGCGACGCGCTGCACGCGAAGAACGCCGTGCTCGAGAAGAGCAAGCGGCTCGCGAAGCCGAAGCCGAAGCTGCGGCTGAAGCTAGAGCAGCAGAACGCCGCGAGCGCCGCCGAATGCGCGAAGAGGAGATGATGGCCGCGAGAGCGAATCGTCGTCGTGAACGTGAGCAAAGGATTCCTGATGATATCTATCCCGATGATCGTGAAACAGACCGTCGGGGTGCTCGTGCTCGTAGCTCTCGCGCGTTTGAAGAACCGACCCCTCGTCGTCGCAAGTCTAAGGTCGCTCCTGAGCCAACTCGGGAGCCGCTCATGACTGGTGGTTTGAATCCTGGTCGCGGTGCGAAAGATAAGATTTCCTCGTGGGTTTACCAACAAAGTGATGAACCTCCGGAGCCACCGGAGATCGTCCCCACTCTTATTGATATGCCTCCTCTTGCAGCCGATGACGGAGCCAATGCCCATTCTCTTTCGTCAGACGAGGAAGCTCGTCGTGCTCTGCGCCGTAAGGCACGTCGCCGTGCTAAGTATGAGGAAGAAATCGATGATGCTCGTTCGCGACATCGTGGCTCTCGTCGTGATGGCGTGAAGAGCAGCTCTGGAAGTGGTGATTATGAACGTGATCGTGGGATGAGGTCCCAGCCGGGGAGCAGACAAGGTGCTCCGCCGAGTTCTGGTGCTAAGAAGTCTAGTTGGTTCCGCAAATTGACGAACCTGTAAACCAGAAACTTGGTTCTTTATCCTTGTGGGAACTTGTTCGATTTGTTTTGTATGGATATTAGTTGCAGCGTTTTGTTCTTTTTTAGTTATGTATAAGGTGTTGAAAGTCCAGACAGACCCGATGTGATGACATGTATGAAGCTCATATGATACTATGACCCAGCAATATACGCAATTTGGATTCTTTATTATCTTCAGGTCGTTAGGTGCCATAGCTGTAGTAATGAGGCCGAATGGACTACAAATTCATAAAATTCGAAGTCAGTAGTGCCTGATCCCCAAGGTGTCACCTCTTTGATATTCCTCTTTCCCTCAACCAGATCTAAAGGAAATAACCTCAATCCGATTCATTCCGACAATTCTAATCCCAGAAAACATGTGTTAATCTCATCACCAAAGTCTCCTCCGATCTGGAAAAGTGTGAATACCACCATATCCCACCTCGCCAAGGTATCATGAATCTTCTATGCATCCCATACATCGTGTCCAACCAACTGACTTCACCAGACCCATGCCACCAGGTCTCAAACTTGATCCATCACCCCCGCCACAGCTTATGAGCCCTGCTTTCCTCAAAGTCAACCACAAACGCCCTAAGCTGGGCAAGCTCAAGCCTCAAGACTTGAACTTCAAATCCATCACCCAGTCACATCTCACATTGATGACACCCCCAGGATGTCCGCCCCCGAGCCCGTTACCGACTTTCAGACCCAACGAACAGCCTTCCTCTCGTGGTTTGAACAACAATCCCGTCTTATCAGACACCAACCAAACCCTGATACTATTGCCGAAGTGAAAGTCAACCTCCGTGATCATGGCAGTGAGCACCTGAATGGACTTATGAGAGCTGCAATTGTGATGGCATCTGAGGCGAGTGACCATATCTGCGTGACAGGAAAGCCACCTGGGTTCTACGATGTCGAGGTTCCCAAAATGTGCAAAGCGCTTCAGCTAAGACTGCCCCAGCTGGCTGCAAGACTCAGGATTAATCCTAAATGTGACATGTGTGTTCATTTCATTATTGAGAATATTCTGGTGGAGCCGGGCTTTTAGGTGGATACATTGGGGTAGGAATAGGTGTGAATAACAATGGATATCTGTTTATTATTCTACCTTTTCATGTGCCGATTTCAAAGCCCCGAGAGTTGGAGTAAACCCTTTCAGTCCAAGAAAGGATGCCTATTTTGATGGAAAGCTCCACAGGTTCAGAAATATGTATGATCTCTTCAAGATCCTCTATTTTGGGCATTTGCCGGCTTGAGCCCCAGTTTTTCCGGCTTTGCATGATCTTTTGTGGCTTTTCAGTATTGGCTGCAATACTGCATCTTTCTTCATGATCATCAACAATGTCATCTGGCTCTTCGGGTTTTGACCGAACAGTGTAGGTGTGACCACAATTAGCGAGGTTGTGTGAAAAGGCATTATTTCTGAGGGAGACTAGTGTAGTCAGCCGTAAATCCTTATCTTCATCAAAGATGTCATTGACTCCATAGTTTGTTGCGAGAGTGTGCTGTGTAAGCTCTTGAAAGGCTGACACAACATCTAGAAGAATCCGCCTCTGTTGCTCTGCTGTTTCTCGCTGAGCTCCGAGAGATTGCAGTAGATTTTTCGAGTCTGAGAGTCTTTTGATCACTCCAGAGCGCACCTTTATACAATGGTTAGTGTAATCCAATATTATCCAAGCAGAAGTTTATGCTTACCGAGGGGAACTCGCGGCGGACAGTTGATGTGAGTTCTTGGGGGCAAGTCATCAATGATGCGATCCCGTAGTTATCAGGCGGAACACGATTCCAAGGCACATTGTGGTAAAACATCCTTTCTTCGGCATCTCGGTCGACATTACCAGCCTGAAGCTGCTCTTGGCCGAGATTTCGAACGAGGATCCATCCTAACTGTCCGTTCGAATTTCCATCATGGATGAGCTGAATAACTTTGTGCTCGGCTCCCTTGTCCACGAGATCTGGTTTAGTGAGGATCCGCAAAGTTCGTTCTCCTTCCGGATCAATCTCGCTGGCCATCCCAATAATTTCTTGCGTCGCAATATCGACATTTGCTGGAACCACAGCCAACATGATGGGCCGTTGGTTTTGCATGTATCGAAGAACCATGTTCCTCACCAGTATGATATCATTCTTTGTTGTTCGGTCCAACGTCGTATTCTTGAAGATGCCAGGGACATCGATCACACTAAGATGACTCTCGCTCGGCCCACGAATCTCCAGTTGAAGCACGCTATTTGAAAATGTCGACTTTTGGTCGCCAACAGTTGAAGAAAGATTCATGACCTCGTGTACCTTGCTAGCCAGAGTTAGCGTAAACTCTCAAACCACAATTGATACGTGTATAATACTTCTTTCATTGTGCGACTGAAACTCGGCATTGAGTGACTGGAGCCCAGCAGCTTTCCAACTCCGCAGCTTCTGGTCGTCCTCTGTGGTTGCGTCTGATGCAGGGATTATAGATGCAGCTATATCTCGTTTGGCCAAATTGGCATCATGGCAAAATATGATCTGGGTCGCAAATCGCATGCACAAGCCACTGTCCCGATAGAGGAACAATGAGAGAAGAGGGTGAGAGGATGAAAGGAGAAGAAGAGAAGGACAGAAGAGGAGAGACAGGGAAAGCGGAAAAGTGAATGTGGGAAACAACCCACAAAGGAAACGGCCATGGCCTCTACTTGAGCCTTATACGTATGTGTATACCATGATACTAAGGAATATTTATTTGCTATACTTTTCAGATTCTACCCAATTTGTAAGATTACTAGCTAATTTGGAAGTTAGTTTGAAACTGTTTCGATCCTCATCTCCTTTCTTGATTCATTCATTCAACATAAAATGTCTCTTCGTTCCATCCATAGAGCGCCCTCAACCGTCGGGCCATCATCAAACTCGGTACCCTTCGATCTTTGACCGGTGTGGTCGGTGCATGGTAAACGACTGCTCTGCAGTCATACTATCCGGTGGATAGAAGGTATACACTGAGCCGTACTTGAGGGAGATTGAGATCCCAATTTTGCCATCGCTTCAGCGAAGGCCGCCCAGGCCATTGGGCCACGCGATTGAGATCGGCAAAACAACTTCGAAAATTTCTCCGCAGTCGTTTCATCGACCTTGAAGCTTCGGGGTAACAAAGAGGGTTGCTGTGGAGTAGACGGTTCTGCGGGTGTAACGATGTCGTAGAGGAATGCGAGGGACGTGTCTTTTCTTTTTGCTTCCGCTGTTCGACTCGGATCGCTGTCGACTCCGGGGTCTGTTTTTCTGGAGCAGAAGACAACTCAGCCTTTAATCCCTGGGCCGATTTAGCCTTGGCGTCATCCCATTGATCCTGAAGAGCAGAGAGACAGTCTGTGATCATATCTTGGTACAAGAAACCCATTTTTGTCCCGGCTTTTTCGATGGCGAATTCGTCTAGCTTTTCCAAAGCTCCGCTTGCCACCCCCAACTCTAGGGGGTTGTTGATGGGAACGACAAAATCGAGCAAGTCAAGTTGATCCTTAACCTGGTTGAACTCGGATTCCAGCTCCTCTGATTTCGAGGCAAACAGCTGATCCTTGTTGTTAGAAAAGGAAGGAATAGGAATCACAGATGACAAGTCCTGGATGAATCCAATAATGATAGCCAGGTCACCCAATGCGTCGGCCTCTCTATCCTCCAGGTTTTCCCGATCTCGAGGGTGGGATTCGTGATACTCGCTGAGGTTTTTGATACAGTTTATGGCGGTGGGAACAGTAAGCTTTGGCTGACATAGACGCAACATGTAATGAAGCTGCGGGTCAGATATGATAAGGTCTTCGGGTTTGCCTTTGACACTAACGCGTGGGTTACCACCGTTGTCATACGTGTTGGACGTTCGCTTGAACCACTTGGACCCCGTAGCAGTCTGAACATGGCGCTTGAGAAGAGTTTGCGCGCGTTTCAATTCGAGTTGACATATGTTGGAGATCTCCTGAAGAAGAAGAGGTCGACCTGCCCTATCTTCTGCCGACTTTTCCAGCTGCTCGAGGATACTAGCGATGTATTTCCAAATGGCAGCTCCCCGGATTGAACTGTGGACCGCCTCAAAAACAGCAGCGCTGATGTATTTGTCAGTGTGGACGGGCAATCGGCGTCCTTTCTCGTCAGGAACGAGTTCTGGATGGCTGAAGAACCAGATCTTCACCGCGTGAGCAAGCACAAAAGGCTCAGTGGAGAGCAAAGCAAGGTACTCTTCAAGTGTGTCTTGCTGATCACGAGCAGTGGCAACCAGGCCAGCAAGTGTAAGCTTCTTCTGGGTGCGCCTAGTAGTTAGGATTGACAGAGCTGCCACCCCGTCGTCAGTGGGCTTTGTTTTCTTTTCTGGGGCCTTTGCGTCTCGACTTTGAGAGCCTTGCTCCAGAATATCCTCGATGAGAATATTGAGGATTTGCAAGGTGTAGATTTGCCTTTGTATAACAAACTCTCCGACCGACTGGGGAAGACAGACGCGAGCGCGGATAGCGGGTTCAAAGGTGACCAGGGCCTCTTTAGTCATAAGTTGGAAAGATATGGCATACTTGGGGCCTTGGAACATAGTGTAACAGTTTTTGTAGGAGTTGACGTGCTTGAGCCCCCGTCGCATTGACTCTTCGATCATAGCATGATCTCCGGGGCCACCATTGATTCCTTCGCAGTACTGCTCAAAGAGGCTCTTTGTGCCTCGATATTTAAGGAGGTTCAAAAGGAAGTCCGAATTGGACATGATATCGTTTAGATTCAACTCTGGGATGATTCTGTAGACAACCCCAAGAGATTGGTCCAAGGGGTGTTTCAGCACAACACCATCCGCAGCTCCAGCCTTGAAACAGTTCGCTCGTTCATTGGGGCTAAACGACCTCCAGATAGTCTCGACGACGGCTGCATGCTTTTGGTATTTCCGAGCAAGGTCGCTATGGAGCTCCTTCAAGAGGGTTCCATTCTCGCTGTCCATATTTGTGCCTCAATTGAATGCCGTGGTCACAGTTGAAGTGGACAGAATAACAAAATGAGACACGAAGGGCGAAGACTGGGAAAGGGAAAAGATTGGAGATCTGAATGATGAGGTGCCAAAATAGACACCTGAGGCCAATATTTGGAGAAATGGACGACATCAGATGATATGATATATTACAGCCGTTCCTTATTGGGCGTAGCAGAAATAATAAAGTGAGAGATAAATGTGATCTATGGAATGATAGGGGACTCTGTAGGACATGACCTTGAGATGATCTGAGACACATGTAAACAGGAGGCTTCTGTATCATAGCGGTCAACAGAAATAATCTGTTTGTGTTCTATGGTGAGCTGCGTATTCAGGCTAGTCATATTTCATTTGGGCTGTCTGTACTGTCTCTCGTAGTTTATAAGGCCTTGTATATAGTAGGCTGGCACGATGGACCCAAAAGCCTGCCGTATCTGCTTCTCAACAATCTATGTTATACTCTCTACATTAATAGTACATCTTTATGAACAAATATCTCATTACCTCGTCCTATACTGTTCTGTAATCCTATGTTAGCTCCGAAGTCACGGTTAGTGTAGATCACCCGCTAGACATCCATCTAGCCGTGAATGTCTGAATCTCCAGTATGGTCCTTTCCGCCCATCTGCTCCCACTGTTTTGAAGGAGTGTTAGTATCCTTCTCATGGTACTCTTCAGGAAGCTGCGATATGATATCATCAAGCTCACTGCAGTACTGAACAATCTCAGCCGCAGTTTCGGGATCACATTTAAGTTCCTCGAACCTGGGAGCAGTCGTAGTCTTGCGGACAGTCTCAGTACTAGTGGCAGCTCCGGTGCTGCTGGCTGGTGCTCGAATAGGGCCAGCAGGGCCCTCACGCTGCGATACTCGACCATCGTGGTAAATGCGGATCGAACGACGCTCGCCGCCAACCTCACGCTCAGTGATAAAACCATTGTTTCTTGTTCCACTGGAACCGGATTGACCAGGTTGCTTGCCATCGTTAGCCATCTTCACGGTGGAGAAGGTCTATGTATCTGCAGCAAAAATGGTTAGTTCGTATCGTCTAGATAGACGGTGTTAATAGACTGGACAAATGGAATGTTCCTAAAAAGCCATAGAAATGGGGACCATTATATAGTTTGGCTCATGGTTTCTTTGAATAGGCGAGCAACAAAGCCTTTATCCTTTATTGTTGCAGTGTCTTTCTTGGGGGTCTTTGAAATGGGATTCTCATAGTACAGTAACAAAGGGTTGATTTATTTTACGGGTTACAACTCAAAATAAAATGGCAAACAATGAAAGTCTTTGTTCCTAATCAAGTCAAAGAACGCACATCTTTCGCTCACTATATGGTGTTTAAACAGCTTGGATGTCTATCTATATCCACTATCGCGACCTAAGCAAAATCTGGCGGAATATTAACCCTCTCTAGTGGCCAGCCATTTTCAAGTCTATGTGTTACTGCCAGGGGACCAAAATATGCCTTCCACACGATCCATATTTCTCCGCGAAGGCCTCCCTACCATCGATAAGTATGACTTGTTCCGAGGCACGTTGTGGCTTACAGTGAGATTTTTGAACAAAGACCGCCACTGTTCTGACAACGAATTGATGAATCTTACAATTCAACGTCTCCAGATCGGAGAGTTCACAGTCGACTCTGAACCTGTACACCAGGGGAGGGGATTTTGCATATCATTTCCAGTCTCAATTTACGGCGCTAGCCGTAGCGAGTGTCTCGCCATTATTATAAGACTTGCGGAATGCTATAGGGAGGATATCATATCTGAGGACATTGTTATTGACCGAGACTTTCTTTTCAGAAGTAGAGCTTTCGTCGGGTAAACTAAGTTCTGATAAGAAAACATCCAATAAAGTAGCATTCTCAAATTAGCAAGCTCTCACATCCATCTAAGCAACCCCATCTATCAGTATGCTCGCCACAGGAGGACGGCTAGACTTCTGAGATCAGGGCAGGATGCATGAGAAACAGTGTGGGTGAAGTGAAGAATGGGGTGAGGAATGGATACCAAAATAGAAGGCACGCAATCCATACAACTGTGGAAAAAAAAACTCAGACTCTTAGCGTAGCGAGTAGCGAGGAGTGACGTCTCAAATATGCTTTGTAGTGAGTCTGCGTTTGTTTGCTTTGTTTGCTTTATTTACATATTTTCCTTTTTGGGGACGGCGAATAACGGCAAAACATCTGGTACTCAGGTGATCTGTGGAACCCCGAGAACTCCTGTCTCACAAGGACCCTCCATAAAGGTTTGTAACCTGAATTAAATTGTGTAGGGCTTTAAATACCCTTCATCCTTACCTGGTAGTTTACCTTTAGCTTGCTTTTAGAGCGATTTCTGGAGGAATTTGGAAGTCGATATATATAACATTTGGTTGTGGCGATATATAACTATGGCTTGTGTAGACTAGTTAACTAGCTGTTTGACTAAAGAAATGTTTTCGCTGCATATTAGAAATAAAATCTACCCCAACACTAAATGGATTTGAAGCGCTACATAGGAAAGTATAATTTGGTGAAATAAATATATGTGAAACTGGATTGGGCTATGAAATCGAGGAGGATAAAGGTGTGTATATATGTCTGGATGGAACGAACCAGTATCGGTAGCAAATTCGACTCAACGACAAAGATCTTCCCTCCCATATTTGCATATTAAAATGCTCAATGCGTCCTACAATCTACTGAGAGCCCATAAGCCTTCCGGTATCTCTGAGGGTAACGTGGAACTCCTTGATTTCATCTGCAGGTGTCTCGATGATATATCGCCAGAGAGTCCAGATATCCTGACAATCAGAGACAGTATCGGGATCCTCTTGCTCAATTTCAAATCCCCTGACCTCTCCATCAAATCGTGATCCAAAGAATTGGACCAAGGCAAGATCAACTGGGGCAGGAGGGATCTCAGAAGAAAATTGAGTAAACCCGAATCTCTTCACCTGCACCTGGATCTTATTCCACTGGGGTCGCCATTTTTCGAATGTCGCTGTCCATTCTCGATCAGTGCCTGTATCTGCGAGTGTAGCGCACATGGTCCAGAGGAAATGAGAGACGTTAATCCAGCCATCAGACTTACCCGAGGCACCTAGGAACTTGTCTTCTTCACGGCGGACCTTGAAGCAAAATAAGCGGGGGACCTGTTTTTTGGATTTCAGTCCTAGTACCACTGACATCGGTACTAAATCAAAAGCATCGGAGGTGTTGTCTGAACCAGAGTCCTCGTCATCTGCATCCCAGCTTTCGTCAGTGTCCACGAGGGTGCCCATAGGGATGTCCGAGTCTTGGTATTTACCTTGACGTTTAGATTTATGCAACATGATTGGATTTTGTGATAGCTTGAATGGATTGGATAGAGGCATTGAAATACACAAGTAGGGTATTGGTTGTCGGTTATGTGCAGGCTGGGCATATGGTTTATATAGTTGAAAGGTCCCGCCATACTATTATGATTGGGCTCAAAGACACCCTTTGTTCTCTTTTGATTTTGAATCTTTCAATGATAGCCCCGAGAGACTAAAATACAATGCAGTTTGCAAAGCGGAGTTCCTTCTTTGTTCAATACCAGCTCATTTTGTCTTTACAATGGAATCAAAGGGACAAAAAAAAGTTCCTGGACACAAAGAAGGATCCTCTTCTCGAGCATGAGTTGACAGTGTCGATGATGGAAATCTGTGAATCGAGCATCCATGAGCCTTTGCACTAGATCACTTCCTCTCCTTCGGTGGTTTGCTTTCCGAGCTTCCCATTGATACGGTCCCGCTCCTTCCGTCTATTCTCCAAATAAAACCGTCCTCCTTCATACAGGCTGAGATAAAAGCCCAATGCAATCGCCGTCCAACCAGCACGTATCAGTCCGCCTTTAAACAATCCACGGATACCCTCATAATGTATGATATCACGACCCACAGAAACGAGAGATTTATCAGGTTTGATCTTGGATTGCGCCTCCAAAGACACCACTCCACTGCCACGAGTACCAGATCGAGTACTTTGATCTTCGGAACTGCCGCTAGAGTCACTTGCCGAAAGCATGATGCGAGTCTTGATCACGTCAATGGGTGTAGTCACCGTTGCCGCGACCGTTCCCGAAAATGCTGCAGCTATACCCGTCAAGCCAGCCCGTTCGACTAGTTGTTCTGACTGTTCCGATGGGGGCCGGCCGGTGTTGCTGCGACTCGCTTTGCGTTGTCTCCGTCGGTCAATGAGGCGTGAGCGTACATACTCAAAGAGTGGGAATTGTAACGCTGTGGTTGGGAGGTTTCGACCAACCAGTGCTGTATACCCACTCCAGAGGCGCCAAGGATGACGTCGAAATCGCAAAAGTACTTGTCCCATGGCGGATTTGTTTGTTTGGCGACCTTGGATCACCTGCGCATTTTGTTTAAGTACCTCTGCTGGTGTGAGCATAAGACATGACACCATCTCTGCCGCTGAAGAGGCTATTCCATGCATAATGGGAGTAGGGAGGGAATGTGTAAAGGGCAAGCGAAGACTGTTCAGAGAACCCTCGGGGGCGGCCGTCTTGCCACCTGTTATACTTGTGGGAGGTTTTGTTGAGGAGTTGTACATAATGTTCTTCACGGCTTCGTATGTGGTAAAAAATGCGCCAGCTAGATCGACGTAAGATAGGATCGTCAGTTGTGATGTTCCTTGTTTCGGTTCATCAATAAGAGCTAATACATACAGGCTGGAATTGTCGAGAAAACTACACTCCAGACGCCTTGGTATAACCCTCGGAAGAGTACTTTGCGCTGCACTGCTCCTGTGTGCACATCTTTGAAGACCTTCTCATAGTTTGGAGATTGGACACGGGTCTTGAGTGTGTCGAAGGGGTAGGCGACAAAATCAACTACGACTGCCGCTAATGCACCTGCCTAAGGAGGATATTGCAGTTAGTGATTGAACTCTGAAGCATGTTATCATGTGTCAAATTTAGGAACGCGTGTAGTTGGATTGGAGAGACTCACAACCCAAATATCGGAACTAGTGTTGTACATGGAGAAAATACGGAACAAGAGAGCTCGCAGGGCAGTCGTAGAGGCATTGTGAATTTAAATATCGAAGATGAGAAAGTCATTCATAAACAATCCCACCAGAGGATTCGCTGCACGCTTATCGATATTGATATGATGAGCGATGACGTCATGTACAATATCGTCACGTAGTGGAAGGTGAGAACTTGTATGTGAGAACAGGCCTCAACTACTACCCCCCCCGAGTTAACTAGTTCATTTGTACTGACTAGAACACAATATTCTTGGAAATGTGGAGATATTTCGCTCGGCGGTTGTATATTTTTATTGAACCTCTTAATTATCTAAAAAAACTCCTCAGGTACCACCATCATATCGCAACACAGAGATAATATACACGGTCCCCACAGTTTCCTCTATAGGAAGCCATCAGGTCCACCCCAGTTACCCTTGATCATGTAGTTATAGTACACCCAAGGGAAGAAGTCCTTCTTCAGATAATAGAACGCACGACGGGGTTTGGCCTGGTCAATACCAAACATGTTTCCAAATGTCTCCTTGGGCACTCCGCCGTACTTGAACTCAGCAAGAAGAACCTTGCCATACTGAGTCACGAGCGGGCACGAGGTGTATCCATCGTAAGAAGCATCGAGTTCCTTACCCTCTATGCTTTGCAAAAGGTTGCGAACGAGAACCGGTGACTCAGCAGTGACCGCTGCAGCGGTCTTGGATGTGGGAAGACTGGCAGCATCACCGGCAGACCAGACATTGGGGAACTTCTTGTGGCGGGTGGTGTGCTCGTCAACATCGACGAATCCCGCCTCGTTGGCCAGAGAGCTGTTCTTGACGAAGCCATGGGCACCCATCTTGGGGGTGACGTGCAACATGTCGAATTGTCTGGTGACTTCTCCTTCGGGAGAGGCAAAGATGGCAGCCTTGCCATCAATAGCAAGGAGATCGTGCTGGAACAATCCCTCAACACCGCGGTCCTTCCGCATCTGCTCGAGGACGACGCTGTACTTGGGCACACCGAACATCATTGGGAGACCAGTTGCAAAGCTAATCTTGATGGGCGAGTCAGAGGGGTTGGCAGGGTTGTAGAGGCCAGCTCGTTTCCAATGATCCAACGCAAGCCACATGATCTTCTGCGGAGCGCCCGCACACTTGACCACACCGACTGGCTGAGTGAAGATGGCATTTCCTCCGCGTAAGTTTTCAATGTTGCGGAAAGCCTTGTCACATGTGTCATAGCTATAGATAGTCGAAACCGTTGAGTTCCGATCCGCAAGAGCCTCGGGGAGACCCTTGATAGCGCCATAGTTGATGCTAAGACCCGGCACCACGACCAGATGCTCGTAGTTGATCTTGTCACCATTCTCAAGAGTGAGCGCATTTTCGGTGGGGGAAAAGGTGCCAACACCCTGGTTATAGAACTTGAACTTGGGATCAATCAAGCTGTTCAATGGCTTGCGCAGCTCCGTTTTGTCCTTGAGGCCACCACCGACCAATGTCCAGCCGGGTTGGTAGTGATGCCACGCAGCTGGATCAATCACAGCAATGTCATCTTGTGCGAATTTGCCAGAGTGCAGGAGCTGGTGGCTGATGGTGAGACCAGCAGTACCACCACCGACCACTACAATCTTATGGTTGCGTCCAGAGCTCACGGGAGACGCAGTTGCGAGACTCCTCCATTGAGCAACGGAGCGCTTGGCAGCAACTACTGTGCGACGCTGAAACATGTTTGAATATTAGGTAGAATGCGACCTTGGAAAAAAAAAGCCCTGAAGCATATAAAATAGTTAGTTGAACTTATGTCGTGATTTCGGATTAACTCCCTCCGGTACCGGGGATCGGCCTTTATTCGCCGACGCTTTCGGTATTCCCCCTTACGGCAAACTACAACATGTAACTAATACTTATATCATGTTCTACTTCAGATATGTTTTATTTGGACTTTAAATATATCTCACTTTAGGGCTGGTGGATAGTTGATGGACTCGATTTTAAATTGTGACGTTGATTCATCTAGGAGTATGTATTCAAGCGTTAGCAACATCTAAAATGTACTTCACTTATCATCACCTGATGTTTCCCCGGAGTTCTAGATTAAGTAAATCCCGAGCGTATCCATGGATAGGTCGTGGATCTCGTGATGTTAATGACTCTTTCAATCGGCGACCTAGATGCTCGCCGACCCCAAATCGCCATTCGCCAATCGCCGACCGATGCCTGTCAAGTATGGCCACCACAGCTCTTGCATTCAATTTCTCAACCATTTTTGTTATTCAAATCAAATAAACCATGATCACCTTTCGGCAGCAATCATCAAGTATCGGCCGGCAATGGTCGTCAGATCTTTACCGATTGTCTAGCAGGCCCATTCGAACTTCAATGGCGACCGGCTTTGGACAATTGCGTCATATACAACAAGCGGCACAAACAGGCGTCTCTCATACCCCAACGTCTTCAAGAAACGGCACTTTCATCAAGGGGACAATTCGTCAATCGCAAAAAGGACAACCGGCTTATAGCTTGAGCCGACCATTCTCACCACGTTCATGTTCCATCCCTATCAATCAACCAATCCCACGTCAAGTCCCATACAGCACTGCATCCAGCATATCTACCGAGCCTGTGATTAACGGCATCTTCGAACCCGTAACTGGAACATGGCAGTATCTCATCGCCGATCCGTCGACCTCAACAGCTGTCATCCTCGACCCAGTCTTGAACTATGATCCCGCCACTCAGGCCGTGACCACTTACACCGCCGACGGGTTGCTCTCATCTATCAAGGAAAAGGGATATAAGATTGATAAGATTCTTGAAACGCACGCTCATGCAGATCACCTGAGTGCATCATCTTATCTCCAAAAACGTCTTGCCCAGGATCAAGATCATAAGCCGCCCATCTGCATTGGCAAGCGTATTGAACAAGTACAAAAGCTGTTCGCCGAAAGATATGGTGTTCCAACAGAGGAAACCACGGGCGTCTTTGACAAGCTTTTTGACGATGATGAGACCTTTACTATTGGCAACCTAAAAGGAACAGCTATTCATCTACCCGGGCACACCCCGGATCATCTTGGTTACATGATTGGAGGTAATTATCGACCCACAAGAACAATTTTGCTACACAGTTGCTGACAACCGTTTCCCAGATAATCTATTCTGCGGTGATTCTATCTTCCATGTGGACATCGGGACTGCACGCTGTGACTTCCCCGGTGGCGATGCCAATGACCTCTACCAATCGGCTCGAAAGCTTCTGAGCTTCCCTGACCACTTCAAGATCTGGACAGGTCATGATTATCCCCCAGATGGACGTAATGAACCCGTGCCTTGGGTGAGCGTTCAGGATCACAAGAAGCTGAATAAACATCTCAAAGAGAATATCTGCGAAGAAGAGTTTGTGACTTTGCGAAAGGAACGTGATGCAGGCTTGGCTGCACCCAGACTGCTCCACCAATCTTTGCAGGTCAACATTCGAGCTGGGCATCTTCCTTCGCCAACGAAGTTTGGTCTTCGCTTGCTTCACGTTCCATTGAAGGTCACAGGGGAAGCATGGTAACCGGCACTTGCGACAACAAATGCAACAATGTACACGTTCACCGACTCAAGGCTTGTAAGATACGGAAAAGATGTACATCTGGGTGGCCGCAGAAACTTGTCTTGTTCACCTACATGTATTTTTATATTACCTACTCAACTGACATCAAATCAAATAGAATCTTGTCATCTAAGCCTCGATAGCCTTGCTTCTTCTATATGACGACTCTCCGTTGGTCCATGTGTAGAGTATGATTCCCAATCTGCCTAGAGAACTATGAGCAAAGCCAAGATGAATTCTGTAATGCAAGCAACCCTGAGCGTTCCATCCCCTGAAGTTCAGCTAAATAGATGAGAATTAATCATTTATGCCTCGTAAAGTTCTTCATGGTTGCATGACCCATTGTCTCTTTGTTTCATCCAGTCCCTTGTTCTCGTTCTTTTTATATCCCAATGGCCTTTGTGTTTAACTTTATCCAGGAACTAAGAACACAAGATATAAACAAACGATATCTGATACTTCCATTGTTCTCACCTTCCAAGCCATGCTTTATCGAGTATTCGAACCCGACTACTCGAACTGCATAAATAACCTCTATTCCCATCTCGATATCTTCTTCTCACCAAGCAACAGTATCTCCAACAGACCTCACAGATCCATACTAACTTTCTACTACCCCCATCGCCCCGATTATCCATCACCATGGCTGACGCTATCGCTACCATCGACAGCGTCTACAGCGGGGACCGACACTACTACATGCAGCTTCTAGAGCCCCAGATTATGGAGCTCCGGGCTCGCCTCGATCTTCGCACTCGGGTGCTCGATGGGCTCCGAGAGCTTTCTTTACTGACACCTGGCTGTATTGATGCTGCACTTGTTACCGGTGACGTCGTCTTCCATCAGCTATGCAGCACTATTCGGCCTTACATCCTCGTCGCGATCACCACTCTGTCTGAGGACAATGCGGATCCCGCTAGTGGATTGATGGTTGCTGATCAGCTTGAACAGGTATTCCCTGGGATATTCGGGATCCTCTTACCTTCGGCGGTCCACCCACGTGGCGGACATCCGATGTCTGATTTCCCAGATGTTCGATCTCATAGATGCTCGATCCCATAGATGTCTAATTTCATAGATCAATCTAACATTGTGATTGTCTTAGATCACTTTGTCCCATCTGTAGATTATCCTATTGTAAAAAAAAAGTATGTGAGAATTTGACCTGTTCAAAGTGTTTGTTATATTCTAAACAAAATAAAGATTTCCTTCTATGATCGAATATAAGTCGATACAACGCAGGAGTTTAATGCCCAGAGACTCAGCTCCGCTCATAGAAGAAAAAAGAAACAGGAAGTCATATTAACATCCAAAATAGAGAACATTTTCCCTCCCTACGCCGTAAAAAGGTCATGCAATCCCAGAAGCGTCGTCTCTCCCCTTCGCAATCATCAACGTTTAGTTCGAGGTCTCGTTGGGCAGAAGGTTGCCCTTGATGGCAAACATCTTGCCCGTGCTGGACGAGACGAAGCTGTCGACCTGGCGCGCGTACTGATCCACCTGGCGGGTGTTGAGCATGCTCTCCAGGCGGCTGGGCTCGGCGGGGAGCTTGAACAGACGCTGCCACTCATCCTCGGGGAGGAGGGGCTGGTTGAGAGTGGCACGGCTGGCGTTCTCTTGTGCGCGCTTCTGCTTCCAGGCGTTGATCTTCTGCTGCTCGCGGCCGAGCACACGCTGGTAGTATTGGTAGTTGTTGACCTCGGTGTTGTGGGTCTCGATGCTGTCCAGAAGGAGATCGCAGTTCTTCTCCAGGAAGGGATCGATGCTGAGGGACAGGTTGTCGAAGTTGGGGGTGAGGGTGGAGGTTTTGGCGAAGGGGCTGGACTCGAGGGCAGCCAGGGAGGGGGGAAGCTCAGTGGAGGCTGTGGAAGTCGGGCACTGCAGCTGGTGGATGAAAGAGGTGATCAGGTGGGAGTTGTGGAGCTTGACGGGCAGTTCCTCGAAGATGTCGGGGTGGCGCAGGTTAGACTTTTGGAGGCTGCAATTATTGTCAGTATTCAAGTACTTCATAAAATTTTTGGAAATTTCCCAGATCATTGCACGTACTCCTCGGAAGTGAACTTGTTCTCCTTGAACGCAGCCATGAACTTGGAGGACAAGCGGAAAGCCCGGAGGCTGAGGCTGCCCTGGGAACTGCGGCTGACGTCGTGAACGAGGGCGACTGTGCGTTCGTTCAACTGGCTCTGGTAGTAGAATTGGTTCTCGATCACGTTCATGTTGACAAAGTTGCCCATGTTGGCGCTGGTGTACCATCCGACGCTGTTGGCATCAGTGTTGACCTCGCGCAGCATGCGGATCATCTCTGCAGAGTAGGCGGCGTTTGCCTTGGCACGAGGAGCGGCAGCGGCCGGGTTGGGAGCGGCGTTGTCAAAGTGCGACTCAGCGGGGACTTCGACGACGGGGAATGGGAAAGTGTTGGTGATCTCGAGGGTGCCATCGACATCCATACCGACGATGCCGCCGGTCGCAGTGGAGGGGAAGGTCTGGGAGCAGTGCTTGATGATTTTCATCACCACCTGGAAGATCCGACGTCAGTATTTCTGGCTGGTGAGGATTGGGGGGAGATTTTCGTCGGGGAGACCATACCAAGGCCTCGACCTGAACGGCCGCGAGGGGAGCTGGGATTCTGCGAGTTGGTTAGCATCATATCATCACACAAAAAACAGTCATCACTTACTCGGCCATTGTCAAAGATTGCAACAGTTGGACGGTTGTTAAGGTCGAGACGGGTGGACTTGGAGGGTTTGTGTGAAAGGGACCATTAATTCCTGATCGGGCTTAGCGTGTTAGAAATACACACCGAAATGCATTACAGAATTTCAATATGTAGATGGAGGGGCAATACAGTAATATTACAGTTTCATGGACTTCATCGGGGAATTCTCATTCGACTAGAGACTGGTGTTATATTTTGGTCTAGAAAAATACAGACACAGAAGAAAAACAAAAAGAAATCACCATGCGAAATCAGGACAATGGAAGAAGCAAGGTCAAAATGTGTACTTACAATATGTCAGACAGCCAAATGGTAACAGGTACTGCACGATGCTCCAACCAGCCCGTAATCTATCGCCATGTCCCACTTCCCCATAAATCAAGATAGAACTCCGCAAGACGCCATGTCGGATCACTCGATTACACGAACTGTAGCCTATGGCCGAGTCCATAATCTACAAAGCATCGCCGTCACAGCTTTAGCTCCACGCAAAGATGGCTACTGGGTGATGTACACAAGTCCCCAGCACGATCCTACCTATCCCAAAGCAATGACTAACGCCTGTCTAGCTTCATCCACGGGGGTGCTTGGCGGGACCCAGCCGTTACATCGTCCTCATTCAATGCCACGGAATCCATACTTCGCGACAGAGGCCTGCCTATCGCCGGATTCGCCTCGATCTCGTACCGTCTCAGCGCACACCCAAATTACCCACAAGACCCAACAAATACCGCCCCGAAGGATTTCCAAGATGCGAAACACCCTGATCACATCCGCGACGTGGAGGCAGCGCTAGCCTTCCTCCAGAATACATATGCATTCGGTACGCGTTACATCCTGGTTGGCCACAGTTGCGGCGCAACGCTGGCCTTCCAAGCTGTGATGGGCGCGATTTCGCATCATCGTGAACAGACATTCGTTGAATCCCCAGATAACCCCGATAAGAGTGTCGGGGTTATCTCTGCCTCTCCTGGTCCCCTGCCACCTGCATTGACGGCGCAACCCACTGCCATTGTCGGCGTGGCGGGTATCTACGATCTGCGACGGCTGCGGGATACACATGCTGATATCTCTGCTTACCAAGAGTTTATTGAGGGAGCGTTTGGGGCGGATGAGGTGCTCTGGGATGGTGTATCGCCGGCTCAGATGGCTGGCTCTCGAGGAGTGGAAGGCGGGTGGAAGTCAGGAAGGTTGGCTGTCCTGGCGCAATCCGAGGACGATGAGTTGGTGGATGGGTCTCAGGCGGAGGCCATGAAGGAGGCTTTGAAAAATTGGGAACAGACAGGGGCACAGATACCCAAGCAAGAGTTGTCACATGGTGATAGACGGGTCTGCGTCTTGTCGATCAGCGGTGCTCATGACGAGGCATGGGAGAAGGGCGAGCAACTGGCCCGCGCGGTAACCTTTGCATTCGAGCAACTACAAGATATGGGGCTGGCTCCCTAGCTCTGATGCAGATAAGGATATACTCATTGAACTATCCAGCCAGCGACTGCAAATAGATCATGCGGAATGAAATATACGTGTTCGTATTCAGTTATGAGTTTATCATCTCTTAGTATCCGTTCATACCCACTTTAGAATCACCTTTATTACAAAGATCAAATAAAAGTGATGTAGTTTCCATTAACTCCCCCTTCCCTGGGTAGACTAGTCAAGTAATTTAAGTATGAGGATCTACTCTAGGCGATGAAATTCAATGGGGATGGATTCAAGAACTACAAATACAGTCAGAGGGGAAGTCCCCCACCCCTCCCCCTCTGAGCGGACGTGGAAGACCCACTCCCCGCTTATCCATCCCTCCGGTAAAAAAAAGAAAACAACCTCGAATTCATCTTTGAAATTTAAATTCTCCCCCTATGCCACGCGAGTGGCAGCTTCACCGAGCTTCTCCTTGGCTGGGGCCGTGTTGCCCTCAGCGTATTCCTCGTCGTACTCGAAAGCGTCGTCGTCGCTCTCGCTGTCCTCGATGAACCGGTGGTTGATGTCCACCTCGGCGAGACGCCACTTGAGATCCTCGCGCTGGTTGTCCTGGTAGCGGGCAAGGGCAGCTGCAGCGTGGACCTTGAAGCCGTAGATCCGGGGTTCATAACGACGACAGCTCTTCTCGGGATTGAGAGCGGGATACACCTGGAACAAGATGGAGTGGAACGAGGTACCAAAGTATGCGCCGTCGATGGACGAGTGGCGTGACGACTTGGGGTTGTAAATATCCTCGCACTTGGGACAGTACAGCTTGACGGTGCTGATATTTGGAAGGTCTGACTCGCCAAGAGGAAGCAGTGCGTGTCCATCACACATCACACGTGGGCACTTTCCAAAGTCACTCTTCTTGTACTTCTCGAGCTGCAGGGAGGTTAGTAGGTTGATTATGGGCAACAACAATGACACAAATTGAGAAGTTCAACATACCATTTTTGCAAGACCACGAGTGGTAACAATGTACCGGGCATGAACCAAGCCATAGAGGTGACGGGCAGACTTTTCAATTTGCTCACGCAGATCATCGTCGGCATCAAGATCGAAAACGTCGGTCACAAGATCAAGAGCGTATTGATAGTAGGAAACCTCAGTGTTCAAACCGGTGAGGTTGAATCGATCGGTCAGGTAGTCCTCGTCGATTTCGCAAAAGTATTCATTGCCGCGGGATGAGACAAACTGGAAATACATTATTGCGATTAGCACGACCAAGATAAAGATTGCGCAACGGTATCGACTAGAGCTAGAGGAAGAGTGATCAGGAGAGCGAGACGCCGAGGACCCTCCACGTCCGGGGCCACGGCGTGAGGTGTCGGGCGGGTGTTCAGTGGATGGGTATCCATTTCCACTGGGGTTAAAACCCGAGCCAGGAGGCTCAGGAGGCTCGTGGGGGTCATAACGGCGATTGAGACCAAGAAGCGGGAGATTCATGTTGGTCATAATGTGAACGCGGAGCAACATGAGGTAAAAGGTGCCAAAGCAAATCGCGATGAGCGTATCCACCAGGGCATTATCCATGTTGCCACCCCGCGCCTCCTGTGCCGCACGTTGCAATAACAAAATGATGGCCATATGCACGAAGACGATCACGCTCGTGAGAGCCCAGCTAAACAACGGGTTGTCCATGACAAGATAGAGAATAAAGTAAAGCAAGACACGAGGCCAGAAGATAAAGCGGTTGGCAGAAGAGAAGAGAAGAGATCGACGAGAAGAAGAAACAAGCGGGTTTTATTCATGTCGGGGAAGACAGCGCACCGCTGTACGTGTGTCCAGGTCGCCGGGGGCGACAAACGACGAGCGTAACGCTATCAATGAACGTAATATGTAACCGCATCATCGGCCCCGGAAACAGTTCAATCGCCGCCGCAACAATGTCGAACAAGGCAGCGCCTTTCTTTGCTTCATTCAATGGCCCATTCGACTCCCAACCCATGATGCCCAGCACCCGCCGTAACGTCTCGCTCACTCAAGAGGAACCATAGAAAAAAGAATTTCACTTACCCAGTCGCGCCAGTAGCTGGTATAGTCACTATCTGTTTCACTGTTGAAGTCCTCCATCGTGATAATCTCGTGGTGAAGTCACAAATGTGTCTGTCTCTCTCTCGGCGTGTTCGTGTGATAGTCAGGTGGGGTGATCAAGCCCAGGGTAATGTACCCAAACCTGCAGAACTGTGAAATGCGATAGCTTTGTATCCACGATGATCTCAATAAGCAAAGGATATTTTGTCGGGGAATTGTGGATGGTTATGATGTTCTGGACGGGTATGTAGTGGGGATGGTATCCCGCAATCCTTATCGATACTCTTCGCCTAGCGGGCGGTCAGGTATACTGCTATCCAGACCGCCTTTTAGCAATCTAATAACATCCACGTGCACGCCTGGTGCCTGGTCCAGTTGCCGTACCTCTAATTTAATTCGAGATGGCTTCTATGATACATTATGTGCGTATATTGCTTCGTCTTCGTCATGGCTTTTCTAGCTCTGGATTAAGTTAACCAGGCGATCCCGCGTATAGTCTTTGCTCAGCGTTTCGTGAAGTGAGAAGCCTTCATAATCATCAGCTAGGACGTCGGACTTTCTCTTTGGGGGTAATTATCAGACGTTCAACAAGAAAGCAAGTTTATTGTGCTGTTCTTGGGAGGATCGAGAATTCATTTTCACACGTTTCTTAGTCTACTCGAAGGTTACTATCATGAGAGGTCTACTATATATTTATATGGGAGTCATCGAAGTACATGGTGGAGATAGAGATAACACTGTTGATGAAGCTAAGCTGTAAACTCTTCAGTTTGACAATATGACAGTTGCCTTTAGATATAAATGCCTAAGACGACAAGCTTGCTTTTCTAGATATCGGGTGATCTCCTCTACCGGGTCCACATCAGTGTGTAGCGCGGTCCCCGAATAGCATAACACTGCGAGGCCTTTATCTTCAGCGGCCTTTGCAGGCATCTTTAAACCAATAGCCCTACCCGACGAACTCCCCTTGATATTTTAGGAGGCGCATATAAACAAAGCAAACCCGCCAAGTGTAGTCTGTGCCCTCATCACGACCCGAACCTTATCCCTCGGGTACCACGGACTAATCAAGATCCGAAACCACTACAATCCAGGATTCATCGAGGCGCATGGTGTGATGTGAGCCGATTGAATAATTTTGAACGTTATGATGGGCGAAGAATCTACGCATCTACAAGAGATTGAAGAAGAAGATTAACTGAGATGATGATGGATGAGCAATCTACCACCTACTGCCATAAAGCTCCTTATATATTCCATGGGGACAAAGTGAGAGGCTTGAGGAATTTGCAAGCAGGAAAGAAGCAAGCCTTTTGTCTTGCCGCCTGAGTGAATCAAGCTAAGACCAGAAAATGGAATTTGATAATCACGTACAGTACCTATATTCACTCCGACTAGTGTCATCAACGAGGATTAAAAAAAGCATCCTGCAATGCTATGGAGGCACCTAATCTATATTCTCCCGCCATGGCCGGTGGCGTACTCTGGATTTGCGGTACCAGTCCTATGATGGTAATCTTCAGGCAATGGCACACCTGTTGGTCGCACAAATTGGTAGGAAAACGTCTTATGGCACTAGGTACGGTATACCAAGAACCCTGGAATCGTCATATCGACCGGACGTTCCTTCAGCCACTCGTAAAGCACGTCCCGATTTTTAGACGCATACTCATTCCCGAAGTCTGCTGCTGGGAACTTGCTGGTGGATTCCTAGGACGAGGGCAAGACTTACTGCGTCGCTATCGTCTGCAGGGTCGTTTCTCCATGGAATGGTCGTTCTTCTCGTGTTAGGCCTTTGGACTTGGAAATGATAATGTTTGGCTGGGGGTGGTCCTCGCCATATTGGGATAGGTCTTCAAGACCGATCAGACATGAATCGATGTACAATACAGATATGTCATGTATACACTTTCTATTGCACCTGGGAACGGTTGCTTCATAACTCAAAATTGAAATTGGTTCTTGCTATTCCACTATCAAAACAAAACCTTGACTTCAACACATCATCTCCGTTCTGTATACTTAGCACTATTGGAGCCACCGGGACTATCCAACTATCCATCCACCAATTTAAAGGGCGGGGTTAGCATTCTCCACAAGCTGGGCGAAGTATTCCTGCACAGTAGTTAGTATTGTATAAACCATCACCATCAACCAGAGCACTCTTACCTGGAACCAAGTACCAGCTTCAGGAGCAGGCTTAAGAGCATCGCCAAGTCCACAGTGGGCATCGTAGCGAGTCGCGCTAGTATCCGAAGTACCATCACTCTCACCACCGGGCTTAACCCAGACAAAGGCATCGGCCAAAGCATCACCTGTCTCAGTAGTGGGGCGGACACCGAAACCGGTTCCCATGACATTGCACCAATCGCCCCAGGCGGTTTGCTTAGTGGGCTGGACTCCATTGCGGCCTGGGTCAAAATGTCAGCATCTTTGGCTCAAGGGAATAGAAGTCGATACAATGCTGCTTTGAACATTGGAAAGGCTTATTTATTACGTACCGGTATCAATGATGAAGTGGGCATCCCAGCCAGCAGTCTTGAGGAGAGGAGCAAGGGCGTTGATGTATTTCTTCTCATCGCAGTTGTCATCTCCCTGGGTGTATGAAGGGCAGGTAGTGAGAGACCAGGCGTTGTAGTTGGCAACGTTGGTGGCGAGACCGCGGAGAGAGGCGGGTTTCTCGGCCTCGGTGTAGATACCAGCGTAGAGCTCAGCTGCGGGGCCCAGATTGGCGGGCCAGCCCAACCATCCAGCGTGTCCTATCTCAAGTATTAGAATATTCATGAGGGGTGATTGTATCCAATGGGTTCTTACCGGCATCGAGGTACATAGAAACATTGGGCAAGTTCAACTGAGTGACAGCGTAATTAGTGCACTCGAGGTATGCGTCATGTGCGCCAGCGCACTTGGACACAGCCATGTTGGTAACCAGGTTGGCCAATGAATCAGGTTCTAGAAACAATATCAGTATTGACTCACGCCAAAGCAATCAATCAGTAGAGTCTACTCACCAATGACAAGAATAGTCTGAATATCAGAGTATTTGACCAGGATCTCGCGGATGGCGTCAATGTATGCCTTGTACTTGACGACACCACCATCAGCAATGGAGTACTCTCCATTACTGGCCAAAGCGGCGCAGTCACGATCAGGCAGATCGTAAACAACGAATTGGCCAGCAATCGGTGGGCTAGCACCGTCTGCGTTCTTAGCCTTGATATCGGACAAGAACTCGTCCATAGTCGGCACCTTGTCGGCAGTATCCCTAGCAATATTAATATATGCTCGAAGTGTATAGGATATTAATATAATGAACTCACAGCCAGTAGAAGGATGGAACTTCGGCGGCAGCGCTTGCGGCGACCTTAGCAGCTCCGGTCATGGATGGTAAGGCCGAGGCGGAGACCTCAGATGCATAGAACGAGTTCACGTAAAGCTGGTATCCATCGAAGGGATTCGCATTGGCGGAAGGCGTAGGGGTGACACTTGCACGAGCAGCGAGGTCAACTGCAGCAGCCGCTGCGGAAGAAGCCAGCAGAGGCACGAAGGGAATGAAAGACCGCATATTGGCAATCTTGAAAGGAATGGATGTGGATGTTGCTGGTTGCTGATGCTCTGTGCTTTCAACAATTGAGCAGGAATTCAATCTCTTTATATACCCCAGTGAGATGGATGTCTCGTCGCCCTTGCGGAGATTGAAGCCGTGAACCCGAAGAGGATGTCACACCATCTCGAGGTATTCAAGTTGGCTCAGAATTGTCTCCGTTCAAGTGACCATTTCCAGACATTGCCAAGACACATGTACGGCACAGACGTCAGAGAATAGCGTGTTCTGCCCTATCCGTGGTTAAATCTGGGTAAATATTGTCACATCTAGGGTAGATGGAACACTGTACCAGTCAAACAGAAAAGTAATCTTCAGCCTTGAAACCACTATAAATTTCCTAGAAGGTCAAGGGGAGGGGTTGTAATGTAATTCGAAGCCCCCGCGGATTGATCCTCCGTCCCCAAACAGGATAGCCATAGTCGATCTTCCCCAGACTCGGCGCGGGAGGACCATATTAGGCTCGGTCCACATTGCGAGGTTAAGCTCTCCATATTGGCTGCTTAACTGTTACCATAGTAGAGGAGGTTCCTCGGCTGTCGGAATGGGAAGCAGAACGACGTTGAAACATTGATTTCGCCTGGTTGAAGGTAGAAAATATTTGAGAAACAGCTGCAATATAATGGATGTTTCTAGCAAACGGCGAACCTGAGATCGACAAGTAGACAAGACGATGACCCAAAGTTAATGATCATGCAGGAAAAACGCCTTTACCTTTAGACAAGCCACATTATTCACATTGGAGACCCCGCACCCGTGTTCTTCAGCCGGATTAGTCCAGAGTGATACTAGTCTGTAGGTGAAACAAGTATATTTCAGGAAATTAAAAAGGGCTAAAAGGGCATTTTTGCCGTATACCCATCAGAGACTGAATCAAATTGACCAGGCTGAAATTACAACGGCGGTTTTTAGTGTTTTTACCATGTCGACAGTGATTGATTTCTTAAAAGAAAGCAGTTTTAGATATAAGTTCATTCAATTGATCAAGTATAACACAAGGGGTGTTAAAGAGTGGAGTGGTATCTGTTTCATCATCGTATAGTCCCAGTTTCAGCCTGGGATATGTGCAAAAAAAAAAAAAAAAAAAAAGGCAAAGAAAAGCAAGGAGAGGCCCGAAGAAAAGTGATCAGGATACAATTATGACCAATATAAGCCTTCGGTCAACGCTTAGCTTGATCACATTCAGCTAAGAATTTGTAAATTCCCTCCACACCATCGTACGCAGAGTTGCTCTCTGGTTCGCCAGCGCTGGAGACTTCGGGGAAGAAAGGCTGATCTCCAAGCTCACTGATGTTAATACTAGAGTAGCTCTTGGTCGAAGATTTCCAAGGATTGGCGCCAAATAGCTCACTATCCTCGAAGCTGATGGCATTGCCCGAATCCCGACTGCCACCTGGCGATGATGGCGTGCAGCTTTCTGGTGTCATCATCCCTTGCCAGTCAAGATCCGCCGGATACTGAGAGTGCGACTTTGGGGCTTTTTCAAAGTAATAGTCTGTGTCGGAGGAAGTGGCAATGCTCGGTGCGAAGGGAAACAAAAGAGCCAAGTCAGCGCCAGTGCGAATATCAAAATCTTCATCCTGGGTGACTCGGCCTCGTTGAATCCCGACCTCACAACACAGCTGCTCGACAGTCTGTGCATCACAGCCGGGGAACCGCACCCGGATCGTTGATCGGTCGTGGAGAGAGATCGGAAGATCACCAAGTGATGAGAGACGCTTTAGGTCGTTCATGACTGCGGAGAAATCTTTTAAAGCACGGGCAAAGTCGGCAGAAAGTAGATCCATGAGACCCTCGGAGTTCAGAGAGTCGCACGAGGCAGAACGGTCCTGCTTACCGAGACCACCAACAGCACTGAGGGCAGTGATGGTGGGGGAAACTTGGAAGTCAATGAACGAGCCAGGGGCGGTGTGCACGTTGGCATTCATCTTCCGCTCCGCCTGGTCCTGTAGCGTGCTGACTGCCTTATACCGCTTTTCTCCAGTGCGGGGATCGATGCCGTCGAAGCGGACTTTCTGCCCAGACAGAAAGAAGGCACGGACGCCCTGCGATACATTCTGAATAACCTGTGCTGGTGCGGCAGGCCCATGAGAAAAGTATCTAGCTCCGCCAAAACGGCCAGCTCCAGCAGCATACCCTCCTGCAGTCCGACCAAGGGTGCCGCCGGTCAGATTGGGACGAAGAGTAGAAGCGAAAGGTGCACGGCTACTGAGTCGACTGATATTGGCCGCAACGCGAGAGGTGCTACGGGTAGCGGCAGCGGCGTCGGCTCCTAGTCCAGATCGAATCGTAGAGGCGAAGGCGCCGGCCGCACGGGTCGAGAAGTGGCGACTGCGGGCTTGACGAATGGCAGCGGCACGGCTGATTGGCTGGCTAGGATTGATTCGGGCATAGGCGGGTTGGTATCGCACCGGATGATATTGTGTAGGCTCTGATAGTTTGGAACGTATAGCCTTGGAGGCTTTTGCGTAGGCAAACCTGACAGGATATTAGTCAATGGCTCAATTGTAACTCGATATGATGACAGGAAAAGGGAAACGTACCTTGCTACTCTCCATATTTTCGGGAGCAGCAGGTGCCCTGCTGAAGGCGCCATAGTGATATATCAGTGATGAATAGCTCAATGAAGATGATGGAACAGATGAAGAGAGGAAGGCTGCCTGATGACGGGGTATGGATCCTTATCTCTCCGCCTCAGACACGAGGCTCCGCAGTGGCTATGTGACGCCACCCGCGTGACCAAAAATACTCCTGTTTGCCCTGTTTGCATCTTATGTTATGTTTGACACTATGATGACATTGGAATGGATTCATGCCCGGTCGCGTTTTCTCTTGCCAACCAAATACATATTTTGAGTACAGCAAGACTATTTTGGTAATTACAGCTTGTGTACTTGATATGGAAATCATTAATGTCACATCAAAATTATTCTTTTGGTATCTAATGCCTATGTACTCATAAAAAATTCATAATTTTCGACATATTTACTCATCATCACCAAAGAACACCTTGATGGGGAGCCATGCGTCACCACAGACCTTGAAGCGGTCCTTGAGGTTGTCCAGCTCGTTAATCTCGTCGGCAGTTAATTCCCAGCCGTTGATATTAAAGTTGCCTTCAATGCGAGCCTTGTTGACGGACTTGGGAATGACACTCCAGCCCTTGGTGATACCCCAGACGAGGAGAACCTGCTGAGGAGTCTTGCCCTTCTTCTCGGCGAGCTTCAGGAGAGTGGGGTCCTTGTACAAGGGAGAGTCAGTCGAGCCGAGGCAGGAGTAGCCAGTGGAGTGGATGCCCTTGGAAGTGTTGTAGGCGACCAGCTTGGGGGAGGGGTTGTTGGGGTGCAGTTCGATCTGGTTGACCGCGGGCACGATCTTGCAGGTGGGGTCGTTCAGGAGCTTCTCAAGGTTCTTGATGCCGAAGTTGGAGACACCGATGTTGCGGACTTTGCCAGTGGCAGGCAGCTTCTGGACTTCTTGCCTGTAATGAACATTGAGTTAGCACTGGTTCCCCGCTGGATGGAGGTATTGGGTCATTTATTCACTTACCAGGTCTTGATGAAGTCCCAGTCGGGGAGGTGCTTGGACAGGTCGTTGGGGTCGGTAGAGCTGGGCCAGTGAACCAAGTAAAGGTCGACGTAATCGGTACCGAGGTCCTTGAGAGAGGAATCAATGCCCTCGGCCACACGTTTGTGCCAAGGGTTGTCCAGCTTGGTGGTGAGCCAGATCTGGTCGCGGGGCACGCCAGAGTCCTTAATACCAGCACCGACCTCGGCCTCGTTTCCGTAAGCCAGAGCAGTGTCAATGTGACGGTAACCGGCGAGAAGGGCGTCCTTCACGGCCACGCGGACCTCATTAGGCTTGGACTGCCATGTTCCCAGACCGATGGCGGGGATCTTGTCGCCGGTGTTAAGGGTGTAGGTCTTCCTGTAGGGAGAGAATGGTTAATGTGATGATCTGGGGAAGTGTATAGTATTTTAAGGACTTACTGAGTGTGCTGGTTCGACATTTTGATATATTTTGGATGGAATAATGAATTAAAAGAGAAGTTCAGGAGGCGAGGTGGTCTTTATATAATGTGCAGATGTAAAGTGGGCAGGTCCAAGAGCGATGATGTCGTTGGAGGGGATGTGGGGGGGGAGGGGGATTGGCCGTGTTGGACGTTATTTTTACTTCTTCCCATAGAGCCCGTGGATGAAAGCGATCAAGAATTACCCGACTGGCCAATATCCACTTGATCACTTACATCGTCATACTGGAGCCCTGAAGAGCATTCTGAGGATATAACCAACTCAAGGGAAAGGGACCACCATTCTGGCTAAATACAACGTTTCCACTCTTAGTAACCCTTCCATTTTTAATTGTGATTGACAATCCAATCCATCCAATTCTCCGAATGCTCCTACAGTGAAACTTCTCAGAAACTTCTCGGTCTCATTCAACATATTATTCGCCCGCGTTTCGGTTTATTCCACACGCCCCCACATCCTATCCCGGTCCCCCTACCCCGGCCGGATAATTTCACATTCCGACCGACCATTATACCCGAGTGTTGCATCCCGTACAGAGTACCCCAAACCATTTTATCCGGCCCCATCACTATGTCATCAGGTTTCGTTTCAGCCGGAACAAACGAGCAGCCCATCGAGCGTGACGATGAGTGGCTCCGAGCGGAACAGGAGCTGGAGGAAGAGCGGAGGCGGAAGGCCGAGATAGGAAAGCAGGATGGCGGCAAAAGTCTCTTTGAGGTATTGGAGCGGAATAAAAGTGAGCCCAACTCAGTTGCCTGGCCTTCGTCTGCCTTGGCCCCGGAGAAATGAGCGGACAATTCATCCACGGAATCTGGCTAACATGTTAGGGTGATTTTCCTCGGTTATTATACAGTGGCCAAACAAGAAGCTTTTGAAGAGAAATCCCGTCTCAGAAACCAATTCCGCTCCCTCGATGAAGACGAAGTCGAATTCCTAGATTCCGTTCTCGAGTCAACACGCGCCCAGGAGGCCGCTGTGAAGAAGGAAACGGCGGATCAACTTGAAGCCTTCCGCCGACAACGCGAGGAGGCACAGAAAGCACTGCTCGGATCATCATTGCCGGATGTGACACCCGTACAAGGAGAAGATTGGGCTGCGCTCGCTCGCAAGAGACGGCGGGACAAACAAAGGGACTTATTGATTCCAGGGAAGAAGCGCAAGGCTTCAGCTACCGAGAACGCCGCTAAGAAGGACATGAACAATGAGAAAGACTCACAGGAACAGGCTGGGGCTGGCAGTTCAAGTACCAAGAAGCCGGACCAAGGGACTTCCAAGTCCAATGAAGCCACACCTGCCCCCGTCGCAGCGTCTCAAACTACAAACCCTGCCACACAGCCCAAGATGGTAGCGGATACAGAAAAGGGGCAACTAAAGACAAAAAGCCCGACGAAACCACCCGCAGTTTCGCTTGGATTGGGAGGATACAGTTCGGACTCGGAATGATTGGCCAACATCTATGACCTGGAGGGTTAACTAGTTAGCACAAATATCTATGCTGCAGCTGTATGATATAGATCAAATTAATGATTGAAGGAGCAAATATTTCACGAATATACTGGGATCTCACCGGTATCTATAGATTATCTCTAACATCTCGTGTTGATGTTGGAAGTTATTGTTTGGGCGCCTTGATGCTGGTTCCATAGCCTCTTTCCATCTACTTGTAGAGCCAAAATACATACCAGAAACAAAGAATGAGCCGAAACTGTAAAACTGACATATTCAGAGAACCAGATTTAAAATATTGTAGTCCCAAAACTGCCGTGTGATTCAATAATAATCGAATCGAGCGTCCACTCTTCACTATTTTACATTTCACTCCATGAGTACATGTAACAACTTCACGATTGTATCTCGATAATTAACTGAACTTTCCACACATGCAACGCGAACATTCCTTACAAAGTCCTCCTATGACCCTGCTCTACTCAACATGCATTGCATTTTGCTTCACTTGCTGCTCCTCCACCTTCCGCTCCAGATCATGAGTCATGTACTCTTCTTTGCGAGTTCCAGGTACGATCCATGGAGCATTTACGAACATCTGGTTCATTTCCTCGAGAGGCACACGCTTTGTCTCGGGAAGCAAAAGCCAGAAGAAAAGGGCGTTGGTGAAGTTGCAGACAACAAAGACGATATAGAAACGATACCCAATCTTCGTCATTGCGATGGGCGTGACCTGACCGATCATCGTGTTGAAAGCGAACGAGGTCATAGTCGCAATCGAGACACCCTTGGCACGTGTGCGAGTGTCGAATACTTCAGCGGGGATAATCCAGGACAGAGGACCACAGGTTGCGGAGAAGGAGAAATTGTACAACCAAGTCATCATGATAAAGCCCCAATGAGCGCCGCTGTTGTTCGTTGTTGGAGGGAATTGTGCGAGCAGCACAGTTGCAATGATGAAGGTCAAACAGTTGCCGAGGTTTCCGCCGATGAGAGTCCAGCGACGACCGAACCGATCAATGTACATGATGCACAGGAACTGTCCAATCAATGCGATGATGGAGTTTATTGCCTGGTACTTCAATGTGTCTTCGTTGGAGATACCGATTTGACTGTAGATCTGGGGTGAGTAGTATCTATTCACGGAATATGTCAGCCGGGTGCTTCTATGTTGACCAACCGTGGTGGTAACTCATTTTACACTTACTGAATGGCAGATACACCGGTCATCTGGCCCGAGGCTTGCAATGCACAGCAGAGGAACAGCCGACGGAACGAGGAGCGATTGGTGAACAACTCGAGATAAGATTTGGCCTCGTTCTCGTGCTCAAACGTGATGCTCTCCTGGATCTGGGCAAACTCTGCCTGGACCCAAGTATCGTTTTCGTCTCCATGAGCATGCAGCTTGGCCAATGTGCGCAATCCCTCTTCGGCGCGATTGTGATCGATGAGCCAGCGAGGCGACTAGAGAAGCGTTTATTAAATGCAGTTTATATGATCGAATCCAGACCTACCTCTGGGAAGAATGTGATCAAAACGCCCAGGAATACTGCAGGGGCAATCTGCAAACCGAGAGGCAGTCGCCATTGTGCAGAAGCAGTCGCTGAAAAGCCAGTATACGTTCCATATCCAATCCATGTAGCACAGAGCGCTCCAATACCAAGCATGAATTGCTGCAAGGCGGTAACTCGGCCACGGATACTGGGGTGACAGATCTCGGCTTGGTAGAGAGGGATCATCATCGTGAGGAAACCAACGCTAATAATCAACGTTAGTGTTTGTTTGGGTGCTTTTGTCACAAAGATCACATACCCTAACCCGGCCAGGAATCGTCCACTGTATAGATAGTCAATTGTGGATGCACCGGTTTGGAGACCACCTCCGAGGGTGAAAATGAGACATCCCACTGAAATGGTCCGTCGTCTTCCTAGGTAATCACCACTGGGACCTGCAAGGCCGGCACCGATACATGCGCCAGCAGTGAACAGAGACACAACTAATCCTCTAGGAAGCTATTAGATTCTTTTCTATGTTTTCATATATGCGAGACTCACGTTTGGGTATCATTGGCCTCGAATTGGCTTTCAAATGATTCACAGACAAGCACCGCGGCGATAACACCCAGATCATCTGCAATTATATTAGACTCCGTCTATCGAGCAGGGAGGTTGGAGAAACATACATCCATAAAGGAATGATCCAAGAGACGCAAAGACACCGACCAGGAACTATATTAAATCATGAGTGCGGTCTTCTTAATGGGTTGAGTCCCTTCATACCTGGTACCATGACGGCGAGAGACGCATGGTTATGAGAAGTGGATATTTTATAGAGGAATATCCGGTTGAAGATCTATCTCCACATATCGCTCATTCCCCTGGGGAGCTTCTCTACATATACGGAGGGAACACATGGAGACAAATGGGGCAAGTACTTCGGAGAATCGCATACTGTGAAAGTCAAAGGCTTAAACTGCACTAACCTCGCGTGGTAAACGGGGGGGAATGCGGAGATCTCACCAATCGCTTCACAACATTGATTTTATCACTAGAAATGGTGCGGGATGCGGTGTTCCAAGCAGCTAATACACGAGGAGTTGGCAAATAAATGTGGCGGGGGATCTCTTCTGTGATTGACGGAAGATCTCCAAACCTTCTTCTATGCCGGGGGTATCGTGAAGGTCAACTGGCAACTGATTGGTCTATCGGTCCACCATTGACTTAGAAATATAACGAAGGGTTTCGTCTCGTTTTTCCGGCCACTACAGGGGTGACTAGCGCCAATACAGTCACCCGGTTCTCGCGACTCTCCCCGCAGGAGTTTTGCCGCTTCAAGGCCCAAAAGATCGGTTATTTACATAAATCTTCTGTGACCAGAGACATTCCCGCTTGTTTAGTTATCATAACCGAATCGCGCCCTTTGAGATTTAACGAGGACACCTTACCCCTGTGAATCGGATCCCAATTAAATCGCCTATTTAGCCACAGAGACTCCGCCAACATAAACAGTAGAAACAAACTTCCAAACGTACAAAAGATGACGACTTTTACCAAGTTGAAGGATCATGAGACGCCTCTCATCTCCGTGCACCCGTCCAGGCGCATTTCCAAGATCAACCCGAACATTTATGCCGGCTTTACCGAGTAAGACATCTCGGATTTCCAGTTTCATGACATGAACTGACTAGTTCCGCAGGCACATGGGAAGGTGTATCTATGGTGGCATCTATGATCCCGGAAACCCGCTCTCGGACGAAAAAGGATTCCGCAAGGACGTCCTGGAGGCGTTGAAGGGGCTCAATATCCCTGTCGTTCGGTATCCGGGTGGAAACTTCTGTGCGACCTATCACTGGCTTGATGGTGTTGGTCCTAGGGATCAGCGGCCAGCACGGTATGATCACATCTCATGTCACGTTCATTTTGGTAGAACTTTGCTGAGATTGACCTACCAGACCCGAACTTGCTTGGCTCGGAACCGAGACAAACCAATTTGGCACTGATGAGTTCATGCAATGGTGTGAGGCTCTAGGTACGGAGCCGTACCTTTGCTTCAACTTTGGTACCGGTACCTTGGATGAAGGTATATTCTTATTCAACTCCACTATGACATGATGGTATTCTGATGTTGGATTTAGCCTTGGGCTGGGTTGAATACTGCAATGGAACTGGTAATACTTACTATGCCAATCTACGAAGGAAGAATGGCCGCGAGGAGCCCTACAATGTGTGTTCCGATAAATGCAACCTGCTAAGCTACATTCAATCTAACAACCTGAGCAGGTCAAGTACTGGGCCCTCGGAAACGAGTGTTGGGGTCCCTGGCAGGTGGAGCAGATGACCAAAGAAGCATATGCTCACAAGGCGATCCAATGGGCCAAAGGTAATATTTCCATTTTGTTATCAGCAGAAAGGTCGCACTAATATGTTTTTCTCACAGCTCTCAAACTCTTGGACCCTACCCTCATCCTGATCCTCTGCGGTCAAGATGGCACTGCATCATGGGATTACTACACGCTAAACCAGTGTCTCGTGCCCGCCCATTCCGCACTGTCAACCAGCTCAGTCCCTTTGATTGACATGCACAGTATCCATCTTTACACATCCTCGTCATCCCACCTGCCCAATGTCACAGCACCACTGGCAGCTGAGCGCGCAATTGAAATCACTTCCTCTTTGATCGATCTCGCCAGAGTTGAGAACCAAGTTCCCCCTGAGCAACTTCGCCCGACAATCTGCTTCGATGAGTGGAACGTCTGGGATCCAATCCGCGCAGAGGGAAGCCAAGGCGCTGAAGAAAGCTACACACTTTCCGACGCGCTTGCCGTGGCCGTCTGGTTGAACGTCTTTGTCCGAAAGAGCAAGGATGTTAGCATGGCGTGTATCGCGCAGACTGTTAACGTTATCTCACCTTTGATGACTACTCCAGAGGGAATTACCAAGCAGACCACCTGGTGGCCACTTTGGCTTTTCTCGCGATACATGCGCGGTTGGACCGTTGGAAGCCATGTCTCCTGTGGAACGTACGAGGGAGAGACATCTCCCAAGTGGGTTCGAAGTGTCAAGGATACGCCCTGGCTGGATGTCAGTGCCACTCTGGGAAATGATGGGTTTGTCAATGTTGCTGTGGTGAATATTCATGACACTGAAGACTTGGAAAGTCGGGTTGAGGGGCCTCAGGGAGAGGTTTCTGTGTTCACGGTCACGGCGAGCGATTTGTTCGCGACCAATATGAAGGGCAAGGAAGAAGTGGGCATTCAGGAGTCAACCTGGGATGGAAGTGGAATGTATAAGTTCCCACGACACTCTCTTACTGTACTGAGATGGAAGGCTGAGTGAGTTGGCCAAGATGGTATTATGAGGACAGCAATAGACTTTATGCAATAGATATTAAATTGATTCAATTTGTTCATAACATCGGGCAAGGTCCAGTGATTCTAACTTGGTTCTAGCCGTAGTTTACATCACGAACAGTTCCATCATCACTAACATAGACATTAAGTCTAAATTCAATTGTACATCGTCAGTAACATATTGGCTTCATGGCACTTTGCAATTAGGCATTACCTCTCCGGTTTATAATCTTCTGTCTGCACGTCACCCGGCTTCAATATCCGGTGAGACTTGGGAAGATCTTTCTTCGCAAAACACTAGCTAATAGTTAGAATATCATGCTTTATTTCGACGATGTCTCAAAAGGTGACGCACTGTCTCATTACTGGTGTCGCTAATCGTCTTGCCCATCAGTTTGTTGACCCACTCGGGCTTGTCGCCCATTGAAGAGTTGATTCCTGGAACGACGAGTGGCATAATGACTTGTTTCAAAGTAGTTAATTTCCTCAAACAGAAATATGTGTAAAAGGAACAAGATCGAAAGTGAAGCATGTCGGGTCGGGGTTTCACCCATTTCTCATCGATGACGTAAGGTCCATATTGGGACTAGCGTCGTGTGCGCCTCTCAACAGGTAATCACTCTTTCTTATTGGCTTCACCATAGGAATGATGTCAAGCTGGAGACATATCAAGATTCAAAATGGTACGTCCCTTTTCGATAGAGCCTATAGGGATTCGTGTTGAGGATGACAGATGAAAAGACCAAACGTACAATGCTGAGTCATGATCTACCCACGCGGGGTACTAAGGTCTCAATAATGCACTCTGACGAGGTGTATAACATATGCCAGTGGTCGAAAGGCATACCGGTGGCTAATTTTGTAAACTTCAAGGTACAACTTCAATCATAGTAATAGGCGGGTGAGGTCTCGAAGGTCCAACCAAGCTGCCGGGTCTTCGGCCAGTCCTGGAGGGCAGGTGAACCCCAACTATACCTTCGACCATTGATTATTTGCATTCGGTTGAGACTCACAGATAATAAACCATAACACGCTGCTCTATAGTAGAATTCGTCGTTGACAGCCAGGAGAACTCTCCAAAGGGCACCCCCCGCTTGCATCTGGGATGGCCCTGCGGCCTCGGGATATATATTGCACTCGCTGCCGAATGAACTTGACAAACCCGCCAATTTTGTTATAACCTGCAGTAGTTTCTGAAAAGCCCTGTATATAGCCTGAAATCCGCTGGGAGATATTGTCAGACTATGAGGTATTACCTCGGTGTCCATCCATACCAGTACTATATCGTGTCGATGATTGTCTCAATGATCGTGCCATAACGGAAATCCGCCTTGTAAACACGTTATCCAGGGAGTTAAGATCTTAATAAGCTAACTCCGTAACTAAACTGCGATCTCGGCCAGTTTTCTATAGGCTTACCTGGCGGGTTAAAGCCAATGTATTGCGACTCCCGTGGATGATCTTGCGCAATACTGGCGCAATACCTTCTGTTCATCATATTCTTGCTTACTGATGCGACCAAAGGAATGGCGCTTACTCGAATTAGTACTAAAACCCAAGTAAAACATCTAATCTGGCGCGGAAAAATATGATTATCGACTTGCGTGCTAAGACGCAATCGCTTACCATCTTGCGTCATGCTTCAAGATGCCAAATCGTCTCGGAGATACTGCGAGGCTGAAGTATTAAAAGAAGATTGAAATGCTACAATATGACAATCAGGACAGTATTTGACAAGAGAATTAAGAAAGTCAAAGGTTAAAAAGCCACTATGCCGGAATTCATCAGCGTCACGTTCCCGAACGCGTCTACGGAGATCAATCCGATTCCAAACGCCTCGATTGATCCGGAGTACCTCACTCGCTATGCTCGGAATCTTGATGACTATGGTTACAACTATACACTGGTCCCCTACGACTCATCATCATATGACCCATTCACCATCGGAGCAACCATTTTGTCCGTGACCAAAAAGCTCAAGGTCATCATTGCTCTACGACCCAACACATTGTACCCCACAGTCGCAGCAAAGGCGCTAGCTACACTCGATCAACTCAGCTCCGGTCGCGTCGTTGTCCATTTCATCGCAGGAGGCAGTGACGCAGAACAAGCCAAGGAAGGTGACTTCCTAAGCAAAGATGAACGCTATGGACGCCTTGAAGACTACATTAAGATTCTCCGCCGTGCATGGAAGTCCGGCGAGCCATTCGACTGGGACAGCAAATACTACCAGTTCAAACAATTCAGCAACCGCGTTCGGCCCACTAACGGCCCAATTCCCGTCTCTGTCGGCGGCTCCTCAGACGAAGCATACCGCATTGGAGGCTCCCTGGCTGACATCTTTGGACTTTGGGGTGAACCTTTGAAAGAAACAAAGGACCAGATTGATCGCATCTACGCCGAGGCAGCAAACGCCGGCCGACCGGACTCGGATAGACCTCGCATCTGGGTGACTTTCCGTCCTATTGTCGCAGAGACTGAGGACCTCGCCTGGGCCAAGGCACACAAGACCCTCGATGCTCTGAATACCAATCGAGCGAAGGGACAAGGAAAGGCGCCCCCGAACGCCCCACCCCCGCAGAATGCAGGCTCTCAGCGTCTTCTTGATATTGCTGCTCGTGGCGAGGTCCAGGACCGAGCCCTTTGGTATCCTACTGTTACCGCGACAAATGCACGTGGTGCATCCACTGCCTTGGTTGGATCACCCCAGACTATCGTCGAGTCTCTTCTTGATTACATTGATCTTGGGGCCGATCTGATCTCTATCCGAGGATATGATAATCTTAACGACGCGATTGATTATGGGCGGTTCGTACTTCCCAAAGTTCGCGAAACATTGCAGGAACGGGAGAACGGTGCTTCAAATTAAATAATGAATGTGAGAACTTGTCTTCGTATATATAATCGCACGTCATTGCATATGTACCTTTTTATCATGTCGAAAGATCTATATTTCCAACCCTTTTTCATCGAGTCATTTTGTAGAGGATCAGTCCCGCACTTGTGTTGGTAGTTTGAGATAGGCAAATGAAAGGAAGACACCATTGATCTGCACTTCATAGTCTTTAGTCTCCAAATGCGGGCAGCGTCACGTAGAGCTAGCCGTGGAAGGGACTCAAGGGCTTAATCACAGTATTGATGCTGGCATCAAATATCTATCCATTGTTCAAAAATTGCAGGGGTACAGACATTATCGCTTGGAAATAGTTTCCAAGGGTTGGAAGGCGCCTTAATTGAAGCAAGGCAGATTTCTTCTATTCCAGACTCGGACGTTCCAGCGCCAAGGGGCTATAAATAGTAAAGAAATCCATATCTACTTGCACATTTAACAACTTGGGTATATATAGCAACTAGTATCCTCAAATAACGACATGATCCATGGTCGGTTTCAGCCTATGTTCTCTACTTCCTCGGGGAATCTGTATTCCATACCGCTTTGTTCAATTTGTATGATCATGGTGCTTGCTATCTGTATTACATATGTGGGTCTCGCAGAAATCTTATCTCATTACCTCTGGTGTTGATAAAGTGGCAGGTTTCGCATGGATTCAGGCATCATTTAGGCGCACTCGAGATGGGAGTTGCAGACTATGGCGTGTGAATTCTGAGCCCCGCATGCATGTCTGACGTGGCAAAACTCTATGAGGCTGAATACACTCAGCTCATGACGCGGCGACGGAAGTGGACTTTTGGGTGAATTCTCCCCTTTTTCGCTTGGTGTCACCAATCTCCCTCTGTGTAAAGGGCTTTATCGTGCCCGTGAGTCACTGTTCTTTACTTTGGATCAAACTAGAGCTTCGTGATCGACCGGAACCGACTGCGGCTGATTAATATCAACGTTGACTTTAGGTAGCCCGAAAGCCTAGTCCAGTCATCATGCAATGACTGCGCAGTTGGATATTCAACCCAGAACTCACAAGGAATACCTTGTGGGATGGGTATGTGCTCTGCCAAAAGAGTAGACCGCGGCCACGGCTATGCTGGATCGAAGACACATCGGGCTCTCAAAGCCACCCAATGACCCCAATACTTACATCCTTGGATCTGTTGGCAACCACAACGTTGTGATAGCTTGCCTCCCCTAAGGCTAGATTGGCAACAATTCGGCACCGAACGTTGCTGCCTAGATGATTTCTACGTTTTCGTCCATTAAATTTGGTCTAATGGTGGGTATTGGCGGCGGCATTCCACCCAAGGTGAGACTCGGCGATGTGGTGGTCTGCACACCTATGGGCCAGTTTCCTAGTGTGGGCTAATGGGACTTTGGCAAGGCGAAAGAAGGCGGTAGCTTCGAACGCACTAGATCACTAAACAATCTGCCTACGTCTCTACTCACGGCCTTGATAGCGTTGGAGACGGAGCACGACTTAGTTGGCTCTATGATACCGGAGTACTTGGAGGAATTGAGGGAAAAGTGGCCGAGACTTGTACCGAAGTACCTACCGTCTGGTTTGTAGGATATATCATTCAAAGTAGATTACGGATATGCAAGTAGGCGCGCCTTAGATCCCGGTGATACTCCCGATGTTGACGATGTAGATGAGGACGAAGAAGAGAGCTGCCGACTCTGCGATAAAACAAAGGTTGTGAGGAGAAAACCGAGAGATATATCTGTGCACTTCGGCCTGATCGCATCTGGAAACCAGGTCATTAAGGATGCTGCTTTCCGAACCAAACTCAACAAAGACCTTGGTGGTCATGTCCTTTGCATCGAAATGGAAGCGGCGGGGCTGATGAACAACTTTCCGTGCATTGTCGTCCGAGAAATCTGCGACTATGCGGACTCACACAAGAACAAAGATTGGTAGGAATACGCTGCGGCTATTGCTGCAGCATTTGCAAAGGAATTTCTGGAATTCTTGCCACCAACTGATGTTGAGGGAGAGCGGTCCGTGAAAGAAATACTTGGGCAGGGTTAGTTAACCATAAGACCTTTTACCGAGTTTTGATAGCATTTTAATAATATAAATATAGTTCTTGACGCTGTATCCCAGTCTGGGGCAAACGTTAAAAAGCTAAACAGCCATTTGGAACAAAAGGAAGACCTGAAGATACTTAACTAGATTACGCCGATCAACTATGGCCCTCAGCAAAGCGATTTCTTAGGAAGAAGACAACGCGGAACTGGCCAGTGACTTCTGGAGTCAACACAATTTGAGACATGGAAGGCGACTAAGAACTAGACAATGTTTTGTCCCAGAATGCCCGGAGCTGGCAAAACCATCATCAGTTCGATTGTGATCGACCATCTCGACCAGGAGTTTCAATCAGACCCAGCAATTGGTATCGCTTATGTTTACTGCAACTTTAAACGGTAGGACGATCAGAAGATCAACGATTTACTGGCAGGCTTACTGAAACAGCTGGCTAGGGGGTGCCAGCCTCTGCCAAATAGCGTCAAAGAGCTCTGTAAGTAGCATAAATCCAGAGGAACGCGATCATCAGCCGAAGAAATTATCAAGGTGCTCCTTTTGGTAGTGGCGACATTTTCAAAACTCTTTATTATTATTGATGCACTTGACGAATGCCAGGCATCTAGCCGGCTACATTTTGTATCAGAGCTTTTTAACCTTCAGACACGGCACAGCGCCAATATCTTTGCGACATCACGATTCATCTCAGAAATTATGGATCAATTGAAGGACGCCTTATCGTTAGAGACCCGTGCGACACCTGTGCGACCGAGGAGGACGTGGGGATGTATCTAGAAAGCTATATGGGACAGCTATGACCTTGTGTTCTAGAGAATGGCCAACTGCAGGAGGAGATTAAAACTGCTATCTCAGATGCAGTCGATGGAATGTTTCTATTGGCACAGATTTATCTTGGTTTCCTTGATGACAAATTGACCACAAATGATATCCGGAGGGCATTGAAAACCTTTCGGAAGCAAGATCGAGGATCAAGTGAAGACGAGAAGACTGAGATATTGAGCTATGCCTATGACCAAGTCATGGAGAGAATTAATCAACAACGGCCGGGTTTGAAACAACTGGCAGTGAAGGTTTTATCATGGATCACCTATGCGAAGCGGCCGCTCAGTATACAAGAGCTTCAGTATGCCCTGGCAATAAAGGAGGGAAAATCCCAGCTTGACGAAGGAGACCTACCACATATGGGAGATATGGTTTCAGTTTGTTTGGGATTAATCACTATCGACAATGAAAGTAGCACGATACGTTTGCACTACACCACACAGGAGTATTTTTTCGCGGACCCGGGAAGGGTGGTTCTCCAGTGCCCATACCGAAATTGCCAAATCTCGCGTCACCTACTTGTCATTTGAAGTTTTTGAAGCCGGATGGATATTGCTCAACGCGTGATAGTCTGCTTACAAGATTTCGGACCACTATTCTTTATAGCTATGCTGCAGAGAATTGGGGATATCATGCCAGATATTCCTTGATTGAAGGAAACAGTTTGATTTTGGTTCTTATTCAGAACGTTTCCAAAGTATCTTCCTGTAGCCAGGTTATGGTATATAGAGGAGTGAGGACACATTTCAACATGGAACTCAAATGACAGGTCTGCATCTTGCAGCCTACTTTGGACTTGAGAGGAATGCCGTCGTCGATTCTCAGGATAAAGATGGCCGAACTCCGCTCTCATATGCGGCCGGGAATGGGCACGATCCAGTCGTAGAGCTACTCCTTCGGAGGAATATCGTCGTCGATTCTAAGGATAGTGAATACACCCAGACTCTGCCCTCAGGCAGATGACCATAACAGCTGCAAGATGAGCGAAGATATTTTGAACCCCACTGAGAATCACCAGTCTTCAACTTCTAAGATATCACCCACAGGATTGTCATAGTAAATATGTTGATATCTTTAATACGGCAGCTTGAAGCAAGAGGACATCACCCTTGTCAAAGTGAAATTTAATGCACGAGGATTCCACTGTTATGCCTCCAGCATCCATCATTTTTCATGTCTCAAGAAGCCCTGTTTGGGTTTATCGAATATTTATATTTGGTGGACTTGCAAACGGGCTTGTTCACCGCAATCCCAACACTGACATCGCGAAAAGCATGTTTCCTGCGATGAAAGATTCACAAGATGTTTAGATTTGCAATCCAATCGTTGCTAACACTTCTGGTCCAGTCCAATTCACTTAAATTCTCTATATCCCTCACTTTTTCGTCCTGGTCACTCAAGTACGAGTCTTCGAGAGCGACGGAGAATACGGTATCTGTGATCATAAGCGAACATTCCAGAAGCCCGGAAGGCCATACAAGCCTAATACGGAAGCTATTTTTGCGCTATTATTTACAACTATACTGAAATACTGCCAAGAGGGGGGGTTCAGGGGCAGAGTAACCGTAATACGTATAGTGTGTTTCTAAATAGGGTTTAAGGAATCTCTGAGAGTTAATGGTGAAACTGATTTCGATCCATCCTGTAAACATTTATCCAGCCAAAAGAGGAAAGGCGTCGAGAAATTATGCAAATGCGGGTTCATGCGGGTCAATGAGGGTAACCCTCCACCCTTCCGACCTTCAGGGTCGGTTGAGGTGCAAAGCCAGGTCTACTCCTTACATCTGTGTTATTTTATCTTCCAGTTATAGCTGTGATGTCCCAAAGCCAGCATTCTGACTTTCTACCTACCCTTTATGATGGGGATACAGATAATCTCAGCTATCTTATACCCTCATCTCGAGTCCCAACCCCTACTATTCAACTGGTTACATACCCTTCCCCGAATTAGGCCTGACCGTATAGGAGAATGAAACCTAGTAGTCTCTTAAAGGTTTAGAAATAGCTTGTATCAAAGGTGCCCCACTAACAACATTATAGGTTAGTTAGCTGTTATATTCTAAAAGACCCTGGAAAGTCCTTAAAAACCACCACTAGAAAGTTGATAACAAAGTAGTTTTTATAGTAACGCTAGACTTTCTCTACGAGATGCATGAGCGATAGATATTATAGGTATCCAGGGGAAATAATCCCGTATTTATAAGGGCTTATACATAGGGATTGACGCGATAGACCAAAACGCTTACCGTAATCTAATACCGAAATATCATTGGTAGATATGTCAATATGGCCTTTCTTAGACCATCAGACCTCATTTCTCTCTCTCTCTCTTTCATCTTTCATTTTCTTACATATTCTTTCATCGCCTTCTTTCATATTGCACAACCGACCTATCACCGGTATCCACCCATGCACGCCAAGACTCGGCCCGAACCGAAGCCTTTAGCCCCACCTGTCGCTCACGACCGGCCGAACGAGACTCGATCTACGATTGATCAGAACCCTGCGAGGATGGTAATGAAAACTATCACATGTGACTCCCGTGTCAGCGCTGAGGACCAGGTATCCAAACTTGTCCCCGCTCCATCCGATCTTGATAAACCTAGAGTTGATGAAAACCCCTACAATCCCCCTCACTGTGCCTCTTCGTCCTGGATTCAACAGCTGGAGCAGGGTGTTGCGGACTAGGAAAAGTTCATACGCTAGGTCAAGCATGATCTCAGCCGGGTGTACTATACAATTATTTCTGCCCAGGCGGAATACGAGAAACTCCAGCAACAAACTGTGAGAAGGAAGTATTCAATAAAGCCCTCAAACATCCTCAATATCAAAACGAATATGTAGTTTGTGAAGGTCAAGAGCAGTGTGGAAAGTAGCAATTCGTCCAATCCGTTTTATACCCTGGCCATACGTACCTAGAATAAAATAAGCAATCACCTTGCCCACAGGTGTACCCATAATAGCGCTAAACTCCGGCGAGGAGCGGTTCCAGGTTTGAGTCTTTGCAGAAGGATAACAAAGTCCCTCTCGGGAAGGGTAAATCTGTTCCTCTATAAATGGCTCAGTCTCACATTCCTGTACTTCGTCCATAAAGATATACCTCAGACTGTCCAACCGAAAGTGTGTTTCGTAGGCAAGCTTGATAAGTTCCGACACATACGGATCACTCGACCCATAGAGTCTTCTCATAGAATAAAGGAAAAATACGCCTGGTCCCATTGTCGAAATCAGTGCTGTGATTCCTTCTTTAGTCTTGATGATGGAGTGCCGGAAAGACGGGGACTGCGTGGGATATGAAGTATGTGGAATTAGATCTCCAACTTGAAGACCAAGACCCACAATAGAGGCGATATATTCTGGTGATAGCCATTCTCTTTCGTACTCGTTAGTCCAGATATGCCGTTGCAGAGACCCCACTTTGAGTGTACTCATGGGAATCGGGCATCCAGCTTCATTGATATTTTCCATCCATCGGATTAGTTTATCCCCATATGGTTCAAATTGTGGATACTTAAAAGCCATTTTAAGATAGAGATAGTATGACAACCAGAATAGACAGCAGGGTGCTTCGAGTAAATAAGCAAATATTAAAACAATAAGCAACAAAACAACCTTGAACAATGGCATTGTGAAGCACACTAGATTGAATAAATTGCCAAGACCCAAACAGTCAAAGAACAAAGAGCATGAGAATATTATACATGGATTTCCTTGGCTTTGTCATGGGCAAAGCAGATAATATCTTTTATGTGAGCCCTATCACCTCTCCCTTGACCGAATGGGTCGTACCTTGAAGTCCTCAGCTTTATTTCACAACTAAACTGTCTGGCATGAATGAAATAATCTTCTAAGTAATTGGCTGGGAGCACTATAATAATTACTGGCCACGGCGTTCCAATTATCACGCCAGAAAACTTGGAACGTGAGGATGTGATCTAAAGGGCAGGACCTTGGTTGGAGATCATTGTATAGTGACATTATAAAAGTAATCTCTCCCACAGCAAGGAGAATGTGGGCTCAGGAAGGATCGGATCAAGAGATGATGTGGACAATCGACCGTGCATAGCCAATATCCAATTCCTGCACCCAAGTCCAGTGGTGGTTACTGTATTGACATGAAATCATATTAAACATGAACGTGACCGAGGGTCTTGGGTTTGCCAATGTAGTAAGAGATGTGAATATGCTTTGAATCAAGAAAAGGGCATATCGGGGAACCTAGCCTAGCCATATTTTTAGATACTCCATATGGTTTTACCACGCCTGACAGTGCTAGTTCTTGGCTATACTCCAATCTTGATCGCCTTGGTCCGAGAGTTAGCCTTAATTGTTTGTCGAAACTATAGCCACACTCCACTGACGTTCCCAGATCACAAAGATCTCAAATAACCGAGCTTGTCGCCTCAACGACCCCGTTTATGCAGACTCAAATACGGATTGAATAAGTTGGAATGAGGTATGAAATCATATATTGTAAAGGATGCTTTCGCCACCAGAAAATACACCACGCCACGCGTCTCGCGTCTTGCTAAGGATAAACCGCCTGGTACACTAAATGGTTCAGGTATCTTGTGCCTCGCGCCTCGCGTCTGTCTCGCGGTCTTTTTACAAACACGCATCCTACAACAACAGTTTCTACCTGTAAAATCCTTTCTTTCTTGACTTCAGATACCAGTCAGATTGACATACACATCAGGTATGCATTTGCATCAATGAGTATACACAAACATTACTCTAATCTCAATCTCGCTCATTACTAGGCACAGGCAAGCCATTTCTCTAAATCCGAGCGTGAACGCGCGTTAACAGCCTACACTTTTCTCATTTATCTTCAACATCAATCATGGACACCATTTCTACACTGTGGCAGCTGGACACTATCGGCCGAGCCACCGACTATGTCACCAATTCTGAGAACGAGTATCTTCATCTCCAGAATTTCATCGACAATAAGTTCCTTGATCGTACGCACACATCGGAATGGATAGACTCGCTTGACCCTCGCTCAGGCAATGTCTCGGTGAAAGTCCCTCTTAGTCCCCCAAACGTTGTTGACTACGCCGTCAATGTGGCAGCTCGGGCTTTCAGAGCCTGGTCCAAGACATTGCCTTGTGAGCGATCAGATCTTCTGCTGCGAATTGCGGACATTGTGGAAGGGAATAAGGAGATGTTTTCTGTCTGGGAAACCATTGATCAAGGCAAACAGCTCAATCGTGCTCGCTGTGAAGTTGACCGTGCTATTGAACTCTTCCGGTTGGTTCATTCACCTTCTAAATATGAATTAATCTAACATTTATTAGATACTTTGCAAGATACATATTGAACGATGGGGATAGTGCGGTGCATCTCAACAAAGCTCCAAAGCAGTCGACCCTGACATACGAACGCCGATTGCCAATCGGAGTTTACGCAATTATTACTTCGTCAAATATGCCGTTTTACCTTTTGGCGTCAAAGATTGCCCCCTGCCTTGCATTTGGATGCACGGGGGTGGCCAAGCCAAGCGAACACACTAGCATGACTGCCTTTTGTAAGTGACTAGATCTTTTGGTGATTTGAATAACTGCGCTTATCATAAATATAGTACTTGCCGAAGTGCTCCTCAAAGCCCAGCTACCTCCTGGTGTGATGAACATCGTTTTCGGAAATGGACCTAACACTGGTTCGACTCTAGTAGGACTGCCCCTTGTGCAGGGAGTTTCCTTTACTGGAGAGACGGAAACAGGAATTCAGATTCGAAAGGACACTGCGGTCGACATTCACAAACGCTTGTCTCTCGAGCTCCAGGGCAGTTGTCCAACCTTAGTCTTTGGAGATGTCGACCTCGATGAAGCAGTTGCTACAACAGCTTACGCGGCGTTCGAAAACAGCGGACAGCTCTGCCTGGGCGGTTCTCGGATCTACGTTTACCGATCGATTTACAAGACTTTTGTCACCAAGCTAATCCAATTTGTCATTGGAAATTACCAGGTGGCCAGGGACCTTGGTCCGGTTGTTTCTCGGGAACATTATGACAAGCTTCGATCCCACCTTGTCCAGGCCAATGAAGAACATGTCAGGTTTGAGATTGGTGAGATCCCCAAGGAAGCTCCGAATGATGGTTTCTGGGTCAGTCCAACAATTTTGAGCTACATACACCCTGATAGTCTCTTGGTTCAAAAGGAGATCTTTGGGCCTGTGGCCGCTGTGCATTCATTTGATACAGAAGCGGAAGTGATCAGCCTGTGCAATAACAATACCAACGGAATGGGAGCTGTGATCTTGACCGATGACCTGTCCCGCATGCGCCGAGTTGGAGAAGATCTTGATGCAGGGCTTACATGGGGAAGTTGCTGGCTGGGTCGTGAGCTTGGCGCGGGATTGAGTGACCCGAAGGCTGCTGGCACCGGGCGCGGAGGAGGCGCACGTAGCCGGGATATCTTTACACGACTACAATCGGTGCATGTCCCATCTTACTAAAGATGGAACGGAGAGATTGCGGAGAGATTTCATGTCGCCACTGAAGATGATGATTTGGGGAGAATGGAAGTGAGATTACAGATGTTGTGGAGGGGTGGCCCAGGGGCAGCAGTGCTTTTGTACATAGCAACCTCGGGGCAGTTCAATGGGTTTATCGACAACCTGACCGTCTCATTTCTGGCAATCTGTGCTACGATATTGAAGCCAAATATGCGGATATGAGTGCACGTCTCCACAAGTTGGCCCGGAAGGACATGTGGTCAACTATGTGGTATTGTTTAGTTTCTGTCAGAGTTAACACATGTTAGTTTTTTGAAGTCTTTTCGTTGCTTATCACTCCTGATAAGCCAGATCTCTGTAGTTGAATCTTAAGAATTACCCGAATAGGAAACTTTTGGTGTCAGGGTAGATGAGAAGCTTGGGGAACCCTTGCTCAATGTTTAGGTGTCTTTTTCCGTGCTCTAGGCAACAGGTAGTCTTCTGAGGCAAATATCTAATTTGCTGCCACAGAACACCTCTCACTGTCCTTCGTCCTTTAGAAAACACTTCCAAGGTTGGGTGAGATAAAGTAGTGTTCGCTAGTAAACTTGCTTCCCAACATTCTTCGACTTTTTGAGTCTGTATTGCATAGTTCCCTCAATAACTGGATCCCCAAGGGGCGTCTATTCTAAACTTAGCATTTTAGAATAATCCTTAGATGTTGACGATAGACCGTACCTATTATTATAGTTCTCTAGTTTCAAGCTTAATATAACCTGTAGTCAATACCATTGTTACCACAAGCCGATTTTCTTTGTCACTTTATTTTTGTCCTCTTTGTCGGTCTCTACTCCCTTTGTGCTAAATCATCTAACCCCTCGGTATCTTCATGGCCTACCCAGGCCCTTGAGTATTCTATTTATGTCGACGACTTGTTTCTTTCTTCTTTTGATGGCTCTCATCTACTCAATTAGGAAAGGCGATTCACCAGGACTATATAATTCTAAAGGTTCTCCTGTGTTCATTACAAATATTCATTCGAGATAGTACAACCACCCGCATCGGAATCCAAAATTATCTCACTTTTTTACACAGAATCAAACAAAATAACATTCAGATTATATAATGGCTCATCAACCGTCAGGGCTACGCCTGCCATCCCGACAAAGCCTAGCGACACGCAAGCCAGGGTCAGACAAGCGTAAACGCAATAGGGACGATGACAGTGTCTCTCTCCCTTCCCCAACCAGACGACGTCTAACCTCTAGTTCCCCAGAATCTGCAGAATCAGTGTTATTTGCACTACCCTCAGAACCACCAGACTCCCCAGGATCCCCGCTATCCCCTGCCCCGTATCCCCTGCCAGACGACAACAGCTCACTAAGTGATGGAAAGATACCCAGCACGCCCACCAGCGCTGTAGATGACGACAGAGGCCCTGTGACGGACGAACAAGTCTGTGAGTATTTCCGAAAGGGAGCCGAGTACCAAGGATGGATTGCCGACCCAGCTCTAAGCGGATGCAGATGTCCGCGAGCAAGAAAACCTTTGTCTGAATTATTCAACAAGAATAAGAGAGAGAGATTTCTTTGTCCAGAGAATCATTTCGACAACCCACCTGCCTCTATTTGCGATGACTTAGGGGAGTTAGGTTTCCAAACAACAACCTACAAGTTCCGCTACACAAGACTGTTAGTCCATGGCTTTGACGGGGATGGCTACAAAAGGGAATCCGACTATCAACATACTATCGCAAAAGGCGTTATTATCGGTGAATGCATTTTCCGATTCACTGGACCTCATTGGTCAGATATCGCTATTGCTCAATACAAGTTTGACTATCCCATCGATACTCTCAACTATCTTTATTTTACTAATGTCCAGAACGACCAGACCCTACCTTATGTGCAGGAGATCCTCTACCCGAGACATGATGTGACCTGGCCTGTGTATAAGGAACTTGAGAAACAAGTATGGGAGTATGGTACAGATGAATATAAAGAGATTCTAGGTACAAAGCTGGGGAAGGCAGCGGCCTGTCTTGTGCTAGGGGCTTGGGATAGAGGTACGCATCGCATTGCTAGAGTTCTCACTCTCGGCCGTGAGTACAAGATACACCTACGATTTGATATCGAGCCAATTCCTACGTCGGAAACTCCTTGATCTCATTCATGGAGTTGCGTGGGCTTTGCTAAAATAATAACTTGATATAGATTCATTCCGTGAATAATGCGCACAGGTAAAAATTGTGCTGATCATTTCTCAAATTCTCCAATTTATAGCGTGAGATTGCGTTAAATTACATACGTTGATGGCTGTTGTGCCTCAATAATTTGCCAGAAACCCGTATTATTGATTACATCGGGGGGTCAACCCCTTCATGTCAGGTCATACTAAGTAAAGCAGTGTAGAATCATGTGAGCCGTTTTGTTAGGGACTAGGTTAATTCTACTTCGGACTTTTCGGATCTGTTGAAGCTCTGTACTCCCCCGACCTTCTTTCTTCTGTTTTCTTTAACAGAACTAGCAGGAATTTTAAGCATAAAGCTGCAGCTGCCCGGCTTGGCTGTGTGCTTTTGATCCGAGTCAGGCAGAAAGAAAGGAAGATTACTAGGACAAGCAAGTATCGAAAAACTGCGACATTCGACTTTACGGAATACCTAGTAAGAACTGTGAATTGGGCTAGTTCTTTATAGTCAATTTGATACTTTTTAGTTGAGGAAGTTGATATGCCGGATTACTGTGAAATTATTATCTGACTGTTCTTACTATCAACAAAACTCTGCTTAATTATCTATCTTGCTCATCCCCTGAATATGGATTTTCATCCGGCACATCACCATTTTGTCGGCTTGGGAGCGGCGAAAGAGTCGATGTGGGAGAAAGAGACGTCCATGACGGCGACCTGATTGGGAGGTTCAAGCCTAGACCTTGGACACCTGCAGGACCAAACCCGGGTGCCGAGCCAGAAAATGGGCCTTTTCCGGGAGACTGAGAGTTGGATCGCAGGCCAACTCGGGAAATTGCTCGCCGGAGCATATCACCTGAAGCATCCAAAGCAATAAGGAAGCGGGCCAGCTCAGCACAGAGCTCCCAGTCTCCCTTCTGGGAGGCTAGGGCAATCAAACGAACAACGTATTCTTCGATGCGGCCATCATGCCCTTGCTCCTCATCTTCAAAGGCTTGCAGCACAAGGAGGTATCCAACTGCGGTTTTGAGGGAGTCGAGTTTCAAGGCCTGTTCAAATAGATCCTTGGGTGGAGGCAGGTAGGTAAATAGTGTGCGCCATGATCGAAGCTCTGTTTTCCGTGTGCATTGTACAACAATCTCAAGGTAATCCCTGGGGGGAAGCGAGGCTTGGAGGAAAGCAATGACAGTTGGGAGTAGCGGTTCTGCTCGTGCTTGTGGATCCTCACTTTTATTTGCTCGGCTCTCATTATCCACTTCGTCGTCCAGCACGTGGTGAAGTAGGATTTCCAATCCATGAGGGAAGTAAGACAAATGGGAAAAGTGGCGACAGAGAGCGAGAGCCGCAGGTGTTCCAATACTGGTCAGGCCATATTGGAGGAAATATGGTAAGAAAAGGTGTGTCTTGTGGCGCACGGGTCAGTATAGAATGTTATAGGTAGAGAAACTAACTTACCCGGATGGCGAATTTCAGAACAGTGAACGTTACATCCCGTCGTTGCATCATTTCCGATTCAACGCCGAGAACAAGGCCTTTGTTCAGCAAAACAGACAATGGATAGAAGTCCAAGGGGACGTTGAGTGGCGCCGGCACCATCTCCTCCTGCAAAACATCTTGAACATCATTCCACGCTAGCAAGTTTTGGCCGCGGAACATCCAAAGAGAATCCCGGAGCGACAGACTTCTGTGAGGAGGCTCCAGTGCCATATCAACCGAAGGACTGGCAGGTAGAGATTCATCAACCTGCGAGGGAAAGTTGAAGGAAATCTGGTCACGCATCAATATATAATACTCGACATCATGGGATATGACGCGCATATCGTATTTCAGGTCGCCCGCATCTGAGACCGTGGGCTGCAACAATACCAGGTTGCCATCCACAAGAAGAATCACCGACGCGACCTTTACGTCTTGAGATGGATCACCGTTTCCTGCTTTTTTGTCAGTGGTTTACTCAGATAACTACATAACAAACAAGATAACTCACGCATTTGCTCCTCGGGCAACACCCAGCTGATTGATCGAACGCGAGTGGGTGCGCGGACAATCCCATTGAAAGCGATCTGTCCAACAGGGACAAGAGTGATTTGAGGCTGCGTCGAATGAATGATATAATGGTACAAAATGTTATCGTATGTATAAACCAAGAGGGAATCTTCCCCAGAGGTTCCAATGTACACGACTGGTGATGGGAGATATTCGATGAACATAATCGAATTGTTACTGAGAGAAGCCTCGCGCGAATAAAGACGAATCTTTCAATCCAAATCAGTCATGCAACGCACTAATGCAGGTGGTAGAAATATCGTACCTCGTATGACCCGTCGCTCTCCACCGCTGCGATCAGTATGTGGCCGTACCAACACATGCCTCCTCGCACAGCAAAGGAATTTTCGGTGGTTGAATCCTCGAATACCTTCCATCGGCCACTGTTGACACTGTAATGTGCAAGGCCACGCCGGCCTGCAATTGCAACATACCGTCCATCCTGAGACACGACGCAAGATCGAATTGGCCACTGGGAATGAAGATATGCCGGAGGATACTGGGCATGATGCCACAATGAATCCTTTCCTGATATTGTCATGAGATCTGGAAGATCGTGCCCGCGGTAGAGGATACACTCAGTCCCAGTCTGCAGCAGGCCTCTAGCCAAGTTTGCAGACGAAAAGCAACCAGTCAAAGCACTGCGAGCTGTCTCGAGAACCCACAGGCGACGGTCATTATGCCCAGTAAGAATGATGTCCGAACCTCCGCCAATCCAACATCCATCTGACACACCGGTTAACCAATCCTCTGAATTGGCCGTGGCCAATGCAGTGTCCACCGAAAAGCTGTTTCCCCCGGGCTTCCCAAATACACTCCATGTTGTCCAGCCATTCTCAAACCCAGCAAAGAGACAATATCCATCCGGAGAATAGCTCATGAAAGTCAGAGCGCCGGTGGTTCTGGGCGATGCTGGTAGATGGAGCTTTTGTGAAAGTGGAATGTTGCCCATGTAATCTTTTGCAGTGTACACTAAGACGTCACCATTTGAGCAGCTCACAGTCAACAGAGAAAAGCGTGCATTTACGGCCACCTTCACAGCCTTTTCGCTGTCATTCTTCGGATTATGGAAGCAATGTCCATGGAATAGTTTCTTGGCTTGTTCGGGATCCTCATGTAACCCTGTATCTCGTTGCACGGCATATGCCTGGCCACTACTGGTAATCCAGATAAGGAGATTCATCGCACGATCGTAAACCATGTCCACGGTCGAGATCTTCTTCGAGATCCCTAGGATACGACTTAATAGCTCAGATGTTGTTTGTGTTGCTCCCGCCTCGGCCGTCCACCGAATGCATTGCATCGCTGGTGGTTTCACAGTGGCAACAATAAGCTCCTGATCTAGCGCCAGCGCCTTGACGATTCCCGACTCGATCTTGATAGCCATTCGAAAGCGGATGCTGATGTCCCCAACCACATTGGCCTCTTCAACCGCCGAAAACTGGGCTAATTGGTGACGATGGTGGTGTGTGGAATGATCAAACCGCTGCTGGTAGACTTGAGTTGTTGGATCCGATGTCACCGAGTATGTGAGTAGGTACCCATTGAGGGTCTGTACAACCAGGATCGTCGAATCTGGGCGCATAAGGAGTGAAACATTCGGTCCGTATGTTTTTAGGGAGAATCTAGATCTAGAAATTGCTGTAACGACTGCTGTCGGCTGCCAGAATTGTCAGTTTCCAGCTCAGACTTTCCTCATGAACCCCAACATCACTGTCGACATACCCGAGTCTGCCAAAGAGAAATTGATGATTCTGACATTGTGGCAAACATCTGGCCAGATCGAGAGACACATATGTCCCTAATAGCTTCACTTCCCCATTCTGATTTGCCAGTGTCGGGGGAAGAGGTGGTTTGCGACTCGTGGGGTTGAGTGTCTGGGGACTCATGTTGCACGTCGTCCCCTTTTGCTTCGGTGTTTTTCTCAAAAGTATCGGGATCATTTGTTGGAGTGGTACTCAGGATTTCGCGATCCTCGTCAGAGGGGGCATAGGCAATATCGGGCCCATTGACCGCGTAGACCCGGGGAACTCCATGAGGCCAGTACATGGCTCAGGTCGGGTTCAGGGGTTAAGTTGGACAATGAAGCTCACATGGAGTCATCTCCAGGGAACCAATTCTCCGTCAGCAACGCAGACAAGAATCTCCAAAGCACAAATTCAAATGTAAAGATATAAAGTCCAAACAACACGGATGGAAACAGACCGGGGAAACGATAAGCTACGATCACGTGCAACAGCTCTTCCCCCGCATTGCCTCACCTGTTTTTTTCTTCCATCTCGGTCAGTCCTGAACGCTGCCTATCTTTCATTCATATTTATTGAAAGATTGCTATAATGGTAAGCTTATCGCCTGTCGTGTCTGATTCATGGAACTAATGGATGGCAGGCTCCAACAGAAAGCAACAAGCGCTTGGCCTTGGCCATCATCGATTTCCTTGGCTCCAGCCTGAAAGATGGCACCCTCACCGCCGACGATGCCGAGTCAATTGAAATTGCTCAGTCTTGTATCGCGGATACCTTCAAAGTTGACCCCACCGATGAGGCTGCTGTGAAGGATGCTGTGGGCGGACAATCGTTGGTCGGGATCTACAGCGTCTACGAGAAGCTGCGCAACAAGTCAACCCCGCAATCGACCCCAGGAGCTCAGACTGCTCAGGCAGAGAAGCCCAAGGCCGGTGTGCCCACCCCGGAATCCGACAAGCTGAAGTCCGAGGGCAATGCTCTCATGGCTAAGAAGGACTACGCCGGTGCCATTGCGCAATACACCAAGGCCCTCGAGATCGCCCCGGCCAACCCCATCTATCTCTCTAACCGCGCCGCCGCGTTTTCCGCTTCGGGCCAGCACGAGAAGGCCGCTGCCGATGCCGAGGTTGCTGCCGCTGCCGATCCCAAGTACTCCAAGGCGTGGAGCCGCTTGGGTCTCGCTCGCTTCGATATGGGTGACTACCATGCCGCCAAGGAGGCATACGAGAAGGGTATTGAGGCAGAGGGCAACGGTGGCAGTGAGGCCATGAAGCGTGGCTTGGAGACATCGACACGGAAGCTTGAAGAGACCAGCCAGGCTAACGAGCCTCCATCTGAGGAGTTGGATACTGCTCCTGGTGCCTCGCGCGGTGGTGGCGGTGGCATGCCTGACCTGTCTTCCCTCGCCGGCATGCTCGGTGGCGGAGGCGGTGGTGCTGGTGGTATGCCCGACCTGGGTTCCCTGATGAGCAACCCTATGTTCTCCAGCATGGCACAGAACCTCATGAGCAACCCCGACATGCTTGGCAACCTCATGAGCAACCCCCGCCTCCGCCAAATGGCCGAAAGCTTTGGCCAGGGTGGTGGCATGCCTGACATGTCCAGCCTGATGAGCGATCCTAACATCGCGGATATGTAAGTCTATGAAATATCTCCAGAATTTGGCTTCAAAAATCACATTACTGACAATTGGATTACAGGGCTAAGAACATGATGGGCGGTGGCGGCGGTGCCGGTGCCGGTCCCGGTGCTGGAGGCCAGAAGTAAATTTCTGGTTCAATGATTGATGCCGTGAAATTGAAAGACGCAATCTGATATACCATCTAGCAAATTCACTTTTCAAAGCGTTCCTTAGAAAGAAAAAAAAGTCGCTTCCTTTCCTCTTGGTCGTGTCTCCACTATTATATACAGCTCTGGCCATGTTTACCTCGATCAAATGTCGATTGAGAATATCTTCCAGGGTCCATCTATTTGTACCGTATTTGATGTAACCCGCTAAGCATGTGGGAAATCAGGAATCGCCTATCTTACCAGGCTTATCTCGTCGTCCTCCTCGTCATCACTAGGTCAAGGATTTATGTCCATGCTCCGGGGTTCCTAGTAGGCTTAAACGAGCGTGGATCGATCTTCTGCTCAATTGTATTAAAGGATCACTCCAATCATGATCCAACTTCATCCACCAAGGATTGGAAGGCCATCATTCGTAAATGAGACGCTTTTTTTTTTGTCTGATAAACCCTCGTCGTCTTCTTGATGCCTGCTTGTTCAAGCCTCCTCCTACCTGAGATCAGACCTCGTTGGGGGCCTATAAAAAATCTAGTTTGTTCTAACTGCAGTTCTACCTTTCTTCATTCTTTCTTGGTAGCTAGCCCAAGACTATATAATTAGCTATGCCAAGCCTATAATCCTGGAGTCCCGCGATTGTAGCTCTGCTGGCACCTGATTCGGGTCGCAAAGGTCTCGAAGAGGTTGCTAGGGATGGCCATCATAAAAGATAAAGAAAGATGACCTCCAGAAATCACACTTGTATATTGATCAGGCAAAGCGAGAGATCTTGAGGCAACCATCACATGGAGTGTCTCCCTGGGTCACCCAAACAGTGTAGGAACCTCAAGGAACCTCCAGGACTAGGCAAACAACCAAGTGAGGAATCCCATTACAACCATTTCCCTCTACGCAATTTCACAATGATGAACAGAACCAGATATCTCAACTATAAGCGGGGCCAAAAACTCCTCATCTATTGGATTACCCGTGCGTGCAAGATCATCATCCAGACAAGTCCATCAGATGAGCCTGTCGTTCCTGTTTATACGGCAGGAGTGTCTCTGAGAACGCTCAAATTACTGGTGAGTCGCATCGCTGCTCTGACGGTGAGCCAAACCGTACAACAGCTCGTTTGGGAAGATCTAGAAGAGCTTGGCGAGGGATAACATCACAACAAAAGGAAAACGCGCGGACGACAGAAACCAAAGATCAAGGCCAACACCTCGAAGCCCATCCAAGGCTCAACCAATCCCCCCCCTCGAGAGTCTCGACAGCTACCGAATCGTTGATAAGCGACCTGAAAATACTTCGGATTATGTGATGGTCGAATATGCGTTAATCGAGCGTTGGGTTGAGCTTCACCGATACCTACAAGGTGCGTGGCATGAAGTAATCTACAAACGGACGAGTGCCGCCGTTGCGGAGAAGCTCTTCAAATTGCTATCGGAGTAGTCAAGGATGCTCAATCCCGGATATTAGCTGATTTTCCCGGGCACAACTGGTTGGAGATAGTCTTCAAAACTATCATCCACAAGTATCCCGATCTTATGCAACGAATATTCCAGCGGGAGTTTCGACAGACAAATCCTAGTGGATACATTCAGATGGCTTTCGGTTCTAATCTTGGAGTGAGAGAGGTGGTCTTGATGGATTGCTACCTGGACCTTACCCAGTTCATGATGAACTATAAGCCAGGGCCAAGTGCAAGTGCAAGTACAAGTGGCAAAGTGAATAAAGATATGATCAGCGAAATCACAAGGTGGGATTCCGCAATCCTCTTCATGATAATAACCAAGGGACAGCGGTGGATGAGGAAAAGACAGAAAGTCCCTCTTGAGATGATTGACTGGTCTCGACATTGGACTCTACTATATCATGGTTTGGAAGGAATACAAATAAAAACCAACAACACATACCTTACGATTGTATAAATTATCTATCAGCTTTCGACTGCTAGCTTTAATAATGAAAAAGAGCAAACATCTCCTATTGAATACGTCTAGGAAGTCGTAGATATATATCTTGTTACAGTTGGGTTGAGTCAAGAGCTTATAGCAAAAGTTTCAGGTTAGAAAGGTCTGTTTATATATATTTACATGATTTTCAGGATTCTCATATGTTGGTGACCTATTCCGGCCCCAACAGAAACCAAAACTAACAACCCAATGCAGTCATACACGGTGGCGAGGGGAGAGTTGAAACAAAATGCACAAAGACGCCAGGAGAACACCTCAAGAACCAGAGAAATGCCATCAGATAAAATCCAACGCGTCCTAGTCTATGGGAAGGATGGATCATTCAAATTTGAGCGGACTGAGCCGTAAGTCATCAGAGTAAGACTTGAGGCAAAATGTCAGACCAAATGAAGCATTAATACATGAAGAAAGGAAAATCCGATTACCCAGCGAAGGCCCGAATTCGCAATCACTGGAACAGGCATAACCGTAACAGGTGCCAGGATCCACCTGGCTTGATATCAAACAGTCGTATTGTACAGTTGAAAGGGGTGGAGTGGAAGTCAAGATGCAAGAGGGAGTTGAGGTCCACGAGGGAGTGTGCCCACGATAAGATAGAGAAAAGTGAGGCAGTATAGAATGAAGAGGGATAGATTGCCCTTTTAGATGTAGTCACGGGCAGCCTTCTGCAGCTCGATCAATCTCCAGCCACGAGTTTCGGGGTTGTTGACTTCGTCAGGGATACGAGTCAATCCGATGGCGTAGGTCACCAGCTGCACCTTGTCGTCTGTACCAGCGGCAAGCTCACCGGTCTTGATCTTGCGGTAGACGTGAATCTCCTGTGTACGGCAAGTGACGACAAACACGGGAATGTCACCGGGATCCAAGATACGGGCGTGAGAAATATCCACACCACGGATATCCAGAATGCGGCCATCCGACTTGAGTCCGGCAGTGGTGTATTGCTTCGCGAGAGCAGCGTAGACGTGGAACTGGGCATCTGAAAGCCAGAGCTTGAGTGTCTCAACATCTCCCTTGACATAAGCGTCGAGGACCTCTGGCAACATGTAGTCACGCATTTCGCGCAGGAAAGGCTCCATCTGGAAGTTGGGATCAATCTCCCGGAACTTCTTGATGACTTGGGCGGTCTCGTTTTCGGCGAAGAATCCAGCAACACGATCGGAGATGCTGCGCGCTGTGCTGATTAGGGGGTTTTCGGACTCCTGGTAGTTCTCCTTGATTGTGAAGAGCTTCTGCATCACGGGGTTGGAATCCTTGAAGTCTTTCCAGGAGTCTTTCCAGGCGGAATCTTTGTGGAGAGTGATATTGGTACCGGCACTAGAGATAACTCAGTCAGAAACGTCAAAACTAAAACCTTTGTGATCATCAAAACTTACTTGGGGTCTTCGACTCGGTCCTCAACACGAAGAGACTTTCCAGACTTGAGCGCCTCCTCCTCTCGACGCTGTCGCTGCTTGCGACGTTCTTCCTTCTCGACCCAACCACCGTAGCGTGAGCTGCTTCCATCATCAATGGCGTCCTTTACACTCTTATATGCTTCGGTTTCCCGAACGGGTCTCGTGGCCTTCTCAAGGCCCTCTCCGGTTGCGTTGACACCCTTTCGGACACCCTTCACAACACTGGTGTTCCATGTCCAAGCAGCTCCCTTTCCGATGACTTGACCGGTTGTCTTGATGGCTGTGGAGGTTTTGGAGGTCGTAGCAGTTGATGCAGCCTCGTAGGCAGCGCGCGCACGTCTCACATTCTCATTCTCAGTGAACTGGTGAGCTGAGGACGCCAGAGCTTTAGTGGACTCCTCCCATTCCTTGGAAGCCTTGAACTCGGTCTGCAGAGTCTCACGGAAGACCTGCCAAGGAGACTTGTCTCCATGGGGTGGTGGCGGAACCTTCTCTTCGTGCTTCTCTTTTTTCTCCTCCTTGGACTCTTCGCCCTGGGATTCGGACTTTTGGTCCTCGCCCTGCTTTCCTTCCTGTTGCTTTTGCTGTTGCTGCCAAAGGGAAGTTGCGGAGTGGAATGACCGAGTCAAAGGGAGAGCGGCGAACGGCGAGACAAGTTGAGAAACGGGGTGGGAAGGGGATTGAAGGATGGCTCGGTGGCTCTTAGCGGATTGAGTGAATGGCTGAGCTGAGACGGTCGAATATGATCCGGCGCGAGACAACCGCTGAGATGATGCTCTGAGAGACGGTGCCTGGGACCGCAGGGAAACGGCTCGTGCCGCAGACATCTTGGCCGGAATCATGCTCTGGAGCGTTGACGCGATGAGAGAACAAAATAAAATTAAATATGAGGGTGGAGGAAAGATGGATTCCAGCCCAGCCTGGACGCGATATGAAGAAGGTGATGGGGAGGCAAAGATCTCGGGGAAGGGAAAAAGTGCAGATGCCAAGACTTCGAAAAACTTCCAGCGTTTCCCTTCGGTCCGACAACGGCTCTACACCACCCGCGCTTTGTGGTCATCTCGGCACTTTGCATTGGTGATTTGTGTTCAATTGATCAGCTATTTATAATTCACTGCTGCTTTCCTTATTTGCTAGCCGTCCTTTCTCGCAAATCCCGGCCACCACGATGAGCTCCTTTTCGATGAGGACGTTGACCAAGGCCTTGCCCTCAGTGTGCCGTCAATCTCAACCTCGAACCTCCTCCTTGAACATCACACGTCTATTCTCCCAGCAAAGCACACGTTCTGCGCGCAATGATGGCAGCGAGATTGAGAACCAGATGCTGAACCGAGAACCCGAGACACCTTCCGGTTCCGCGTCGCCACTTTCTGCAATCACACAAATGATGCAGGGCAAGAGATCTGGCGCACCGTCCTCGCGCGGTAGCTCTGACTACTCCAGGATGGCCGAAAACCTCGAAGCCGATATGATCAAGAATCCCTACGCCGACCGAGCTCCTCCTCACCACCTGCACGTCTACTGCCACAAGCACAACACAATCCTCACCTTGACACGACCAAACGGCAACCCCCTTCTGTCCATTGGATGTGGTCAAATCGGTTTCCGCAAAGCTGGTCGCTCTGGCTTTGACCCAGCGTACCAATTGTCTGCTCATTTCATGACCCAGATTCAGGAAAAGGGCTTCCTGCTGGAGATTGAGCGGTTGGAGGTTATCTTCCGTGGGTTTGGAAAGGGCCGTGAGGCGTTTACAAAGGTCCTCTTGGGCAATGAGGGACGACACCTTCGGGGACTTGTTGCACGAGTGTCCGACTCCACTCGACTGAAGTTCGGTGGTACTCGCAGCAGACACGTGCGTAGACTGGGTTGATCTCCCTTCACAGGAGGGACTATGTTTTTGTATTAGTTTGGCTGCTTGTGTGTGGCACTGTGCTGGATTGCATTGTGCGAGACCACGGCGGTCCTTTTTGTGTTTTTATCTACATGGCATGCCTGTTGCCATCTATTCTCTGTATATTAGAAATATCATGACAGGATCACACAAAATCTACCTGTAAGACCCCTATAAATGGACACTGCCGTAATAAAATCTGGGAAATTAGCAAATCTCCGAAGCTGTTTAAGAGGATGCGCAAGCTGCAGTGTATTGAATGGAATAATTACCCAATGTGGTATAGCGCCCATCATCCTGTCGATCACGTTCTTGATTCACCCGCGACACATGTGCTTCTGCCTCAACTCTTATCCTCCTGGCTTCTTGTTTTCTGCGATCTAGCTTTGTGATTTTATTCAAGCCTATTTGCAGTTTTGTCCACCAAATCAAACGGCCCACTCTGACTTCATTCTGAGCTGCTGCCTGTTGCATGCAAGCTGCCCTTCCCCGCGAAATCTGACGGCGCACCTATCCACTGCTGCGGAGATTTGAGACGGACGGCTTGATGATTGCTGGAGCCCTTCGACTGGGCCGTCCAAAACCGTTTGGATGCACCCTCTAAACCCTTTCCTCCGTGCCTTCTTTCGAAGCACTGTTCCTGGCCAGTGTATACCGGTCGAGAATCATGTAGGTGGAGGCTATGACTCTGTTGTCGGACCATCCGGAGTGGCTAATTGGTGTTTCGTGTGCTTCTCAGGTCTTGCTTGTTCCAACGACAGAATCTCTCATCGGTTCACGCGACCGGGAGTCCAACCTGCTATATTCCGATCTTGTCGCGTCAGAGGAGTTTCTAGGGAGCCATGTGCTTCGCATCCCAATTCATACCGGCTCTGTGAATTCCAAAGAGGAGAACAATGTGCGCGAAAATCGAGGGAAGGCAAAGCAAGTGACCACATTTAATGGGAGGACGGTGATCATCAAGGACAACTCAGTATACAGCAACAAAGGTGAGAGCCCTTGCCGATGGATGCGCTCGCCCAAATATGTTAGCTAACACCGGTATCTTTTATCAGGATTCAAGTCACTCACACAAGCTCAACTGCTTTCCGATGTGCTTTACTATACCCCGTCCAACGACTCGCGCCCATGGCTAATTTACTACATCTCGCGCCCGTTGATCGGAACATATGACCCTGGGAAGATCTTACCAGCCGCAGTCCCTGGGACTGAGACCAGGATCGTAACAAATCCCCCAGACAAGAAATATGGTAACGGAGATTCAATTGGGACTCCACCAAAACAAGAGATCAAATCATTTGGGGAACTGCTAGCAAACTACCCGATGATAGCCAGACAAATGCATCCGGGCCTGGAAAGATTGTTCAAAGAATTTGGAAAGGAACTTGGTAAACCACTGCCGCCTCCTCCTTCACGATCGCCATCTGCATCCGGTATTGAACGCGTCAACAGGCTGTCCCGCACCGAGTCTTGGACAGACGAAAGCTCTTCAATCCGCAGCTGGTCGTCACGCAGCAGAGGGCGACTGCCCTTCAACTCCGAGGAATACTTTGAGGATGACGAAGACCTTATGCGTCGAAGCTTGGAAACTGCGGTGACTGCTGCTATTGATCTTTTCCGCCTTGTTGACAAGCAGCAGTTATCGTTGCTCGGTGCGACTACTGACCTCACTGGTCCTCTAGTGGAGCGACTGATAGAACGTTATGTTGCCGAACAAGTTCATGAGCCGCTGCTTTTCCCTCGTCTCTGTTCGTTTCGCCAGCCGGAGGACACAGAGCTGGATGCCCGCATCCGCCAGATGGAGAGCATCGATGTGTCCCAAGTCGGAATCTCCGTTGAAGGTGGACACGAAGGGAAGCGAGAACTGATTCGCCGACTTGGGCGAGCCGTGGAAGAATTTCGGAAGATGAACGAGGCTCGATGTCCCCATGATATGCTGAATACCCTCCTTGGGACAGTGAAGGTCATCTCCTTCCCTGGAAGCTATGACCAAATGGACGGCACGCCATCTGAAAAGGGAACTTCTTCTGTCACGATCAACGCTGATGTCTTGGTGTCATTATTGCTTATTGTTGTCATACGTTCTCAAATACGGCATCTCCAAGCTCGATTGTTGTACATGCAGCACTTTATCTACATCGATGACGTTGATAATGGCGAGATGGGGTATGCTTTAAGCACATTTGAAGCTGTTTTGATGTATCTCGTAACCGACTCTGCCGGGCTACGGCGCGCCAGCGCTCGCAACAGACGTTTGTGGCAAGCAACAAAGGCTGGCAAAATATCGGATATGAAATCTATACTGGAACCCAACGAGGATCACGAATCAATAGACGACATGACTCTGCCGGAACCGGAGCGAAAGTCTGTACTGTTCCAGACAGATGAAGCTGAGGAGTTGGATGATTTCCCTCTTGAGAACTCTTACACGAGTCATACGAATGGCGACCCATACGGGGATGAAGCAGTTGTCGATGCACCGCCGCTATCCCATGTGTTTCCATTCCAAACTTGGGATGATCCTTCGATTATCCAAGAATCTCACCCGCACCGTCCAATCAAGAAGGTCTCAATGGACGTTCGCAGCCTATCGGAATCATCAGGTATCTCATTCATCTCCAGGACCGCGACCCTCGGGTCCATGGCCAGTGGGATTGAAGGTGACAGTTCGATTGAGACCTTGACAAAAACCCAGGACCCTGCTGGTCATTCCATACCGATGATGGCAGTAGAGGCCCGCCAGGCCGAGGCTTTGAAGTACCTGTTGACTTTAGAAGAATACTACCCGCTGGAAGAAATCATCCAAGACACCAACGTTGATGGGACCACACTATTAAATGCTGCGGTGCAACTCGCGCACACTGAGATAGTCAATATCCTCTTGGACTTCCTATTTTCAAAGACAGATACAAGCGTGGTTGCATATTACTTGACCAAATCCGACGTCCACGGTCGCACTGTTGCCCATTACCTTTTCAGCACACCCTCGCTGCTAGGGAGACTTGGTAACATCATCCCATGGCGACAACGAGACAAGCATGGACAGACACCGCTCTTTGCACTCTGTCGATCGTATGATCACCCAGAATACAAATCAATGGTTCAAACCGCCTTGACTGCAGCGCAATGGTCACAAGGTGACAACAAACCACTTCAACTTGATGACCATATCGATACGAAGGGGAACACACTGCTGCATATTGTTGGTGATCCTGAGATTACCCGGCGCATATTGCAGGAGAGCGATTGCGATCCTAACGCGACCAACGACAAGAGATTTACGCCATTGATGATGGCCAGCAAATACGGGCGAGTTGATCAAGTTCGCATTCTCTTCTTAGACCCAAGAGTCGACGTTCATATCAAAGAAGCGCGTGGTTTAACGGCTGTGGAATTGGCTAAAGATGATGAGGTGCGAAATCGCATCGACGACTTGATCTTGTTGTCTCATCCTCCATCGGCTTGCGGAGATCCTTCGGGTCGTGTCACAACGGTCGTGCGTTCGTATTTCGTCGAGGACGCAACAGTGCGCTTCATCCTCAAGTCCGGCGCGCCCTTTCCTCCTTCTGAAACTATGGCATCCTCGCGGCCCGGATCGACAACATACACCGTTACGACCTGTCGCCGCAATTTCTCCGACTTTGAGAATCTGGCTAAATGGCTTGCAGTGGAACATCCAGCATCTTACATGCCATCTCTCTCAGATTTCCGGAACCCATTCCAGATCCACTCGAAGCCATCACGGTCTGTACTCCATGATCTCCAGGAAAGGCTGGACCGGTTCCTGAAGACGCTTCTGGCCCATCCAACCTTTTCAACTCACGAAATGCTGTGGGAGTTCTTCCTCGTTCCCGAACTTCAGCCTGAGATGGTGGCCGACCGGTCCCACCGCAAGGCTGCCGTGCTCACGGAGACCATCGCGGACGAATACGCTCCGGTCTCACTAGAGGGCATGCGCGACACAGAACAGTTCATCACCCACGCCCAGGAGATGGTGCGCGGTGTACATGTCAACACGCGTTCCCTGATTCGCCGAGGGCACGCATTGCAGAATGCGACATCCGATCTCGCCGATGCGGTTATGATATGCTCATCTGTCCTTGCTACACTCCGGGCACCCACCAATGCACTTCCGGTCTCACACATCGAGGCTTTTTCTCGTTACGCCACCTACCTATCGACCTCTCGGTCTGACTCCTCCCCTCTTCTCCAGTATTTGGCAGCCCTTTCTTCAGTCGATAACACGACAGCTGCAATTCTCATCTCTTTATCCCGTCCACTCACCCTCATGTCCTCCCTCTCTTCAACAAACCGCCATATCTCTCGCTCTCGCTCCTCTCTCCTCTCTTCCTCCCTCCCCCGCAAATTCAATATAAACCTACCAGGCTTCGAGGAGTCTCGTCAAAAGTCTGTCCGTGACCTCGAACAAAAGATTCGCGATGGCGAATTCGAGTCCACTCGGCTGGCCAAGGAGATCTCGTGGAACAAGGATGTCGTGGTCGGCGAACTCGCCGGCTGGACCTCATGGCGGGAAAAGGTCGGGCGTGACGCCATCCGAGCATTTGTCAAGGATACCCTTGTACGCGAAAAGGAGCGCGGCAAACGTCTTGAGCGGTGTTTGCGTAGCATACGCGATATGAATGCATGAAGATGAAGATGATATATCTGGATAGATCTCGAGGACTTTTCTTTTTGTGTCTCTTTCTACTTTCTACCTGTACATCTCATGGCGGACATGTGTTCGAGAACTTTGCTTATGTGTTGCTTTTTAATTGTCGGTTTTATGTCTGAAGCGTCTCCTGGACTGGAATAGCGAGGCGTGTGGAGGTGGAACTTCCCCTTTATTTTTTGTAGCTCAGACAATGAAATATAATGATCATTGATTCCTTGCAACCACAGGCATCCAGTACGAGGTTTTTAGGGACTATCACGGCAACTGCCCTAATGGGGCTACACCACTGCCTCGGTTCTATATAGTACCTCTGCTTTCTACTCGAGTTGTAGTGAAAAAAAGCAAACTGCTATATATTCATTTGATCTATACATTAGTAGGATAATATAAATAAAGAATCCATCCGTAGTTATAGAACAAACAGATGCCTCTTTAAAGAAGTAACCTATGGTCCCTAGAATTCCTAGACGGGTCTTTAGATCTCAAAATATAGACCGTTGACGTCACGGGCACATGTCCAGTTCACATAATTATTCGTCATGCTTGCTGCATATAATACCTCCATTCCATCTCTCCAGGACTCTCAATTAAATAGGTCCAAGAACCATTCACCATGGCTGAAAAGATCTTGAGAGAAGGTCTTCCTGCTACAACACCAATATATACATTTCAAGGTGTAGAGCAATGCCTTAGATGCTTTGAACGTGAATTAGAACGTTATGGCAGGGACGGTCAACCTGCCGACTACTCATATATTATATTTGATCATGTGGATAGGCATTCCTTCCAGTGTTTCGAGGATGAATCTACAGAAAGCCTCCTTACGCATTCATGGATGACCTACAACTTCATTTCTCATACAATCATCTTCAAAATGCCCGCAATTGCACACAAACACGCGCATCGTACGTTCAGTGATCTTTTTACGACTTGGCATCGTCGCCAGGAAAGCCGTCTTCTTCCTATGGGGGCAGCGACCATTCAAGGTATTACCAGAAAAAAATGTCCCGACTCTGCCTGGAAAATCTCTGGAAGGCAGTCGGAATGGCCAACCATTTTGGTTGAGGCGGCGTGGTCGGAATCGAAGTCCACGTTAAAACAAGACGTTTTGTTTTGGCTACAGGAATCTGAGCAAGAAGTCAAAGTTGTGCTTACAATGAAAATTACTCCGAAGGGGAGTATTACCATTGAGAGATGGATTCTCAAGCAAGAAGCTGAAAGTACTTTTGTTGAGCCTATACAAACAATGCGCCTCATTCGAAACATAGGTTCAAACCAACCTCTCATCACAGGTTCGATGCATATCCAATTCGAAGACTGCTTCCTTCGCCCCAAAAGAAAGAATGAGACTGATTTCATTCTGTCAAATGACGACTTGACAGAAATCGCAGAAGCGGTATGGTCTGGTCTTCCTAAATGACATCCCACGACCTGCTCTCTCTTCTTCAGTATACAAATCATACACAATCATGTCCGGGCTATTCATTCCATTCCAACTTAAAGAAACTCGACTGCTCCTGTTCGCTTTCTGTTCCAGCTATCTCGCATAACCTAGCTTCACAATTCCCCTAATGAAATGGATCCTGTTGAGGTAGTCACTTGGTTGTACCTGCTTTGTCAGGCCTCACCTAGCTATGTACGTCGCTTCCCATTTAGCTGTAGAGAATCAATCATTCCTTCTCACCTCTCCTCTTTCTATATCCTCTTCTAGAAACTTGTGTGCTTGCTCAAACTGGTACATCTCATACCTCTCGGGCTCTTGATCGTGTAGCTACCCAACCATGTCCTTTCAACCGAACCCCAGACCAATCTTCACGGGCTACAGGCCCCCTCGCTTGTATACAGAGCTCCGAGTCGGCAGTGGTCGCGTCATTCCCACGGAATTCAAACCTCCAAGCCCAGATGATACGCCGCAATCATTGTTCCCCCATTGCCCCAAAGTGACAGTGGCAGAGCGAGTCCATCGATTCATTCGCATCACTCCCAACAACCGATCCGTCGAGAACGAATTCCTCATCTATACAGACGGTGCATGCTTCGAAAACGGCAATATAAACGCCAGAGCAGGATGTTCCTTTGTTTTCAACGATTCTACATCCGGCTTCGGACGTTTCGCTCTCGAGTACAAAGGACCCACAGGTCAACAGCACACGCGGACAAACAACCGCGCTGAAATCCGCGCCATCATTGCAGCGCTGCGATATCGGGATTGGGCTGCCGAAGGATTCACCCGTTTGGTTATTGCAACCGACTCGGAATATGTGGTTGAAGGCATCACGAGCTGGATATGGGATTGGCTGCGGTGGAGCTGGGTCACGAGTGCTGGGGAACCAGTCAGGAATCGAGATCTTTGGGAATGCCTTCTTGGGGAAGTGGAAATGTGGCAAGAAAGAGGGTTGACTGTTCAGTTCTGGCGGATTCCGAGAGAGTTGAACATGAAGGCGGATCGTCATGCTAAATCGGCGGCGCTTATGGAGAGACACGTTCTGTTTACCGATATCCCTGGTATTGTCTAGGGTGCTATCTAGAGGCAGGTCCTCCATTTCTGTGTTGGAACCCATGATAGCCGAAAGATAGGAGAATGCATCGACTGGGATCAGTACACCAATGACGAAAGCTCGGTCCGCACCAAAAAGCGCAAATGAAACAACGCAATGAGTCCACGAACCCAGTCTCTTGGGTATTACTTCTGTATATTTTACTCAGTCCTTTCACACCAAGCGATGAGCAAATCAACTTTTATTGTTAGGGTTATTTCTTCGGGCTCTTCAACTGACCATTCATACTTTCGTAAGATAATGATGCTGGTTTTGCATACAACTGAACAATTCGATTAATCAAAAAGTAAGCATTAGAAAGACTAGGACACTATACATAATGAATAAGAGGTGTCAGTAAAAGGAAATCCAGCCCAAGAGCATTAACTTCTCAAAGACATTAACGGTAAAAGGAAAAGCAAAGACAAGGAATAGTCCACTGGTCATGAATGGAACCTGAATATATCTCAATCTTTCCTCATCAGGTTTGACCAACACCCAAAAAACAAAACCAAGCCAACATCCCACTACATACCATCAATGGTCAGGGCTGACTAAAAGGAAAGGGAGTAGGGGGGACAGAAGTCCATTGGGGCTCGTTTTCAGCCGAAACGTCCACCAACACTGGAGAAGCGGGAGAAGTGGGGGTCATCGATCCAACCGAGCCGATGGTTCTCGAGTAAGCCATCCGAGAAGCCTCCGCCTCGCTGAACATCCGAGATGCAGCCTGCAAGACACCTGCACTGGACGGACGACTCGATGCACCCGAAGCAACATTCGACCGACGTGTATATACCTGCGAGCTTCGGGATGTCGATGGGCCAGTGGGACTTTGAGGGTTGTGTGAGTTTGAAGATTGGCTCAGAAGCGAAAACGTCTCAGCACCAGCAGAGGTCGTAGTCCACGTCTGGGATGATCCCGCCGCCAGGACAACGGATGACGAGATAGATGCTCGTGGTGTTGTGTCTGATGAACGCTGTCCCGAGCTGCTTGTCTGAGTCCAATCTGACGGTGTGCTAGCAGTTGTAGTCCACATCTGAGATGACCCCAATGTTGGGATGACGGATGACGAGGTAGACGCTCTCGGCGTCGTGCTTGATGAACGCTGTCCTGAGCTACTCCACTGAGCCTGATATGACCGCGGCTCGTCAGTGCTCGATTCTTGAGTCAAGATCTGGGTCAAGGTGTGTGTATCTGCAGAGGAATAACCTGTCGTATCATATTGTGCGAGGTAAGGGCGAGATAGAGACTTGCAGCGGACAGTGTCGGCGTCGTTAATGATGATGGTGATGGATGGAGACCGACTTCTGTTAAACATGATTGAGTTCCGTTCGGGCTGGATATCCTTCATGAGGAAGTCATCTAGGGTCCTGCCTGTGTCCTCGGCTAGGGACACTGCGGACTGGTCGAACTGGTCATTTTCGTGACTTTCCTGGCGACGAAGTCGTCGGGCGCGGAGTGTTCGTCGAACGTACCACACCAGTAAGTAGACCAGGGCCCCGAGGGTGACGATTCCGAGAATAGTGGCTGTGGCAATGGCGAGCTTCCCATAGTCCCCTAGTCCCCGTGCGTGGTGGAGGGATTTCATGATGGAAGGTTGGAAGCGAATAGATTTTTGCTGTCTAAGGCTGGTAAGTTATAGGGAGAGTGAGACTTTGTTGGATATTCATGGATATAACATTGGTATTAGTGAGATTCTGGTATACAGCAGGTGCGATGTAGGGCTTATGTCAACCGCCGCTGTAACACATATCCGCACCCGCAACATCAAGGTTCCATTATCTGCCTAGGAAGTGATCAAAATTCATCGTTTCAATGCGTAAAACGCGCAATCTTAATTTCTCGACGTCAACGCTCTCACTCTCCCTGTCGCGCGTATTTCGCCTTCTTTCGATGAGATAACGTTCGACCTCACAATTCTCGACGAGACATCACTTTTAACAAACTGTCTCGCATGTACAATCAGATTCTTTTAGACTAGAACTAGAGTTAATGCCAGTGTTAGTGAATTTGGTTTATTTAGTTTGCATCACAGTCGAGTCCCAGTACATAAACGTAGAATTTATGCATATTAACTGTTTAATTGTTTAATTTGGTTTTAATCTACATATTTACGGCTGAAGTTATGTCTGACATGGCACCATTTCGATATTGAACGTAATTATAAGGAGAAATGCAAAGCACATTTTAAGATCAGGCTGTAGCTATTCGGGTTTGACTCGATATGAGTCCGAAGTACTCCATAAGTGGGCTTCGGCTTCGGGTAGTGTTTGTCCGTGTCTCAAAAGTAGGGCTAAAGCCGAACAAAAAGTAGCAGGGGATACGGAAAGAGTAGAGCGGAATATAGCATGATAGATCTGGTCAAATGGCCTTGGAAGGGGGCGCATATTTCTAACTGCCACACTCTCTCATCAACTTGATATTACTCCTTTCCCATGAGAATCATTCTTCATATTAAGTCTGCAAACGATGAACATAAAGAAGCTTTAAAGTTGACGATCGCGATCCACCCGGAGCCTGTCAGCCTTGTGGGGCGGATGTCCAGGCAACAGATCTGCGTTCGGGCCATAAACGGTTGTGGATTCCCACTTTAGTCTCTTTTACATTGAAGATGCCTTATCAAACCTCGAATGGAAAAGTCCATGACGGAAAACAGAAAAAAATGAAATCCAACGGTAAGCTATCAATTATGCATCTTCTACTATTCAACAATCTCAGGTTTAGAATTAACCTATATGGCAGTTGGAACTACACTTGGAAATACTACAGACCAGGAATGAAGAGCGGGAAGTGCTCATTGCACCTAGAAGTGCAGCGTGTTCAAGGACGAGCTGTACGAATCCATTATGATTGCGCTTCCGTACCGCAACAAAGGCAAGCTGTTATTGGATATGCCGAGAGCGATGCAGGATCAGAGGATGCTTCAAGGTCGGAGGATAACGAGGTGCCGAGAAAGAAAGTGAAACAGAGCGTAAACACGACCACCCCGGACCCGTCCACATATACACCACGACGAACTGGTAACGCAGCAACGGGAAGTTCTTCCAACACAACGTTGAACTCTACTCGACAGGAGACCAGCGAGACTTCGGAAAATAAAAGGAAGCGGCCTCCCACAGGCGCAAATCCCAGAAGCAGCCAAGTATCCTCGGAACCGCCTTGAATGGTACCTCGAGGATATCTATAGTGTCTACGGGTCGTGACTGAGAATGACACAATGGAGAGGAGCCATACCATAAGAACTGAAGAGGTTGCTGGAGAACTGAGAACTGATAAAGATGCAGTGCAAGATCTCTGGATTGGAATTATGAGACACGGAGCAAATGATATATGACAGATCTGTTGAGGTAAATCCAGAGGGGTGAGAGAGGGAGGGCATTTCAGATAAAGCACCCTCCGCCTCGATAGCCAAGAGAGAACGCTCTTCAACAGCCGGGCTAATGTGGCAACTTCGACTCAGGGGCATTGGGCTTCTTCTCAACAGAAGACAATGTCATTGAATTTAGATAAAAAGAGGCAAACTCCTAAACCACTATAGAAGAAAATGAGATTCTACTTTCTTTCACTACTGCGAGGAGTTGATGTGCTATATCAACCGAGTAAGAAACTCGGTACAACAATATGTATTAATATTAAGATACCAGAAAAAATCAAAATAGATCACAAAGGAGGGAAATAACATGCTTTATGTATGCGCAGATTAATTTGACACTCATGTTCGTCGTGATGGCATAGCCGTTCTATGACAAGAAACAGAAATGCTTCAAAAGGGGAGGGGGAGTTTATGGTTTGGCGAGTTGTTCCTTACGGAAGAACAGCAAGAAGCCAGCACTGCAGAAACATGTTAGCAATCATTTCATTTAACAAGAGTTGTAAAGAGAAACATACCAGACCAATAACTGACAGAACAAAGCAACCCAAAACCAGGCATTAGCCAAGGAATCGGCGCCGCGGGTCATGTCAGGAGAGATTGGGCCGGGGCCCGTATTGTTAGGGCCGAAAGCTCGAGCACAGATAGTCGCAATGGAACCCAGCACCTGAGATGCGATGAGAGCGAAACACATGTGGACTCGAGTGAGAGTTTGTAGAAGGATGATACCGAATCCAAGACCTTGGATGGAATCCAACACGCCCAGCCACAGCCAGAGACTGCGAGACACGAGCGCACCAGAAGTGTATCCCCCAACCCAGGGGAGATAGTATCCGATGCCGGAGACAGCCCACCAGATTTGGATGAAGCGGGGTGCGCCCAGGCCGCAGGCAAAGACGGGAAGGAACCAACTGTGTTTCTTGGAGAATTTGCTGACGATGAAGAGGAATATACACCAGACAACACCGAAGAAGACAATGCAGAGTACAACAATCTGCCATGCGTGGGTGTGGATGGAACCCCATAGGACTGGAGAGGAAATGTTAGCACTGATGGATATGCGAAATTTGGAATGGGGGGAATTAAACATACAGCTCCAGTTGCGACCGTATGGTGCGCTGAGGAAGAAGTTCTGTAGGATGACCGCGACAAAGTTCCAAGAGACAATCTTTCTGCGGAAAAGGGACTTGTAGAAGGATGGAACCTTGCCGGGCTTCTGGCGGTAGTAGTTGGGAAGTCCCAAGGCCAACAGAACACCAATGGAACACAGGAAGATGGCGATGGGATAACAGATCGCACTTAAAAAGAAGGTCAGTAAAAAGAAGTTAGGAGATAAGAGTGAAGGAATATTTACCTCATTTTCCAGCTGTTGGCAATATTATTCTCAGGGCTCAAAAGACCCGCCGAAGAAGCCTTAGTCATGGTGGAACCCCAGTACCAGAGCGCAATAACGTACGCCTGCTGGATACCTTGAATAACACAGGCGCGGAAAATCCAGGTTTCAACGGGAGCACCTCCCTCGTCACCGAAGTTGGAAGCGAAGAAAATGGATCCACTGGAGGAGGCTGCGGCGTAGAAACCGGTGCCGACGTTTTGGATCCATCCCCGACTGAACTCATCTTTTTGCCAGTGAGCAGATCCAATCATGAGGAATGCAAGACCGTAAAAGAACCAAGGAGTAGAAAGACAAACGACAGACTTGAAGTATCGGTACACGAGCCACCAGCACATGGATGTAATGGCGTATGTTGTGGCAATTCCATACAGCTTCTCCGCAGTCTGACCAACTTCACCTGTGAGGAGGGTGATCTGATATGAGTTTGCGGCGATGATTTGGCCCAGAGCGAGGAAGATGGAGTAGACCGGCCAATCTCCAATCTTGATCTGCATCCATTTCTTAAGTCCAGTGGGAGGGACATAGTCCTTTCCGAGCAGGAATTCATCATCTTGTAGAGGAATATCTTCGTTGCTGTTCGAGTTGGAGACCATGTCATCATTGTAGAACATATTGTCCGGGGTGTCTGTGTTTCGGGAAGAATGGCGGATCGATGGTGTGGGAGATTTGGTGCGACCCAGTCTAGCATTGCGGAACCTGTCGAACCACTGCTGCTCACTCTTGATCAAGAACTCTTCGATACAAAGTTGTGACTCGGAGTTAGATCCGTTCAGGGCAGCTAATCTCTTGTCGAACGTCTTGTAGTACTCGCCAGTGCTATCCGTGAAGAAAGGATCAACCTTCTGTAGCTTGAAGTCGGTTTTATTGCCGACAACAGAGTCCAGAGAGAGAACGGATGCGGAACTGAAACGGTTGGACTGTCCAAATTGCTGGGGAGGAAGAAGGAGACTCTCAGTGCTCGGCGGTGTTCCGGGACTTCCCGGGCTTTCCAAAGGAGCCATGAACCTGGGATGCAAAGAGTCTTGACTGACTCGTCTGCTTGGAGAAGAAGGCATGTTTTGAGAACGATACTTTTGGGCAGCCTGAGCTCGTCGTCCTGCCTCGACTTGGGCTGGGGTGAGAGTGTATTCGTCGTCATCGGCATACAGGTTGTGGGCAGTGTCCTCGTCGCTGCTATCGCCTTCAAGATCAGTGGCTCCGTTTTCATCGCTTTCTGCGATGTCATCTCCTGCTCTTCTGCGACGACGTCCAGCGTGACCGGGGCCTGAGCGGACACCCAGGGAAAGAGAACGACTGAGTCCCGACTTGGGTTTCTCCACATCATCGGGGTTGGGATCTGCACTGTAGCTGACCTTCTTTTGCGGAACAAGGTTATTCATTTGATTGAAGGAGTAGCTGCTGTCCCTCGAATGCGTGAATGGAGAGTTCATGCCGGGTGAAGGCAGTCCGCCGGGCAAGTGAGTCATGGATGACATGGCTCCACTGAGACTGCTAATTCCAGAAGAAGTGCCAGGACGAGTGCTGTTGGAACCCTGATTCTTGGCCACCTTTTCGTGGATCGCGATGGCAGTTGATTGCAGGATCTCGAGATCCTCAACCCATTGAGCGACGGGGAAACGCTGTTTTGCAGATCGGGCACGCATCATGGCACGAACGGAAGTCTTGGAATTTAGCGCAGCTTCAATTGCAAGCTTGAATTGCATGAGGAGATGAGACGTCGAGATTGATTCCACATTGTACCACCAGCCTGGCATTTGACCAAGACCACCAACACGGGCTCCGATACCCAATGCACCCTTTCGACCGAACTCCACGGCAACCAGTCCGAAGGGTTCGTCACGAGATGGGATCAAGGCAAACTCGGCACCAGAGAAGATGAATGGAGGAAGTGCAGTGAATTCAGGCTTAGAGAAGACTCGTCCGGGATAGATTTTCATCATGTGGTCAAGCTTGAGGGCAGCAAATTTACCGTAGAGATCGATAACGGGACCAATGCAAATCAATTGCACGTTGGGGCGAGATTCGATAACACCAGGCATTGCGTCCGCAATAAGATCAACACCTTTTTGCATGGACCAGCGACCGACAAAGACAAGAAGGTCGGCATCAGGGTTCTGGTCGAGGCCTGCCCATTCCTGGGCCTGCCTCTTAAGCTCAGCACGACCAGCCTCGTAGTTTTTATCCACGGTGATATCTTGCTCTTTGGTGGGCTCCTTTGTCCACTCACCGACGTCAGATGGATCAGGGTTAGGCAAATTACCGACCTTGTGGAGACCCCAGAAGATAGGATAGCGAGCGTAAGACCGTTTGCCGTACTTCTTGGAGACACCAACTGCACCGAAACCGTTTTGGTGGACACGGAGATAACTTGCGCCGGCGTGCAGCAAGTTGAACACTTCACCGAATTGGACGTAACGACGAGCGACCTCTTCGTCGAGGTTAAAGACGGAGCAAACCTCCTCTTTTTCCTTAAGAGTTCGCATAGGCCAGAGACCCTGGAACTCAGCATTGTGCAACGACAAACAAGCGGGGATAGTTCTTGGTAGCAAGTAAAGCGGTGCGAGAGAACCGTGGTAATCGTTGATGTGGTAGGCGTCAATTGGGAATCGCTTGATGGCTTCCGCGATACACTGATTCCATGCTGAATAGTACACTGCACTGTCAAGATCATCCATGCGAGCAGGGTAGGGTTCGGTCTTCGACTGTTGACGGAATACTGGAGCATCGAGCAGGACGTAGGTGATATTGTTCAAGACGTGGTACTGGACTTGAACCTGGTAGGGGCTACCGAGAATAGTAACTTCCATAGGCTCTGCCATCTGGTCCACTGGGTAATCGACACCTCCAACGCAAGGGACGACCCAAATTAGGTCTTGGTGACCCAGAGTCTTACCCATGAGTTGAGCCATCACACCGAGACCACCGATCTTGATTTTGATGGCCCAATCCTCAATGTCGTATTCCATGGTGGCGATGAGAACCATCCGTCGCTCGCCGGCCGCAAGAGCTCCACCCAGAGCGGTGGTGCTCTGCATGAAGCCGGATTTGTTGGCCAGACGCATCAATGGGTTTGACACATCCCTGCGAGACCGGGAATCCTTGAACTTATTCCAAAGTGCGAGTGGAATGAAGCTTTGCTTCTCACTCACACCGACCTGGTTGAATTTGACCTTGTAGAAAGACTTCATGAAGATGTAGACACATCCCACAGCAGTGAGGAAGGGTATGATCCAGAATAACACGAACATGATAATCTGCGTGGACTGAGGTCCAACTGGATCAAGCCAGAAACGGAGAGTCCCGTCGTCAAAGTAGAGCTTGTGGGCGAGATACCCTTTGGCTGGTGCGTGAGTGATATTGATCAAGGTCGCGCTCAGAGAAGACGGCGGACTTCGGTCCAAGATCGTATCATTGTCGGTGTCACCCAAAACCCAGGTTTGATCGGGCTTTCCATCTGGATTAATTCCCCAGATGTTGAGCTGCCCGACTGCGGGCCATTCGGACGTGAAATGGAAGGACCAGACTCCAGTTTTGGTGTCGAGCCTGATTTTGTTGTCGAGGCCAGCATCGAATCCATACTGATTGTAAGGCCCGTTGAAATGGGCATGGGGGAATCGTCGTGTGACTGGGTGATCCCAATCAACATCACCTTGCTGCACGTAGTCGCTGCTTCCAGTCAAACGACTCCAGTACTCAACGCGCACATGCTCGCCCTCCCACTTCTGATCATTGGTTCCAGTCCAGTTGAGCGCGGGAGTGGTGTCATTTCCACCTTTGTAGTCATACCACTTGGAGTATGATGACCCCCAATTGGTAGTGTAACGGTATTTGTCTGCGCCAGCGGCGTGATGCTGAACGAAAAGGGTGCCGTTTGGCAATTTGTGGAGTAGACTGCTCGAGTAGTTGGCAGTAGTGAATACCATAGGGTTATCAATCTGGCCAATACGGAAGAGGAAGTGATCAACAGCGTTGGTATTTGAGCTTTTGTCGGAGTTAGTTGCGTTGGTGACTGTCAACTTATGAACTCCATTGTACACTCCAGTGAGGTTTGCTGTCCACTTCCAAACGCTTGGGATCTCAGCAGTCCAATTTGTTTGGAGCATGGGAGTGATAGTTTTGCAATCGACACTTTTGGAATCAAGAGTTGGAACCTTCCCATTTTCTGTGGATGATTGCAAGGTAATTCCCTTGGTCACCGAATCACAAAGCATTTCTTCCGAGAAGTAAAGCTCAATCGTCACATCCTCGGGAAGGTTAGGCTCCACGGTAGAACGCAGTGGGGAATCATGGCCCGGTTCATGGCTCAAATCACCGGCCAAAGCACGGCCCGGGGTGAATTTGGTGATCTTGGGACGAGGTTGCTTGTATGCAGCGAGAGGGACGTACGCACGGAACTCGTATGCCTTCATTTTCATGCTTTCCACGCAGCCATTAACTTCCTTCGACCCATTGAAGCCGCGCTTGATCGCTCCATCCACCAGCTTGATCTCGTCATACGGGTAAAAAAGATTCTTCACTGTGGTACCGGTTGCAAATGGAGCGACCAGTGTCTTGTTCGTATTCGTGGATTTGCAGTTGAACTTGTATGTCTTAGTGTCGTTGAGGTTTTGATAAACAAGCCAGACTGGTTGGTTGTTGGCATTAGAGCCCAAATCTTGCACCTGAGTGTTGACATCCCTGTAAACAGACCACATTCCGGTTTCCGTCTTTGTAGTATTGGAACCAGGGTAGAGGATCCAGTCGGTTCTCTTTGACAAACTGCCTAGTGAATAGCCATCGTTGAGAACAGGGTACTGCTCGCGCAAGTGGTACATCTGCTTCAGAACATTTCGCACAGGGTGGGAAGGGTCGCGGTGGTCGTAAGCAACTGTCACGTCCTCGCAGCCATGTTGAGCGGACAACACAGGCCACTTATAGTACTGGGATGACTTCAAGTGGAAGCATCCATGGGTCATCCAGGCGGTTGCAGGCGACATTGACTGTCGCCCATAAATGTAGTTCTCCGCAGTGGCATCCAAGACATAGAAGCTCTGCTCTTCTCCCCAAAGAAGGAGTGGGATCCCGGGGAGCAGCAACGTCGTCACGAAAGAACCGAGTAGCTGTCGGTGGGTACCGTTGGCAATCGATGGCCAACGGAAGACGTCTTGATTCGTCGCACCAAACATGTGTCGAGGGTCGAACTTGCCGGTGTTAGCGTTAATCAAATCATTTGATCTCAACATATAGTCCCAGCCCGTAACCCAGTCATCAGGCGCATCAAAACCAGCAGAAAGTTGCCCGTCCATGCCGAGGAATCGAGTTAAGGCACGATATGTCGTATAGTGGAAGGCCGCACTATCAATTGCTTCATGTCCCGCTTCGCGCAAGAAGTACTGAGCAGAGGACTCATTTGTCAATTTCATTGTAGCGGTTGAATCTTCAGGCCACTGGTTGGGCTGCCTGCCCCTTCCGAGGTAGATAGCACCAAATTCATTTCCACCCGTGATTTCACCAGTGATAAAGAAGTTCTCCTTCCCAACCTCGCGCGCGCATTGCCGGTAGGCAGCGGACATATCTCCAAGGGCATCCACGGTGGCTTGGGTGCCCTTATCATAACGGAAACCATCAATATCCAAAGATTTAATAATCATGCAGGAGTGCCGGATCAACCTTTCGCGCACACTCGGGTTCCATTCACGGAGACGATCCTGGACGGAGGCGAACTTGGCCAGTTGTCGTTTCCAATCAGGCCACACACCGAAAGCCTCAATGTCGCCGTACTGGTCGAAATCGCTGTCGAAACATCCAACCAATCCTGTAAGCTGCGATTGGGGCACTGGATATCCATTTTCGTACCAGAACCGAGGGTAGTCACAGCTCTGATTGTAGTTGCCAATTCCAATATCGAAGTCTTTGTAGTGGCGTTCACTCTTCCATACTGTTGGATATTCTTTCTCAGAGAATGGAGTCGACGTGTTGAGATGGCCTTCAAATCCAATCAAATCACCCATTCTGTATATATTCGGTTAGGTCTGCTCTCTTATCTGCGCACATTGGGATAACTTACGTTGCAATGGTATTGTCGAACAAGACATACATGCCGCGCTTGTGGATTTCAGTGATGGCATTTCGCCAAGTCTCGATGGTGCCATAATGCGCGTCGAGAATCGTTGTATCCAAAACTCCATATCCGTCCGAAGTCCACGGCTGGTTCAGCAAGGAGGTACCTGCAATATAAATACCCTGGACATTGTGAGCATATATTTTCTTACCACTAGAAAATCACAGATAAGACAAACCTTGATTCCCATTCCTTGGAGATAGTCCAGTGTATCAACAAGACCAGCGACATCGCCACCATGGCGTATGCGATGATCGACATCATGCTCGAAGGTGGTACCGTTAATGTTGTCATTGGAAGGATCGCCGTTGACGAAGCGATCCAAGAAGAGAGAGTAAAAAGGGAAGCGCCAGTTTTCCGGGGAGGGGTTGTATTTCCCCTCATGGCCAGGCCATGTTCCCGAATAATATGCTGGGCTGGTGGCCGTCTTGTTTGTATTGAGGTTATAATCCAGATAAGCCTCGTCGTAGGGCCAAGCTGTGACAGTCGTCGCAAGAAGCGAGACTAGTCCGCTAGCGAGTAACCACTTCATGGCTGCTGACTGCGCGGAGCTGTTGGGCGATGGTCGCACGCCTCGGGCAGTGCGGAGATCCCCGCTGGGATGAGGCTGAAAACACCTATGAAAGATATGGAGATGCGAAGCTCTCAATTGCCATGGAGCGGTGGAGGGTGGGTATCTGGTGGAAGTCACGTAAATCCCCAACGGCGTCAAAAGGTGGCAGTGTGCCAAAAAAAAAAGATAACGAGAGACGGGCTTAGCTAACTAGCAAACGAAGGACTGGGGATGAGAGATGGAAAGGAGGAATCAAATGTGGAAGGGAGAAAGAAATGTTCACATAACAACAGTGCTAAGTCCCAAGTGCTAAGTGCTAAGAGGCTAGTCGGCTTGAAGCTCAAGATAAAAATAAGCAGATGAGACAAACCCCATATCAAATTCTAAGAGCCCCAGTATTGGAGTATTGGAGTATCTTAGATTCCAACGCCTCAGCCTCGGTAATTTTCATTCTTTTTTTTAATAAAAAATATAATTGAGAATATTTTTCTCCTTTGGAGTCAAATGCGACTAGTTCGACCAATACCAGAATAGATAAAAAAGAAAATGCACGGCATTCTTCTCCCAATAGGAAACCCCTCTGTGACCGTTCTTTTAAAAGAATAAATGGAGCCTGACAACGGGGATACCCGATTCGCACGTTCTATGTATGTAACTATTGGATTGGACCCACGCCACTTGCTACACCGTAGACCTTGCATCTTTATAACCATTCACAGAGTCTGCTTATGGCAGAACACGGAGTTATTTTATAGATGTTGCCAGTCTTATAGGTATATTCTCTGAAAATAAGAATAAAAGATAATTTTCACATCTGCCGACTATTATGGGTAAATCCTCTTTGATACACCGATGATTGTCCAGACCCGTAAATATCAACCTATGACAATGCCGATATACCTCTCGGTCATGGCCCGGGTGGATTTGGGACCGAGTTACTGGTAGCCCGACTTTCCCGATTGGCCAGTAATGTGAGACCCGCCCACTCGGTATTTTGCACTTGGTATCTTACGACTCGAGGGTAAAATACGAGGTACATTTAGTGCGTCTTTAATGTTTTTTCATTGTTCTTTTTCATTTTTCCTTTCTTGGCATTACAGGTTCCCTGGGTTCTCAAAGATGGTGCAAGTCTAAATATTCTTGCTTAGAAAGTTCACTTAGCAGCCAATGGCAGCCAGTGGCGAACAACCATTGAATGCCAAGGCGAGCAACTTCTCAAGAAGTCAGCAATTTACCAGGACATCCGGCATGCCCGCTGGCATTTTAAAGTGATTTTATTATTATTTTTCTCCGTATTCATCAAGTCAAACCTTGGAATTATACTCCGTACGAGAGAAAAAGAAATCTCTGCCCTAATCTCCACATGGTCAGACATCCCTGCAGTATTTAGCGTGATGTGATCCTGTTATCAACGCCACTTGGTACGGAAGTCCGGGAAGCTGTCAACAAGCGAGCATGGCGCAGCAAAGTTCGTACAGGCCAGAATCACTTATCTAGTTATCATTATCTATCACACCGGAGTATACCCGGAGTACTTATCCCTCCTTATTCGGTCTTTTAGTGTTGGGCGTATATAGCGGTCACTGTATGCAGTACCCGTATCTATGGATTAAATGAAATCAAGTTAAATTTGGTAATAGTGTAATATCCAATATCACGGAATCTATTAAAGAATTCGACCTCTGTCTCACTATCTCGTATTCAACAACCGCCAGGCCAAAGCGTTGTATCAATTTAGGATACGTACGGTAAGGTAATACAGAGTACGGAGTATTCCGTACTATCTATAGCTTTGCATTTTGTGGAGATTCAGGGCAAGATCACTAGTTTCTTGGATGCTACCTTGTCTTGAATGATTGGACCATGCAAACTTTCTTCTTCTGTACATTGCAGGATGAAGTTAGGGTAGTGTCTCCACGTGACCTGCAACATCGAACCAAATAGCCGTGCCCAAAAAGTAGAGTGGACCCGTGGTGCCTGGTACCTGACAGACACTAAAATGACTCCTCCAGGCACGGTTCTAACGATATTGGTTACTAGTGCTCTCTTCGGTCTCTTCACTCTTCCCCTCACCATATGAACAAAAATTAATCTCGGGAACTGCAGTCTCCCCCGCTTAATGTCGAGATAGTCTATGAAGCCACCAGTGTAGTTCTTCAAGCTTAGAAGCCACAATGGTATCTTACTTTCTAAAGTCCGGGGAATATCAACAAATACATGCGAGTAAGCCGGCTAAGTTGCATGGCAATCAGGTTGAAATAATACAGCAATTCCGAGGCAAATCAAATTCACAAGCACATATAATATATAGGTGCACACTCCTCCAAGTACATAAAACACATGTTTCTCCGGTTAAATATGTACGTTAATAGTGTAATAGAGCGAGTGAATTGTGGGGTGATAATTCCAACTACTGTATCTCCGAACCTTGGAAGCCACCTGACCTGGCCCTTCCTTGCCTGGAAGGCAAAATTTCCCCGTTTTTCGACCTTTTCCTGTCTCTCGAACCTCTTGCTCCCTTTGCCTCCTGTCGTTTTCTGTTTCTGGTTGAAGTCCAAATGTCACTCATTTATTTCTCTTTCCGGCCATCTTTGCGCGTTTTGTGAGTTATTCAAGTCACCCTTTATCTGAAACCTTGTACTCTCTGTCTTTCCTCTTCCAATCGACCCGCACAAATACGAGCTGCCATGATGTCACGCTGCACCATTCGCTCGTTGGTAGGCCTGTTGATTACGGGGCTCATCGCCTCGGCATCAGCCGCAAGCACAGCCGACTGGAAACCCAGATCAATATACCAGACCATGACAGATCGTTTCGCTCGCACAGACGGATCGACAACAGCACCATGCAACACCACGGCGGGTCTTCGTTGCGGGGGCACATGGCGAGGAACTATTGACAAACTCGACTACATCCAAGGGATGGGATTCGATGCCGTGATGATCTCTCCCATCATGGAGAATATCCATGGCCGAGTCGAGTATGGCGAGGCCTACCACGGGTACTGGCCTTTAAACTTCAATAATCTCAACTCTCATTTTGGCACGCATCAAGACTTGCTTGACCTCAGTGCCGCTCTCCACTCCCGGGGCATGTACTTCATGCTGGATACGGTGATCAACAACATGGCCTACATCACGAATGGCAGCGATCCAGCCACACACATCGACTACTCAACCTTCACACCCTTTAATAACGCTGACTATTTCCATCCGTACTGCAACATGTCAAACTGGAATAACATGAAGATTGCGCAGAAGTGCAACACGGGCGATAAAATCGTGCCGCTACCAGATCTTTTCACAGAGCACCAAGATGTTCAGCAGCTCTTGATCAAATGGGCGAAAAACGCCATCAAGACATATTCCATTGACGGGCTGCGCATTGACGCCGCCAAGCACGTCAACCCCAGCTTTCTAAAAGCCTTTTCTGAGGGTCTCGACAACATTTTCATGACGGGAGAAGTCCTTGAAGGAGCAATCAGCATTATGTCTGACTACCAGGAAAATTACATCGCGAGTTTGCCAAACTATCCGGTCTATTTCCAAATCCTAGAGGCTTTCACAAAAGGTAATACGTCCGTCTTGGCGAAAGCAGTGGAGGATTCAAGAATCGAGCTCCCAGATGTCAATGCTATGACCTCTTTCTCTGAAAATCACGACAATCCTCGAATTGCTAGCAACTCTAAGGACATGGCGGTATGTATATCCACCTCGGTTTAATTGATCGCTTTTGTTGATCATGATACTATGCAGATGGCCAAAAACGTCCTAGTGTTTACCATGCTATTTGACGGAATCCCGATGATATATCAAGGCCAAGAGCAACATCTGGCCGGAAACTCGGTGCCCAAGAACCGAGAAGCCATCTGGCTCACCAAATATGACACTGATGCGGAGCTCTACAAGCTGATCGCAAAGTTGAATCGCATCCGGAGCCACGCAGCCTTGTTAGGCACAGACTACTTTGAGGACTCGACTCACCCGATCTTCCAGGGAGGAAGTGAGCTTGCTTTCACAAAAGGTGTCCAGGGTCGGCAAGTGGTCATGGTATTGTCTACTCAATCCTCGACCAGCAAACCCTACACTATCGACTTGACAGTCAGTTATAATGCTGGTACACCGGTGACGGATGTTCTGGCCTGTAAGAATTATACTGTCGACAGCGTAGGCACACTGCGCGTCCCTATGGACAAGGGAGAGCCCCGAGTTTTCTTCCCTACGGAATATTTGAATGGTAGTGGTCTTTGCGGCCACACTGCTGCGAACATTACCCTCGAGCAGTTGAAGACTCACACTGGCTTCACGTCGGCTGGCATCCAATTAACGAGTACCAGTCTAGCTACCTTCCTACTAGCAGTGACGACTGGCATCTTTGTTACCCTTCTTTGAAAGCAAAGTCCCGAAAAACCTTTCTTCGTTCTTTGCCTACTTTCTTTTTCCATTCGGGTCCTCTTCTTTTGACCTTTTTCCCCATTGTGGTGAGCTGTATTGACGGCTCGGCTTGGTTCGCGGAGATATCCTTTTATGTGCAATATTTTTTTATCATTTTGTTTTACATTGGCGATATTGATATTTTCTTCCACATATTGATACGGTGTTTTGGTCTTTGTATCATTGTGACCTTTTTCTCTTATTCTCCTATTTTTGTTACATATCATGCATTACGGGAAGCCAATGAGATTTACCTTTGTGGAGCTCTTTTTTTCTAGAAAATTCGAGTGTTCCACGGTTGAAATGAAAATTTCATCTAATAATATTGAGACATCTGACTAGGGTAGTCCACTTACTAAAATCCATTGGAGACCCACCAATGTACTTTGTAAATTTCCATGGTTCACCGAATAAAAATAGTCGCCCCCACACCTGAGCCCTAACCCGAAAAGGGGATATATCCATATTCTGTTTTTGCTTCAATTATCATTTGTACAACATTTCCAACGATGCCGTTCCTGTGGTGTGGATCTCGACAGAAAGGCCAAAAATGGAAACAGATTGAAGGTCACTCTCCCCATCAAAACATATACAAATCCAACCTCTAATATGAATATATGATACAGAAGCAGCAGCAAATCTAGAACAACTACCATCATGGACTGCTTTAGATAACTCGCTGATATTGCAAACCTTTGAATGGCATGTTCCTGCCGACCGGCAGCATTGGCGCCGTCTGCAAAATGCCTTACCAGAGTACAAGGCCATTGGTGTTGATCAGATCTGGATTCCCCCTGGATGCAAGGGAATGGATGCGAATGGTAATGGCTATGACATCTATGACCTGTACGACCTAGGGGAGTTCGATCAAAAGGGTACAGTTCCCACGAAATGGGGAACTAGGCGAGAGCTTGAAGACCTGATGCGCAAAGCGCAAAATGTGGGCATTGGTGTCATCTGGGATGCTGTGCTCAATCATAAAGCTGGCGCGGATTATCCAGAGCCTTTTCAGGCTGTCAAGGTAGATCCTAAACGTAAGGCACCTTATCCTTCTATCCGTTGATAAATTCATGAATGCTCGGCCATTTACTGACTGAAAGGACAGGAAGAGACCTGAACATATCTAAGCCGACAGAAGTCAATGGCTGGACAGGGTTTGAATTCGCTGGTCGTGGTAACATGTACAGCTCAATGAAATACAACTGGCAACATTTCAGCGGTGTCGACTGGGATGACAAGAGCAAGCAAAGCGCAATCTACAAGATTGTCGAATCCAACAAGGACTGGGCACAAGATGTGTCCACGGAGAATGGAAACTATGATTATCTAATGTTTGCCGATCTTGATCTTGCCCACCCAGAGGTTCGCGCAGATCTTCTGCACTGGGGAACGTGGATCACCAATTCACTGAACCTTAATGGGATGCGACTTGATGCCGCCAAGCATTTTTCTACAGAGTTCCAACGCGCCTTTGTGCAACATGTTCGCAAAACTGCCAACCCTGACTTCTTTGCGATAGGAGAGTACTGGACTGGACATTTGCCCTCGCTTCTGGGTTACCTCGAGAATGTAGAGTACAACCTCACTGCATATGATGTGCCTCTCCTAGAGCGGTTCTCCAAGTTGTCGCATGCACAATCACCAGACCTTCGTGGTATCTTCAAAGATACACTGGTACAGTGTCGGCCGGACCATGCTGTGGTAAGTTCCTCAATGCCTGCTGCCTAATTAGTAATACTAAAACTTCTCCAGACCCTTGTTGCAAACCACGATACGGTAAGTACTTGACTAAATCTTGGCATAATTTACCTAACTTTTTCTCAGGCACCAGGACAAATGCTCGAAGTAAGTCGAATATTCCCCATTCAGACAGGAACCTGGCTAATCTCACCCAGACTCCGGTATCACCATCCTTCAAATTACTAGCATACGCCCTAGTGCTCCTCCGCAAAGGCGGTCACCCCTGTGTATTTTACGGTGACCTGTACGGTATCCGAGCGAATGTGGATAACCCAATGGTACCAAGTTGCGACGGGCTTCTGCCCGTTTTAACACAAGCCCGTAAACTCTACGCCTACGGCGAACAGCAAGATTATTTCAACCAACCAAATTGCATAGGTTTGCTTACCCCTTTCCCACCGCATATTGAGCCCCATTATGATCTAACGACGATACAGGATTCGTCCGCTACGGTAACGCCCGTCACTCTGGCCTTGCGTGTGTTATCAGCAATGCCGGTCCAGGGTTGCAGCGCATGTTTGTCGGTCAACATCATGCATTTGAACAATGGACCGATCTCTTGCATCCCAGCATAAAACCTGTTATTATTGACAAAAAGGGATATGGAAAATTCGGTGTTCAGGGGATGAGTGCTAGTGTATGGGTTGACTCGGCTACAGCGGACCGGGATGGTCTCAAAAGGGACTTGTATGTATACCGCATCCTTCCGGCGTTCTAGGGTTGTGGCTTTTGACTGACTTTCTTGTGCTACCCTAGTAATGTGAACATCTACTCCGTACAATAATGCCTAATTGTTGGAAATTGGGTGCAACCTTGGAAAGATACATCCGGGTTCTGCGTTGTCTTCCAATCTCGTATTCGATATAAACTATAACGCCTCGGAAAAAAAAATCCCTGTTTTGAATCTGACTAATATACTGATTCAGCCTTAAGAGGGGTGAAAATGGCACCATTCTGCAGTGCGATAATAATTCGCCGGCAGATTCTCGGTGAGACACTCATTTCCTCTCATTTAGTGCTACCTATGGTGCATTTAGCGTGTAGTCCGAGTGCCCTATTGTGAGGTGTCTCATGCCTGAAATTGACTGTGGCGGAGTGGGTCTTTTGAGACAAAACGTTCTCGCAGGTTTTTGAGACAGGGAATACTAGTAATATATTGGGATGATATTGAACAAGGGTCGATTTATAAACGTGGCTCCTTTAGTTCTCTATGAGATTTTTAAGTGGTCTTTGCTCACCAATCAGAAAATATACGGGAATCCCCGAGATCAGGGTCCAGGCCCGAGATAGATTACAGATGCAATTTAAAAATACACCGGGTATTCGAAAAAGAAATTAAATTTTAAAAAAGCTAATTTCTTCGTATTTCCCGTATTTCCAGTATTTCCGCTTAGCACTAAAGTTCACTAGCTCCTTGCCAAGCCCGCGTAGCGTCTTCTTTATCGGCCCTATCGGCTTACAACATCCATGGTAGGTGTACATATCTGTAGACGGCCGCACTCCGACTGTATTATTGTACATAATGAGGATCATAATGAATTTATATTATAAAATAGAAGTGGGATTGCCTGAAACTAGCTCGTCGGCGAACCATGAAGATCTTCTCTTCTCCAAGGAACCTCACGCGGACCCTGATTTTCCACGTTTTGTAATATAAAAACCATTAAAATATTATTAGAGTGCTTTAAAACCGGGTACAGTTCACTATGTCAGTTCTATTTTCGGGTATTTCCCGTATTAGGAGAGACATTGTTAACGGTTCAGGACATCCAAGGTTGTGCAATATCAGAGCTGTTTGGTCACCATGTACTTAATGACAAGGATCTCTTAAATCTGAAGATTTTTCTAACTTCTATCTTGCAACCTCTCGCATTCATTCTTTCACACTTTCACATTCGTTTTTCAATCCACCACTTTCGCTAAATTCAGTCAAGATGCGTTTCTCTATCCTTCTGTCTCTCCTGCCTTTGGCCATCTCCGTTGGAGGTATGTAAATCATCCCCCATCACACGTGAGTCTCTCTAACAATTAATCTAGCTATCAACGTCACCGAACCCGCCAAGGGTGACGAGATCGATGTCTCCAACACTTTCGCCGTGAAGTGGACTTACGTCAAGTATGTTGACTACGATCCCACCTTACCCTAGTCAAGTCAAGTCAAGTCACAGCCAAAGCTAACCCATTGTAGCACTGACGACTCCACCGTTGACATCGTCCTTATCAACAACAACGTCTACCCCAACGTTAAGGAGAATATCGCCTCCGGCGTCGACACCTCCAAGGGCTCTTACACCGTCAAGGGTCTGAAGGGTGTCACCGATGGGTAAGATCATCTTTGCGCCGCGTTTATATATTCTCCATCCCGTCCACTAATACTCAATCTGTACTGCAGCTCCGGTTTCCAGATCAACCTGGTCTCCACCGAGGAGCACAACACCGGCATCCTCGCCCAGTCCCAGAAGTTCGATGTGACCAAGCCTGAGGACAGCTCCTCCGCCACCACTACCGGTACATCTTCCACTATTTCTTCTTCTTCTTCTTCTTCTTCTTCTTCTTCTGCCTCTACCTCTGCTTCTACCTCTGCTTCTACCTCTACTGGTTCCAGCACCACTGAGACTGATGCTTCCACTACTGGTACTTTCACCCCGGGCGTTTCTATTATCAAACCCTCAACCGGAAACTTTACCTCTGGATCCCTTACTAGTGAACCCCATGGAAAAAACAGCACTGATACTTCTCTCCTTATAGCCACCGGAACTACTTCTACCGGAACTACTACTGGCACCAACACCAAGACTGGTCTGACCACCTCCGCCACCGGTACTTCTACCGGCACCGCCACCGGCTCTGCCTCTGCCTCCCCTACTGCCTCCGAGGGTGCTGCTATGGCCCTAGTTGCCCCCGGTGCCGCTGCTGGCATTCTGGCCGCCGTCCTCGCTTTCCTGTAGGTTGCAACTTGAAGATTAGCCGATGTGCCGAGCTTTGGTATCTGCCGAGGTTCGGTATAAGTTCGGCTCCAAGGTGTGGAGAGTTGAGAACTAAGTTCTGGGAATTGCAATTGTGTTATTAATGGAGGAAAGATAATGAATGGATGGATTTCTTTGCTTTGCTTTTTTTTTTTGCCATGTTCCATAGATCCATCCTAGGTTAATACTTGTTTTGGTTATTTGATATCCCAGTTCTGGAGGTGTTGTCTCTAGGGTTTGCTGGAGTCAACTGCTTTTACTTCTTTGTGCTGTTATTTCACATTTCTTCCACTTCCCCATACCCCCCATACGGGTTTGAGGCATTTGAGATTCAATTATATATTACATTCTTCTCGGGCAAATTTTGTTTTCGGTGACACTCCACATACAGACCTGTAGTACAGCAGCATCTTGAAACGCCTCTGCATGAATAAATTGCGTGACGATTTGGGACCACCAGGCCCATGATATCCTTAGGACAAAGGAATTCCGATATTCAACCGCAGCACGAATCAGCTGCAGCATATGATTTCGGGTTCCATACCACGTTAGCATAAAATCGAGACTACAGACTGCAACGACCATGAGACCACGAACACAACGAGCACTCGACAGCCTCGCTGGTGGTACCTCATTGTCAATCCGCACCGCCCACAATGCAATGCCAATATCTCAAGCATGAAGTGAAGATGGTAACCGCACACACGTTTAGCAAGGCTATGACTATGAAGTCCTCTTTTCCATCTCCTGTTTCGCCTGGTTCGCCTTTCTGCGGCGCTCTCGCTTCCTCCTATTGGCGGCGTGTTTCTTCTCCCGTTCAGAAAGTGTAGATTTGCGTCTCTTATTCATGTTCCCCTTCTTTGCGGCTGAGGTGCTGGCCGTCTCTTCCTCGCTGTCGTCCATTTCATTGGCCTTACGCTTTTGAGAAGATGTACCGTCGGTCTCTACTGCAACCATGGGCTCGTCGACTAAATCAATATCTTCATGTGGGTGGTTAACACATCTCTCCTCCTCATTTTCTTCCGTTTCGTTCTCTTTTTCTCTTGTTCTCTGTTCAGATAGCATCTGCTGGATCGTATCCTCTTCGTCCAAGGTTTCCTCGGTCTCATAGTCGGTCTCTTCGGCCTCGTCTTCGGTGACCATGTCTGGACTTTCCTTGCCTTTCAGCCTTCTTTTCCAGGTGGCTCTTTTTTTGGCCTGATCAATGGTGACAATCTTCTCTGTGCTATGTTAGCGTATGAAGATGTTTTTGTCCCACTAAACACTACCTTCTTGGTTCTTCAATTTCTGCAGGAATTCTCCCAAAAGCTTGTGGGTTACAGAGGCTCTTGCGACGCAAGGGTCAGGTATCTCATTCAATCTCTCCCAGTCGACTTCATCTGAGTAATCTATCGGGACTTTGCTTCCCGGTAAAGTGTAGGAAGCTTCCTTCGATATGGGGTTTACGCTCTCCGAACTTCCATCTGGGTTTTTGGAGTAGTATAGGCCATTCCTAGATATTTGAGCGCCAGATATTAGAGATATACAACAGGGCAAAACTCACAGATGGGCGTAATGGTAGCCATAAACCCCGCCATCGCGGACATAATGGTGTCTGCAATACCAATCATTCTAGAATGCAGAGTCAGAGTTGAGCAATGGAGTAAACATGTACAATCATCTCTCACCGCATCGTTGAACTTTTCTGTCCTAATTGTATACTCACCAAAATCATCCTTCAGGAGACCCTCCGTTGTCTGGTGCTGTTTCCATAATTGGTGTGTGCATATGATTGGAAGAGCTATTTGAGCACTTACTGGAGTATCAGAGGGATCGGCGCGTTGAGCCCGCATCCGGATTTGTCTGCCCGACAGAGTAGAACTGGAAACTCCCATGGTTATTCTGGATATCACAAATTCAAGGCATAGCAAATATGAAGCTATTCAGGGGAAATCACTAAAAAACGGAAGATTCGGAAGATTCTTCCGATCTTTCTTCTTTTAGGCTAGCATAGGTGGGTCTACCTGTATACATAGTGGGAATATATATATTGAGTGCTCTACTTGATGAATTCTACATTTGGATGATAAGCCAGGTGATCAAGGGATTGCAATTCAAGTATCTGAATAAACAATACAATATAATTTCCAAAATTTGTTTACGGCTTGGGAATCACAGGCTGAAACTCGATCTCGTAAATTTCCAACTCCCCCTTTCCTTCAACGAGCTTCGGAATATCACCAAGAACAGCATTGCGATCCCATCCCCTCTATCGGGTTTCTGTGTCCCTCCATGTCACCATCGACATCCGCGGTCCCTCTGGCCCCTTTCCAGGGCGCTCTTAGTCCAACGCATCATCAGCGCACCAGCCACTGGCAATACTCGAGGGTGCATCGTTAGACCCGAGGAGACTCCCATTCACTGCCCGAGAGACGAGAGAGAGATCATCTTGGAAATCGTGAGTCAACTGTAACATGTGAATACACAGAGTATATCTACCTGTGGCCGATCTGATCTGTTATTTCTATTCGGGATCCTAGATTCAGACTTGGCCTCGTACGCTATATCTCAAAAGTATCCAAAGTGTAATGTTGAGAAGCAGATATCTGAGTACCCACTGCAGTATAACGTCGGATTCTAGATGGAACTGGATGTGAAACCAGTCCAATCAATTAACGCTCTGCGGGCCACTATAGAATACTAGAGGTGATATCCGCTAACCGCCATGATCCCGAATCATCTATCGTCATTCTTGCCCTACAAAATTTCCTCTCATTCCATAGATCAAATATCAGAGATCCTCCACCTTGTGATTTCTGTTTGCTATATACAAATCCCCGGCCTGAATTCTGTCATTTGTCACTATCGACTGACAAATCCTCGTAAACTAACTCAGATGTTGCTGGTGCAATTTCATAAAATCCTCTCCCCTCAACTGGAAGTCTGAAAGGATTGCTAGAACCTAGTATTAAATTCATTAGACTGGAGAGGTTGTAGCTTGAACAGAGAAACAAACCTGCATCAATTTGTACTGGCCTGCACCTTGGCCACTTCGAGAATATTCAAGACGATAGGTGCTTTTATAATCCAGATATTAGTGATAATTGCTACTGTCAGTGATATAATTATCATTAAACAGAGATTGACTCTCGGTCAAACGTTTGCAGCCAGTGCCCTTTTGAAGGTTCTGTAGGTCACCAGCCATTATAATCAACGCGTCCACACCTGCCAACTGTAGGAGCCCGTCAAGCGATATCGTGGAGGATGCTTTGACTTTTGTGTCCATGGACCGCTTCTTGTAGAACTGTTGTGTCTAGACGCACAGACTAAGAAGAGGACTTTTGTCCGAGTATCTATCCCTGGTGAGAAAAGGACGGTTGGAACTAGATGTTGGCAGAGACCCGACTTACTTCTCATCGAAAAACACTTTAAGCTCGTGAACGAAAGGTGAGACACAACCAGCCTCACTGGCCAAGATGGCCTGTTCCATTGTAAATACTGCGGTTTTTAGGGTCTTTATCTCGCAAATTTTCAATTCCCGACATGCCTGTAGACCTTTCCATGTGGCCGCCACCTTTATGCTCAACCGATCGGTGTCGAAAAAACTTCAGTAATGTTCGATTTTTTCATTGACAGGCAACGTATGTATTCCAGTCTCAATAATCTTCTCCTTGTGGTACGAGTAGCACGGATTTGCCATCACATGCACAGAGCCAGTGATGTTTGGGATAATAAGAAAGGCCAATCGAATTGCCTGTGCGATTTGACAGTCAGACCAAGCCATGAAACAGTATATGGCAGCCACTAGGAGTCTTGGATTTACCATGGCTTCAAATGCGAGATCCTCCGGCCTCAGAGTTGGAAATTCAGACTTCACTTTGTCACTAAAAGCAATTCCAACCAGTCAATATCTCTGTCGCCATTTTCAAAAAGTAATAAACGTACTTGATTGGATGTTGCATCGACACATCCTAGAATTTCCGTCGACACTGATGGGAATCAAGGTATTATTAGCGTATATCACCGAACTAAAAAGAAGGATAAAGTCGGGCATAGTTGTATACCATCAACATCAAAGCTATCAACATCGACCTGGGTCTTTAAGCGCAGGCACTGAAGCATTGATCTGACACTCCCATTTTTGAGTTCGGTCAGGTACCTAGATAGATATGGGATATTTCAAGTCCAAGAATATCTACTTATTATTCTCCATAGAAGATCGAGGGCTTGGTTTTCCTGGCTATACTGAATAAATAGATTATATTCTTTGTCCTAGCATATTCCGGCCTCTATGGGCACACCACTCTCCTGAATACTGTAGCGTCTCTTCTTTTTGACCGCAATTGGAGTTGTGACCACTCCGTCTTCATTGTTGGTCTTTCGCTTCCGATTCGGTAGGTCCGCAGAATTTCCCCGGCCTGCTTCCTTCCGCCTCGCATCGAGTATCCTCTGCTTCTTATGCTTATTGTTTCTAAGCTTCGTTCCTTCGGGGCTCTCCTGAGATTCCTGCTCCTCAAACCTTCGTTTTTCGCCTTTCATCTTGTTCAATCGAGGACGCTCCTGCTCCTCGGCCAGGTTGATTTGGGCTGTCTTCTGTCTCTTCTGCTTCTTGGGCTCTTCGGGCTCTTTCTCTAGGCTTTCAGTCCTCCTATGACGGGGGGTTGACTGAACGCTGGTACACTCTGCCGCAGTCGAATTTCTCTTCTTTGTGGGCACTTTGGTCTCGGGTAGCTCTTGCTGGGACATCTGGCCAGTGGAGGAACCCCCTCCAGATGTGTCACGCTCTGACTTCGACGAGGTCTCGCTCGCGGATATGGACATCACATCCTCGTTGACAATCGGCATATCCCATTCACTATGCTGGTTCCAGTGTGGATCACCGTCTCCCTGATAAAAGACGTCGTTTTCATAGCATTCTACCCACTGTTAGCCATGAGCCATGTTGTCAGTGATTCGACCTCACCTTCGTACTTTCGCTGGGCGCTTTCAACTGCGACTTCCTGGTGTCAGCGATTCCACATACTAGGAGGGACCAAGTCATACCTCGCTGTCGCTCTCTTCGTTCAAGTTCCGTCCAAAACCAAGGAGCAGGACGGCTAATCTTTTCGATGCAACGATCAGGTATCGCTGGCAATTTGTCCCAAGCAACATTATCTGACCAATCCTCCCAAGCCAAGCTGTTAGGTGGATGGTATTCGGCTCTCTTCTGTTTCACATGAAGCTTCTCTTCACTGCCATCTGGGTTCAATGAGTAATACCAGCCAGTCCTGGTCGAATATTAGAAACGGGGTACTGCTCATAGGAAGCAAGGCAAAAGCTAACAAATTGACGTAATGATACGATTCAGCACCCGGATAACCATAATACCTATGCTTGCAGTACCAATCCTCCTAGGATAATCAGGTCAAACTCATGATCTATAAGAGGTCATTGTCCAAGGACTCTCACCTGCGCATTGTACTCTGATCTCACGATGTAGTAACTGCCAAAATATTTATCAAGGCACCCCGACGGCTGCCATTCCTGCGGTATACTCCGATTGGGCTGGAAATGATTATTATTCCGTGTGTTCAAATTCACTGGTATTGACTCACTGCCTCATACGACAACCGGTATTTTCTATCGTTGGAAGCCATCGTGTATATTTTGACTGAATCAAAGGAGACATTGATAAAAAGAAGGAAATGGGTATTTGAAGTTAAAAACCTCCGAGCAATCCGGTAGGTCATGACATGGCGTCATGTACTTCCGCTTCTGGAAACCATATAAAAGTGCAAAACACCACATAAAAGTCCACTTATACAACCTCATTACAAGAATGAATAAAAGAAGCCATTTACATTCGATCAATGCCCATTGAACCAATCTGGATCCTCGTCCAGAGGAAGGATATTCATTTCAAATCATCCCACACATACATGTAATCATCACCATACGTGCAGATAGGTATAGTTCCAAGCCAAAACATCACAAAAGACCCGCAACCCCAGCCCAATGAATCCCTTGCTTTCTCAAAACCATCCTAATCCAAATTCATTCTCCAAAGCCCATCACCAACATAGTGGCCTTCATCGATGACAACCCCCTTCCCTTTGCTCTTAATCTCCTCGGTGCCAACCTTCAGCATACCAACCATACAGATCTCCTCCTTGCCCTCAGCCTTGACGCCGACAATCTGCCCAGCTTCAAGCGCATGCTCGGCATCAGGTAGACGGCCTCCAGGGGAGGTAAGACCGGGAGCCATGAGCGTTGCGCCAGAGAGCACGAAGCGGATAGCGCCGCGGTCGATCTGGATTGTCGGGACTGCGGAGGGGTAGGCGTGGATGAGGCGGAGGTGGGGGACTGGGGGTCCGTCGATGGGTTGGAAGAAGAGGGGGGTTGAGTCTATTGTGTAGAGGGTCACACGGTCGGGTCTGGGGTAGTTTTCGTTAGATTTCGGGTCGAAGAAATGAGATGCATAGCAGATTCATGTTGGAAGTTGCAAATGACGTTGGTGGAATCGGAAGGTGAAAAAGGGGGTCGGGAACTGTACAGTTTCACGGCTTCCAATGAAGCCTTCTTGGGCATGACATCTTCAATGAAGGGCTCGAAGCCTGGGTATGTCTCCAGCAGCTTTTGGCGCAGGCCGCGCTGCACTGAGGACTTCACCTTGGACCGGTTGCTTGGGGGGATACTAGATGGAGCAGGAATGTTAGTTAGGGTCATTGATAAGTTTTGTAGCAAGAGACATCCCGTAGGAATCTTGTATGTCTTCATTTGGAGTCTTTGGCAGCTCCTCCGGTCTTTGCGGTGTCTCAAACTGGAGGGAGATGTGTGGTCCCATTTGGCAGGCAGGAGGCTCGGTTCAAGCCACTAGACCAGCTGTGGAATTGCTGTAGATTGATTGAAGGGTTTGACTCACTCTTTCTTAAACATGATGCTAGTTGAGGGTGTGATAATATGAGAATCAAGCTCTTGATACGCAAGTGGGATGCGCGGGGGATATGATCACGTGACTGATAGATTGCTCTACATTTTTTTCTACTCGATGCTGAACGGCCCAGGCAGAGTGAAATGGATGATCTTACTCTATGAATACGAGCTGTTGCAAATTGGCCTCAAAATATCAAGCCAATTGAACCATCCACAGAGGGGAAGTTGGGCATATCGCACAACAAATCAAACAGATTGAACCTAGCTAGCTAATACCAAGGAGCTAGCAATGAGGATTTACATCGAGTTGAAAATTGTTTTACAGATCAAAGTAAATCTACAGTTGGAAAAAAAGATATTCCAAGACTCATCCACACTGGTGTATCATTTAAAACTATTGTCTATGTGCGCCTAGTGCTTAGCAGCACCGGCCTTGATGAGCATGATATCGCCGTCCTCGACGACGTAATCCTTGCCCTTAGTCATAATCTTACCAGCAGCCTTAATGCCATTCTCATCACCGTACTCACGGAGAGCAGTGTAGTTGTACACGATAGCCTGGATGAAGGTCTTCTCGAAGTCGGTGTGAATGACACCAGCCGCGGCGGGAGCCTTGATGCCCTTACGGATGGTCCATTGGCGAACCTCATCCTCACCAGTGGTGAAGAAGCTGCCCAAGTTCATGGACTGACGCATGGTGGTGATGATCTTAGGGAGACCGGACTTGGTGCCAAGAGACTTGCACTCAGCCTCAGCGGCCGCATCATCGTGCATGAGGGTGAGACGCTCCTCGAACTGAGCCGAGACGGGAAGGATTGGGTCACCGGGGGAGTTGGTCTTGATCCACTCGAAGACCTTGGGGAGGTACTTGTTCTTCTGGCGGATGTAATCTCTCTCGCTCAAGTTGACAAGGTACACAACGGGCTTAGCAGTAAGCAGGAACAGAGGGTTGATAACTTCGACCTATAACCAATTTGGTTAGCATGAGATTCTCAAAGAGTTTTGAGTGGTTGTAATCATGTAGAAGTGGACTCCAAAATTTCAGCATATAACTTTTATTCTCAAGGTGCCCTCGGATTGTGAGTATCCTTTTAATGAGGGCACTCAACGAGCTGGGTTAAATTTCGAGCAGTGCTCTTATTCATCAGGTAAGGAGTGGGGTGGAGGATGTGTAAGGACGAGTTATGTTGGGGGGGAAAAAAAGAGAAGAAAAAATTTTCAACATACCTCTTTGGGGTTCCATTCACCCTTGCGGATGTCGTTGCCATCCTTAAGGAACTGGAGAATCTTGGCAGTAGTAGCCTCTTCTTCCTTGAGCTTCTTCATTTCTAGAGACTGGCCTCCACGGCGAGTCTGCTTGCCAAGAAGGTCAAGAGCCTTCTCAACAAACTCGATATCCTTGATGCGGAGCTCCTCGTTGATGATGGTCAGATCACGGCAAGGATCGACGTCACCCTCAACGTGAATAATCTCGGCATCATCGAAGCAGCGAACCACCTGGAAGATGGCATCGACAGCGCGGATGTGCGACAGGAAAGAGTTACCCAGACCGGCTCCAGTCGAGGCACCGCGGGTGAGACCGGCAATATCGTACACGGTCAAGTTGGCAGGAACCTGCGACTTGGGCTTGTAGTGCTCGCAGAGCCAGTCGAACCGCTCATCGGGGACGATGACACGGGCCTCCTCGGGGTCAATGGTGGCATAGGGGAAATTGGCCGGGTTACCGAGGGAGGACTTAGTGATGGACTGGAAGAGTGTCGACTTGCCGACATTGGCAAGACCAACCTGAAGCCATAATGTTAGTCAATCATGGTTGAGAAGAGAAGAAGAAAAAAATGTTGAGAGGAAAGGGGGCAAGGGGGTTTAAATAGTTTTTCGGAATTAAAAAGTGGACTGTGCTGTGTGGAAAAAAGGGAAGGGAAAAAAAGAAATGGTGGGGGCCTAGCTCACATACGATACCACTCTTCAAGTTGTTTCCTGGACGACCCAAGAGGATCTTTTCCTGAACTTGCTGCTTCTTGGGAGGCATTTTATTGGATTTTTTCTTCTTGCTTGAGTAGAAGCGACAGAAGAGAGATGGAAGGTGGGGGGAGTTGAAAGGCGGAAGCGGGAACAAGGATGGAGCGCGCCAAATGCAGGACCAGCTGCGGATCGATCGACGATACGAAGGAAGAAGATAGAAGATGTGGACGACGTGATGGCGGTTGCCCACAGCAATTGCGGACAAGGTGAATGAATAAAAAGAGAGTAAATGAATGCGTATTTTTTGCTATACCAAAAAGTGAAGTTGATGTTGTTCGCGCCAGATATCGAATTTTCTGCCCGCAGAGCTATACACCGCCCACGTGAAAGTCAAGCCCTGACGACGTCACTGTCCCTGAAGGTGTGTGACGTACGTAATATAGTAGGGCTATCCATGGATGGTCTAGTTACATGTAGTTGTTACAAGAAATAGATGGGAAATGGGAATAGGTTGACTTAAATAAGAACCCAAAAGAGAATCTATGATACAAATACACCAAATGAGAGATATATCATCTCTAATCCCGCCTCAGCAGAGATAAATAATGCAAACCCTTTTGGGTGACCCAGCCCGAACTTATTGAACGCCAGCAAAACCAGAAAGAAAAAAAAGGTATAGATAGCAAGAAAACATCATTAAAGATCCATTGCATCGCCATGCTCTGATGTAGTGTCAACCATATCCAGTAGCTTGGCATAAGGTACTGTGACACGTTGGAGGTCACGGTGTTTTCCTAGATGAACATTCGTTAGTGGTTGAAGCGTTAAAGGAAAAAAAGGGGGGATAAACATACCAAGTGTTAGAATCACCTCCTTCAACAATGTTTCCCGTGGCCAGCCACACAGATCATCAGATCCTTCGCGCCAGTTACGGCCTTCGCGCTCATTGGCCTGCAATTTCAGGACTCCCTCGCTAGCGTCGTCTTCATCCTCGAAAAGACCGCCAATGAGACCCTTCAGGAGCTCCTCGACCTTCAGTTTTAAACCCTCCGCACCGATGCGCTTGGCATACATGGATAGGTACAACCGGAACTCTTCCTTGGCACCCAGGGACAGAGCAGCAGCAAGACGATTTTCAAGATGAGCAATGGATACACTGGACTCGAAAGTCTCGTATCCTTCACGTGACAATAAAACCTTGATGAGACGCTGGAGGAAGTATGCTCTTCCACGAAGAAGGGTCTCATTGGTGGTGTTTCGCTCCAACCAAGGAATGATGCCGGCTGCGACAGCTGCCTTGGCATCCTTGGTATCTTGCTGTGCATCCTTGGCCTGCAAGTTGCTCACGGGTGCGTCTGTGGTGTTCCAGTACTGGCTGCCGACGGCCCACCAGGTTTCCGAGAGGCGCTGCCATGTGAACATGGATGGGGAATAGGAGTATCCTTCGCCGTTGGACAAAGAAACAACGACCCGGCCCTCCGAGTTGATGCGTGCATCTGTTACTGCGGGAGCGGCGGTGGGGTTCGCGCCCAGAGTATGAATTGCAGCATCCAAGACTGGCTGGAGGGAAATTGGGGGGTGAGGAGAAGACATGTGTTTCACATTCCATACATAGCACATGCCCACGGAGGATATGCACAGGATCCATGGTCCATTGCACTCCAAGATGACAGGCTGTGCCTCGAGAACAAGAGCACTTACCAGACGACGACCTGCCGGCGTCCAAAGGTAGATTGATCCATCTTCACAGCCAGCTGCCCACATGCTCTGATTACCAGTCACAAGCAAGACAGTCCGTGGTAAGAAATCTTGCCATAATGGCTGATCTCCACGGAACAATGTCAGGCGAACTGGCTCGCGATCCACAGCACGACCGGTCAGGCTTGCGGGTGATGGGTTTCGAGCTTCGAAAACCACATCCGCCCGACTCTTGGTGGAGCTCGAGTCTGTACCTGTACTGGGACCAGGGGGTTCCGTCGGTTTCCCGCTCGAATCTAGCGCGCGGATAATATGGCTGCGAATTTTGGGGACTGCCAAACGAAGTTGGCTGACCGACATGCAAGGATTTGTGACTGCGGGGCGAATGAATTCAGGAGTCGGCTGTTGGCCGGTCGCGGCAGATTGAACCTGAGCTGGTAGAAGGCCGTCGGGGGTATTGGCCATGATGGGGGTTGCACCATTTTGGCTGGCAAGTGCCACACGTTTTTCTACGCTTCCATCTTCGTCGCCTTCTATTTGGGCCAGCTTGCGCTTGTTTCCAAGAAGAAGAGCAGTCAGGCCACCCTTGGGTAGACCATCGAAGGGTTTTGACAGGTCAACGATGGTTGTCGGGGCATCAGCCTTGACCTGATTGCTAACAGATGCCATCAAACGGGCCTGCGGGAGAGATGACTCGCCGGCCCCAGCTCCAGAGACTAGTAAGGGCGCGATACGCTTCTTGCCCTCTTTGGTGTATGTTGGACGCTGCTTCAGTCTTTCCAGCTTGGCTTTGTATGGGTCAGGCTTCTCTGATTCTGTGGTGGCAGGTGTCGAAGGAGTTACATTCGCCTGGGTCTTCGTAGCCTCGGGGGCTGGCGAAGAGGCCCGAGCAGGCGTCGTCCCATTCGATGGCTGTGCGGTTTTATCTCCATTTGTAGGAGGCTCAGCAGTAGCTTCAGCGCCATCACCCATCAGAGCACCCATTCTGCCTTCGACGTGCTTGATCTCGCCAGCCTTGCTCTTTTCCTCCAGCAACAAGCTGTCTGTGGTTTCTGTGATACCAGCACCCTTTCGATTAGTTCCGAACTTAGTAAGTGATTTCTCATTCTCTTCCATTTCCGTGGCCCAGCCCAGCTCGCCATCTTCAAATCTGACTGCCACAATTGTGCCATCTAGAGCAGTAGCAAAGAGACACTTTCCATCAGGAGTCCATGCCAGGTCCGATATAGCTTTCGCCGCCATTTCTTGCGCAACCACAATTGGTCGTGCATTGCTCGTAATCCAGATACTAAGAGATTTGTCCCCACCAGCACAAGCGATTACGGTAATGTGGTGCTGAGGTACAGGCTGGCCATCTGCTTGCTTCTTATTGGGCGGCTCTGTTGCGTAAAGTCGCGGAGAGAACGAGCAGACCTCAACAGGCGCCTCATGTCCAATCAGATTGATGTCACCATCCCATGATCCACGGTTAATGATGGCCACAGAGCTCACAGGACCGTTCACAGCGTTTGCAGCTGCGATGTGCATCCCATCAGGTGACCAAGAACAACGACGGAAATAGGCTGTTAAAGGAGAATTGGCGAATGGGGCTGTGATTGTATGCTCGAGGACAAAATTGTTCATATGGTCATGAGCTGAAGAATTGGGGGCAGGAGACGTGAATCGGAAGATGCGGACGGTCCGGTCATCGCTAGCAGTTGCGAAATATTTGTTTGCTGGATCGAAAGTGATGCCTTTAACATGACTCTGGTGGATCGCTATCGTCTTCAGCTTCTCAAATGAGTGACCCGACCACACCACGACCTTTGAATCCAGCCCAACGGAGACCAGTATCGATGAGTCGTAGGACCATCCGAGATCTTGGACATCATTATCGTGACCGATCAATCGCCTAATTGTGCGCCAGTTTTCAACAGGGGGTGCTTCGTCGGTGCCTAAAAATTTTCCCACAGCTGTCAGTATCTGCTTCCATTTCTCTGTATCCAGTGTGTCGAAAGCGTACCAAATGTTGACGAGTGTGTAGGAGGGTTGGCGTCCAGGGTATACACGCAGACAATCTTGTCATCTGCGCCTGACGCAAGGTATTTCCCGTTGGGTGAAAATCGGACGGTATGGATTGTGCCCGAGTGGTTACTCATGGATGCCAGTTGTTTTGGCTTGCCCTCAAGTTCGGGAGTTCCGGTGCCGTAAATAGCATCTGTTGACCAGATTCGCACGTATCCATCTAAAGCAAACCAAGAGCCTTGATGTCAGCGAGAATTCTCTCGGCGGCGCATGATCTTTGTGACCTCCACCTCAAAAGCAAAAAAAAGGGTCGAGCTCACCTCCAGCAGCTGTGACTAGTCGCTTCCCATCTGGTGAGACATCACAGCTGTAAACCTCGAAATCCTTACGTTCACCTGTATCAGAGCAACTCCATTAGTAAATTTGGCCCTTTCATGGGATTATTTGGTCCTATTCTCGTGAAGCACTGTGTCTCCGTCCCAACGGTGTCGAGCAAAGAAAAACCAGGGCGATCAAGCTCTGTACCTCCATGGGTAAGCCAAACCGGCTTGATAATATGCATCGTGCCAGTCCCAGAGCAATGTCACGGTTACTCGCTTATTCCTCAAAAGATTTAAGTGGTCGTGTCTCGAGATAAGATCGTGCAACACGTATCAGCACGAATGTGCGCGGAGCGTGGGTAAGGAGGGGAGCGCGGCGTGTCGAGTAGCTGGTTTTTGGGGGTAATTATATGAGTTTGACGAGGGACATTGCAAGAGCCAAAAAAAACGGATTCCTCGACAAGATTCAAAGAAAAAAAAGAATATAAAGCTCAGGCACAGATGAGGGATGAGACCGGAGATTAAAAGGGCGCGAATCCAAAAGTCGCGATCTCCAGATTTGCCTGGTCCGAGCTCCCGCGTTGATAGTCTTTTGAACTGCACTGCAAGGGCTAGCAACTAGCTCGCACTTGCTTTCTTTAGGGGATCATTATCATTTTATATATTTGATTTTATAATTGTCTGCTTACTGGTTTCACCAAACAAAGTGTTACAGAGCAAACGTGGTTTTATACGAGAAAAGTATGGCCTGGTATAACTATACATGGACAACGTCTCTAATGAACGATTATAGTACGAAATGCAAAGATCAGATGCTCCTTGGGCACCATTATATCTTACTTTTTGATTCAATTACAGAGTTTCATGTTAGGGTCTCGGTGTTGTTGAGCTTCATATCTTGGCGAAGGAGGGGTGAAACATCTAGATATCTCTATGCTAACAAAATCAAACAATACAGACTAAAGCTTCCGGAAAAGAGCCTCTGGAAGAATAGGTCACGGTTTTCTTTTGGAAAACTACATCGATCTATGTGAACATTGAGTGATCGAACATTCTCTACTAGCTATGCTTAATACGACTACATCAACACACATATTTTTTTACAAAAAAAAGCAGTAAAGTTTCATCGGTTGTTCATATAACTAAGGTCTTCATGATACATCAATCACTTGCCGACATTATGACATAAAAATTCATTTCTTGTCGGATCCTCCAGTGGGAGCAGTGTAGGTCGAGCTTCCCAACCCGCTGTTATAGTAGGAGCTTCCATTGGGGTTAGAGTAGTAGTAAGAGCCATTGCTGGAGAAAACAGTCAGAATATACTGTTTCCAATCACTGCATATGTATAGCACCTTCGTTCGAACCAAATACATACGTGTTGGAGTAGTGGTAGCTGTTCGAGTTAGACGCGCTGTCGCCGTAGTCGCGAGAGCAATAGTGGTTGCCCTGATTTGATTTTTGTCAGTGTCATATTGATGATGGCCTGGCATTCATCAAGGATAGATGCATATATGGTGTTGTTGGTGTCATAGAGGAAATTAGGAGGGAGCATACCTGGCTGTTGGTGCCGGAGCTCTTAGTAGTGTATCCCTGTCCGGAGCTAGACATGATAAGTGATTTTGTGGGTGATTTTCAGGTTTTCTTATTGCTTGGAGATGAAGTGCAGAGAATACAAGAGGATTAAGAGAAAAAGAGGGAGAGGTAACTAGTCAGGGTGGCCCGAAGAGCTGTATCTGCACCTCTATCACACACCAATGCACCGGCAGTTGACTGTCACACTTCATTTGTATATATAGGTGCAGAGAATAAACTACAAATTATCGAATAAGGTCATAGAGGCTGGAAGTGGCGGCACCCACGATGACTTCACTGCTGATCTATTCGTGCCGCTTCCCCCCCACCTCGAAAATGAGTATGTGATGTATCGACCACCACTTAATCTAACAGACGATATATTTAATTAACTAGAAGTGGGGGAAAGATATAACATAGCTATACTACGAATTAGTTTCAAGTCTACAAGAGACATGCGGATCAGACTAACAGGTCATGTCTTATACTACACATATCCCGAAGCTACGGATATTAACTTTAAATGTGAACTGGCATGAATCATCTTATTCGTCTAACCAATGCAATAGAATATTCACAGTTATCAAAACAAAGGCCATGTTCTTTGAGACCATCCTATTGAGCAGAGTCTGTATATCTACCCTCAAGATAGATCATGTCTAACCTCCTGGCCTAATTCAGCAGTTTAATCAAAGAAAACAGAACCCAATCAACACAATTTGACTACTCGCGACAATCCAAGATAAAAGCCAAGTCATCACGGATTGCCTCCAACTGACCAGCAACTATGTAGTTCATATCACGATAGATAGTGGTTGACTCTCTAAGGCAAGTCAGTGACCTAACCAAAGCAGGCAGGATCTTTGCGCGACAAAACTGTTGGAATTCACCAACGAAATACCCAGGCGGGCTAATCAGGACAGTGGGACACATCGGGGACTTCCTGGCCATAGTCTCAGCGACATGTCCGAGGATCTCCAGCTGAACGATCAGATCACAAATCACTTGAATGGTACCTGCGCGGCGATCTTCCATATTATGGAGTGAGCAAGCCTCCCTTTCTAGAGCTTGCTGGAAGAGCTCGCATTCACTCTCGAAATGCCGTTCATAAGTCAGGTGGCTGGGTTTGGCAAGTGACATTGTCGTGGTGAGAGTAAGGCAGGGGTTTGGATGGTCCGGAGATGTGTGTGAACATCCAAGACTTTTGAACAGTGGGTGAGAGATAGGAAGAAAGATTCGATCAGGTGGAAACCCCCAGGCTTTTATTGTCATCAGGATTAGGACTGTCTTGCTTAGACAAACAGGTATGTGTACAAAGACGCACAAAGCTCTTAAAACAAGGCTCTTCATTCGTTGTCAAAACTCCCTCATTGTGGTCTTTGTTCAGTGGTCTTGCTTTTTTTCCTTCGCATCGAACATCCAGATCATAAATATATCAACAAGTATTATAAATACCCCTATGCTAATTTAAACCAGTGACACGCAAGATACTCATCGATATGGTGCCTTCAAAGCAGTCCATTCCAACCATCACTCCAGACACACCCCCAACAATTTCCACCCCCGCACGACGATACGGCAGGATTCAAGACTCAGGAGCTATCCGACAACGATGGCTTGAAGACCCCACAGACCCAACATGCAAAATCCAACCTAGTACACTAACCGTCGACGACCTCATAACAGCACACTGGTACATCCGTACTACCAAGGGTAATATCCCATTCCAAGTTTCTCGCAACGCCTTCGCGCTAGGATATGCCAATGAGGCAATCTACAACGAGACAGTAACGCAAAATTTAGCTAAGGGTAATCTCGGGGTAGTTGGCTGCGAGAACATTTACGACATCCTAGTTGGAAAGGGACTAGTTATCGCCGAGGGGATATTCAGAATCGACGGGCCTCAGTTTTCACAGATTGCCCGAGCTCGTATGCAGGAGATTGCTGATCCCCAAAGTCTACGACACTTCTACGTTTGTGATATTGTCAATATGCATACTAGAAAGTTTGTGCAGAATGTTCTGTATTCTCCACGCAATGGTCTCACTTGGCCTCCGGTTTGTCGAGATCCGCGGATATGGGAGTACAATACTCCTGAGTACCAGGGTCTTCTGGGTACGCGCATTGGAAAGTGTGCAGTTTATTTGGTTTTGGAGATCTTTCCCAGAGGTACGTACTATATTGCTAGGATTGTGACGTGGGATCAGAGTTGCTCGCTTGAGATCAGGTTTGATATTGAACCTATTCCTGTATCGGGCTGTGCTGGTAGCTTCTTATAGATGTTGACAATACACTTGTTTTAGTGGCCACCATCCCCATTGTAATGGTCGATGGTGAATTTAGTAGATATCCTTTTGAAGAAGAGACGAAGTAAATATAGCATTATACCAGTGATAAAATCAAAGAGCTAATCTGACACAATTGATATTCGATATCTCACAGCGGGCGTACAACTCCCTAAAAGAAATATAAGATATTGATACTTGTACATTGAGATATTCTCCTTCCTCTTAGGCTCTCTAATCAACAACAATCCCTTTATGTACACATATAGGAACCAATATGGCGAATGCGATGCCACATGCACAGCAAAGCTCGTGCGTTTTAGAAGACTCCTAAACAAATGCCGGGAAACAATGGGAAGAGAACGGGCAGCAAGAGTGGGAAAAGTGAAAAATGGAGATGGGAAGTGGTGGATACATATGAGGAGCCCGATTCAAGAAGGATGTGGAAGAGCGGAGTGACATGTCAGAACAAAAAGGAGAAAGGTTGGAGGAAATAAAAGTCACATCAGGAGAGGAGTCGTCGTTCGCATATCGGCTGGGTGAAGTACAGATGCCTATTTCTTATGTTCGTTGGCGGCCACCTCAAATCCCTCCTGCGCAGTCTTCGAGGCGATGTCCTGCTCAGCCTGTTCCCCAAAGAATGTCGGCGCCTGGCTGCTTTGCGATGTCTCCGATGACCGAGAGTTGTCTTCGACCCCAAGAGACTTCTTTGCCAAACCTCGAGCCTGTGTCTCGCTAACTTTTCCATAAACAGCCATGGCATTGGCGATCATGCCACCCATATCTCCGACATTTCCAGGAACAACAACAGCTGTACCCTCGCGTGCCAAGTTCGACCAAGCCGAAACGTATTTCTCGGCAACGCTGAGACTAATAGCGTTGTGAGCATTATCGCCACCCTCCTCAATGGCCCGGGCAACGGCGTCAATGCCAAGTGCGGTAGCCTCGGCCTTAAGCTTGATAGCCTCAGCTTCACCGGAGGCGTGGTTGACCTTCTCAGAGCGCAGAGCCTCAGAAGCCAAAATAACGGACTGCTTGCGACCCTCGGCAATGTTGATCGCACTCTGGCGTTGACCTTCAGACTCCAGGATCTCAGCTCGCTTGGAGCGCTCAGCAGTAACCTGGCGGTGCATGGCAGCAACGACGGCTTCCGGCGCATGGATATCCCTAATCTCATATCGGAGACAAACGACACCCCATTCCTGGGCGGCCTCGTTGATAGCCTTGGTGATGTTTGTATTGAGATTGGCGCGTTCCTTAAGAACGTGATCGAGTGTCAACTGACCGATTTCGGAACGCATAGTCGTCTGCGCGAGTTGGGAAATAGCGTATTCTGCATCCTCGACTCCGTAGCTACAATTGACTGATGTATTAGCGATTGCTTTGTTCCGACTAGTCCAATTCCACACAATACCCAAGAACGCGCCATAAAATCACTTACCTTGCCTTGTACGCATCGAAAACACGTGTATATAGCACACCGTCCAGCTCCAGGGTGACATTATCCGCCGTAATTGCGTTCTGGCTGGGGATCTCAATAGCCGCCTCCTTCAAGCTCTTCACGTAGGCAATTCGGTCCAAGAACGGCACAAGGATCGCAAGACCAGGTTTTAGAATTCGGTCGAACTTTCCCATACGCTCGACGATCCATGCTGTCTGTTGTGGGACGAACCGCACAACGGTGTTCGCGGGGAGGGTCTGTCGGTTGGAGAAATAGGTAGTGGGTCCCTCGTTGTATGAGCCGCCATTTTTGAAGCTGTTGAAAAGAGACTCTGGGGCGAGATACTGAGGAGAATTTGACAGCGTCCGTCGTTGAATCTGGGTGAAGGGTGTGGCGCTGACTGTGGAGGTTCGTATGAGACGTTGAGGAAGGAGTTTCTGGCCACGGGGCCGGAGTAGCCGTGACGTTTGCCGGGATGCGCCCTCCATCTTGATGAAGAGGTGAGTTTAGATGCAAAGAGGTTTAAATGAAAAGAAGAACAGTGGATTGGACGTGTAGAACAGAGCTAGAGAGGGGAAAGGTAGCTATTAGAGCCGGATCGGGACTGAATTATCTCCGTTTGGATTGCAAGATCTTGTTGCCTGAGGCATGAATGATCGACCTCGTTCCATCGGATGCGACTTACTTTTACTTCCAACCTTGGAGGGTTTACATAGATGACTCATTTGTGTAGTTTAGCACACATCTTACAATTAACATTCTCCAGATGTCTTAGAGAAGATGTTCAATACCATGGAGCACATAGTATGCATATCAATCATATCAATCATCATATTACTCCACAAAGACCTAAACAGCCCGGTTTATGCAAATAACAAACAGAAAACAAAATTATCCTTGCAGGAACCCCAGCAAGGAAAAGAGAAGCACTGAATGGATCAATCCACTTCGGAAGAGTCGTCCAAAGGAGAACTATGTAGACCGAATGGACATCCAGGAAAGAGATCGGCAATGTAGATATGCTAGATTCATTTTCTCCGATTGGCACGATGAACGAAACTCGAGAAACACACAGATAACCTCAGACAAGACTCTTCAAGACATGTGCTTTTTTCTGGGTTATTGCCATCTCATACTTGTTAAGACCTAGAGCCGATGAAAGGCCTGGATCGGAAATTGACTGGATAAAGGAAGGCCACAATCTCAGGGGGGAAACAAGAAAAGTAGTGGAAATATCTATGTCAAGGGTGGAAAAACGAATTTTGGGGGCCAGGCACACCGTAGTGGCAGGCAAAGAAATAAGACTGCCAGTAAAATCATGCCCGGACGCCAGAACGTTGAGTACCTCCCATGACTGAAAAGCAATCAAAATTAAACAGAAAAAGTAGGAGATGAGAGAGAACTCCGAAGCTTCGAGTTGACCGAGAAGCCAGACCGCGTTATTGAAATGAAGGGGTCACTTGGAACTCTAGAAGAAAAGTTGGCGAATATGCATGCAAAAAAAAAACCATTTTGAACAAAAAAAAAAGGATAATGTTGGCCACGAAAAGATGAACAAGCAGCAGGAAATAGAATTGTCGCAAAGAAGCAAAGTTCAGAAAGGAAATGCAAAAAAGGGCTCATGATAACTTTTCTCTGGCCTGCTTGCCGTGCTGGGTATTGAAATATTTGCAGATCTTTCCCCAGTTGTGTAATTTCATCTTTCCACTGGCAATGGTTTCATGGATCGTATTGGAGACGAGGGTGTGATAGTGCGATGTTTGATCGTATGAGAGATGAACCAAGTCGTACATCACGAGGTCAGGAATGGGGCGACGGTGAAGTAGGCATTTCCGATAAAATTCCATGAGCTCGATGAAACCGTTGTCAATGTGTCGAGTCAAAAGATCATCAAGGGCAGAACGCCTAAATTCATTGTACAGATGCGAATTGAAATTTTTTGTCAAGCTGGACGACCAGGTTTGGTAAGGCTGGGCCATTCCCAAGCTATACCTTCTTGCCACGGGTCGGTCTTGGCCATCGAAAGTTTCTTGGTGAGACATATTGAAAGTTTTTGGGATATAATTTGACGTTTCTGTGGAAGAACAGCCTTTCCCATTTGACTTGGGCGTCGGTTGATGCGCTTCGGCAAAAGACTTGTTGATCGACCAATCAGCATCGCCGATTTGGTGTTGGGAGAAATCTGCGTCGAAACTGTTCATACGGTCAGTCAGTACCCCACATAGGATAGGTCTTCAAGTAAAGAGATTAGCATACCTCACTGGGGCCACCGGTTCCAAATCAGAGGGGTAAGGAGGTTCGGACTGCGAATCTAATCCACGCGCTGAGGTAGAAGTGTCAACAAATGAATGGTCCACGGGAAAAGACGAAGACGACGAAAAAAGCGATGTTGTCGAAGCATCAGGGGAGACGGGGGGGTTCCAGGGGTTTCCTACATTGGCAATCTCGTTCACTGCGGTGGGTAGCAATGAGGGCATGAATTCCGGGGCGGTAGATGAAAGTGAAGTCTTGACATCATGAGCGGCACCGTTGGGGACGAACTGAGGAGCGGATCCGTTGATAACGGTCTCGTTGCTGTGAACAGGGGTGTTCTCGTCAGTCTTGCTAGCAGGGGCGGCACCGTCATGCTGGGCGGCAGGTTCGCGCTGGTCCACGGGGAGGACCCATTGTTGCCACTTGTCTCTGGGGCGCAGGCGGTCAACGCCATCCTCGCCAGTTTGGCACTCAACGTTGCGGAGCTGACGGGACACGTGACGGAGGAGCTCAAAGTCCTCAGTAAGAGACTTGACACGCTTGAAGCTGGCAAGGACGTTCAGAGGCACGAAGCCTTGAGAATCCATCTGCTTACGAAGGAACATGTCCTTGCACATGTTGTCGACGGAGAAGTAGTACTCCAATTGCATGGAGAGCATGTTCATGAGCGAGAAAGGCTCGACGTATTGCTGCTGGTAGGGAACGGCGCTCATCGGGGCAGCTGGGTAGCCATACATCGCGTTGATATCACCTGGGAAAGGATAAACAACACCGTACATATTTGCGGGAGTGGGCAAAGAGGGCGATCGGAGGGGCATACGGTTTCCTTGTTGAGATCCATTGGGGAGACCATGCTGCTGCGAGCGCTGGCGATCGTTGAAACCAAACTTGGGCGCACCGAATGAGTTGTTGGACATGGACGCATTGAACTGGGCGTTCTGACCGCCGAAATTGTTGTAAGCGCCACCACGGCCGCGGTTAGATCCACGGCCTCCACGCTCAGATCGGAACTCTCCGCGTTCGCGGTTGAATTCGGTGAAACCGGCAGGGTCGGCAGACTTCGATCCGGCCTCGAAGCGACCGCTCCGGGCAGCAGCCTGCGAGTCAACGGCTAAGTTGCCACCCTTCTGGTTGCGGTCACCTGCGCGGGCATCCTGGTTTCTTCCGAAAGCCTTACCCTCACGCTGAGAGCGGGGAACGTTCTCTCCGCCATTCACCTGTTTATTCTCCTCTCCGTTGCGGGCTCCACGGCCACGCTCGGGTGCCTGGGAAGCCTTGCGTGCATCAGCTGCAGCACTAGCGTCAGCGCTAGGGGACCGTCTCGACTGTGCGGGGAGAGAGGCGGCACGTCCAGTGCCAGACTCGTGGCGTCCGCGATCTCCAGAGGCAGGCTTTGCGCCTTGGGCGGCCTGTCCAGAGGCAGCCTTGTCAGTGGTAGAGGCTCCATTACCGTGAGCTCCACGGCCACTGTCCCGGCCACCGCGAGTGGCGCGTCTACCTCCACGGCCACCGGCAGATGGGAGCGGGGTGTTGAAAACAGCAGTGGGGACGTAAGGAACGGGAGTCCACTTTTCCTTTCCATGGGGTCTGATGACGGGGCTCTTATCAGTCTTCTCCTGAACCTTCTTCTTCTCTTCGCCAATCGCAAGTTGGGGAGTAGGCCAAGCAGTAGCGTCTTCGACAGGGGGAACCGATCCGGCATCGCGTCCCTTTCCACCCTCGGTCTTCTTGCGGTCCTTGACACCTTCTTGTGCGCCATCGGCACCCTTCTTCTTAGAGCCAGCTTTGGAGTCATGCTGGGTCTCATCAACAGTCGAGGCGGCCTTGGAGGCGGCCTTGCTAGTGGAAGCGGACTTGGGAACAGCCTTGACCTTGGCGTCCTGGGCCTCTCGTCTCTGTTGCCAAATGTTGACCGAGGGGAGAGGAGCAGCCTTCAGCTCCTTGGGTGGTGATGCGATTTTCTCGGAATCCTCGGACTTTTCAGTAGACTTCTCTGCGGCACCTTCGGCCTTCTCGGTTCCCTCACTGGGAGCCTGCTTCTCAGCGGTAGCCTCTGCGGTGCTGTTGGAAGTATTTGAGTCATCATCCTTTGACTTGCGCGACTTTGAGCCTGTGCGAACGCTCGGGCTTGATGTTCGAGAGTGAATAGCCTTTGTCTTGGCGGCATGCTTGTTGGTGACAGTGGTGAAATCATCATCATCCTTGCTCTCCTCTGCTGCTACCTCCGGTTGTTGGGCGGGCTCAGACTCAGTGGGGGCTGGTGCGTCATCCGTTGTAGTCTCAACGGCGGTCTGCTCCTCCGGTTTGGAGTCGATCTTCTCGGATTCTGAGGGGGTCTTGGACGGGGTCGGTGTCCCGGAGACGCCCTTGGCGGCTTGTGCGTACGAAAACGTAGACATGTCGGATTGAGAGCTTACTGTAGCTCTGATCGAGTGTGGGTGAAAAAAAGTTGAGGTGCGGGATATTTTACCCGGACGACCTTGGGGGCTCTGGATATCAGTCTGCGCCTAGGGCGAGATAGCACCTGCGCAAGTGGAAATCAAGAAAGGGAAAATTCCAGCTTTTTGTAACCCCACTAATCTTCAGCTTCCTGTATTTCCAGAGAGGCTCTCAATTGTGTGTCGGAAGGACGATTTCGTGTGCGTAGCGAGACGAAGGACCACGGGGGTATCGGGTCGCAAGGGCAATCGAAAGAGTTTGTATCTGCTAGGAGGATCGTCTAGACCACAAATCGCATTGATAAATGGGCCGTCGATTTCTCGGTATGAAGTGATCTCAACACCCGTTGCTTGTGAGCACACAGGTTGTCAAAGAACAAAGAGAAAGTTGAAGTGTAAGGGAGAAAAAAAATCCCACCGAAGACGCTACGAAGGCGCTGCCTTGTCGACGTCGTCAGGCTAGAAAGGGTTGAAAGGGCTGAGTGCAAGTCGGATGCACGGGAACGTTGTGTAATTCCAGGCTCGATTCTTGAGGCGAAGCAGATGAATTCGGGGTGTCCCTTGGAAAAACGGCGATTGAGAAAACGGGAAGTATCGGTTCTCTCTGAGACGGAGAGGTACCGAAAAGGAAGTCAAAGGAAGGGAGAAAAACAGCCCGGAGAAATGTAGGAGAGAGAAGAGAGAGAGACAAAATTATTTGGTTCAGGGCAGAACTGGTAGCGGGGTTTTTTCTTTACACGTAATTAAAGGCACATTTTGTTTTTGTACTTTATTGTGGAATTTCGCATAAGGATTTTTTTTAACACTTTTGGTCTGATTCTTTATTATCTAATTCTTTATGTGTTCTACCTAGGTACCTTAGGAATGTCTAAGCTCCCTTATATCTAGGTCTCTCGGAAGGTACCAAGGCATATTCCCATATATATGGAGTAGTATATATGTACTCCGTACCAATATTATGCATTCCAGAATAAACACATTATGAGTCTCTGGTATACACTATCTTATACACACTACACCTATGTCCACTTCTGGTGTATTTCTATTGCCGAGGTCATTAATTTCGGTACTCCAAGTACTTCTTGTACCCTTTTTTATACATAGCACATGTTCTATGAAACTTAAAGAACCAGTTCAAAGCCATATATAATTGAGCCGCATGCTTCTTGAAGAGTATTGGCCCAATAACAATCACAGCTTAGGCGACCCATGATTAAAATAGCTGTCTAAGTGGCGATATTCAGGGTGAGGTCTCAAGCAACCAATGTCCAGCCAATTGGATAACACTATGGCGTTTCTTGTTCTAAAACTTCTATCAAAAGACCTTTTGCTTTGTAGATAGAGCTTCAATTCAAGTACCAACAATAGAGATCGTAGACAATACAACGGAATACCTATAATACTGATTTTCGGCTCATCGACTTGGGAAAGTAAAAAATACACTGCATCTGAACATCGCGGGGTCCACCGGAGCCCCTCCGGCCATTAGCGCACAATTGAAATATCTGACGTGGGAGTTTTTCTTTTGGTACCTTCTTAAATAGGATATCGTGGCAGTATTATATAGGTGCTATTATTATTAACTTTAGTACATACTACAGCCCAACTACCCAATTCAATGTTCTATGTAATCATAAACCCCATTAGAGACCGTTTGATTGTTCGGATATACGGGCCGATTGAAATTATCAGGGTAAGTGTAATACAAACCAATACATTCAAATCTTCAACGTTGGAAGATAAAAATAAATTACCTGGATCATTGTGCGAAAAGAATGTGATTTTGTATACTTCCAGCACGTGAATACCCCTACCCAACTGCTCCTGGCCTAGTACATACCAACACGATCACTCTTTTTTTATATTATAATCAGTATACCAATAAACCCAATTACACCAAACAACCCCGAATATAAACCATCCTAGTTCCCTTTTACCTAATAAATCAAAAAGTTGTGCTTTCGGCAGTGATTAGGGCTGAGGGAGGGCAAGCGGAAACCATCGGAATGGGAGAGTGGGTATGTAATCAGAATACGTCCGGGGCCGGGCGGGATGTATTATCCCTGAACCCTGCCTCAGGTGTCAGTGATCTATAGGATTTACCTAATATGGAGACGTCGATGTAAAAGAGGGATATCATTGTCTTTAAAAACTCCATATTCCATATCCATACCAACTAGAAAAGCACCATCTACCAATGTCGAACACTGACCAACACCTGTTCATGCGGATCCAGATCCATCGCGCCCAGTGGACCCGTCCCTAAGCCCAACCGCATGAGGACCTGCCAGACAAGCTTGCGTTTAAGATTCTCGCGTACGCAGATCTTTTCCAGGGCGTCGTGGCCATTGAAGTACTTGATGAAGATAGGCCAGTACTTCTTGTGCAAGGCCTGGTTATCATTGGGCGTGATATACGGGCTAGCATTTTCGTCTCCCTGGATGATTGGGTTGTCGGAGAATCGAGAGAGGATTTCGTCAAGCCAGCGGGACTCGAGTGGGGATGCGCGATGCGGAGAAAGGATGAAAGAGGATAGCCGGAGAGCTGTTGATTGATCGAGGAGTTTATGAGAAGAGCGCAGTTGGGCGTGTGCGTCGAGTCGATTGGGCGTGGGTGTTTCATCTCCGCTGCCGTGGCTATCGAGTGAAGAGGACGAGGAAGAATCCGCGTCGTTATTTTCATCGTTGGAGTCGCTGTCCTCATCGACCGAGATTGAGTTTGAGTTGCCCTTGGCCAGATATCGCTCGACTTCCTCCTTGCGCATCGCCATCTCCACGGCCATTTTGATTTCGGGCGAGACCTTGATGTGCGCAAAAGTGCGGAGCTGGGTGACCCAGCCACCGCGCAATAACCAGGCCAGAATAGTAAAGTATATCTCCTTGTGGTCTTTGCTGGGGATGAAGTTGCTATAAGGGCGAGGGGTACCACTGAGAGTGGAAAGCATTTTCGGTAAACTAGGGTATGTTGGGAATGCTGTCTGATACGCGATCGTAGCTATTTCAAGCTTGCTCAAGTCACAGTTTGGAGAGACGATGTATGTGTCTCGTTGGTGGATGGGAGGGATGGCGCGAGCACGACGCCAGTACACAAGATGACTTGACAGCATTTGAATATGGGATAGTGGGATTCCCGATGATACTGATATCTGTGCAAATGACTTGGTTGGCTTAGAGCATCGGATATAATGCGCAAGTGCGGGGGCAAGTGCTCCCCCGGACGCCTCGACATCCTTGACAATAGCGGCTTCGCTGTCTAACAGAAGTAGAGCAAAGTGCTTTGCCAGGACCTGGTGCGGTGTATTACTTTCATCTGCACTTGGATCGTCGATAGGGGTTGCACTGTCTGCTGTCGTGAGCCACAAACCTGGATATGCTTTATCCATAGGACCAGTAAGATATGGTGTAGAGGTCAAAGGTGGAATCTGGAGCGAGATGGAAACATCCGGGCTGAGCGATACGGATGCGATTTTGGATGCCGATATGCTACTATAGACTGTGTAGATAGCTCGAGCTAGAGAAGACTGAGATATCAATTCCGAGTAGAGATTATGTGTCGATGTTTCTGTCGAGTTTCATTGTCAGCTCCAACAGGATGGTTACTAGCAGAAAACATACTTGTCTCTCGTGCTCTTCTCCTTACTTGTAGAATATGTTGAGATTCCTTCCACACATAGTCAGTGCGAGCCTGTTCCCATTTAAGAGCCTTGGCGAATTTCTTGATGATATTCTCGTAGATTTCCTTCACACGCATGGAGTATTCCAGCAACGGAGGATCCACAACAAACACCACATTGAACATTGTCATATGGTCTTTGTCCTCTGGATCAAGCGGCTCATCTGGTTTCCCAGGCCGTCCGCTGGTCGACCCACGCTTGCTGTCTATTGGCGATGTCAGAGACTCCGCAATGGACGCGACACTAGCACCCAAATCAGGTGAAGTAACAAATTGCTCGTCCTTCTTCCCTTCCTCGGCACTCTCGTTGTGACCCAACTCCCCACCATCCCATTCAGGACGAGCCTTCTTCTGCTTCTTGCGTCGTTGCTTGCGCCACGAGCCATCCTCACGCACAAAGACCGGCCAACCAATAAGCGCCAAATCATTGATCCCAACCTCAAAACGTCGCTTGTGCCACGACCGAGACGGACTAAGCAGTTTCTCCCACACACTCCCAGGGACACCCAAAAGCGACTCCCAAGGCGGTCTAGAGCTCCCAGGACCATCATCAGGTCGATCAGACGCCGTCCCCGCATCGTCGTCAGGATCCAGGTCGGAGGCCGTAGCCCGTTTCCGAACCGACGAGCCACGTCCAGAGCCCAGTGACCCAGGGCGCTGGGGTTCACCGGCAGCAGGCGATGCCGCAGCGGGGAGATGATCATCGAGACCGAAATTGCTAGCGCGGCGACCCGCTAGCACGGAACTCCCACCAACATGGCTCTGGGTTTCCCGTTCATCCTCATCTTCGTCGGAGCTTGGGCCGCTCTCAGAGCTCGAGCTTGAGTCGGTATTCTTGGAGCGTGCGCGGGTGCGCGAGACGCGCCGGCCGCCCCTGGTGGTGGTTTTGATGCGGTTCTCGCTGAGGGGGTTCGGGGGGTAATGGAAGACGAGACGGGGGCCGGTGCGAGAGCGCACGATGAGGATGATTGCCACGAGGCACGGGTCTGGTGGCCGGGCGATCGATGACATTTGGTGGCTCGGGGCTCCGTGAAGGAGTTGGAGATTGAAAGAGAATGGCTGGGCGGGAACGGCTTCCCATGCGGGGAACCACATAGGACGAGAACCAACATGTCGCTATGATTCAGATTGGTATGATATTGGGAATTTCGATGCTAATTCATTTACACAGATTATATTTACTTATTTCGTGTGTTGAATAGGTACCAAATACATTTTCTTATGTGCAACGCCTTGAATAATGCCAGCACTATCCGAATATCACGGAATAGCGCCACTCTTCCATATCATACAATACCATGCAACGTCTCGCAGTCCTATATCACCTCTTCTGTTCTGGATTTGTTGCACCTGCTGCTGGTGTAGCTGGAGTCTGTTCTTTCCCATCTTTAAAGATCAACCCCAGGTTTTCGAAGTTATCAGGCGCCATAAGATTCCTAATCACACAAGTTGTCTGGATCAGCAATTTGCTCCGACATTCGTCACGAGCACCATTCCTCATCGAACTGTAATATCTGGCGTGTCCGTGTACTGGGCTGACCTACTTGTCCATTCGGCAGGAAAGGTATTCCTTGGCCAATTTGCGACACGCCTCATCGTTGGTGCCTCTGTTCATCTTGATACACTTCAGATACCCCGAGATGATGTGCTTGCATTCTCCTATGGCGTCCCAACTGGTGATTAGCTCTATTGTATTTGCTGGTCTTGCCGAGTTCCTTCAGGATATGGGATGTGTGGTTGGCGTACCTTCGTGATCAAGAGGAAAGCTACCACGCTCGGGTCTGCAGACGGATTCATTATGTTAGCAATTATGTAGAGCAAGGGATCCAATATCATTCTTTCACTGGACAACACGTTGCTGGCGCAAATATGGACCCTTGGGATCATGCAACTTACGGTGATGGCTTGTAGTTCACCGATCCACCGCCGGGGGCTCCGAAACTCATTTTCAGCAAAAATTGAGCGTATGTCCGCTCTGGATATCAATACAACAGGATTCTGGATTTGTACAGACGAGAAACTAGCTCAGTGAGGAGAGTATCAGTCGGCGAAAGCGAACCCAAACCTCCGAGAAACAAACATGGCAAACTAGACAAACACCAGTTCAGCCAATCACAGCTGCGGGATACGGTCGATGATGCTGAGATCACTTTGGCGTCTGGGGAATAAGACTCGGGCGCTCGGATATGGCTTTATTGATATGAAATAGGCTGTGTGGGGTTAGGCACGTTCTTTGATCATACGAGGCCTGTGCGGTTTGCTCATTTTGTTGGCTTTGTTGTAGAATTCCCCCCCCTCGGTGGGGAAGTATATATATCAAGTACCACTTCTCAACCCTGGATAAACTCAATCTTTTCCAACAATCCTCAGCTACATCACTTTGACTATACTCGTATTGACAACCGACTTAAACAAAGAAACACATTAAATCATGCCTATGTATGTGGATATTCATCAGCATCACCTTGCATCCCGACACAGCTATTAATCGGGTCTATAGGAACCTCGAAGGAAGTTGCCAATGCGGCGGCGTCGAATTTACTCTCCAGTCCCAAACACCAGTTCCCTACCAGCTATGCGCCTGCAGCATCTGCCGCAAAGTAGGCGGACATCTCGGTGCTGTGAACCTAGGCGGAATTGCCGATAGCCTTAATATCATCAAAGGCAAAGATCTGATCAAGTATGACCCATCCATACCCACTCACTGGCACCTTCGAGCAAAATATCCATGGAGAAACTATCATTTCATATAATAGAAAATGCAAATGATAATATTACCACCCACATATACTAACGTCATGACTAGGAAATACACTGCCATCAAAGACCGCGGCACACCGGACGAACTGCTATGCTCCTCCGAGCGGAACTTCTGCTCGAACTGCAGTACTATGTTGTGGCTTTGGGATCACCACTGGCCTGAACTGATTCATCCGTTTGCCTCTGCAATCGATACGGAGTTGCCCGTGCCCGACGAGATGGTGTGCATCATGAGTGGATCGAAGCCAGCTTGGGCGCGGTGGCCTGAAGGAAAGAAGAGTGTGCACGAGGTCTATGGTAAAGATAGCCTCGAAGAATGGCACAAGAAGCATGGTTTGTTTATCGAGTAGGGAGATAACGTGGATTAATCGAAAAAGTAGTCTCGGTCTTTGATGGGCGCAATGGAGGCAGGGAATGATTTACAGAGTGAGTCCGAGATTCAAGGGACAAGCCCGAAGATACGAATATGAAAGTGGTCAAAAAAAATAATTATTTGGTATTAAGCTATTATAAAATGCCAAGTGGCTCCTGTAATGCATATTAGCAATTGATCATATCACGAAATGAGTGAAATAATGGTAGTCAAGGAAAAGATCAGTTCTCCAAGGTGAAAATATTGTATCGACATGATAGTTCAGAGATAGAACAGTATATTGGTATTCATCATGCAATAGGACAGGGTATGGAAGCAGTGTAGACTCACGGTCAACAAGCCAAATGGTCTACTTGGGGGTATTCCTATTTGTTCACTTAGTCATGTCAGCAATGGCATTCAAGCAAAAAAGCAAGAGTCAAAAGCGAAATGAAGACATGGCATCTAAGTCAGGCTTCAGGTCAGTCAGCAAGAAATACGATTTAGCCGATCCATAGGAGCCACATACCTCATTAAATCAGATTTTTGTATAAATGTTCATTCCCGGACCGAAGTCCAAGTCCAACAGTGTGAATAACACATTCATCATGAAAAGTATGACCATGTCGAGGAAGGACAAGAGAGATGAGTGATGAATTACCTAGAATTCCTGTTAGAAATACTGGTCTCAACTTGTCGATGCGACATGAAATAATTGTAACAAGGGCAATGGGTCAGGTGACGAATTCTCAACAAGTAATCCACCTCCATACACCCACAGAGTTTGTACGCTCTGGTTTTGTTGGATGCGGGAGATGGGTACGTTATGTCCGCCCGTTCGTTCAAATTTCTTCATGCAAGGCAACAGCCGCAATGGAGGGATGGGATTGAATGCAAGTGTAATGTACCTGAGCGAGAGATTGTTAGTCAAGGATCACTCAATGAATGGCTTATAAAGAATGATGTTGTTGTGATGGGTCAGACAAGGCTGAAACTTAAAAGTATGACAGATTCAACATGGATCTTCTGCTTGAGGAATGCCTTTGCATGTCTATAATATAATCATCCCCAGGGGTTGGGATTGAGAGAGAGAAAAAGATTTCCCTTACCTTTTGAAAAAAATTGAAACCGAGCATTCGCAGCGCTGGGATTAACCTCAGGCTTTTAGCACAGCTGGAGTGTGTGCCATCATTAGACACAGTCCAAGCTGAGAATAGAACAAAAGAAAAAAGTGAGAGCTGGAGAATTCCGAGCGATGCAGAAGGAAAGAAAAAAATCTGCGGGTGGAGCTCGCTATATAAACTAAAGCGGTAAGCTACGGTAGACGCGTAGAACCTTTAGTGTTGTTTGTCTTGGCATCAAACATCGGCGAAATAGCTGGGCCGAGAGTTGAAGTGGGTATCGTGAAGGAGATCATATGTGTATGTGGGATGGCTAGTCAAAGAAGGTATGGTTGAAGACCCATGTAGTAATACATACTCCTGCGATGATGGAGACCACTTCGATTGCTTGCAATCCTTCCACCTAGTGCCTTCCATGTTTGATGATGCAAGTAGAATGGGGTGTGTGACTCTAGGCCTTTCGCATCGGTAGACTGGTATCACGACTGCTTACAGGATGCCGAAGAGCATGGGCCTTGAGCGTTGAGAAACCATAAAAGGTTGTTGAGCGAAGTGATCCTCGATACCTTACCCATGAACAACTTAACATCAACATAAAAGGACAGGGCCGATTGCAGGTGGAAACCCTCATCATGCAAGTGGTAGGCGCTCGAAAAAGGGTTCTCAGCGAGTGGTATCCTAACATGCTTGGTAGCATCTCGTAGCGTGGAGTTGCTGATGAGAACATATCAAAGGCAAGTTCGACGGTCAGACGCAGCTGCGTTGTCACGAACACAAGATAATTGTCAGCACTTGATTTCTGATCTAGCAAGTTGAAGCCTGTTTGTGTTTGGTGAGGTGTGCTTGGTGAGGTGTGTTTGTCCTTAAAGCTAGTAGATGGCAGGACACCACACAAAAACTGACCACCCATTGCTGGCATAATATTAGCACATCCAAGCCCCAGGCAGCTCACCAGTATTCTAGAATAAAAGCTAGCTGTGGTGAAAGCCTCAAGCTCGCCAATTGAATGAGTTTCATACTCCTAGGTTTCATTTTTTGCACTCGGCGATACTATGAGATACGGAAGACGTCATTTTCATGTCATCAACCCGAACCATAAATCCGAATTCGTCACCTTGACGTGTCTTGGATAATATAATATAGATAATGTCATCCTTCGATTTGCTCAGAATTTGAGCTGGAGATTTTTGACATCAATCAATACATGATGACCACAAAATGGAAGTTGAATACGGGAGCAGAGATCCCAGCCATTGGATTCGGCACCTGGCAGGATGAGGGTGAGCAGGAAGGTGCCGTAGTGGAGGCACTCAAGGCTGGATACCGTCACATTGACACCGCGCGTGTGTAAGTAGCCTTGTTTCCTGATTGATTCAATATAAAATACTCACTCTATACTAGCTATGGAACCGAAAAGGCTGTCGGCAGAGGTGTCAAGAAAAGCGGCGTCCCGCGCGAAGATATCTTCATCACAACCAAGCTATGGAACAACAAACACCATCCAGACGATGTGGCACCGGCTTTACAGCAATCATTGGACGATTTGGGAATGGACTACGTTGATTTATTCCTGATGCACTGGCCTGTGGCATGGAAAAGAGGCGAGGATCTCTTTCCTAAGAAGGATGGAAAGCCGGCCATGGAGAATATCGACATCGTCGACGTATGTTGCACTCTCATCTCTTGATCCGCGAGTTCAAGTGCGCTGACACCAAAGCAGACGTATGCAGCAATGGAACTGCTTCTGAAAACCGGCAAGGTGAGAGCAATCGGCGTCTCAAACTGCGACAAGTCGGAGATGGAGCGCCTGATCAAGAACAGTTCCATCGTTCCCGCTGTGCACCAGATGGAATGTCATCCATGGTTGCAGCAGCATGATTTCACAGCATGGCATCGAGAGAACGGTATCCATGTCACGCACTACTCGCCGTTTGGGAACCAGAACAGTCTCTATGGCGAGAAGGGGAAGGGCGGGCCCGCGAAGCTGATCGAGGAGCCTGTGTTGGCCGAGATAGGCAAGCAATACAACAAAACCGGTGCCCAGGTTGCTCTTGGTAAGTGTGATATACCTAAATTTAGTTTGTATGATGCTGACTGCAGTGTGCTTCTTTTACAGCTTGGGGAGTCTCGCAGGGCCACTCAGTGCTGCCTAAGTCCAAAACACCCGTGAGGATTAGGGCCAACTTGCAAGGAGACTTCAAGCTGAGCCCGGAGGACATGAAGAAGATTGAGAAACTCAACAGGAAGCTTCGTTTCAATGATAGCAGTGATGAGTTTGGCAGGGTCTTCTTCAATGATCTGGAGGGAAAGACCTGAGGTATACTGGTCGTGTTTGGGGACATTAAGAGATACACAGTTAATCCAAAAAAGAAAATCTTACCTAATGAAGGCAGACAGGTTGTGCTGTTGTCCTAAACTGCATTGAACCAAGCTTCTGATGTAGAACCTTAGGAGATCAGATCGAAGCTTAAAATCGATGCGTTGTGACGTCATATGCAGATAGAACGTCAATGCTGTAATTGTTTTTGGCATCTCTCACTACTTGAAAAACAACAACATACACTGGCTCAGAAAACGCGTCATGTTACCAGAAGCTCATGGATTTGCCTTGGTCACCCCTGCCTCACGAGGATTAGGGCTCGTCTTTGCACAACAGCTCCTGACCCGGACCGAGATCCCTGTGATCGCAACGGCACGTAAGAACTGCGACGAAGTCCAAGAACGATTGCTGTCAAGCAAGGGCATGCCTAAAGACGCAAAAGAGAGACTCCGGGTTCTCCAAGTCGATGTAACAGGTACAAAAACAACCATAATCCCGGAAATATATTGTTCTCAGTATTACAAGGCTAACCAGCTCTCTAGATGAGTCTACGATATCAGCAATGGCAGATACAATCCGGCAGGAATATCCAAACACACCACTAAGGTTAGGACTTACAATCCCCGGCATTTTGCATGCGGAAAAATCACCTAGTAAAATCGACTCTGCGAATGCGCTGGATAGCTTCAAAGTCAACTCCCTCGGCCCGTTGCTACTCATGAAGCACCTCTCCCCCTTCGTCCCATTGAAGATGTCACCAGAATTCCCGACAACAGAGGCTAGCTCTGCAATCGACTCACCAGGACCGCTGTTTTTGCCCTCGCATGCCATCTATGCAATGATGGCCGCTCGAGTCGGCTCAATATCCGACAATGCCTTGGGCGGGTGGTATTCCTACCGTGCAAGCAAGGCAGCTGTCTTCCAATTGGCCAAGACTTTTGATTTACACTTGCGCGCGAAGAGTGCGCAGAGGGCAATTGCTGTGGCATTGCACCCTGGGACTGTACACACGGATTTTACTAAGGACTATTGGGGAAGTAGGGAAATGCTGGAGCCGGCCCAGGCAGCTGAGAAGCTGTTGGAGGTTCTTGTGGGGTTGTCATCTGACGCCGAGGGAGGGAGAGGGAGGTGTTGGGATTGGAAAGGGAAGGAGATTTTGCCCTGAGGCGCTCAAATTCCCAGGTGTGATTTCTGTGAGCAAGATGTTTTCTTATTAGAACAGATTTGTTTTTTTTTGTTTTTAGAGGTTGAATAATCCTAATATGGTTCTGAATTGACCTCTACCTGTAATGAGGGACGTTCCCGTGAAACTCGGGACAGTCATAAATCCCCGATAAGTATTGTGTTTGCTGTTTGCCCAGCGGTTCCGAAAGAGGACAAGTAAGGATACCTATAACTCCTCTTTTAGGCTTTTACAGTGACGTTAACTTGAAGGCATATATCTCACTAGCCAAGCTGTGTAACAGCGCAATTCTACTTGGCGACCTATGCCTTTGACTTCCTCTCTTCCTCTACGTTCCTAAGAGGGGATTTTGTAACACTCTTATGCTTTCTTCTGCCTATGATTTTGGAGAATAACCTGCTTCTTCGGGTCTCTATAGGATTTGGAAGGCTTTGTATATAGCTGTTCCACGGGGCTTGAGAAGGACTGGTTGCAGCACTTTAGCGGGTACCGTGCTTACGGTCTTTTCCGAGAGTGAAATGTACCAATTTGTTGGAAAATGCTGTCTTTGTCGCCCATCACCTAGCATAACACGCAAATATCAGACAAAAATATTGTTTGATTACCGGCTGAAATTATTTTCTTGCAATCAAGTAGCGAAGAAGAGGTGTTGAAGTGAAGGGGATGGAAGTCGTGACGGTCCTCCACTGCGAGTTCTCGTAGAAAGGAACAGGTAAAATTTGTACACTAGACTTGGTACATTCTAAGTATGATGCTAGCATGGATACAAAGGTAACACATATGGGTACAAGCTACTCCAGTGCCCTGTAACTAGCTTTGCATCAAGCACTTTTTACCATTCTAAGCTTCGTACCCTGCCCATTCACATCGGGTTTACACGAGCCTAGGGAGATTCTATTGGAGGCGTCAGACGTGAGAGTGAGAAATGACCCCTAAATTGGAGGGCATCTAAGAAGGTGGGGTACAATATGAATGGATTGCCCTGTAAAGGTCAGCATGAGTCTAGCGGCTAGAACATCCTAGGAAGGAAAGCATCAGCGATAGAATTTTTCCCTTGAGTGCTATCAAGACATGGACCCATTCGTTGATCAAAGGGCTCCCATCAGTTTATAGTGGATATTATCTCCAGTGATGTCAATCCGCATGTCAACCCGCCTGTTTGAACTATGGTGCAGTCGGGTCTCGGTGTGATGGAGGTCCTGAGAAGATCATATTATCATTGTGGACGGGGCGTCAGCTAACAGGTACGTGATATCCCCCCGACCCTAGAAGCTTCCAATGCGGTTGATGGGATTAACCGGTTTGGCGGCGCAAAGTCTCTTGCATGATATGGGCACGATTGTAGCCCGTGTCTTTTCGGCCAAAACAGAGTTGTACCGTTCGTCAAAATATATATTGATGGAATTGGGTGAGAAAAGACAATGATAAATGTAGTCTGGCGTGAATGAGGGTTAGGAAGAATTCGTGGTGCCGGGCGTTTCGTTATTTATGGTGCAACTTATTAACTTGTTCCCGTTCCTGGCCTGGGGAGTGAAGGTTGGGGCCGATTGGAATTGGGGCCAAACATATTTAGAAACAGCCGCTCGTTTGGCCAAGAGTGAAATACTCCCAAATAGGATGACCGGCAAGTCATTATTGGTTGTCTAATGATGTCACTCAAGGCACCTATTGTTTCAATAGGAGAAATATACTGCGTGATCGTGGGGTAGTTGTACAACTACGTCTAGTTCGTAGTTCTGCTGTTTGTCACTCATCGAAGTTTCCGCGACCATTCTGCACGTTCTTTCCTCAAACACCAAAGACTCCAAAATTCATTCCTTTAAGAGCCCCCACGCTCCACCATCATGAATACCACCGTACAAGAAATTGCGTGTAAATCGGTTGAGCTCGATGGCTTCGGCTCCGCCACCAACGACGCTTGGTTCGACCAACACACTGCACCCATGGACGGCGAGGAAGAGACTGAGGTGCATCCCTATCAAGCTGCGGCCCTCAAAGCGTACCTAAAAGGCGACTCCAATCCATCCGAGACAGCTGCCATTATGGCCAAGCCTCATGACACCGAGAAGAAGACCGACCTGCGAGAATGCGTATTTGGCATAATCGAAGACGCGCTTTTTGAGCTGTCCGAAAGCCACACGCCCGCCCTCGTTGCCCTGATAAGGGAACTTAACCAGCTACAAGACGAAGAGGACGGTGAGCTAGTCTGGACAGGTCTCATGAGCTTTGGCCACTCATGGTCAGATGGATGGAAGCAGTGCCACTGGCGCAAAGCTTTGGCGACGCGGGACCCAGCTACAAGAGCAGAGAGGTGCGCGGCCCACGTGCACCAAGCTTTTGGGGAGGCTTCTTGTGTAATGGCTGCCCTAGGACCAAATTCTGAAGATGGTCTCCTGCCACTGAGCTGGGGCTATGAGTGCATCTCCGAGGCGCTCGAATGCCAAGATGCAGTGTGGGACTTTGAGGTACCTGCTGCGGCGGTTTGGATCAAGGTAGCCGGGGAAAGACTCAGAGAAGGCGCGAAGAAAGATGAGAAGTGCTGGGCGCTGAAGAGAGAGGGGAGGCTTTGGCCGGCGGGACCTATGAGCATGGATCGGTGGAACTTTTGGTTGAAAAGACTCAAGGAGATTGAGGGGACTGGCAAGGTCATCTTGAAAACGGCGTGAAGCCCTGCGGGATGATCAAGCCCAGGTTAAGGGGTAGTTGATGGCTTAGCCTGCGGCTTTCCAACAGGCCAGAAGACACATTGCGGGATTTCTCATTGTTATTTCTCCCAAGTAGCGCAGTAAAACGTAGCTCCACTGGCCATTGCAGGCGACCCTACAATCTCAGACACGGATGAAACGGTAGCCGGCTTCACATTCGGGGAGCTCAGAATTGTTAAGCCTTAATAGGGGCAAATCGATGGCTAGAAGGGGAATGCGCAATTGACCTTGTCATGGCCCCAAACCCACCGTAACATCAAGTATCAAACATCAGATATGGTGCTTCTAGGCCCCCACAAGAGCCTTGGGCTTTGCTATGGTCTAGGGGTAAGAACAATGTATTTATTCCCACATCAAGACTTAATGCGCATAGGGTACTTTTTTTTGGTCGTGGGTTGCCGTGGAGCTTCACCGGAACATGATAACGGATAACGATTTAGCCTGAAGTCCTATCAAGGTACAAAAGTCCTACCTAGGCTAACAGCGAAAAGATGGACCAATGGCTCGTGCATGGAATCAGCATCCTTTCCCCCTCAACTTAATTCCCAACCTATAAGGCAACATGGTGCAAATCCGTCCAGCCACGGATGCTGACCTCGGTGAAATTGTTGAACTCTCCATGCTTGCCTTTGATCCTAGCACCGACGCCATCACCCGCAGTCTCTTCCCGCCCCATCTCCAGACACCCGAGCGACCCGGCAGCGAGGCAATCCGAGAATGGAGCATTGCGCGGAAATCAGCCAGATTGCACGCTAAACGTTCTGTGATGATGGTCGCCATTGACGATGTCGGCAAGGTCGTGGGGTATTCGATGTGGTTCGCTCCCGTTGAAGGGAACGAGGAGGAGCTACCGCGACCCAAAAGGACCTTTGCTGGCATGGATCAGGCTGCATTTGCCGAACTGCGTGAGGTTATAATGGAGGATGAGCAGAGAATGTTTGGTGAGAAGGGGGCTGCTGACGTATGGAGTGAGTTAATGCTTTGTCAACGGAATGAGCAAACGAGCAGATATTCTGACAGTAGGGCTAGATCTTGACTCTCTCGGCGTTCATCCGCAGCATCAGAAAAGAGGCATTGGCAGAATGCTTCTAGACTGGGGCGTGCAACAGGCAGTAACACAAGAAAGAGATTGCTACTTGGTTGCGACACCAGCCGGAGTTGCACTCTATCGAGCAGCTGGGTTCGATTCTGTGAAGACGGTGGAGATCTTCGGCACCCCGCATGTGTCAATGAGGAAGCGCGCACTCTGAAGTAGACTGCAATGGTAGTGAGAGTTGGGGGTGTTCATTCTGTAGAGACCCCGAGGAAGAGATGGAGAGTGTATATAAACTCGGAAAATCGGAATCACCGTATAATATTCGTAACAGCCCTTCTTTTTTTGTAAATGCTAGGCATGTATTCTACAAACTACTTTACCAACCTACCATACTATATATGTAGTAGTTACGAGTAGTAGGTAGTGTGAGAACCTTTTAACCTGTACTTATTGTGAGAATGGAGTGAGAATCAACATTTGAGCCTCCAAAGTCCTTTTAATTCGAAACAAATATCTATTTCATTCTAGTCAAACCCCGAAATCTCAAGGGAAATATTCTTATAAGCTACATTTTCACCTGCTTAAGAGCTTCTTTCATACCAACATAAGGTTTTACTGACAGAATGGCATCACCTGCACTCTTTGTCGCAATCTTAGCTTGGGAAGCCCGCGAGCCCGTCTGAACCTCCGATGCCCGTGGCCGCCGGATGCTATCCCAGATTTGCAAGATGCTAGGGACGTTGTTACGATCGGAGGTGTTTTCAAATAGAACGTTGAGGCCCTCCGCGTCCTCGAAAGCCTGGTTGACACCTTGGGCTTGGTAAGGAACCATGGCATGAGCAGCATCACCGATCAAAACGGTTCGGCCCTTAATATATGTGGGCAAAGGCTCCTGGTCGCGGACTTGGAATAACGCAACTTGAGGGGTGCAACTGGTTGGCTTTTCGTCAGCAAACCCTAGCCCGATGGAGTATGCTAACCACCACTCACCTGAAGAGTCGTCTCAACCACTCGGGGAAGTCATGGATCTCCTCCAATAGCTCTAGCACACTTCCCTTGGCATTCCAGGAGTATTGAAGCTTATCTGGGCTTTTGAGGCTCGAGTTCGGGACCGCGCAGACGCAGTTCATAAGCTTGTATCCCCTGCAGGGATACATAATTACATTACGGTTGCCTTTATCTCCGGCAGCCATAAGTGCTACGAAAGTTCCGTCATCGTAGTTGTACATCGCTGGAATAGTTCCATGCGCCGCGACGGTGTCCATGACTATATCCATTGGAATGACAAATCGATACATCGAAAGACCGCACGGGGTAGGCTCTGGATGTGAAGCCGGGATGACGGCTCCGCGGACCTTGGAACGAATTCCATCCGCGCCTGGAAAGAGGTCAACCCAACTAAATCATCTTTGAGTTTCAGTTTCGTTACTTACCAATGACTAGATCTGCTTCGACAGAGGTTCCGTCTTCAAATTCAACAACACCAGTCTCCGGGTCAACTTTCACAATATGACAGCCATATAATACTTTGATGGCCTCTCCATCCCCATCCCCGGTGACTCTCCGTAATAACGCATCCTTGAGATCCTGTCGATATACAAGCCACAGACCAGCATCCTCATCCTGCCCACCACTAATTCGAGACTTGCTTATCTCCTTCTCGTGGATGTTGTATGTTCGGTACCCGGCGCCCACCACCCCGTGAATCTCTTTCCTGTCAATTCCAAGCTGTTTTGCAATGGATATGCCGTTAGGTCCAAGGCCGAGTCCCGCCGAAGTCTCCTGAGAGTCTGCATCACGGCGTTCGTAGACAGTGATATTGCAATGGCGGTTTTTTCGGAGGAATGCAGCAGCAGCGAGGCCGGCGATTCCACCACCTATGATGGCAACCCGAAGCTTGTCTGGGGTACTGTTAGTCATCTTAGCGGAGGTCAGGATTGCTTTGTCCTCTGCATGCAAATCAGCGAATCTTCAGGGACTTCCCAATATTTTGCTTATTTGTACCCCGCAGCTGAGCTTCCATTGATGTCCATGTGGGGCTTCCCGGCCCGGCCCGCATAAAATGGAACCGAGAAAAAATCTCTTCCATTGAAACGGGACACATTCTACCAAGGCTGTGCTGTGGGAAGAGTAAGAAGAGGCAAAAGGAAACTAGTAGGAAAGTGGAAAGGTAGTGGGCGATCTTGGACCGCCAGATCTATTTCAAATCCTAGATTGGTCCATATACTATGATGGTACATACTATAACCGTAACTAATCACTGTAATATTATCATTGTCAAGACAATTCTGCTAGTATGAAGTTCTATTGATCGTAGATTCTGTGCTCATCCAACTCGTTCAATGACCAGAAAGTCGGACGAAGGCTATCTGTACAGAGTTCGGAAGATCAGCTACTACCTACACCATACCCCTCACAGTGGTAGTATGCAGTAAACTTACCTAGTCATGACAGCAAATACGGCCGCCGCAAAAATCATCCCAGACGTACGCTGCCGGTGCTCTATCCAAGGGGCAAAGCAACTCTTTTGATATTCTAGTTGCAACTCACACGCATAGTTCTCGTGGTTCTGGTCCTTGAAAGGCCATTGCCTGTCGTGAAGACTTTTGAGACCACAGCATCAGAGTTTATCTTGGATTGACCGGATCGCGTGCGAATTCTTTGACTGGAAAAACTACTGCCATTTTTGATTCAGATTACAAGAGAGAGTTCTGTCAGGAAAGAGGCACGCAAGTGTTGCTGTGGCCACGATGGTCGATATAAATGTCTGAGCCTGATTAAATTTGCCAAGTATTGTCTCGTTGTTCAAACAGGCATAGAAGGTTCGCTGAATTTCCAGAATGAGTAATCTGATCGGGGGAACTACGGTGGCGATGGCTGGAACCCACGTCGTTAATGGACGATGCAATGCGGAGGTGCGAGCCCAAGATATCCTGCTCCGTGAGAAGGCTATTAGTCACTATTCTCATTGATTACACGCTGGTTAGAGATTGTTGAAGAACATAGTGACTCACCCCCCAAGGACCAAGGAGATGGCCCTTCCCTAGTGGCGAGGTTTATCAACAGTAGGGATCCGAAAAGAATATGATTATTCATGAATATTCGAGATTTTTTGCAAATATGAATAATATGAATTGAATAATATGAATATGAATAAGCCCTTTATTCCTATTCGCAATATTCATGAATATATGATTAATTCATATTTATTCATATAATAAGATACCATACATTACCATTCGTTTCATTACATCCGAATACATCAATGATTACATGCATGCACCACTGGAGATTTATGTCTGAGACTTTCCTCTCAATAGCATCAGCCATCGCATAGTCTCCGCGTTCAGACGGTGCCTTCGGAGGCCCAAGACATCTCGAGCATTGCTGAACTCGCGTTCAATCCCGACCTCTGCCGAGGGGATGGGTAGATAATCGCGAGCGGCTTTTGCCATGAGTGGAAAATTAAAGGCGTTAGCCTTCCACCACTTTAGGACCCATTCTGCGTCCGCATCGCCGATCATGTGGTGGGACCAGTTGACCGGCGGGGAATCCAAGTACTTATCAATATCCGACAAAGAGACCTCTTTGGATGGCTGGACTTTGCGCATGGACGGATTAGGTGTAGATGCCATGCTACTGTTTCCTGGTATCAGTATATCAAAAGGGTATCGACGGTGAGGCATAACATACCTTGAGCTACCTGAGCTGGGGTTAGAAACTGCTAGGGGACTTGAGGATAGGATGATGGTTGACAGGCCCTGTCAAGTTCGCGCTTTATATGCCCTTGTTGACGTGAAAAGTTGATAGATCTATTTTCTGTTTTCTGCAACGCGATATTGACGATTCTGAACGTAAACAAATGCAGCCAGGGTCATTGGAGGCTCTGGGTCGTGGGGCAAACGCGTTTTTACGTGCAATTTCTCAAGGCTACTTTGTGTACCCAGTTTGAAATGGATTGGAATAAAATCAGGGAATTAAGAACATCTATTCAGATAATTGCCTTAGATAATTCGCTATTGGGTTGACAGATATATATAATCTCAACGGATCTTCGTGGCCGGTGTCAAGTTTCTATGGACAGGCCTATGTGAATGACTATCATGTCTCAAAAAGATCCACTATGGTACATCAAGCTGATCAACTCTACATAAGCAGGTTGCACATTCCAGCATATGTTCGCAACGGAAATTCATACCCCAGCGTTGCTGATGAAGTGATGGTATTGTGAAATCGACCACTAAGCGCATTTCGGTAATACGATAACCGCTGTACCGGACAAAGTATTAATGCGGAGAAATCTCACAATATGAATAATATGAATGCGAATACGAATAATGCGTTTATTCGCGCGAATAAAAAATTCATATATTCATATTCGCAGCCCGCGAATATGAATATGTTGTATATTCGCATTCCTTTATTCCTTTCGGAACCCTAATCAACAGGGGTCATCGCCTGGCTGGAACTAATGTGGAAAAGTGTAATTGTATCTGTCTTGAAGAATATCATTTTGTAGTCTCAAAATAGATCCCTCAGCTGCGAGACATAAATATGATTACTACGCATGTGATACAGGAATATTGTCACTCCGGAGCTATTCTTATATGGTCAATTCTTGGCATCGAGGCACCTATTTTGGGATGCACTGTACATGCTTCTGGTTCTCTTAGGGAATGACCCAGTCTGCTTTCTCTCCGTATCTTGTCCCAGATATCACTAACTGCTCGAGAGACAGAAGTCCTTAGATGTCGAACGAAAAGTTACAAGTTCGATTGTTCTTTACATCTAGTACTTTGTTCACATTCTCCACACTCCCGGAACTGGGTAGCCTATCTCAGTTATATTTTGTACATAATAGATACATATATTTTAGGCGCCACATTGGGTCCGGTCTTTTTCCTCGACAAACATAGTGAAAAAAGCCCTGAAGTCGAGGACGCGTTGAGCGGGCTCAGGTGGGGGTGGGGCGATTAGATAATTCATTAACACGCGAACCCTGGAACGCGTCCAGTAGCGAATATAAATCCCCTCCCAATCCCTTTCTCCTTCCTTCTTTCCTCAAGAGTTCTCCCAACTATGCCTGCCTGGCCTCATCCACCAATCATCGGGTCACTGTATTTCCCCTGAGGCTCTTTAGACCTGCACGGGGAAGGAGTTATCTTACCCCCTATGTGATGTCACTGGTTTTGTTATCAGCACCATAGATGTGCTTCACTGGGATGGCGGCTGCAAAGCCCCTTCTGCAGACCCCTTCGGCTGGACAGTGGAATGTCCAGGAGGACCGTGTAAAGGAAGGCACGGGGAGAACCAGTTCCCAAAATGGTTCGAACCTGCTCACTGTTCTTTATGCCGAACAATCCGATTATAAATTGAAACGATGATCAACACCTCTTCGCTTTGTTAGAGTAACAATGTCGAGATACCCGAGGGCCAGCCGCAATGGCTCCTTATGGAACCACGTGCGAAACGTCATAATATGGTCCCGATACCCAGCGAGCACGGAGTCAGTCAATGTTTACACTTGCGGGTAATACCAAGTGGAAAGCTGGAACTGTCTGGGCTTGGATCCAAGTCCAGCACTCTGGGAAAAGAGTGAGAAATCCTTCTAGCTCGAGGCCGATGCATCACAGGTCGCAACCTTTTGCTGAAAGCCCGGCGGATACGTGACTGATCTGCTGAACTGGATATTCCTTTGAGGGATCGCAACCCTCGGCAGGTGTTCAATAATAAGGTAGTGATCTCCCGGTTTTTCATAATATCTTCTGGTCATTTCAGGAGGATTCTTTTTGTTTGAGGTCATGGCTGCTCTCTGGACGGTGAATCAAGTTCACCTCACCTCGGTGATGACCCTGATGACTGTTAGGATCTGCAGTTTATGGCCTCTTCAGCGTCCGTTGAGAACCATACTGGTTTTCGATGTACGCTGAAGGGGTCATAAAGCTGGAGCTTCGAATGTCACCGGGTCTCAACGAGACAGTACACTGCTACCATGTTCACAATTTGAAAAAAGAACCCCAACCACAGCTCTCGTTAGATTAATTACAATTCAATCAAGATCTTCTCCATTTCAATGACTCTATTCAACGTAGCCTTCTATGGTAAAGTTTGACTTGAGACAGTAAATCAACCTTCCTAACTTTCTGCAAAATTTTGTTTGAATAATTGATCCCTTGAATTCCATAGCGTTCTCTAAAGATCTAAGACAATCAGCTATGAAAGGGAACACCTGGCAGCAAGTGCGTACCTATGCTGACCATCTGGGTCACCGCGTGGTGCTTGAGGAGTACGTCGTGCCAGACTCAGTACCCGACTACCTGGTTCCTATCCAGGTTTATAGCCTTGTCCCCCTGGATGACGACCACGAAAAGCTACGAGAATACCTGATACAAACTTTCTAGAATGATAAGGTCCTGCCTATGTTTGAGATTTATTCATACCGCTCGCTCGACGCCTTCGTCTGTATTGAATATAACCGCCTCGAAATCGCTCGCCGTAAGCAGCAACACCGGCCAGGGATCAAAAATGCACTCCTACTGATTCCGACATTTGCCGGTCGTCACGAAAAGTCGATTCTTATAGGGTTTTGTGTCCTAATCCGGTCGCACAGCTATCGGCTGGGCGAAACCGACGAGGATAAGCTTGGATATTCAATACATTATCCATACGCTTTTTCTCAGTTCTATCCGCGATATAGTAGGGTCTACCATTTTGGAAAGCACAGTGCGTCTCTTCACAGCATCGATTGTCTCTCACCACCGGGCGACGAACAATCCCCTACAACACACCGCATGACGCCTCAATACAGCGACGCGTATTTTATCTATGTAGAAAAGTCGCCCTAGCTCCCATATCGCCTAATTACAGTTGTGCTCGATCGCGCCAAGTTTTTCTCCGAGGCCAGAGTTTATTTCTTTAAGGCATACTGGGATTCGACCGGAGATGTGGACCCCTACGCAGAGGATGACCCTGGTGATACGGAGGTTTCGCGTGGTGTGAACTTAGGTACTACTGCCGGACCGTTGGGGCTGGTGGTTCTTGACAGGTAACTTGGTTTTGCTAGGTGTTTACAATGTCTCAAATAGTTTTAGCATATTTAATTGTTTCTGAGCAAACTAAGCTCTATACGGGTAGGGTTATGATAGGAACTAGTTAGCATGTAAGGTAGTAAGCTATATGCATGAATCCGGAATTCAATCAATCAACAAGAGAAAACGACGCATATACCAGTAATAATATAAAAGTTTTAAAAGTAAAAAAGGTGACGGTCATATTATCACCTCGGGAACTTGAAGTGATCAGCTCCCGGAGCCTAGCCTGAGTTACTAGATCCTCCTGCTGTCCAGAGTGCTCCGTAAGTGCAGTCAAAACTCGTTAATTGGGAACAATAGCGTTTTCCAAACATGTCCCAATTAGGGGGATTCGTAGGCAAAAAAGGGGAGGTCAGGTCTTGTATGGCGGCGGCATTGAAGGTAGGCTACGTGACGGCGTATTGGGGTGTAAAAAACGGTGATATGGGAAATCTCAAAAGCCCAAGGGACCCGAAGTCCCCAAACCAAGTACGTTTGTGAAGGTCACTATCGCTACTCATCATTTTCATATTTGTCGTCATCACTGGTCTCAAGCAAAAATGGCATGTCTATTTTCATTGTTCTAAAAAAGATGGTTTATATAATGCAATGCAAGCCCAAACACCTGGTGTATCTAAATCTAATCAAAAATGCAAGCCTTCATAGAGTTGGGCTGAATATACTCGGACGCGTTGCGGAAGCTGGTGAAACCCCAACGAATCTGTCCAGCCATGGCAATCTCAACATCCAAGTCCTGAGCAAACTTCCAAGCAAGACCGGTATCACGCTGGAAGGCACGACCAACAAGAATGACATCAAGATCATCCTCATTCAGGATCTTCTCTCCCAAGTTTCCATTATTGATCATACCGACAGCAGCAACAAGCATCTTATCTCCAACAGCCTTCTTAACAGCCGCAGCGTGAGGAACCTGGAAAGCAGGGCCAGAGGTAATCTTCTGAGCAGAGTGCACACCACCAGTACTGATATCGATCAAATCAACACAACCCTGCGCAGCAAGCGCACGGGCAAACTCAACCGTATCCTCAAGCTTCCAGCGCTGCTCAGCTGGGATGCTCTCATCAAGCCAATCGGTAGCCGAGACACGCAGGAAAACGGGCACATCATCACCGACTGCGTCACGGGTCAACTGAGCGATCTCCAAGGACAGACGAATCCGGTTCTCGAAACTGCCACCGTAGTTATCGGTACGCTGATTGGCAGAGGGACTCAGGAACGATGAGAGGAGGTATCCATGAGCGTTGTGGATCTCGATGAAATCACATCCAGCAGCAATAGCACGCTTGACAGCAGCAACCCAAGCAGCCTTGACCTCGGCGATATCATCCTGGGTCATGGCAATGGGGATAGGATCTCCCTCGGCGAAGGGAATGGCACTAGGAGCCTTGACGTTATCAGTCCAACCGCCGACAGAGTTGTTGGCGACAACGCCGCCAAGCCAAGGCGCCACGGTGGAGGCCTTGCGGCCAGCGTGTGCGAGCTGGATACCGATTTTCTGGCCCTGGCTGTGTGCAAACTCGACGACTTGCTTGAGCGGCGCGATCTGGGAGTCTTTCCAGAGACCGACGCAGCCGGGAGTGATGCGGCCTTCGGGGACAACGCCCGTTGCTTCGATAATCATGTTTCCGGGTCCGCGCTGGGCGATGGCACCGTAGTGCGCCAGGTGCCAGGCGGTCATGTGGCCATCTTCGGCACTGTATTGGCACATGGGTGCAAGCTGGAGTATGGTTAGCTGTGTGATTATGCAAGATATTGGGGCGGGATTGCACATACACCCAGACGGTTTTGGAAAGTCACTCCTCTGACGGTGAGAGGCTTGAAGAGCTTGGGAATGGGCTTTCCGCTCGTTTGAGGATTGCGAGCTGTGCCTGCCGGGGGGCTCTGGGCAGGGGTGAAGTATGAGATGCCCACGGCGGGCTTAGCGGAGACGTCAGGCCAGGTCATTTTGATGGTATTCAGGTATGAATGTTATTATATGTGTGAATAATTATATCTTACAAGGGGAGACTGGCTTGATTTATGTATTGATCTCCTGTGGAGAAATTGAAGATTGATTTATCATCGGAAACTTTTGATATTCATTACCAAATGATTCTGAGGCAAATCAATCACGAAATATCCATGGAATTCAACATTCCACCCCAGAACGATCCCACTTTTGACAAATGGGTCCATTTGTCAGGGGGTAAAGCGCAAAGGGCCCTGAAGAAAAAAATATCAAAAGTCGCCGAGGGATCTCCACCCGGTTGAACTCGGTCCCGATCTCCCGATTCGGGATCCTCGGCTCAAAAATGATTACATAATGTCTTCGACAGGGCCAACGGAACTTCGGATTAAACTCTGATGTTTAAGCTTATTTCTACTCAAGTGCCTGTCAAGGGTGCTATAGGCCAGGATGGATCCATTATATATATGTGTATTGCATCATTTGATGGTTCAATTTATGCCAATATTCGTACCCATCTGGTGGTAGAATGGATGTAGAGAGTTCGCACCACTCCGAGTCTATAGCTGGCCATCGCAAGGCGTAGTACCTCTCCGGCACACTTGCAACGCTCCAGTTAATAATCACTGTGATTTTTCCGTCCCGAATCATGATACACTGTGATTTTTCCGTCCCGAATCATGATATTAGACCGATTCAAGTCGCCGTGAGTCAGTATTTTGACTTCTTCTTGGTTGGCCCCAGACACGAGGAGATCTTCTGTAAACAGAATATCCGTATCTGTCTCTTGTCTCTGTCTCTGTCTCTGTCTCGAGCTTGAGATTGGGCTGAGGCCCTTTCATAGTCTCCGCCATGCCTTCACTGACGGCTTTATGGCAAGCGAATGGCCCATATTTGTACACTTTGTTCTCCCATGGGCGTTGGAAAATGACCTCCTGGCATGGGTCGTTATCGGCAGTCCCGAAAAATGATTCCTTGATCTTTATCGAACTAATGTCACAATGACAAAAATAGCGGCAATCATGCCTAAGGCAAACAACTCGGAGTCCTCTGAGAATGCCATAACTGAAGGCCAAAGCATAAGCTGAAGTTTGTTCACGGCAGATCTGTGCGAGTGGATGATCCGATGAATAGAGCACCAGTTACTGCGGATGAAGTCATTGGGCTGAAGATCCCATTTTGCATCGTATCCTATCACCGAAATGTCGATTTCAATTTGACGACCATGCACGATATCGGGTGTCAAAAAGAGTCTCCAGAGGCCTCCTCGCCTGTCCGGGACTCCTTTTGCCCGCGTGATGGCAGTGGATTAGATTGAGAGACGATAAAAGCACAAATATATTCAGTGCACCTTGGACATACCCCAGAACCGAGTATTATGGCCGCCAAGAACGACACGGCTGCAATTTTCAAAGCTAGCAGAAGGCCTCTGCTGAAGCTGAATCGAAAAAATGTCCTTGGTAGGCCGATGCGCCATTTCGAGACCTAGTGGTCAATCGGTCACTGTTACTTCCCAACCCTTCGCACTACAAAAAAACAACGGGGATTTGTTACTCTGGATAACTTGTTTGGCGAGTTACCAATTTGTGATCTAACAAGTCGCAGTAGAAACTGGCGAGAAAAGACAATTTCACCAGACCCTTATCTATCGGCGTTGAATTGGTGTACACTCGACATCTCTCGTCAGACACAATGGCTACTGTTTGGGGCGCGGTACATATCCACAAGGCTGATATTAGATGGGCTGAAGGTGAGAAAATATTGTCGACGGGCTCACAACTCCACATGGAAATTAGATTTTCACTACGTTGGAGGAGGGTACCTTCATAGCCACAGATATGTTCGTCAAAAAGATGCTCTCACCACCCGAGTCAAGTGCGATTGGGATACTGAAATGACAAGGTCTGGGTCTACGATATGAAGATTCTACGCTTCATGCTCTGCAATGCCTGATGTGAGCACTTGTGCTTGTATCGAGTCGTAACTTATAGATGGCACCTCTTCGAGTATCCTCGATCGCATGAAATCGGGATTTCACCATATCGACATGTTGCTACTTAGATCATTGCCTCCCCTTTTTTTCTCCGTCCACGGTCAATTGGTATTCATTTATAATTCGTAGTAATTTACCATTGGAATGCGTCTTTTTTTTTCAAATATGGCACATCCCCGAATGTCACTTGAATCACCTGTGCCGCTGACAAAGTCCCCCGATGCTATCTCGGATTTAATCGAATAGGGATCCAATCGGATACCGAGGAAAAGACTCCACCTTACACTTCAGGACCAATTCGAGTTAGCGTTATCAAAATCCATACCATGGCGCGCGCTAATTGGTCCTCGGCAGCAATAGTCCTCGTGTGGATAGTATAAATAGACACAGTAAGTTCTAGAAGCAAATGGGGCTTGTAGATAACTCTGAATACATTCATGCCCCTTAATTTTTTGGGAGACAATTTTTTTTGTTTTAAAAGCCTAGGAAAATCTGTGTAGAAACGAAGACACCTTGTTTTGTGGTATTCTCAATATCCTCAGTCAAAACGCGCAAAAAGAAACCATCTATATAATATGCAACAGAACCACAACCATACAACTCAAAGGCATCAAGTTCGCTTCAATGTTTCCTGACAATGTCCATGACATTGAGGAGCTTTCCCCTGATGATCGTACCCTGTTTGCGCAGAAGTACCGAAAATATCTCCACCATATAGCACAAGCAGCAATATGGACCACCTGCATCTACTTTGCAGTCCGGCTGTTCTTCGCCTTGACGACCGCGGAGCGAACATGGAAGATGTGGGCGATGCTCGGTGTTGAGGGTCTATTTGCTCGTAAGTTGTCTTCCAATAAAAAACATTGAACAACTGCTGATTCTGCTAGACATATCCTTGAACCATGAACGCTTGTCGTTAGCCGCAACAACAAATCCACCGCATCAGACACTCTGCAAGAGACTGCGGAGCAACAAAAACCTGCCCAGAGTCGACGTCCTCGTAACATGCTGCGGAGAGCCAGTCGAAATCATCCTAGACACAGTCCGAGCAGCATGTGCGATGGACTACCCAGCTTCCCAGTTTCGAGTCCGACTTCTGGATGACGGAGCGTCAAGTGACCTACGTGACGAAATTGCAAAACTCGCTACGAAATGGACTCACCTATCCTATCACACCCGCGGCAAGCAATCGGGACAATCTTTCGCCAAAGCAGGCAATCTCAACTACGCCCTGTTCTCCCTGCAAACCGAAGACCCGCCAGAATTCTGCACAGTCGTCGATGCGGACTCAATCCTCATGCCAGAGTTTCTGCGCGCAACGCTGCCTCATCTGCTTGCCGACCCGGGGGCTGCATTACTGACCACGCGGCAGTATTTCTACAACCTACCCCGCGGCGATCCTCTCTCTCAGTCGCGGGAGTACTTCTACACGTGTGAGAATACTGAACTCAATCTTCTCGGTCATGCACTCGACGCAGGATCCGGTGCAGTCTTCCGTCGCGACGCGATTCTCGAAGCGGGTGGATATCCAACCTATTCCTTCTCGGAGGATTGGCAACTGTCACTAATTCTACGAGGGATGGGAAAACGCACGATGCAAGTACAAGAGGTTTTACAATTTGGTCTTGTTCCCACTTCTCTTGCTGGTCATCTCAAACAGCGGAATCGGTGGCACATTGGACATTCTCAGCAGATTTCTGTGTTGTTCTCTTCTGCCAATAAGGCAATTCCAAAGCATATCAGTTGGGATATTGCTCTTGGGGGGCTGTCTATTATGGCAGGTCTTGTTAGCTATTCGATCGGTTTTGTTGCTCTACCTTTTCTTCTTATCTCTGATGGTGGGTTTATTCCTGCTGGGTCGGTGTTGGAGGTCAAGTTTCAACTTGCTCTGACCATCGCGCATGTTGCATCGATATGGGCATATGATTGGGCTCGGAGTGCACATGCGGGTGTTCTATTTGAGCCTTTTGCACACGCAGAAAACAGTTGGCTTGCCCCTGGTGAGTTTGATTTCGAAATTCTATGTCCAGTGGAAGGTGAAAATCGACCCTAACATGTTGTGATAATAGCCCATTTGTACGCCGTTGTACGATTCCATTTACTCGGAAGCAAGCCTAAGGGATCCTTCGTTACCGGAAGCACTGCAAATTCGAGCGAGAACGCTACATCCATTTCGTCGTTCCAAAAGGCATACAGAGATACTCTTCAAAGCGGTGCTTGGCTGAACGTTTGTCTTTTTATTGCCACTCTCGGAGCTATGATCTTTGCTGCCTGGGAGGTTATCATCGGAGATGGGTCGACAATTCTCAAACTACTCACTACAATTGCCTGGCCGCCATTATTGCACTTGTTCCTTCTGGTGATCGTTAGCAATTGGGTACCCATTGCTCATCTTTTCAATCCTCCGACTTATTACTCCAGAGAGTCTAGGTTGCTCATCACAGAGAAGGGAATATCGTACCCACGAGAGGAAGTTGAAGGGGAACTTTGCTCTGAGAAATCATTTTTCGGCCTCTGCTGCTCCTTTTTGGTGCCAATTGTTCTTTCGGGAGCGCTTGTTGGTGTTTTGATATCATAGACATTGGCCACTTGGTTTTAGATTGCATATCATATCCTTGAACTTTGGGATGTAGACGAAGAAGCCAATGCTCTTGAACAAAACCAGCCTTGGAGTAGCTGACTTGGAGGACTGGGAAAGCAAATATCTATAACATAGCAAGATAGTAAACCTATTTGATGGGCTCGTTGCGAGATATTCAGTAGCCTTTGTGTTCATATCCTGAGACCACTTCTTATTAGTGTCCTCGCAGTGTGCTCGTTTGATTGTCGTAGTTCCCTATCACGTAGGCATCCTATATGATCTCTTCCTAGGTATCTTAAGATATCTTCTTTCATCTTCTAGCCAAAAAATCTGTATTCTATTTTCCCTAGTGATTCCGATATTTTTTGCACATTGATGGCGGTAACGAAGTGATACTCATGATACCTGGGGTGACTGACACTAGCTCATCGTCATTAGCGGTGTTCATATTCGCTTCATTTAGGCTGGCGGACTAAGACCATTTCGAATTAAGGCCCCACCTAATAAGGGAGGATATTTATGTTCGAGGCCACACCCACCACCCTCACTTGACTTCACCCTCAAGTTTGGGGAACATGTATATGTCTCGCTGGTCCAAGTATGCCCCAATCGATTTCCAGAGGCACTGATCTACCACAAACTTGGGATTGAGACCTGCAATTGTCGTGATATGGCGCGCCAGCGCCAGTCTCTCAGGGCTGTTACATTCAAAGTACTGTCTCTCATTCTTTGTTTCCTCGGAGGTGGCGGTGTATTAAGACATCATTTTTAACGAGCTGATAAACCCATCCCGTTTCCTCAAGTCGTTAAATTTTGCAAAAAGGTCCTGTTCAGGCGCAAGCGACCAAAAAAGCTTGGAGAAGTAATTATAATCTTGAATAGAATCCAGATTAACAAAGTGGCCAAATCTCCAAAGATCATTGCTGTTCTCGAAAGGAAGAGATACTTGAGAATTGAAGCCATTCCCTTCAACAAACCCTCCCATGAAGGAGACTATGTAATCGCGGCGCGGTGGATTCCGAGAATGGGGTAGTCCAGGATAGACGAGCAGCATTGACTTTGGAACAGACGATGTACAAGCCCAATCAATTATACAGGTCACATTCAGATCGTCATCCACAAACAAATTGCTGGCACTCAGGTCAGGATAAAACAATGGGAAGCCAGAGCTAGTGATTTGGTTCTCTCTGTCGGTTAGCAAGGGAACAAAATCCAAGATTGCAAGAGCAGGGGGTGTATAGTCGAGCCTATTTTTTGCGCTCTCGATCTTTGATCCTACGGTCACATAGTCATTCCAATTATCTGTAGCAGTATGACATTCAATGTAAGTATTGTATTTCTGTCGTGTAGGCACCGGTGCATGGAACATATGGTGCTCCATGGGAAGTTCTCTCGCATGTGCAAGCAAAGCAAAGGTCTGCGCTCGGTAGAATGATGTTGCATCGTCAAACGGCCCGAGTGGGATATCATCTTCATCAAAGTCATCATGGCCATGCCAAATAAGGGCCGGAGAAAGACACTTCCCTAGAATATAATCGTCTTCCAGTCGAAAAAGTGATCCGATCTGATCGAATCGTATATTCGAAAGGGAGGCGTGGATTTTGCCCAATTGTCTCATGGCCTTTTTCTTCAGATGCAGCGTCAAACATGACCTAGAGCCTTCATAAAAAGCATCATCCTTATCATCCCAACCGAACGAAGCAAGCGGTTTCCCATGTGCTTTGCTAGTTAGGGTATAGGGAACGCCAATCTCATTCTGACGAGTAGGACTGTTCAATGGTAAGCAAAATACTCGATTCACTCAGTAAATGAGATGTAGTCGAATCATACCAGAACGAAAATACTTCCTAGGACTGGGATATCACTTTTTTCACGCAGATAGTTTAGCGTCGCGGCCTTGCTTGCAAGCACTGTGCCTGTGCTCTCTTGAAGTACGAAATAGTCTTTGCGAGGAGAGCGGAATATGATTTTGGGATTGATCGCAACAGTAGCGGATTCCACATATTTCCTTTACAAGGGATAAAAGGGCAGGTAAATCAAACTCGGAATGACGAAATATATTGGCACGCGGCTGCTTGGGCATCTTGCATTGTAGGGTTAGATACACCAGAAGAAAGGGGCTTGGAAGAATCTGTAGATCTGTAGAAATGAGAGAAAATAGCACCAAGGCATCTACTCCATGAGCAAACAAAGAGGTCACGAGACGAGATAAGTCACGTTACGCCGTACGCTGGACCTCTCTTTCTTGGAAAAGCCGGAAGAATATTGCACCTTAATGGCGCCAAATGGGCACTGTTTATGATACTGGTAACCTAAGCTTAGAATAAAGCTATACGACAGATTTATCTCAACTTTGATTCCCGGTTGAAGAGGGTAGGGTGGGCATCAAGGAGAGGGAGGGACCAAGGGAAACCCGTATGCTAGTTTCCGTGGTCTTTCGGCAAAATTGCAAGTTATCTCTTGGAAAAATGATGGGAGTGCAAGGTCCAGCATGCGTATGAATATCCTCGCCGAAAGTTGACTAGGAATAACCGAGGATAGTTAAACAATGGGTACCTTTGGTAAGAATAGGATTAAGCAGTGTCACACCTTGACAAATTGCATACCTAGTTTGGATAGCGTCATATGCAAATGTCCTAGAGATGCGGAGTATAGTCATTATGCGCTAAGATCTCACACTGCGCATTCGAAGCTCAAAATTGAGAAATCGAACGAACGAGAGTGACGATCTTCTCCGCAATGCGGGGGATCGTCATCCCCCCTCCTCCAAGGTCCGTTCATGTTTGTTCAATCTGTTTCAAGATTCCTAGAAATGAGAGGTCCTAGCACTCATATGGTAATAAAATGATCGACCGATCTCGAACACCGAGGTATTGATTTTGATTCGCCCGTGAATCTGGGACTGACCGAGGCTGGAATTCCGTTCATGTGGTCCCGTAAGCAGTCAATGGATTAAACAAGACCACAGGATCAGCAGGCTCAAGTCTAAAACGCGAGTTGATTTCCTCAAATCGACTCTGCATAAAGCCATGTCTCCTACTGCTAACCCAGCGCCCGGGCACCTCGGCAACCTCACTCCTGACCAGGAAGGAAAGGTGATCGAATTTTGGATCATCATTTTAACCTCTGTTGCAACTGTGCTATCGGCTGTGTATGACGTCCCCATTCCAGAGGGACCCTCAAGCAACCTTTTTGCTGCTCTGGACAAGGTCAATGAGCCGACGGTGGAGGCTATTATTAGCGCATTGAACGGTGACACCGTCAATGGAGAGACCTCAAATGGAACTGCACCGGCGGAATCAAATAGCGAGACCAATGGGAAAACCATCACGGAGAGCAATCCCCACAATAAAGAGCAGAAATCACTCGACAAGGTGGACTCGCTCATGAATGAACAGGCCAAAGACACTATCATTTCGGAAATGGCCAATCGAAAGGTCACCCCGGCGCACTTTGCTTCCCTTTTCTCACGACTTCGAGAGCTAGGCGTGCATGAGGATGAAATCAAGTCCATGGAGCAGATTCTCTCTAGGCTGACGCCTCAGGAAATGTGCTTTGCGATCTTGAAAATGATAAAGCAGGAAAATCCGGATAGTCTATTGCTCCGGTTCTTGCGCGCCAGGAAATGGGATGTTGGAAAGGCATTCTCAATGATGGCGTCGAATTTTCTGTGGAGAAAGGAAGCGGAGGTTGATGAAGAGATCCTGCCGCGGGGAGAAGAATATGCCCTGGAGCAATCCCGTAGCCCCAGCGCTACGCCAAAGGAGAAGAAGGAAGGTACCGACTTCATGAACCAACTCAAGACGGGCAAAAGCTTCCTTCATGGGTTTGATAGGGAGGGTCGACCTGTTATCTATATTAGAGTCAAGATTCACAAGCCAAGTGCTCAGAGTGAGGAAACTCTCGAGCGGTATATTATTCATATGATTGAATCAGCCAGACTTATCTTGGCCCCTCCGGTTGAAACGGGCGTATGTTTGCCCTGAATGCTGAGATATCGACACACGCTGACATCTTCACAGACAATTGTCTTCGATATGACAGGGTTTGGGTTGTCCAATATGGTAAGACACCATAGTGTGGCTAAATCGAGTCGATCAACCGTGTACTGACCTTTGCAACAGGACTACCCTCCAGTCAAGTTCATCCTCAAATGCTTCGAGGCAAACTACCCCGAGTCTTTGGGACAACTGCTCATCCATAACGCACCCTGGGTTTTCTCCGGTAAGTCCTTCCAATAGGGTATGTTTTATTTTGATTGCAGAGCATACTAACCGCGTCTCCTTTCACTAGGTATCTGGAGACTCATCCACGGGTGGATGGACCCCGTTGTGGCATCAAAAGTGCATTTCACACGGTCAGTCGCTGACCTAGATAAGTTCATCCCGCGCAACAAGATCCCCAAAGAGTTCTCCGGTGACGGAAATTGGAGCTATAAATATGACGAGCCCGCGAAAGGTGAAAATGCGATCATGAAAGACACTGCTACGCGCGACTCGCTCATGTACGACCGCATGATGATTGGCATCCGGATGATCACTGCTACAGCAGCGTGGATCTCTGCCAGTTCGCAGTGTGATGGGAAGGAAGAGGTGTCGACAGTTGAGGAGATCAAGTCGCGACGAAATGCTGTTATTGATGAGTTTCGCGTGAACTATTGGAAGTTGGACCCTTATATTCGAGCGCGGTCGTTCATTGATCGGACTGGGATGATTTTGCCTGGTGGTGGGCTTGGACTGGATGTTAATATCAACGGTCAGGCGAAGTAGAAATGTTTCTTTAGTGTGTTAGAATCTGCAGGTAGGAATTGATATTCAGACACCAACATGTGATGTAATATGGACCCACCTTCCTCTTTCGGAAGTACATATTTCCCCAGGTTCCCATAAATTTAAGACAAACACCAGTTCCTCGACCTCACCCCTGCTAGTTGGAGTCCAACTCGCGCAGCTCACGACCAAAAATTATTTCACTTATGCATTCCCGACCCTTCGGGGTTGGGTGTGGCCTAGGCATAGGTACTGGGCATGGGAGATATCACCTCTTTCCCCTTTTTCTCCTCCGTTTCTGGTTCCCTCCAGTAGGTCTGTTTTATTGCCTGTTGCCTTTAACCACACCATTATGTTCAGACGATTTTATCGTGAGCCGATGAAACTAGATGTTCGATTCTTGCTCAGTCGATGTACAAGGTCTTACAGCATGCACATGCCAACTAACCCGATAGCTCCCTACACGTACAATGCCGTGCCATATTGTCTCTGATGGACTCGGACAGACCTGAAAGGATACTGACAGAACCTTTGACCCGTGTGCTATATTGTTCTACACTCCTGTATTTCCTCTGTTGATAGATATGATCCATAGAATTCGTCAAGCTAAATATGTACATTGAATTCATGATGCTTATATACTCGCAAATGCAGCCAGCTGCAAAATATATCCCAGTCCCCCATTCACCACTCCAACCGATCATCACAAATAAGACTAACATCAAACCTCTCCTGTCCCTTCCAAACCTTCCCACCAGAATTACAGGAAGCAACAATATCCCGAAGGTCACTAATCATCCCACCAGGCCCACTAGCAAAGACACTCGTCGGTCCACGCACGGTACCTTCCAAGAAATCATTAACCAGCCGCGACAGATCAGGATGTCTATTGATATCATCCGAAGCACCCCCAAGCCGCTCAACAGCAGAAGGCTTCTCACACCCACAGCACGCAGAAACAGACTTGGAAGGCGAGACCTGCACAGCCTTCTCCTCACTCTTCGGGACCTCCAGATTGCAATTTTCCTCATCGGAGTTCTCAATCGAGGGCGTTTTGCTCTCCGCGTCTCGGGTGGCGAAGATGCGGATCTCGAGGTTCAATGTATTCCGCGCTTTCTGTAAGAGATCCAGCTCGGCTGCGATCCACTCTGTATTCGCCGTGTGGCGGACTGCCCAGATGAGCTCGACTTTGCGGTCTGGTGAGGGTTGGTCACGGGCGAGTTGTAGGAGGACCGGGAGGACGTATGTGATGCCAGTCCCGCCGGCGATACAGATTATATTGGTGTTTGGTGTCAAGTGGCTAGTTATTGAATCACCGTATGCGCCTGTCAGGATGACAGGTGTTGTGGGTGTACCTGTGGCAGCGAGGTCGGCGACCTTTTTTGTTTCGCCGCTTTTCGCGCGGAGGATGTAGGAGTGTTGGACCCTCCTTTTGATACGGTGGGAAGGTTGAACGGTGTGAAGGGGTGGGATTGCCAGATGCTGCATTTCGTGAAGGAGAGATAGTAGTGTTGGCCGACGGACCAGGGGTCCTGGTTGTTCTGTAGGTCGAGGCGGATGACGTCTCCGTGTTCGGTGTCCGGGAAACGGGTGATGGTCGCATCGGCGGGTTTGAACCCGAGACCGAGAGTACCAGAGTGGTCGGGGTGGTAGTGAAGCAGGGCTGTGCGAACGAGACGAGCTCCACGATCGAGGAACCAGAAGATTAGTGAGGGCCACATGAAGCACTTGAGTTGCTTCCAGTGGGCCCAGCAGGCGCCGATGTAGACCATGGCGAGGATGTAGTGGAGTTTGCGGAAGGTTTCATAGCCGGTGAGTCTGATTCCCCACGGGGTGCTCAGCACGACGAGGAGCAGCAGGAGGATCATGGCAACAATGCCCCAGACGATGTATGTCTGAGTGACCCACTCTATTCCGACGGTGGGTTGTGGCTGATACATTCGTAGCTCGACGACGCACCAACTAATTGTGTGCAGGGAGCTTTGCACGAAGATGATGTAGCCCAGCCAGCGATGGAGAAAGTTGAAGCTCTGGTATGGCAGGCCGGTGATGAGGGAGAGGAAGGATTCTCGGCTGCTCAGCAGCACGGAGAGTGGAGTGAGGGCGTAGGCCAGGGTGCCGATACGGTCTGACCATGGGCCGATACTATTACGGGTATTGTATACGCCAGGCATTTTTGACACAGGTGTGACCCATGTGTTGTAGAGAATTCCGACAAAGCTGAAGATGAGGAGGTAGCCCGCCAACAGAGTGAGGGTAAGCACTTGGAGGCGTGTTGTGCGGCCAAAGATCAGTCGAGCTGCATCGGGTAGCAAATATTTCCGGGCCATTGAGGCAACAGAGCGGCGGACTTTGTATAGCCCGGCTAGTTTTGGTGCTGCTAATGTTGGTGATATTGGCGCATTGGACTGGTTCAGAATGACCCAGAGGAGCAAAATTGTGCCAATGACACACCACATAATGCCTGAATATAGCATTCCCAAGTCATGCGATTCATATACAACATCGAGATACTCGCACGACCCTGGATCGTTGGTACAAGGGAGAGCGCGATCGTAGTATCCCCAATGAGGCTCTAATGCTGTCGCCGCGCTCATATCTTGGATGTGGCGAACATCCAATTTTGGGGACGACATTCTGTCGTGAATCGCGCTATGCAGTAGTCTGAGGTTGAAGACCGAGTATGAGCCTCAGCTCACTTCTGATACGCGTGAAGCGACGATTCAGCTCAAGTTGATAATATACAGAAATCTGCGTGCGGTCGAGTTATCTGGTCATAGCCAAGTGCGAAAGAGGGTGTAAGATCCAGTGGGAGAAGGCCCGCGGGTTTTTTAATGTAACACCATCATACGAGTCCCAATTTGCAAGTTCAATGCGGCCATTTCGCTCTGAGTCGATTTGAGCACATTTCTCCCACGCCATCGCTGGGTTTCTCCACTTCGCCTTAGCGCAAGTGGAGAGAGGCCACCAGGTTATAAGACCATCGGCCTAGAGCGCTGAGATCGGACGCGCCACTTCTTCAAATTCTCATCCTCGCACCCCAGAACACCAGTCAAGATGGAAGGCATGGACCACAGCAGCAGCGAGAACAGCTGCAAGATCTCGGTGGGTGCCAAGACTTTTGGAGCTTCAAGTGGATTCGCTAACCAAAGGCCAGATGTTGTTCAATTTTCACACCATTGATGCCTGCTTCCTCTCCACTGGATGGCAGATCAAGAATAATGGCATGTTTGCTGCTACCTGTATTGGCACAATTTTGCTGGTCGTGTTGGTCGAGTTTTTTCGGCGCATTGGTCGGGAATATGACAATTTCCTGACCCGTCAATTTGAGCGCCAAGCCGCGCACGGCACGTTCGCCAAGAAATGTGAATCTGCCAGAACGGCCGTGACATTTCGCGCGACGCCGTTGCAGCAGTTGACGAGGTCTGTGATTCATGCTGTCACCTTTGCGGGGGCTTATATCACCATGTTATTGGCCATGTACTTCAATGTCTATGTGATTATTTGCATCTTTATCGGTGCGGGTCTGGGCAAGTTCTTATGTGATTGGATGGTTGTCACGGTGGGAATAGATGACGTGCAGGATGAGACGCGAAAATTTGAGGAGACAACGATATGTTGCGATTAATGATTGCCTTTTTCAGTTTTTGTTTTTAGCGTATATATCCTTTGATTTACTTATAATCTATTTACACTTCTTTAATGAAGTTGACATGGTTTCTTATCTCTTTCAATGTTGTCTTAGGTATACCAGGACAAGCCCTTCTGTTGCAAACACCTACAACTATCAAGAACAACAAATTTCTTCCATTACAGACCGATCTAAGAGTTCAGATCATTACAAGAAAGAAACCTAACAATGAGGATTCTGACTGTTATCAATTTCTATGTCCTCAACCGCTGTCTTTCCAATGAGTCTTAAAGCTGGAAGGGTTTAAACAGGTCGTTGTTAGATCAAATTCCTACTGATCCACCAGGCTATATATTATTGACTTGTCGCTACAAAATTTCCTGTAACTCATAACAAAAACCTTGGGAGAAACACCACCTCCTCCCAGATATGAATTCATTTGACGGTGGCCAGGATCTTGAAGGGCGGTTCAACAAGGCCCACAAAGACTTCACAGTCATTTCAAAAATTGTCATGCGCACACTGCAAGAGGATAGCTTCAGCATGGAGAATTGTTGGGAAATCTGCGACCAACTCGATCTTCTTGATTCCCTACTAGGTGATATGGAGGAACTGGGCCCGGAGATGGTATTGGAGACTCTACAGCGGGCCTACTTCCGTAACAAGCCCCGATGCTACTTTCTGGGCTATAAATTCCCGTTTGATTGCCTTGTTGTTCAGACTGGCCTGGATGATATCCGAGGGATTTTGGCTGATTGCGTTTATGATGACTGTGCTGAGGTTGCTTGTATGGGGCTGGAAAGTCTCCTAGGCAGGTTTCCATTCTAGTCAATTTTCAGTGAGGTTTAGTCACCTTGCATTGATCATGATAAATGGAATTCTTCTCATGTGTCAAGTATAATAAATGCATCTACAGTAATATGTCACGTGACACAGTTCACAGTTCCTTCCGATAATCCCCCGCAGTGGCTGGGTGGACCCTGCGCCTTCCGATGAAATTCCGCATATGCATTCCTAAACCGTCCAAGGTGAGGGTTAATAACTAGGTCTATTTAGGTAGGTTCTCAGTGTTATCTCCAGTCTTCGCTTTCTCCTTATGGAACTTAATATAATGTTACTACACCGTACATAATAAAACGACCTCGCATATGTAGATCAACTGGAACGTTGTGAAGTCAAATTCTCATGGCCTCGTCCAATAAAAAGACTAGTTGGAGAGGACTCTTTGTGCCATTTTGTTCAAAATCAAAGGTATCAAATATCAATCAAACTATGTGTCTTTGGGGGTAGATAGAAAGACAACCTATAGCAAGGAAGCGGCTCGTGATATCAACAGAATCCCCAATCTAAGAGTATCTAAGAGTTTTAGCTCCAGTCATAGTATGGTACACACTATACCTACTAGAGTACTCTAGGATATATTCAAGGGGTGTGCCAAGACCCATTTGCCGAGCTGTTCCGATCTCCGTACCTGCATCATTACCAATTCAGATAACAACCTGAACTAGATTGTCGATCCGAATGAAACTCAGATCCTCAACCGCTGACTAACTCCGTACAAGAAATCTTCTTCCCCGCGATTAACGTGGACTGCACCCCCCGGGACTAGTCTCAACACCCCGGTCTAAGATAACGTATAGCGTCGGAATAAACCGCCTTGATAAGGTAAATTAACAACTGACAGCTGCATTCGACTAATCCAGAGCTTCTAGTTGGCTGGTAATGAGCTACTAATTGAATGCTTGTATGGGATTCTATGATTTTACGTAACAGCTACGCGAGCTATGGATGATATACTAGTCAACATGTAGAGGCTATTCCACTCGTGTATGATATCGCGGATACAAGGTACTATCTTTTCCGGCTTCAATTTGACCGCTAGATAAGGAATTTACAGTGAATGACCTCTCAAAGATAGTGATGGCTCGAGATACTAGGTAGTGTCCCAAATATACTAGATGCAAAGATATATAAAACGTGTCCGGCAACCACGGAGAATAATAGATTATCACCAAACGTTTATATTTTATTTCCACATCATTTCTGTCCAGAGCAAGCATGAAAGTTTATCTACAACATACCCTCTTGGGGTTGGGTCTATCAGGCCTCAGCTTAGCTGGGGTCGCAGGGAGAAACATTGAGGTGATACGGTTCCACAGCCCCGGGGCTGTAACTGCCGACTCTCTGCACAACATTCACGTCGAGTTCCTGGACGACCAGTTCGAAGGCCACCTGCAGCTCGTCTACGGGGAATGCGGGATCCAAGATCCGACACAGAGTCACCATTCGATCGGGAGCACGTTCGTGAAACGTGAAGCACTACCGGAGCGATTCGTCTGGACAACACCATCTGACGCACCCCATTCAAACTGTCTGCATGCTTTCTCCGGATCCACGCTTATGGGTCGCTCTGCTCCCATCATGGTCTCATCACCTGTTGAGAAGCGTGAGAGTATTGCCGATGTGGCGGATGCCATGGGACCGTGGTTTGACGGAGTGGCTTACATGAAGTCAAAGAAGCATACCAATGCATTTGTCTCCAAAGCGAAGAAATCCTCTGTTGCTATTCTGGGTGGTGGAATGTCCGGCTTGATGACGAGTTTGCTGCTCGAGTCTGTTGGTATCCATGACTGGCACATCTACGAATCATCCGGCCGAGTTGGTGGTCGGATTCGTACCAAATACCTCAACAACACTACTCCCGATCAATATCAATACCAGGAGATGGGACCAATGCGATTCCCAGTTAGCATCACCTACGCTGATACAAATGAGACCCTCGAAATCCAAGATCACCGCATGGTCTTCCAACTCGCTAAAGTTCTCAACAAGATGAACAACGACAAGCCAGATCTCCAGGTTAACTTTATCCCCTTCGTGCAGAACAGCCCGAACGTGCCCACAGACTCTGGTGGCAACCGTCTTCCCAACGGCCGAATTCCCACTGTCTCCCAAGTTGCCGCCAACTCATCCCTAGTCTACCAGGCCCCCTCATCCAATGAAACAGCCGTGGAAGAGGCAGAGTCTGCCTTCGAGAACTACACCAAGCTCAACGACCGGGAAACAATCCGCAAACTCGCAACGAACATGTACCAAGCCCACAAGCAAGCCGTCGACGACGGCATGTTCCACTGGTCCGAAGCCGGATACCTCAAATATGCAATGGGTTACGATGCCAATGTCACCGACTACGTCGCCGGCGCAGAGAGCTCCCCAATCTGGGGCGAACTCTACGACGACGTCTACTTCGCCGCTACAAAATGGCGCACCATCGATAAGGGTCTCGAGTCCCTCCCTCGCGCATTCTACCCCCACGTCGCAAAGAAGACAACCCTCAACCGCACAATCGATGGATTGATCTACAACGAGACAACCGGTAAAGTCGCCGTGACATGGCGCGATGATTTATTCCAGATGGTGCCTGAAACAAAAGAATACGATTATGCCGTGGTCGCTACGCCATTCAGCAAAGTCAGACTGTGGGATCTACCCCGGTACTCGTCGCTCCTGAGCCGGGCAATCTCAACCATGAACTATAGCCCCTCGTGCAAGATTTCACTGCTCTACAAGACCCGCTTCTGGGAGCACATGGAAGAGCCCATCTTTGGTGGATGCGGCTCAGTTGACGTCCCCGGCGTCGGTAATGTCTGCTACCCTTCCTACACTCTGAACGCGACTGGCCCCGGTGTGATTCTGGCATCGTATATCTCAGGCACACCAGCTCGGTCAACCGCCGCGTTGAGTGAGGAGGAACATGTTGCAATGGTTCAACGCGCGATGGTCGAGGCGCACGGTGAGATTGCGGCTGAGCAGTTTACCGGTGTTTATGAGCGACAGTGCTGGGAGGTTGATCAGCACCAGGCGGGTGCTTGGGCTAGTCCGCTTGTTGGACAACAGGAGCTGTTTTTGCCTGCTTACTACCAGACGGAGTTTAAGACGATCTTTATTGGAGAACATACTAGCTATACTCATGCTTGGATCTTCTCGGCGTTGGATTCGGCTGTGCGTGGTACGACGCAGTTGTTGCTTGACCTTGGGTTGGTTGATGAGGCTAAGGAGATTGTTGAGACTTGGATGGGGAGGTGGATTAAGCTTTGAGGGGATGGGATTTTGGAGCGTTGTATAGGGAGTGCTTTAAGAGCAGTCATTAGAATTTGCAGTACATAATATTAGACCAGCAGTGAATATATTGCATATAAAGAGTCGCCCGATATCTCTATAGTCGAGCTTGATCCTAGCGAGGGAGGTATTGTATGAGATGCATAATTACGTATAATTATAAAGTGACATTTGATCCGAAGATAAAAGGTAATATACAAAAGTCATGCTTTCCATTTCCCACAGCTGAGCTGGTGAACAAGAGCCCCTTAGTCAGAGAGGTGCCACTTGATGCTGAAGTCAACCGGTGACCGACGGTGATTCGTCGACAGTGTCAGAACAGGTATCTTTGACAACTCAGTCTCAAGGGAAACAATGATGCTGTTTCTATTAATGACGGAAAGCCGTCCGCTTCCTAGTAATAATCTTTCCCCTTAGATAGATGAGTCACCGACTCTTGAGTTCCAAATGCCGCACGCTTGTACTGCTCCGAGCCCTCGACCTCCCCAAATCGTAACTTGACATCACCAATCTCATCTGGTAACTGACCAGATCCCAAACAGTATCCTTTGGCCAGATCGTCCAACTCGGGATTTCTTGTCGTCATCAAAATGCTGGAAAATGAGGTGCTCTGGGCAACGCCATTGTCGCGCAGGGCAAAGAATCCGACAATCACACATACAACAGTGACACCTAGCGCAGTCAAGTAGGCCGCCAGCAGATTCTTACTGTCGTAGGTGTAGAAATTATGAGGTGATGAGATTGTCACGGGTACACTGGTATTCGCGGCGTTCAGACTAAGAAGACTGTAGGTGAAGTTGTGCGAGAGATCTTCTATGGCTCGGGCTAGGGTTTTGTTCCGGCAAAGCGTGGCGGACTGTTCAATGTTCAGATCCATCACGCTGTATTGGGTACTATTCCACACCTCTGGACATGCAAAAAGGCCGGTTTGCATTATTGATATTTGGGTAGATATCCAAGTGGATGAAAGCGACGAGGTTAAGACGGTGTTCACTGATCCAGCAGAGCTGATAAGTATGGTACTTTCCATGATGGCAGAGAATAGCAAGTGCGTCAGGTAGAAACCACCATTGACCTCTGTCGACCCTTGAGTATTTATTGTAGCGAGCGAGCCAGCCCTTGAGCTCCAATTAGCGGGAGCAACGTATTCCGTTGATACGGGTGTGAGAGTCTGGATAGCGTTGGCAAAATTCAGGTCCACCACGTATGATGTATTCCAAAGCTGACAAACGAGCTCGGTCGGTTGTGTGGCGTTCTCGTTCCATAGGGAGTTTGCTCCTGTGGCGTACACGAAAAAGGTGTTATTAAGAACTCTACTAACGACCCCTGAGTACATGGTGTAAATTAAGTTGCTTGTTGTGTTGGCAGTATCGTAATCCCACACTTCCTGAAAGGAATTATAATTATAATTCGAGGCATCGGTAAAAGTCTTGCCCTGCATCTCGACCATGACTTCACTGAATCTCTGGCACTTGTATGAAGGGCCCCAGAACTCTAGGGTGTAGGATGAGTTAGGGAAAGGTGCAGATAGTGGGATCACTTCGGCAGACGAGAAAACAGTTGCAAACAGGCGATTGATACTGGCAGTGGGTGACGAAATAAACCCTGCCCCTTCGTATGTTGCCCATGGCCTCCAGAAGGATTCAACGAAGTTCACAGTCGGAACACGAACCTGGGTGGTATTGGTTGTTGTCAAGAGATCGATGGTTAGAGTAGCAGGCGTAATAATCACCGTTAATGGGATAAGCCTGATCAAACTGTGAATAACCGCCCTTCCCTAGAAAAAGACCTTATACGCACCATGACATGATTGCAAGTAGGATGAGGGTCTTCGCGCAAATCCAGAGGTCGGGGGTTAACAAAGCCAGTGGGCTGCTAAGGACGGCAAACATGCCATCAATCGCGCGAATCTTAACAAAATTCCGCCGCAGGGTAGCCCACATCACTTGCGCTGCTGCGATACCAATAGCGAACACAAGGAAGGATTTGATCAAGAAGGCAAAGCCAGTTCCGATTCGAATTGCCCACGTTTGTTGGTCGACTGAGTTGACGCGCGTCCTGTCGAGACTCTGGTAGTACAGGTGATGGCCTATTGAAAATATCGCACCAGCAAAAATAGGTCCAACCATCATGCTTGGAACCAGCCATCCAACCCCCCACGCGGCCGGTGTAATGCCATCTCTGGGAGGAGAGGCGTATGTTGTTGTTGTTGTTGCGCCGGGTGTTTTTTGATTGGGTGTATTATGGTCGGAGTTTTCAACAGGAATAGTGTTGTTTCCAGCGTGATTACCGCTCAATCGAAACATGCTGACAGAGTATGAATTGGGGGTACACAATTTCGGGGATTTGGGGGACTTTTTGCCTTTTCAAACCCGACGCTGAAGACAACGCTGGAAAATATCGTTTTAGTACTCTTCTCATAGTCGGGGTATGACCGTACTTACAACGTCAACCCAGCCTATCAGCGATGACTGGAGCAGAAAATATATTAGCGCTTTCATCTCTGATCGACAGTAGACTAACTTCCAAGGTTGGCTAGTTGTCTACTACGAATGGCATTTGGCATCCGTCACCTCATGCAGGTATCAGCCTCCAAGAACGCTAATTGGCCGGACTACTGCATGGGTGATATTTCTCAACAGTAGTATTTTGCCAAGTTAATAAATTAAATATATTTTTGGCTCAATTTCAGGGCTACATTTTGTTGTGTAATACGGAGTACACTGTGAGAGTTGGGGAGAATTCTAGGGTTATTCCAGGGAAACAGTGGCGGTGAGGATGCCGGTTCATACTGTCTCACGCCGGGAGTTAACGTCCCCAAGAATCATCCTCCATCCGTTTAGCTTCAATAAGTAGAACAAGGTATCAGTATGTAGAAGTTAGTCATTCCTCTCATCTTTCCCTCTATCAGAACATTCGTGGGAAGCGTCTGTAACTCCCAAGAAAAGGTGAAACGGATTGTTGGCTGCAGTTCAAAGCCACAACGGGGCTGGCGCTAAATGAAGGTCTATTCGGGCCAGGCACTATTTTCCAGCCAATCAGAACTGGCAAAATATTCCTCGGCTGACTATCACTACCTATTCGGGCTAAAGTGTCTATTTTGGTCTTCATACATTACCGCCTGACTTAAACTACATGGACCCCAAAGCGCCAATTCGAAATGGTTGATATACGGACATGTCTTTTCTCTGCTCTGGAACTCTCCATATTTCAAATTCTCACGGACACCCGCATACGTGGCTGCCAACCCTCACATGTTGACAATATATATCGAGCTACTTAAGCCTTAGATGGCCCTAAGCACAGTCCATAAGCTTTTTGAACTAAGAAATCCACCTAACTAATGCTCTATCTATCTACGAGACTGAATTTGCCTTCCTTCTGCTTCTAATTAGCTGCGCATGATTCACCATTATAATGAAGTTATAATACCGATGACCAACATAGGTACTCCGTACATTGCACGGGACTAGATCACCATGGCCCATTGCTCAATTCGCTAGATATCGGAAAAAGCCCTCCAAGGTTCTTTGTTTTAGTAATCCACGACTAAGACCATTTCTAGTTTATCTTTATCTTGACTTGACCCATGAAAGCCATTGTAACAATGAGACATCGACCTTCAATCATAACAAAGCCCCGGCAAAATCTCAACTATTATAATAATAGGAGCATATCTTGCGTATTCCAGTTCTAACTACCAGAATGGCTTAGTCCGTCTTAACATCCAAACAAAAGAGTTAGAAGTGGCGCCCTTCTAGTAAAGGAACCCTTTCCCTCCGCCAAACCGCAATCCATCCGGTGACAGACCAAAAGCCCATCAAATATGGCACAAAAAGGTATGTTCATCCACAACGGCATCTACACCGACGAAAGATGTCGCATCCGCGGACCGATAGTATGGGTAAACGTATTCATCGCGACACCAGAAAACCGCAACAAAACAGACGCAGAATTCATGGATCTAGTAGCCGAGACCATCCACGCGAGAATTGCTAAGAAAATACCACTTGTCAGTGTCTCAATCACCCCCGAGCCCATGCACCACAGGGTCATGGGGTGTTTGTCGTTACCGGCCCGTGGAGATTATTGGGCTTTTGCCCGATTTCGGGATTTGTATCTTGATGCTTTTCTTAGGGATGCATTGGAGCTGGCGCTTTTTTATCAGGCCGAATGTCTGGTGGGGAATATTGAGATTGATCGGGATAGACTTTTTCGGCTTTTTCATATGAGGCCGGACGCTTTTTAGAGGGTTTCCTTTAGATGAATTGGGTTATTTTGGTAATTCGGTAGGGTGTAGACAAAGAATGGAACCGACTCATATGACCATTGAATCTGAGAAGTGAATGATTGAGGGTCTTTGTTCCTTGTTCTGTTATATTCTATGGTTAATCCGTTAACAAAGAGCTCCCTAAAATCATGGCTATTTCACTATTTGGCCATCTGATGAGCTTATCTCTTTGATGTCGAGGCCTATTAAAGAAATATATAATATGTCGACGATTCCTGTAATTAGTACAAAATGAGAAGACTCGACAAAGCTGCTGTCAAATAATTCTTTGTTTCTACCAACGGCTAAAGCAGCCAGCCTCCTTATGTATAATAGTCCTGTCTCAGTGGCAAGTATTTAAACACCGTCGCCTCCTACACTCACGTACGACCGCCACTTGGAGAAAAAAGCACACTGCATTTTGTCTCACTCCCTGTTCCACCGAGAATAAATGAACTCGCACTACATTAAATCCATCCCCATAATCAGTAACCCAACGAACTCACTATGTCAACACGAACCGCGTTCAGAACTCGCATCGAAGATATACCGGTTGCCGACGGCCCATCAGGAGACCAGGTTGTGTGGGTCACAGTGTACTTTGACCCCGATGAGGCCAAGCTTAACAATCTAGAGCTGGTCCGTCTTATGATATACCGCGTCGTAAACCGACAGGTTACAGTCAACGACTCACCCATGCATCACAGGTGGTCACACTGCTTATCAGTTCGGGTTGCTGGGAAACTCCCAGACGAGGATGCAATTTACGAAGTTGCTGAAGCGATGTGTGATTGCTTTTATGCGAAGGTTAAATCTGGAGAGTTTGTGATTAATCGCACATATATTCTTCGTAAAAGATCCCGGGACCTGGTAAGTCTCGGGCCTTCTTGAATTGACTGCGATATCTGCGGTCTTTGATAAATATTAATATATTGTGCATTTACTTTGCTCTTCTCATTAATATATTTTATGGCTAATATTCTAAGTCAATTTCTCAAAGGTCACTACGTCTTTTATCTTTCCAGTAAGATATATTAACCTGTGAATTGTAGGTCATGAGCAAAGAGAATGAAAAAGAGGAGAAGTAGGTAGTATACCTGATCTTGGGGTATGAAGCATTTGGATTTCTAATCCGAGCCTTCCCCGCTACCTGCAAGAGGATCAGATCTACATGTCAGCTTACTCAAATTTCCTTACTTCGTAACGCTTGCTTTCAACATCATACCAAGCACCATATACAGAAATGTCTCAACCAAAAATCAAAGCAGTCTTTTTCGACTTCATGGGAACATGCCTCAACTGGCACAGCAGCGTGGTGCAAGCGCTACCCACCGCGATACCCAAAGACGAAGCATCAAAGTTTGCACTGGAATGGCGCAGAAAATATTTCCTGGAGAACAGCAAACGCGTCAGCGAAAACCTCCACCCAGAAGACATCGACATCACCCTTGCCCGCACTCTGGAAGCCCTCCTCGACCAGTCACCCGACCACAAACCGCACTTTGATGCCGATACCAACCAAAAAATCATAGGAGCATGGCATTCACAGAAAGCATGGCCTGAAGTCTCCGATGCAATCAAGAGCCTTCGACAAGATCTCGGTTTGGAAGTCTTCGTCCATGCAAACGGTACAACACGGCTCCAATTGGACTTGACTCGATCTTCTGGATTAGAGTTCAACATGTTGTTTTCTAGTCAGTTGCTGGGTGCTTATAAGCCTCGTCCGGAGGCTTATGAGAAGGGATTGGAGCTGGTAAAGCTTCGGCCTGAGGAGGTTGTTTTGGTTGCGGCGCATGCGTACGATTTGCGGGGTGCGCAGAAGTGTGGGTTGAGGACAGTTTATGTTCATCGGTGGACTGATGATATTGATGAGAATATGGAGGTGGTTAAAACCGAGTTTGATGTGTTTTTGGAGAATATGGATGACCTTGCTGGTGCCATTCGGGGGCTATGAGCGATGAATGGGCGGGCTTAAACATGCGTGAATAATTAGAATGGGCGCTACTGCGTAAATCCACCCAACTGGCATATATCTTTACCTGAACTATCAGACTAAGAAAATAGCTTTCTCCAAAAGACTGCTAAACTATCATACAACACATGTCTGACTGTACTTTCATCCTGCTACAATCGTGAATGACGACAAAGTACCCCCAAGTCTATCTTCCAAACTTCAGAAATCTCCTACATGATTTCTCTGAACCAGGAATGCTCAGGTGTCTGCCTTAAAGTGATTCTCCTATTTGGATCCAAGTTTGCCAAATTGCCCACTAGGTCCCTGAGATCGAGCTCCGCATAATGCCAACCCTCAAAAGGCTCTCTCGGGTTGTAGAGTTGAAGTTGCTGGCCGGGGTGATCAAGCGCCCATGGAAGGGATTATCTCCCCCAATGTGCTCCAGTAACTCATTGAGGCCCTGCTGTCGGCAAAATACAATATATACCTAGAGAGAACATAACGCCAAGAATCTGCTGCATTGAGCTCATGGTGACTCACGTGAAATACCATCTCATTGAGCAAATGTAGATCGTCTAATAAGAAAAACAATATCCAGTCCGATCAAGCGGTCAGGTAAGAAAAGTGCACCAAAATAGCAAAACAGAATACATCCGAGGCTTGATTCTGGCGATATCGGCACCAGCTTTTAGGGCTCTTCCAAATGGAATTGCCACACAGAGGCCGCTCAGCCATTTCCCAGCTGGTACAACCACAGTATGCTCTAGAATTGAGATTTGAACATTCCTGATATAAGAATATTATTGCGCTTGATATCTGTGGGAAAGTTAGTACTGACTAGTCGTCCGTACGACCCAGTACTGGGCCGGGGGCCCAAATTGGGCTACAAACTATACAAAGCCGTTAAGTATGTGTATAATTCAGCCGATTTAGCTATGCCCCGCTGTGTCTATCTGGTCGATCTTGAATTATTCATCCAACTTGTATGCCAGTATGAGAAACTTGTATTTCCTTAGGCGTGAATTCACTCTGTTTATATTATGTCTATTCGTTCCCCCTGGCATTGCTACGCGTAGATGGAGAACAAGATGCAAGTCTTGCAGGAAAAGCCAACGTGCAACTGGTCTGTTCTATCCTGAGCAATTCAAATTACTTGTATAAAAGGATACAACCTGTGTAGCAGAATCATACCACAAAGGCTTCTTGTTGCACCCGCGGATGGTCTCGTGCCCGGGGCGGGCGATGAAAATAATGGCGGTGACAATGGCGGCGTGGGATACTGTACAGTACCCGTAGACACAAACTCGAATTATTCATTCTTTCATTCGACCATGACGGATACCCTCGTTCCTCATATCATTCCGCCTACTCCTGGGAGCTCCCCTGGGGCCCTAGACTTTCTCGAACTTCGCACAATCCATGAGGACGAAATATGACCTCGCCAAGGCGCAGCTGGATCGGACAGCTCGACTACCAATACTGCTAAGATTGCTTGATCAAAGCAAGCCTTACCGAATAAATCCACTACGGGCGCAATGAGCCAGCCAAAAAGAATGCTAGGGCTGGGTGACTCGACATCGAGTAAGTACGGCCTTGTATGACTCAATTGCAATTTATGTAATGCGATTACTAAGAGGTCGACTTACAGATCAACTTCCTCGACTCTCGGCGCCATTTCGGAGACATGCAGCCAAAGGAGGAGTGGGTCTGACTACGGTACGACATGGGCTCGAGTCACTTTTGGATACGCAACCCCCCCCCACTCTACATACCACCATTCTGGGCCCAAAGGGGTTCTCATCACCTAGGCCACCAGCACTGCCTGCCCCATGCCAATGCAGATCTTTGGGAACGGTACTTGGTTGTTCCAATCCGTTCTGCATCTACTATTGTCTGATCGAGAATCATACGTCCCAATTGCTACTCTACGGGGTCTGTTACTCAGGTCCAACTTCAAGCAATGATCTGGGATTGGGTTGGTGGGAACCTGGGGCTGCCAGTCGACGGAACAAGGCTGCGGTTAAAGTAGGACTTTTGGGGTATACTACGGAGGGTTTGGTCCAAACAAAGGTGTGTAAGACGAATGACTGAATCAGGCACTAGATAAAATAGCATGAAGGTTATTGCAGACCGTGGTCGAGGTTTTTCCTCTTATTTCCAGCTTGTCTTCCAGTTTGCGATCACGACAGTTGAGCTGCGGTCTAACTTCGACTTACTAGGTTTCCTTGAACAAAACCGATCCCATGAATCTCAAAATATCCGACGATAGTATCAGCAACGACCATGTGACAGATATATATGGCAAAGATGATTGTTTGTTATCCAGATGCCAAGTATGGCCTGTTTGCTATACCGCGAGATCTCGTTGAAAATGCAGGAAAGCTGCGTTCCACACTCCACATTCCTTATTTGGCAATCCAATACTGGTCCCATTGATAGGTTGCTTGTTAGGTGCAGCCCCAAGCGCAGTTCTTACTGTAGGCTGGTTCACAGGTGCAGCTGAAAGGACCATGTTCAGTAATTGCTCTTGGTGAAGGCCTCAGAATATCACCATCACCATGAATCATTCTTCCACACGTCTTAATACAGATGGATGTCTTCAACTTCCAATCTGATTTTGGAGGATTCCGGTCACTTTTAGCCTGTTACCCAGCCCTATGATATACAGGTAGCCTACCCATAGGACTCTAGGTCCAACCACTCTATCCAGTCCAATCTCGACATTCGCAAAATTCCCAGATCTTCATGGTGGCAACGGGGCTATACCAATTATTTCTATTTCTGGCCGGGTTCGTTTAGGCAGGGGCACAACTTACATGTATCTGCACGGATATATATAGCTGCTCTGGTTTACATTTCGCTTTGCGGGGCTCGGGGTAAATGAACACTACGGCTACTGTAAGCTCCTATTTTCCTGTCTCCATACCTAGATGGCCTGTTATGAGCTGCTGACTGGCAGGTTTGCAAGAGATGGCGAACGTCTATGGAATGATCCAGGTGGTCGACAATGGCCAAAAGGAGTTCGGTAGGAAGTAGTAAGAAAGAGGAAAGTGGGGGATCTTTCCGCTTCTCTTTCCGCTTGGACGTGGTACATCGAATTTCGTATAATTACCGGGTAGACACTGTAGAATTGCTGGCCGAATATAGTAATACTTAACATAGTGAGTTTATTGGCATGGTGTGCCGACTGTAGTCCTTCATATAATCATTGATATTCTCTCTTACATCTGTCACTCGTAGTAATTGATGCTCTTTTTGATTGAGTCTCTGAATACCCAGAGAAAAGGTCTACGGCCGTCACTACTATAGACCAAACACATATGAATATGATAGGACCCAACGAACAAACTTATCATACCGGGTCAGTACCATGTCATTAGTATCATAACCCACATAACGTTCTCCCTTCCTCAGTGGCCGTTCCCCTCCTAAGCAAAGTTCTCCCACTTTGCCATCAGAGTTGTTCCCAATCCAACCGGGAGTTTCGTCGAGAATCTTGATGCCCTCGACATGTTGCGTGGCGAGCAGGGGAGTTTTATCCGATATAGAAGCCCCGATTCGCAGCATCGCAAAGGAGTCCAGCGTTCCAGTCCATCGGGGAATCCATGCGCTGTAGAGCGCCAATGCCAAAAGACACAATAAGTCGACACCTAGTAGCACCGAGACAAAGATAATCCCTGCCCGTGAGATTTGCGGGACTTGCTGATCGGTGCCCATGGCGTAATCTATGTAAAGAGACCCATCCCGATCTTTCGTCATCATCACATCGTTGGCTAGAAATGCTGCCACCGAAAATGCATTCTCTAGGCGAGGTATGGATGGTCCGAGAGGGTCACCAGAGAAAAGCCAAAAATACGATGCAACCGTTTTATGCAACCCGGTATTTTTCCAATCCTCATAAGAATAATGATCATATTGGACCGAAAACGCCGTTAAGCAACGGTCAAATCCCACAGGGAGTTCTTCTTCGAAGGAAGATTCCGTGGAGAGTAGTGACAAAAAAGGTACTTTTCCAATACAACCCCCATAGGGGACATTAGAGTGGGCGTATGCTGCTAAAACTGTATGGTTGATATCGGCAAAGGAAGCTTCTCCAAACAAAGCTAGGGCGATGCTCTTGAGCGGGCCGATATTACGAACATTTGTGGCGTCTTGGCTAGCAGTGAACGTATTCCACGCCGTGTCATTTTCTAGACTTCGAGCGTGCAAGCTCCTTGTGTCCTTGGGCGATGGATCTCCCTCAGATAACGGCCCGGGCATCTGGCCATTAGCGTAGTTGGGAAGCTCAAAAATGCCGGACGTGGTGTTCACAGTCAACCTCGTCGAATATGATTTGACGTTGGCGACAGTACCAAAAGTTCCGATGTATTCACCTGAAAAGTCCATCTTAAGATACAACTCTTCGCTAATGTCCTGCCGAGAGTTTTGGTTCTTCCAAGGCGATATTGAAGTGTCTCCGGGCATACAAATTTCAATATTGTATTGAAGTTCGCCGTCATATTCGTAGTGAAAATATAAAGCGTCAGACAATGAGTTACAATCTGCGGGAAGTACAGCAGCTGAGATGTTCTCCCATTTGGCTGTTGAGTTGAGTCGAGGAGCGAACTGTCGTCTTAAGCCAGTGTTGGTACTAGCTGGGAGCTGAGCCCAAAACGGGTCTGTCATACTGCTCATATTGGCGAGAGTGTTCTGACTTTTGGTCTGAAACGGCGAAGACAACGCAGCAAAAGAAGTAGGACCACCATCCTCGTGACGATCTTTCAAGGTGACGATGCCATTGTTTGGGGTCCAAAGTCTTGTTTGAACCTTAATATTGTCCACTGATGTAAGGGCTGATCTCAGCTCAACTATGTCCAGTTGCTCGCTTTTCAAATTATGGGGTTCGGGGAAAAGGTCGCTGAGCTGGGTGATGGGCTCAAGTTTGATGGGTTCTGAATCGATACGCTTTATCGTCTCGTAGGAGAGGAAGAGCTGCTGTACCGGAGATATAGCACCGCCTGTAAAGAAAGAAAGAAAGGATAATGGTGAGCAAATACATCAAGTACAGCATGATAAAACAATAGACTCACCTAGAAGATGTAGCAGGAGCGCAAAGAGCAGCAAGGAGGACATGTGCTTCCTCCATCCACCAAAAGCGAGCTTTTTCAACATTGCAATGTCCATCCACCCCTTATCTGCGAGAGCCATGCTTTGTCTGAGGGTCGGACTGTTCTTTCCTCGCTTCCGTTGGATGTACACCACAGCTGCCTGCGAGCACACAGCTGAAGTCAAAGGAATTGTGACAACAGATACCAGGGACTGGACGATTCTAGCAGCTCTAAGGTATTTCTCACTCCGTGCAAAGAAAATGGCGAGATCCTCCGTGGGCACGTAGCTATAGTCTTCCGGTATTTCGTTCAACTCGTCCATTCCATAGTATGTCCCACCGATCGGGCGATAGGTGAGGATACAGATAATTGCCCAAGCATATATTGCTGCAACTCCATACAACAGGACTAGGAAAACCATATACACGGAGCGTTGCAGTGGCACAGAATTGTTCTGATCATTTACCTCGTCCTTGCTCGCGTGCTGACTGTTGGAGGAACTGATGCCTCTAGAATGACTAAGAGTAGGAGTGGGGATAGCCAAGATGGTAGCCCGAGTCTCAAGCAGACCCTCACTTAGCGGAATGTCATGAGGTTCATCTGTCGAACTAGAATAATTGTGCATCTTGCCTGTCCAGTTTCATGTTATGCCTCAATAGTATCCCCGGGTCTTGAATGTTGTGAGGAGGAAAGTACGGAGTGTTCGGAATTATAAGATTTGCTCAGACCTCGGGCGGCTGCGTTTAAATTACCCTTGCCTGTTGGCGTGGCACTATTACTAGTTGAGCCTCACGTCCCGTCCTAGTGTGAAAATGAGAGCCGCCGAAGGGCCTATGGGGCATAGCGGTATAGCCCCGCTTGGCTACGTGGGGGCCGGGGGCTTAGGGCCCGTGCGATCATCGCCCGCATTACTTATCAGGCAAATGTCCGGAGCTGCGGACTGGAATACAGTCACCCCGGGTTAACATGCGATTTCAAAGTCATAACACAGTCAAAAAACTTCCTCAACGGTGTTTTTGCTGATTGAAAGAATACTGAAAATAAAATGGAATGAAACAAAGAATTTGAACATGAAGCTAAAAGAAAAATTAGATTTTGGTGCTAGATATTATGTATGTAGAACCTGTTGAGGCTGCAACCACTTCGGCGGGATCTTGAGAACACCGATCTAAATATACATGTACTAGATTTCTGATTTATTTTGTGACATATTTTCATTTTTCAAGATTACACTCTATTATTAGGTCACAGTTTCTAGTCCGACCTCTCCAAGCTCTGCAACTTCACCAGCTCAAAATACCTCCCTCCCAGCTCCATCAACTCTTGATGCGTCCCCTGTTCGACAACGTTACCTTTATGCAACACTATGCAAGTTAGTCTCCACACTTCGGTAAACGGGATGTTATTTTCTTACTATAAATACAATCGGCCTTTTGCACTGTGCTTATCCGGTGTGCAACGGCGACTGTCGTCCGGCCTTGAGCCGCCGCATTCAGAGCATCCTGAACAACCTTTTCAGACTCCGAATCGAGCGCAGAAGTTGCCTCGTCTAGAAGGAGGATACGTGGATCTCGAAGAAGCGCTCGCGCAATGGCTATTCGTTGTTGCTGCCCGCCAGAGAGCATGCCGCCCCTCGCGCCTATCACCGTCGAGATGCCGTCACTGAGTACGGAGTTAGTAGATATCTGTTTCGATGCAACCAATAAATGTAGAAAAGCAAAGCTAGAGAAGGGTGCAAAGGGATGGAGCGGCTCACGGCAGGGATTGGATGAAGTCGTAGATATTGGCATCTTTGCATGCTTTTGTGATTCTCTCCTCGGAAATATCCTCGTCGTTGGTACCCAGGGTGATATTCTCCCTGATTGTTCCTTGATACAGTGTCGGCTCTTGACTAACTAGAGCAAGGTGACTCCTGTAACTCTTGACATTTAACTTCGAAATGTCTTTCCCATCAACCAATATCTGTCCCGCTTCAGGGTCAAAGAACCGCTCCAGCAAAGCAATGATCGTGGTCTTGCCGCATCCACTCCCTCCTACAAGGCCGATATATTGTCCCGGTTGAATAGTCAAGCTCAGATTGTTAATAACCACCCTTTCCGGTCTATTAGGGTATCGAAAAAAATATTTCGCAGCTCCAAGCCACCATCCATTTTCGTTAACAGATCGCCAGATTCTTGACGGGCGTCAATTTTGACATGTCGGTCTAACAACGTTTTGATATCCTGGGCCGCCTGGCGAGATTTGCTCATATCTGGTGCGAAGGAGAAAATAGCCCCGGCACTGAATGAGCCTACGATAACAGCTGCATAAGCAATGAAGAACTGCACCATAGAATAGCCTTCGTGGATGATTAGACTTCCGCCATACCAAAAGGCGAGCGCAATGCAGAGAAAATTAGCTGACTGGGAGGCTGCATAGAACGTTGATGACTTGAGGGTTAAAACGACCGACTTTTGTCGCTGAGCTTCCAATATGTTGTGATACTGTTGTTGGACATGTCTTTCGAGATTTAGCGATGCAACCGTCTTGATAGCAGAACTTGCCTCACAGGCATAGGTGGCTGAAGCTGCATACGCCGCCTTCGACTGTCGAGCCATTTCCCCGAGGATTTTGAGTCGGATGAAACCGCAAGTAAGAACAATCGGAGTCGTTGCGGTACATACGAGTCCCAGCTTCCATCCTATGCAATCGATACAGCTATGCCAGCGACCAGCGTTGTTGCAACAATAAAGATGGAGCCTAGTGTCACACCACTCATTCCGGCAAGGTTGGTGGCATCCGTGGACAACGAGGATATAAGAGCACCAGCCGAGAATGCAGGTTTGTCGAACATGAAAATATCCTGATGGAGCATTGCTCTGAAAGAATGATCTCTGGCACGATAAATGAGGCGCTCAGAGCAGTAGGCAAAACAGAGACCTGATGCTCCCCAGCCCAGGAATGCAGTGCCTCCCAACATCAGATACATCAAACTCCAGAAGTTGACATCGAGCCGTAATTTTCCATACATATCTGGTGGTAACGACATTGCCGCGATTGTCTTGCCATAGAACACGGCCTGACTAAAGGAATGATCGGCATCAATATTCTGCACCATGCGTGGGATTGTGTGAATACTTACGTGGGATTTCCAGCGCCTGTGATGATTGAAAAAAACAGACCCCACGCCCTTGTTGAAGCTGGCGATAAACCTGATCAATTCCAATAAGGGGTATTCACGGTCATTCTTCCGCTTGGAATCTCTCTTGCTGTCTCCAGATCCCCGGTGCTGCCCAATTTCGTCCGTGTACTTGGACTCATCGACATAATCTTTCAAGTCAGGAAGCTCATCTGACTCCAGAGCAGAATTTGCCTCACTGATGACGATACTCCTCTCCGTTGACATCCGCTGTTTCTGCACTAACTCATAATACATCGATCGTTTCTCAAGCCGTTGTGGGTTCCTTGCTCAACGACACGTCCATGAGACATGACGACAATATTATCAGCCGCTGTGATAGTGGATAGTCTGAATTCTAATTAGGTTCCGTCACTAGGACTAATTGAAACACATACCGGTGACTGATTGTAATCGTTGTCCGACCTTCAGCAGCAACATCAAGCGCCGCCTGTACTAGCCGCTCGGCCTGGGCATCCAGAGCTGAAGTAGCCTCATCCAACAGCAAGAGTTTTGGATTGCTAATAATAGCCCGTGCAATGGCAACCTGCTGTTTTTGTCCACCCAAAAGTAATGAGCCCCTTTCACCAACACTGGTGTGGAATCCGTCCAGCAAAGCGGAAATGAATTCGAAACAGTTCGCTTGCTTTGCGGCATCGAATACAAGGTTTTCTACCTCAATATAAGGTGAATCCTCGTGTTCAGTGCCTATCAGACCAAATCTGATATTTTCGAATACTGTTGTGGCGAAGAGTGTGGGCTGTTGTGTGACGATTGCTATTTGTTGGCGTAGCCATTGCAAATTTAGAGACGTGATATCGTGGCCATCGAGCACTGTTGGGTAATCTTTAGCGAGGTCCATTTTTCACATGAAAAAAAGGCTCACATATTTCGCCACTTATTGGTTCATAAAACCTTTCAATAAGACCTGCTAATGTACTCTTCCCACGGCCAGACGCACCAACAATGGCGGTGGTCTTTCCGGCTGCAAATAGAAGACTTACCCCATCTAAAGTCAGCACATCTGGTCTAGAAGGGTAAACATGACGAATGTTCTTCAGTTCTATCGTTCCAGACACAGCTTGTAGCTTTCTCCCTGTGAAAGATGATGGATCTAGTGGCGACTTCCTAGACACTGTTGCAAGGATCTTCCCTGTTGCAGCGATACCGGCTGCAAAGGCTTGAAAATTCGGTGCTATGTTACCAAATGTGAAGGCTCCAGTCAGGACAGCAAGAAGAATGGTTATCAGAGCTCCCAATTCGATATCCCCAACAACAAGGTAACGAGACCCTTGCCAAAATGTCAGCCCGTAGGTCCAGAATATGACACCGTTCATGATGGCCTACGCAAGGGCAATGCGACTTCTAAGACCATAAGCCTCTGCCTTGGTAAGAAACTTCTGATACCGATCGGCTAGCTTATCTTGAATCTCAAATGCAATAACGTGTCGGATTGAACTGATGGCCTCCTCGGCTGCTGTGGATCCGTCTGCATATGCTGATAAAGACATATACGTATACTTGACCATAAATGAAGAGCATATACTCATAGACCCAGTTTCTGTTATGATTGCAGATATCAGGATAAAAGCCATGCGCCAGCTTTTAAAAAAGCTGATGATGAAGGCCGTTCCGAAATTGGAACAGGAGTACAGAGTTAGAGAAAGCTTGCCCGTCAAAGAATCTTGGATCAGATTCATATCGGCAGTGATTCTGGTTGTTATCTCCCCAGCACCTAGGGCATCGAAAAATGCTATATTTTGTCGTAGGATAGCGGCGAGATATTTCTCTCGGAGTCGTTGGGTTATATTTTCTCCTCCGATCATGAATCCAGCTGTACAGATGTATACCGAGACAAACTGTCCAATAGCAACGTACACATAGTACAGGGCAAATTTTGCGACTAGAGATGAGAGGTGAGAGCCCGAAGATACCCCTAGGAAGAACTCCTTGAATGCTTGGGCCAAGCCTCCTAGAAAAAGCTGTGCAGAAGTTAGCCTGGGAGAATCGGTATGTTTGTTGAGAGCAGCTCACAAAAGATATGGGTTGAAGTGCCCCTCCAATTATCGCTGCAATTGAGCTGATGACCAGGATAAGTAGTTCGTAGGTTGTTGTACATGAATACAAAAGCCTTGAGCGACTGATCTGCGACTCTTCCGGAGTGTGGATTTGACGCTTGAGAATCTCTTTCTCGTGATCTTTCAACTGCAAACTTGGTGCCACAGGGGAGGGAGAGCCTGCACATTTGGTTGCCATTTTGATGGTATGGCCGTCAAGAAGATGACTCTGTAGTGAAAATGGTGCTCTAGAAAGGACAAGAGGATGAACACGAAGTATTGTTTCGTTCCGTCTCTATATTTGTGTGGCCAATCACATGCGACGATCACTAGCTGGTAATAGTGACTCATATCGACTAATATCACACCCGTGTATATTTGTCCTATCATATCTCAGAAACTTGGAGGGTTGGGAGGAATTGCAACATGGCCGATTGCGCTGCATATGCAATCTGCTCGGGAAAGCCAGCCACAACCCATACAGATAAGGATTGGACGCCCTCAAACTCACCAATTAATATTTTAAATAAATTCGGGTTACCTATTGGGATTAAGGTTCTTCTAGAATGGATTGGAAATCATAAATGGCCTGTCTCGCCTTAATGGGGTCGAATGGTGTTAGCACTTGGCAATGCTTACTTCACCTGGGTAGCAGCCCTGGAGCCCTGGAGCCTCTTTGCTTCCTGAGAATTAGCCCATTCACTCACAGTTCTGGGGTAGATAGTCACATGAAATTAACTATACTTGCATCACGGCGAGTAGATCATTGCAGGGATTTTAATCTCAAACATTCCCGCTTGGACGATTGTGATAGGGAGAAAGGAAACCCCATTTCCACTCACTGATCATGGCCCTGGAGAAACATCGTCTGGGTAACAGCAGTCGTGGGGATAGCCGATTCCGGAACCAAGAGATCCGTTGTTGGAAGCTTTAAATAATTTATATCTTCACTCAGACTACAATCTTCAGAGTTCGAGGGTGTCTTCGGCGGGCGCGGGTGCGGGCGTAAGCCCCACGGCGGCCAGTTAAGGCGCCCCCCCGAAGCACACGGGTGGGAAGTTGGACCCAAAGGGCCCTCACTCGGTAATGATCCTTCCGCAGGTTCACCTACGGAAACCTTGTTACGACTTCCTGTAATACAGGGCAGGGCATCTACCTATGCGGGTACTTGGATCTCCCACTTGGGATCTCCCACTTGGGATCTCCCACTTGATTATTACAACTCTTCAGACCCCCATATCGTCCGCATTGCAGTCACCAAATTCAGAGGCTGCGGATGCCATGAAAAACCCCACGTTATTTGCTGCAAGCAACGGCTGGGAGAGTTCGGTCGCTTCGTTAGCACGGCGTTAGTGGCACGCGACCTAGACGAGATTCGAAAAGCACTTGATATAGGACTCTTCCTGAGGAGCACGCGGTATAGTGCTACGCCAATAAGAAGCTTTATGTTCGTGGTCTTGTTAGTGACGAATCAGGATGACTCACACAAAGATGTATGGTTGCTACAGAAGAGACAGCTTCGGTATCGCGTAGGCGATACCGTCTGACAAATCATCTTCAGACACTGGCGCACTTTAAATCCTGCTATTAAGAGCAAAAGGAGGAGATCACGTTGTCGATTTACCAGAAAACATGTAATCCTAAAAGTTCACGTTTCTAATGGATATCATCGTGGCTAGGCGAACATCCTATATGTGATCGATCCTTTCTGAAAATGAAACAAATCCAGTGGAACCAGGTACCGTTGTCCTAGGGTGTAACTTTATGCCACTCCAATACATCGACTCATTTTGGCAGCCTATACTCGGTACTAGAGAGATTCCCAATCCACATGATCATCTGGTGAATTTAGATATCCAGGTTTATTTATTGGTCAGTCTGATATTACTATGGGAACTTGAGCAATCGCTCAGAGAAAAGCCAGATATCTCGGTTTCCGCCGTCTCTTGGTGGTTGGTGATAAGTACAAAACGCGAGGAAGGATAATTCCGCAAGTTCGATGTCGCACCTCGATTTCAACATCATCATGCACTGAATAGATCCTTGTTTGTAGCAACCCACTCCTCAAAACCGGTGGAAGGTGCTCCAGTGTAAAGCTGCACATTCTGAACACCATTGTCATAATGGGTACGCGGGATATTATCCTCCTCATCATTTCCAAATCTCCGAATCATATACTGCGCCAGCGGCTTAGGCAGGCCGTGCCTGATGTCCTGCTCCAAAGCCTCCTCAGCATTAATAGTTGTAATATTAACGTTCTTGCCCAGAACCTTCGCAATAGTGTGAATAGCATCTGATGTTGAGATGACTTGAGGACCGTAGACATAGACCTTTCGTTGTCCATTCTTCGGTCCCTGGGCAAGGAGAGTTCCGCTGACCCGACCCATATCAATAGGTGTGACGCAATCGAGCATGAAGTTTGGTGCATAAAGCTTCACCTCCCCAACTGCAATGTCACTCTTGTAACGGAGCAAGTTTGTGGCAAAACCACCAGGACGCACGGCCACATAGTTCTCAGGCCCGAAGACTTCATCAAGGTTGATTTCCACCTGTGCGTGGATGTAGGGGATCATGTCACTTGGGTCAACGACGTCTTTGGCATCACCCGAGACGGTGTAGCTGCTCAGGAATACGACAAACTCAATGCCAGCGGATTTCAAAGCTTCAAGAGTGGACTTCATGTGGTCTGGAGAGCCGAAGGTGGCATAGATGAAGGCGCGCTTGGCGTTAGATTTCGTGACGGCCGCAGCGACGGAATCAGCGTCTGTCATGTCGGCTTGGATCCTTTTGAAACCCCCAGCTTGCTCTTGATCCGAGCTGAGACCTGGAATAGTTTTCTTCGGATCGCGCATAGCTAGGACAACGTTGGCTCCATGCTCTTGGGCACTGCGGGCTGCGACCGAACCGATGTTGCCGGTCGGCCCAAATACAATGACGGTCGACATATTGTAAATTCTGAATTGATGGTTAATCTTGATAGAATGAAAGATATTATTTTACTTTGGAAAGTGGCTGCCTTTATAAGTGGAAGGTGATTATATATGGAAGATGAAGTCATTGTCTCGCCGTCTCGCGTCGGGCTTTAGCTAACTCCGTGCCCGACCCAGACCGCAGACCACTAACCGGCTGATGTCCATGATGAAAGTTTGCACCGGGTTGTCTGTAGAGTTCCTGTTGGGACTACTAGAAAGGCTCAGAAAGAGAGGAGAGAGAGAGTTGTATTGTAGAGGAGACGAATCTCCAGGCGATCTACCCATAGCTATGCGGGCGTTCATGTCTTTGAGGCACCGAGGCACCACAACCACCACAACAGTTTGTCCTTCGTCCATTGCCAGTAAATAGATTGGGCCATCCAAGACAAAAGGCTGACCGTGAATACCTCAAAAATTGCGGAATTAACTCATATTTCCGCAATATCGAAGATGACCAGGCAAAGCGCATACGGGAGTAGGAGCAGATGAGTAAAAGTGACTTAGGCTTGGCAGGTGCTCTACCATGGACATAAATTTCCCCTGCAGATAGCCTAAAATAGAAGGCCGTAATACGATGTCTACGTAAGCTCACTTCGGAAGTCTATCAAAGAAGAAGATGGAAGATTGAAGAATGGATTGATAATCCTACTACAGCTGGATAGAAGTATATTTATGTCCTCGCCGTTATAACTATAGAAACCAACCGAAACTGCTAGTTACTCTACTTAGGACACCGATAGAGTCATCGCCATGCCACGTAACTAGCTACCACAGTATATAGAAATGAGGGGTTTTGCTAGCACCTTATAATCTTGCCACGCGCCCCAATACACGTCCGTTGAATTGATGCGCACCACTCAATGATAATTTTCTATCAATCATAATTTCTTCCACCAACAATTGCACTAAAATCAATATTTACAGGTAACCACCAGTAGTATCTATATACCAATTTGAACCTCCCTGCCATTGAAGCTTCATACTCCGTTTCAGCTAAATCCCCTGCTTCCTGGGCCCGCTGTTCGGCTTCTAAAGCCCTGGCCTGCTTGATCCCAGAGCGCTGCAGCTTCTTAGAATCAGAATCGTCCCTGTGTACCATCCTCCGATTTGCGCAAATTGGGCCTAGTATAGAGCCTCTAGAACCAAAGATCGATTTCCCATTTCTTGGTTTATTGGCATTCGATTTTGCTTTACGGGCCTTACTTAATTCCTCCTTTAGCACAGCAACCTCTTGCGATAAAAGCATATTTGCATCCATATTCCGCTGAATATGCTGTTTTACACTCTGCGAATAGTGCTCAATTTGCTTTATATTATCAAGAAGCTTGCTATTAAGCGTTTTACCTCGCTCGATAGTGCTTAGTGGCGAATTTGTAGCCGAGCCTGTGATGATTAGACCCAAGACCCAACCCATATAGGTTTGGGGTCCGACTTCTATAACCCAACCTAACCCCAGACCCAATACTGGGTATTGAGGATGTTGCCGCAGCCTAGTCAGAGTTTTATACTATATAAAGTAACTTTTGTATGGTATGTCGAGTAACTACTTGTCATATGACTTTTTGGGGTAAATTACCCTGTCTCAACCACGCAATCTACCTCTGTATTCCGACAATTTATTCCGATGAATTAGCAGATTATGCGTCCATTTTGGGTGGATTTGTGTAAAAATGGGCGGTTGCGCATTGATTTTGACTGGCCTAGTGGGATACCAGTAGCGTTGGATAACTTGGTGCTTTTATATACACTTTGAAAGACTTTCGACACAATTTGCCCCCAACGACATGGTTGACTGGAATTCCTCCATCGTCTATGGGCAACTCTTCGACCCGCATCCAAAGTCACCGGTGCGATAGATACGAGTAGTGCTGTCTCAGTTCAATTCCAATCCATCATAGCAAAGTAAATTGCAGTGGGCTGTACGGAGTATCGACGGTTGAACTGTGCAGCTTTGATAGTCACAAATAGGAAGGATAAGGCTAGATTCACCCATGTATACAGCTTTTTTGTTTACAGACTGTAACATTGGAAACACGCCAAGGTCCTAAACGCTCGAGGAACCAATAGTCCCTCACAAACCCTGCACAAACCCTGCACAAACTAGCTCACGCTAGCGCAAGCTCAAAATTCAGCCTAGGCATCAGCCGATCGCAAATCTCGGCCAGGCCGGGAAAAGGGATAGGGTCGGCAGGACTTTCATATTTGATGTTAATTGGCTACATTTTAGTTACCAGGGCTTAGCCCACATCCCACCTGATTGTGCAGCGGGACTAGGGATCCTGCATCCTAATTTCTACTCCCACGCTTTTCGCAGGGTTCCTACTAACCCCCATCGTTTTGCTGATCCAATAAATCGCGCACATAGACTAGTTATCGGTTTGACGGGGGCCAAGAAAACATATAAAGAGAAGTGTCCTACCCAGAGAACTTGAAATATCCAGCTTCACAAAGACATCTTTCTTCTCCAAACAAATTGTCATTACCTAAATTCTACTTCATCTCTGTCCCAGCTGTTCATCATGCGTTTCACTACTGTCATTTTGGGCCTCTCGGCCGTGATTAGCAGCGCTACCGCAAGGGACAGCATTACTATCAAGATTTGTGACGGCCGTGCCTTAGCTGGGGATTGTATCTCCCCTTCGATCGGGATTCAACACGAGTGCCGTGAGTGACACCCCAACCCTTATCACCCAGTTCCTATACTTTGCCCTGTCCTGATTCATGATCCCAACTTATTAAACTCAATATCTCTTTGAGCCGTCGCGCTACATCGTTCCTATTTCACTGACCACGTATAGACAACCTGTTTGACACACCCGTCAACGGCAATGTCCGCTCGGTTAAAATCCCTACTGGCTATCGTTGTCGCTTTTGGCAGTATGTTTTCTCTGGCTGAGCTTTGTTTTGGTGAGGATTTGCCGGCTGACTTGTGCTTTTTCTATAGGTCTAACGGCTGCAATGGCGGCGGTACGGGCGACATCCAGGCCCCAGGCGTGGACGATGTCAGTTATCCCAGATCGCAATCTGTCAAGTGCTACAAGAACTAAGCGATATTTGATGTCTTCGGTGCCATCTCTAAGTTTGAGTAGGACACTTTAGAGTTGAGTGGAAAAGTATACTCGTCCTGCACGGTTGAGTCTAGGAGCCATTCAGTAAGATTGATTTTGATGACAAGCAATTCAAATTGCTGCCTGGATGGGAGCGTCAGACGGGTATCCATCCTAGGATATTTGCACATAGATAGTTTTCAAAGCTTATCTAGTCCTTCCTTCGTCAATATATCAGTCACTCTTTACCACCCCCGTTGAATTGTCTTTAGATTTTGTGTGTAGGCTGATTGAACTACTGCGCTATTATTTTTAGATCTACCCCTAGTATACTACTATAGTCCTAGGACTTTCTTATTTTTTGATGCAGGCTTTGAGCGACTTCGGTCGAGTAAGCAATAGAACTGCCACTGTCTATACTCAAATATAAATGCTCGCCTGTGTAAATTCTGCAGAGATTTCTTCACTTTGCAAGAGGAAACTACCTCCCTAGGCTGAGGCGACACCATTGAAGGCTGATGGAGGTGGAACGAAACCATTGGGCTTCTCAAGGAGCAACCGGGCCGTGCAACTACCTGGACCTACAGATAGACCATCGGTCTGTGAGTATCCGCCCACTGCCATCAACAATATACTGACTATTAAGGTTCTCGGGGTGTGACTGGACTCGCTTTAAATTAATGGTGACGTTGCCCCGCAGGCCGAGCTTAAATTCTATGTCGCAGAGGCCTTGAGTGAGTTAGAATTTCTAACCGAGTCCGTGGACACCAAGTACGGGAGCCTCACACGCTAAATATGCCCGCTACCCCAAGCCATGGAGCCTTCAATATGTTGAAATTGGTAACGAAGATAACGTCAGCAATGGACTGAAATCATCCAAGTCTTATCGCTTCAAGGCGTCTGATGATGGGGTGACCGCCAAGTACTTCGAAATCCAAGTCCTTGCATCAGCCATCGACACGGTCAAGAGGTGGTCAAGAGGTGGTCAAGTAGGGCGGTCAGGCACTTCCCAGGTTCAGTCCTGGATGAATGTTTTGACATTAACTGAAGAAGGATCTTTATCCCCCGGTATCCGGAATCTGCCGAACGAATGCGAGACTACCCTTTCACCGGACGCATAGGCAAAAGCTTCCGGTCTTGCCCACGCCCAAGGCAGTCAACATTCCAGAAAAAAAAAGATGAAAAAGGTCCAATCGTCCGATAGGAATATTGGCATTGCAGAAATGTCTGCATAAATTTACTAAGCCGATAATTGGAAAACTGCGGCGTGCAACCATTCTTCATCCTCAAATCTTCAACGCATGAAATATCAAAGCGGCAAAACATGCTACCTTCCTTCTATCGATCGATTTGCATATATCGATCTTTGGCCGAAAATACCCATCGTCTTATGATACATGTAGCAATTATCCAAGCGTACAGATGCGACTACTAATAACGATGTGTTATCTTGCCCTATAATGATACTGACGTCCTAAAGTTAAGCCCTGCAATCGTACCTCAGGAACCCCCGGGTGTAATAATCGACTCCCTCTCGCAGGGCTATCATCCCAAGTTCAAGCCCCATCCGCTGGGGTGGGAGGTCGAGGCTTTTCTGTCCTTAAGTCCCGCACAACAGATGTGCTACTACAATGGGGAACTGTTTGGTAGATATATCGCTCTGTCAATGGGCCAAGTTCTGGCTGATTCCTGCAAGAATGCGGTGACAGCCTTCCTGAACACGTCCTACCTCTAATCAGTCCCACCAACAGCACCAATACTCCTTCGTGCATGGCCCGATAGGATTGAAGGTCGTAAGATTTACTTTAATAGATCACTCCAGATCCTAGGAAAAACCCCTCAAAATTGGGTTGACGCGATCAAAACGGAAGCTTTGTTTATAAGGCCAAGATTCTAGGAATAATGACCATCCAGTTATGACATGTATGATTAATTTGGCTTATTTGTTTGATATTTCTTGAACTACGCAACAAAGAAACCTTCCAGTACATCATTCCCGGCGTTTTGATTTCACTGAAGACAACCGTATCTTGTAACGAAATAAAAGCTTGAATATGTTCGATGTTTACGTCGCTAATCTAATTTTGGCTATTAGTTCTAGTGTATTCTATAACCGATGTGAGACCTAAACATTTTCTTCTACTATATTGGAGACAACAAACTGTGGCGGATCATTTCGACCTAGCAAAACTTGTACGATTTCCAGTTCACGGGCCTTTGGCGTTTCCTGGATAACGTGGTCATTCAAGTTATTGAGCGTTATCTCCTGGCACCACCCAGTCTTGATGTCTGTTTTAGTGCGCATTGGGCTCGACATCTTCCAGAGAAAGAAATGGATGATATCACTGGGGAGGACGCGGAGCAAAAACAGAAACGAGGCAACTTGCAAACCGAAATACGGAAACTAGAGGAAATATTGCGGGACTCGAAGATGTTGCAATCAAGAGGAATGTATTTAACCTTCTTGTATGCCATGCTTTTGTTAAAAGGAGATCCAATTAGTTCCACTCTCGTCTTGACCTGAACATGCTCTAGTTCCTATCCAAGTACGGAGTACATGTACACCCCCATCAGAATTTCTCTGAAATTACCACGATCCTCCGAACTTCGCATGTTTCTGATGGAAAAAGTACAGTTCATGTGGATAGGGGCTTCTTCATTGGTCGTTCAATGGCTCTGCGTGACATCGCGCCTTTTTGCAACAGGGATCAAAATCCACGCGTAGGCGCCAGCTGGTGGGGGCCTAACGGCACTCCAAACTCGCAATAGAATTAGCGCTCTCCAAACCAGTCGGCATAGCATATACTAAGAAATATCTCTAGGTCCATACAGATTTTGCGAGGTAACACAATAATTAGGTCAGTCGAGGAAACAGTGTGACACAACGAGTGTGGGGTTGAAATATGGCGCTTCAATGCGGCGCAGCAACTTGCATGAAAAAAGCCACTACGACTCGCGCCGTTGTTCCAAGATAAGAAACTGATCTTCCACAATAGACGACCTTTCACAATAGGACCTTTATTGCTTGATGTTCGGCTATACCTCTCTTTTTAAATCGTGAGACCCCAAACTTCTCCTTCGACACCCACCAGCCGCATGCCATGATGAGTGTGCCATCTTCTGAATTCACGTTTCCAGCAAATTCACTGTCGACGGTGATCTTCACCCCTCCATCGTCATCCCGACACAGCAGCGCCGAAGGAAGTTCTGGGTCAACCCCACAATCCCCGAGACAGACACTTCTGCTCTTTCAGGATTTGAGCCTCAACGATTCTGCAGGCTCGATGACTACCCCTAGAGCTAGGTCGACAAGGTCATTACTTGACTCAGATAGTTCACCTTCTACATATGCACAGCAGCATAATGCTACTCCCCGTTCTATGCGGAAACTCATGCCCTGCCCCCGCCGTCGAAACCCCGAAAGAAGCGGCTCGATATTTTCCAGCACAACCCAAGCCAGCTTGTATGTTGATGCTACGGAGACGAGAACAGAGCCCATGCTTCCAGATCATGGCACAGATAGAGTACACATCCCTGAGGTCTTTCCCACCCAAAGTAGACGTGGTGAAAGTCACCGCTCAGGGGATGCCACAGAGAATGAGGGCGGATCAGAAAGTGACCAATATAGCGACATTGCGGAGGATACTGAAAATATACCAAGTGATATTCGCGAAGAGCCACTTCCCGCCGCGCCAGTCTATAGTCGTCGGTTTCAGAATGGTCTGACGGAAGTGAAAGAGGAACTAGCCAGTCTCGCCGACATGATGGGACTCTCTGAGCTAAACCAAGATCAGTCTACTGATTTACATTCCTTATTTGAGCGAACCAAGGGAATGAGCATGTTCAAATACCCAGTAACTCGGACTGTGGGTTTTATCGGAGACTCTGGGGTTGGTATGGCTTCCCACTAATCTTGGGTCTTTGACTTCGGTTTCTAACTTTCCGGCAGGCAAAAGCTCTTTGATAAACTCTTTACTTGATCAGAAAAGCCTATCGCGTTCAGTACGTCTCACCTATCTCGTTATTACCTTTGGTAATGTATGCCTATTTACACTCAACTGTAGAGCAGTGAGGGCGCAGCTTGCACCTGCGTCGTAACTGAATTCCGACATGTGGATGACAATCACACCGGCCCTTTCACCATTGAAGCGCAGTTTATGACTGCACAAGAAATGAAAGAGCTGTTGCAGGAACTCCTCTCTAGCTTCCGCCAATTCCATGTTACTTCTTTCTTCCAGCAGCTAAAATCGCAGGAAGAACAGCAGCAGTGCCGAGATGCCGCCGATAGAGCCTGGGAAACGTTTCGATCTTTGTTCAGCAACCAACCAAGATTAACGATGGAGTTTCTTTCCGTTGATCACAACGAAGCCCAATCAGAACTTCTTGGGCAGCTAGAGCGATGGGCGTATGCTGGTTTAACATTGCGACCCGGTGGACCTGATGCGCATGAGTTCTCTATGATTGCTGGTGGTCTTGCAGAATGCAAAGAATCCCTCGACCTGCTGACTGCCAATAGTATGGGTGATGGTAAACCTGCGCTGTGGCCATTTATCAAATTGATCAGGTTTGTGGAACTTTCTTAATAAGGGATCCTGTCTAATGATGTGGCAGGGTATATCTAAGGTCACCCATTTTGAAAACCGGGTTGATATTGGCTGATCTACCTGGTACGTGTTAAGGGTTCCATTCCGACCCTGGAGCCAAACTTGAACTCACCAACGCTAGGCCTCAGCGATCTTAACTTTGCGAGGGTTCGAGCCACCGAACGGTACCTTGTTCATAACTGCGACGAGATATTTGTTGTGGCAGACATTGGTCGCGCCTGTACGAATGCGTCCATACAAGATGTGATACGAAGATGTAGAGAGAACCAGCCGCGACATGTGATTTTATCAAAGTCGGAGGTATTGAAGATTCCTGTCAAGTGGAAAGGCGCTTACTGACCTATCTTCTTAGGTTATATCGCCCGAAGAGTCTGGACGTGAAAATACTCCAGATGCTCTTGAAATAAGGCGAATGAATAAGGCTATCCAGGCTATCCGGAAACAAATTGAATTGACTGAGCTTCGTATACGGAAAGTGCGTGGAGAAAAACAACCAGAACTGGCACTCAAGGGGTATGAACTACGGTAGGTTCTTGATTTCGGAGAGCAATGACCCCATTCGCTGAATATATGGCAGCCGCAAGGAGAACGAGCTGGATTTCCAGTAAGTAACTGCGAGAGATTATATCATATAATTGTGTGCTAATAGCCAACCAGGATAAAAAGCTTCCTCATCAATCGGCGAAACTCACTGGTAACACAAGAACTTACCACAAGACACGCAGGAATCAGGGTCTTCTGCATCAGCAATACTCTCTATTCCGATTACCGCTGTAGTGTGAACAGCCAGGCGGAGGCATACGTTGATCTTTCAGGAATTCGTGAGCTGCGCCGCCACTGCCAATTGGTCCCCGCAGAGAGTCAAATGCGTGCGACATCCGCATTCTTGGAACACCAAGTGCCGGCTTTGCTGGGATCTATACGTCAGTGGGCATTATCTGGAGCAGATTCAGTCACAGCGGAAAGATCTGCTATCCTCCGACGGGTTTTGGAAAATGCAAAAGCGACTCTTCACCGGGTATGTTTGACCCAGGAGGGTACCTCAGGTCCCTAACTAAGCTTCTAAAAGACCAAAGATTTCCTGATAGTCAATAGGAATTTATTTCTTCTCGATCATGTATTCATCTTACGCGTCAGAGCTTGGATGATCTATTTGCCGAACGCATTATTGAGGTTATCCGTGAGTAGTTTGTGCAATTGCTTTAGTCTTGGCCCTAATGAACTCCCCTAGGGAATTCTCAAACTCGCTGGACGGCTCAGAGTATTGGAATCAGCCTGCAATGGGAAGGAGTGAGTTTCCCTAGAAAGGGAGCCTATAACTATACATTATGATTCTGATTATATCCACAGTGGGCGTATGGCACGTATGCTGCATTCTGTCGCAAATCCGGAGACCACAAGACTGGGCTTCAGCCTCGTCGCTGCTGGAATAACGAGTTAGTCCAACCGGCACGTGAAGGATTGGATATCAAATGGGAGGATATACTGGATTGGCTGCAAGACCAAACTGGAATATTGGTGGGAGAAACTCGCACCACTTTTGAAAGATTGCGAGAAGAGATTGAGGGTAAGTCATCCTTGGGTTGGACAAACGCTCGTTTATTGCATACCTTCGTACAGACGAACGGCCTTCTGACTGCTTTCTGTAGCACATATTGAGCTTGCGCCCCAGGCCCTCCAAAACCTCCAACAAAACCTGAAATCCTGGCAAGAATGGATCGAGGAGGATATACAGGACTCTATCCAGAAGCTGATTAAAAACTTTGAGTATGATGTCCGGGGAATGGGAAATCTCAGACTTGATTCTAACTGGCTCGCTAGAATCACAAAAAAGGACATGCTTTATGGCCATCCCAGCTCGTTTATATCCGGCCTGATGCAGCCCGCGTATGCTGCCATCAACCTAGAGGGGGGTTCGTTAAACAATCCTAATAGAATTGCCTTTGTGTCTGGTTATATTAACCATATCTTCTAGGACCTGGCAGCTTCAACCGCAAGAAAATGATCATGAATGACCATCTGACGCATTCCAGGCTGTTTGTCAAGTTTTCTAAACTGGCCCGCAGCGAATATGCACATGCTGTAAATGGATGTTTCAATCCTCTTCTGGAAAGAGTGAGAATTCAGATAGAGAGTATGGTGAGAGACTTCCACGCTGTTGTTACAGTCGAAGGTCACGTCCCGGAGGCGGAACAGGCGCCCGCGTTGGCGGATGCTCTTAGATCCAGATTTGGCAGGACAGAGGAGATCCTGCAGAGTATCCAAGGTGTTGTACAAGAGCTCAATCGGGAGGAGTTCGGAAGGAGTTGATGATATAATATCAAATTGATTTGTTTTTGGTGATGAATAAATGATTTAGTAGACAGCATTTCAAGCACGATAAAAGAAACCAGATTATATAAAAGCATCGCTCGAGTGCCAACCCCTTCGCAACCACATATTTACTAAAAGTCCCCATCTTATTGTGATCCTGCTACTTATTTCAATTGCAGTATTCTATATGAGAAAGCATCTACTGCCTCGTGCATCATCCTTTATGGGAAAGCGTTCGGGCGTTTTTACACCACAACCCGTCAGGGAGACTTCCTCCATCTAATCGTCCATTGGGTGATCCCTTTCATATGGGTGGCGGACCCTCCGTAAAGAGGGTCTGTAATTTTTGTAAAAGGATGTAAGGGCCGGTTAGACCCTGACTAGGGGTTAGTCAGGGGTGGGTTTAATGGTAAGGCGACCACCAGTAGACCACCTGGGCAGGAGGTTGAGTGTTTGCTAGATAAGAGACTGATACCCCCCGCAATATGATTTATGAGATCTGATAGATCTGATAGTGTCATGTTTGCTAGATCTTGACTAGCTATTGAGCTCCTGTTTGTTTGTAGAAAACCAACCCTTCTTTCCCTCTTCTTTCCTTCTCACTCTAAAACTACTCGACATCCATCCACCATGTTCGAATGCGGCACCTGCGACGCAGAATTCCGGTATCGGGATGACTGCGATGAGCATATGAATGACCATGGTCACTGGATTGAGTGCGAAACATGCACTCGTGTGTTCCGCTCCCAGGCCGCTTGCAACCAGCATATGAACACTTTGGACCACTGGACGCCAACATTTGAATGTGAAACATGCACCAGTACCTTCCGTACTCAAACCGCCGCCAACAACCACATGAGAGCCAAGAGACATTACAAGAACTACTGCCACGATTGCGAGCGTACCTTTATGAACGAGAACTGTTTACGCCAGGTAGGCAATCTGACATCCCCTGAGAGAAACTCTGAGCCCATTCGATTCATCCCTCTATCCTATAGCATCTCAATTCCAAGACCCATCGCGGTAATAACATTCCCTGTCCATTCTGCCGCACCGGTTTTGTCACTGCCAGCGGTGTCTCTCACCATCTCGAGAGTGGATCCTGCCCTCAGGCTCAAGGCTTGAACCGCGACAAAATTCACCGCATTATCCAGCAGCTTGATCCAAATGGTATTGTCTGCAAGAAGCAGATCGCGTGGCACGGCGAAGAGAATATGTCCTACTCGGTCACTGACAGTGCGTGGAATGGTCACTGTTGGGTGTGTTACATTTGCAAGCGGGGGTTCAACTCGCGAAGAGCGTTGGAGTCGCATGTCAACTCGCCCGTGCACAAAGAGAAGGTTTACCACTGTCTCCAGCGTGGCTGCCCAAAGGAGTTCCACTCCCTGGCTAGTCTGTTAAACCACCTTGAGAGTGAAACTTGTGGATTCATTCGGTTCGACGGGGTTCAACAGGTTCACCAGCGACTGAACGATGCTATCATAGGTCGCCGGATGATTACTGGACTCTAGTCCTTTTTCTAGCTCTTGGCCCTGCAATCTTGCAGCCATTCACTCGAAATGATCGAATTTGTTGGTCATGATTGAGGGCTCTACTTGCTAGAAGATGGCTAGTTTTACAACCTCGGAATTCTTGGCTTTACATACTTTGTTTTCTATCTCTATGAATATCCAATGAAAATTCCCAATGGTTATTATCAAAAGTCACACCATCCTGTTAGATCGCAAATTCCATCGTAGCTAATTGAAGTCATCCACAAACTTGGCGCTTCCTATACAGTGTGATTTTATACATACTACATATGTACATTAACACTCCGGTTCATAGGATGCATTTTGTTGAGAATCCCTAACTCCATAGGGATGGTTTTAACGTTAAACCTATTCCAAAACCCCTTACATGCCAAAAATCTTAAGCTCCTACGGAATTGAGATTAGCGTCTTTAATGCAGTCTGACAGCTTCGTCACCCATTCCTATATACAACTTGTATCCAGGACGGGTCTCCAATTTGGACTGTCTTCTAAACGCTGCAACGTGATTCAACGTGCATACACCGGTGGAATCCGTCTATCTGCTGTTTCTCTGTGATTCCATTCATGTTGTTACTACCAATGGAAGAGGGGTCTGAAGTACACAAAACAACTGGCTCAGTTCCGTTCATGATATAAATCATATGCCTTAATGCAGCCTGGTTTAGAATGTGACATGGTTCAACGGTGACGTGGTCAAGTCCATCGGCTTCATGCACATATAATATGCGGGGGGCAAGCTGCAGAGTGACACCCGAGCTTAACTCGGCTTGGCTTGACTTTGGTGGAAAATCAACTAAATGTCTCGATGTGTTTCCATTATAAACGGTTGGATTATGTACAAGAGTCTTACTGGGCAACTCAGCAATTGAACTGCTTCAAGTAGGCGATTGGGTATAAGTACCTGTACAATATTAGAAAAGTGGAGCTAGTATAATCAATGACGTGAATATGGGGAAATAGCCATTCGATGGTGAAAAGAACATCTCTATACTGTATTTGCCTATATTGAACAGGAAGTGTTCGAGGTGATCTGCCTCTGTGAATATTAAGCTTCTCACCTAGATGCTCAGCCACACTCATTCGTCACCCCTCAACGGTCACCTTTGAACCTCATCTTGTACATTATCCTTCTTATTTGATTTCAATCGCATTGTTCTCTTGCATAGCACAGCATGCCCATCTCCGTCAAGGAGACGGTAACGCGCTTGGGTGCCATCTCCAAGCTCTTACTACTATCCTACATAATCGACTGGATATTCATCATGTACATCGAACCATCCCAACCACCCCATTCCACCCATCCAACAAAACCACTAACAAATTCCTAACCAGCGGCATCGCCCTAATCGGCTACGGGTTCTACGAACAACCCCCAAACCACCACCCCTTCAGCCTAACCGACCAAACAATCAGCTACCCACTCACCAAAGAAACAGTAACAACAGAGACCTTACTCCTAGTCTGCCTGTTCGCACCAGCAATCCTAATCCTCCTAATATCATGGCTGGTCGTCCCAGCAAAAGCCACCTCCACCCCCACCCCATCTACCTCCACCTCCACCGCCTCCCCCAAACCCCCCGCAGCACAATACATCCGCCGCAAATTCTGGGAATGGAACGTCGGCTGGATGGGCCTCGCACTGGCCCTCGCAAGCACATGGACAGCTACACAGGGTTTGAAGGCTCTCATAGGAAAACCGAGACCTGATATGCTGGCGCGCTGCGATCCGGATGTAGACCGCATTGCGGAGTTTACGGTTGGTGGGCTTGGGGAGTCGGTGAGGGGTGCTGTGACGCTTGTTTCGTGGGAGATTTGTCGGAATAAGAGTACTTCGTTGCGGATTGAAGGGTTTGCTAGTTTTCCCAGTGGGCATTCTTCTTGTAAGTTCATGTCACATCTCATACACATGTGTTGATTTGTATCTTATCTTCGGATGGATACAGACAGTCACAGTATCTACACACGTGAATCCGAATAGCTAATACTAGCCCCACAGTCTCCTTTGCCGGCCTGGGCTATCTAACCCTCTGGCTCTGCTCGAAATTCTCCGTCGCATTCCCCTATCTCCCGCGCTACCCGGTCGAAGACCAGAGCCACCGCGACGAGAATACATCCGTGCGGGAACGAGGCGCTGCGCCACCCGTCTACCTGATGATACTTGCGTTCTTCCCAACTGCCACGGCGTGCTTTATTGCCGCGTCGCGCTGGTTCAATTACAGACACCACGGCTTTGATATTCTCTTTGGCGCGGCTATGGGCATATTCTTCGCTTATATCGGCTTTAAGATGTACCATCTTCCGATTCGGCGCGGCGCGGGATGGGCTTGGGGTGCGCGCAGTCGTGGACGCGCTTTTATGCGTGGGGTTGGGGTTCCTAGTTCGCTGGGAACTGATGGGTGGGCCGGTGAAAGGGGATTGGATGTTGATATTGAGGGTGCGGCTGCGGTGAGGGAGATTATGCTGAGAGGTCAGGGTCAGGGACACGCGCAGGGACATATTAAGCCAGAGAGTGGTGAGGGTATGGCAGCTAGGCTTGAGGGGTGAGTGGTGGGGTTGGGATTTGTTTGAGACTTGAAAGTCCAGTGTAGATTGTATTGTATATTGCATAGCAGATCATCAGTCGGAGGCAGCATGGCATCGTTATGGGTAGTCAGATATCGACTAGTTGTAATTTAAGGTTGTTTTTATACCTCATCGCCAACCACCAACACGTCCTTCATCCCACCGTGCCTTGGCCTCTTTCCGGGCGGCCAATTTAGATGCCTCGCTCCGTACACGTCGGACCCAGTCTGCAATCTCCTTCTCCGTCGCCCGGCCGTGATGGTCTTCGTCGAGGAAACTCTCCTCAACAGCATGGCAAACAGCCTCTTGCTCCGTGATTGCCGCACTGAAGCGCTGGTAGAGCGCCTTCGGCGACCACGGCGCTAGAGCGGCATCCATCTCGGCTTGCTTTTTGCGCCAGGAGACCTCCAGCGACTGGTGTGTGATCAGCATTGTTTCAGTGGAGGCGCGGACTTCAGCGAGGTGGTTCTGCATCTCTAGGACGCGGGTTGCGAGGTCTTTATTCGTTTGGATTAGGCTCTCGAGGTATTGTTGGCGGGCTGTGTAGGAGGGGTGTTGGCTCGAGAGAGCGGAGATTAAAGCTGGGTCCTTGAGGATTTTATGGAGATCGGTTGTTCTGAGTTATGGGTTAGGAGGTGTTGGTATCCTTAGTTTTGGGGGTTGAGGGTACCCACGATTTGTCGGATACTAGATCTGGGAGCCAGCCTTCTTCAATTGTTGGGGGTTCGGGGATATATGGCTGTTGAGGGTTGTTGGGGTATGCGCCCTGATGTGTGCCTGTCTGGTTGTCTGGCTGCCAGTGTGTAGCGGAGGTGTTTTGCGGGGTGCCGCGTCGACTGGCTTCATGGCTGTTGGGTTTTGGGGGTGGTGGGGGAGGTGTGTCGGAGTTGACGGGGTTCATGATTTGGGATGAGTAGAACTGCGTTTGTGAGGGGAATGGGGACGGTGGTTGAGACATGATATGAGGTTGGTTGTGAGGTGGAAGCTATGTTGTTACGTCGGAGGTGGACTCGAGCTTGGCGGGGACTAGACCGGCGATCTACGGAGTTGCAGCAACACAGTATCATCTCTACATAACTATGTAGTTAATAGCTAAATATGTTATACTAAAGATGAATTGCTTGGGGGTATCGTGATATTTCGTGATTTAATCCTAGTTACAAGATCGTATAGAAGCTTCTATTTGGCCTCCGAGGCACTCAGACAACCCAACAGGAATCTAACAGCGAGCCTTCACAGCAAGAGACAAAAGATCCCCGAGACTGCGGTGGAGTACCCGTCCGCGCTCGATACCATCAGCAGCGACTTTGGGACCCTGTCTGAAAATGCTTGGATTTCTTCCAGTGATTCGCATCTTCAAACGCGATGGTGGTCTCTTGTGCAGACAGCAGTCCGACATGACAGTGGAATAAGTTCAACGGTCGTAATGTCAGTGCTTACTCGGTTCTCCTCCGAATGTCCCGTTCCATAGCTTCGATATTCGAGCCAGCCATGGCATCCTTGACCAACTCGCGCACCTCATTCTGCACCTCTTCGCTGTAATAATCTTCACGGGTCGCAAGCTCCTCAATGCGCCTCTTGAACTCTGGATCAGGCTCACCACCAGCAGTGGCCTCCTCCTCTGTCATTGTACCAACGTTGATCCTCATATCGCTGCCGGGGATGGGCCCAGGAGAATTCAAAACTTGGGCGGCTTGGGCGTGTGTTGGAGCAGGAGCACCACCGGCCACCTCGCGGAGATAAGCAGCGACCTGGGGGAATTCATTCTCGGTCTCGAACTTTTCCACAGCTGTAAACTCTTCGGCGTTCTTCTTATTGGCGTCCACATTCAGTTCCTCGACTAAACAGCGCGCGATATCGCTGTCTTCGACCACAAATAGACATGTTTCGCCATCTTCGTCGAGGAGGTTGACGTCAACCTTGAATTCTTTCACAAGAGCGCGTAGGAGATCTATATGGCCGTAGGAGGCTGCGGCGTGCAGCAATGAGTAGCCGGACTCATCTTGGCTTGATGCGATCGAGGGGTTGGATCGCAACAGGTCCAGAAGGGCCGATGGGTTATCGCAAGCCAATAGGTAAGGATTTTGAGTCATTATGAGTCAGACGTATTTATTGAGAGTGAAAGTAAAATCAATTTGAATCAAAAAGTCAAGAGTGTTGAAAAGAAAGTCAAGTCAAGCAGAAAAAAAAATATCCGCCTTTCCCTTTCGGCTCCCCGCACTGTGACACATTCTCTGACTCTTCTGGTCTTTTAGTCGTTTTAGTCTTTTGGTGCCTTTGTCTATTTTTTTTCTCCTTTCGCTTCAGGTTTCTACGTTTTCTGCATATACCCTTAGAATACCTCAGGCGGGAAGGAACAAATCTCCCATCTCTCCCCTCTCTACCCCTCCTCTCCGTCCTCTGCCGCAAATCTCACTGAAATACACAAAATATGGCGACTCAAGATCCACACGTCATCTCGCAGCTGGTGAAAGAACTGGAGACTGCTCGCAAGGCTAAAAAGGGCGAGACAAAGTTCACCTGCAAAAAGAATACCTTTGTGGTAGCCGGTACCGACAATGTCACCGTTGACTCATGGAAGTTCATGGACTGGGACTACAAGCACCCCGGTCTGCCGACATATGCCCGAGGTCTCTTTACCACCAAACGCAAAGACGGTACTCCCGAAATCGCGACTCGCGGATATGACAAGTTCTTCAATATAGGCGAGGTAAAGACCACAGAATGGCGCAACATCGAGAAAAACACAAGGGGTCCTTACGAGCTGAGTGTGAAAGAGAATGGATGTATTATCTTCATTTCTGCTTTGGAAGACGACAAATTGTTAGTCTGCAGCAAACACTCAACTGGAGCCCGTGAGGATACAAAGTTGAGCCACGCGCAGGCAGGAGAACGTTGGACAGAACGCCATGTCTCATCCGTGAATCGATCTGTCAAGGACCTAGCTCGGACTCTGCGCAAGATGAATGTCACAGCCGTTGGAGAGCTCTGCGACGACACTTTTGAAGAGCATGTGCTGGCCTATGACGAGGCTTCTTCGGGAATTTATATCCACGGTCTCAATTATAATCAGCCCGACTTTCAGACAATGCCTTCTAACGAGGTGCACAAGTTTGCTGACGACTGGGGCTTCAAGAAGGCTAAGTTCGAAGTCTTTGATGACATCTTCAGAGTGCAGAGCTTCCTAGAAGGATGCGCCGAGACGGGAACATGGGATGGACGTGAAACCGAGGGTTTCGTCATCCGATGCCAGCTAAGCGACAAAGGGGCTGAGCCCTACCGCCATTGGTTCTTCAAGTACAAGTTCGAAGAGCCGTACTTGATGTACCGCCAGTGGCGTGAATGCACCAAAGCCGTCATTGCGGGGAAGCACCCCAAGATCAGGAAGCATGAGAAGGTCACCGAAGAATACTTGCAATTTGCTCGACGGATTCTGATGAAGAACCGTAAGATGGCAGCTGATTATATGAATAATCACGGTATCATTGCTTTGCGAGAGATGTTCCTCAAGGAACGAGGATTGAATGGATCCGAGCTCATCGCCCTGGAGGCCACAATGCAGACTGAATCGCACGAGATCAACAAAAATGTCATTCTCGAGCCGATTGCCTCACTGGGTTGTGGAAAGACGACCCTTGCCTTGGCTCTGGTTAAGCTCTTCGGATGGGGACATATTCAAAACGACAACATCCCCAAACAGAAGCACAAGCCGAAGAAGTTCGCTTTCGAAGTCAGCCATGCTCTAGCAGAACACAGTGTTGTCATCGCCGATCGTAACAATCATTTACGGCGCGAACGCACGCAGCTCATGGAGGATATCTACCCTGTGGTCCCAGATGCGCAGTTCGTTGCTCTGCATTATGTCCACGAGCCCAAGGCAGAATTGCTCCCTGCCATCCGAGGGTTCACTCAAAAGCGTGTGCTAGAGCGTGGGGACAACCACCAAACCATCCGGGCTGGCAGCAACGCCCAGGAGGAAATTATCGGGATCATGGAGGGATTCCTCGCCCGTTTCGAAGGCATCGATAGCACCCGCTCGCCAGACACGAACTTCGACCACGTCATCGACCTCGACGTGTGTGCCTCGTCTCGCGAGAACCTCGAAACAGTTGTCAAAGCCCTACATGCCGCCTACCCGCGCCTAGTGCCAACCATGCCAACGACAGCGGAACTCGACGAAGCCATCGCCGCCTCCCTGGACGACTACACCGTGACAACAGATCTCAGCTACAGCTATTCTTCCACGCCGAAGCAAAAGAACAAAAATAAACCCCAAGAATCTGGTCGCCTCCTCCCCGAACCGACAGACTCCCCCTTCTCCCCAGAAGCCCTCTCCAAAAAGATCGAATACTTCAACATAGCCCTCCCAACAAACGAAATTACCTCGATCCTCCAATCCCTCTTCCCACCGCACACAGACCCCGAAACAGCCCGTCTCTACAACCAACTCATAAACTCCCGCCGCCTCCAACCAGGCTTCCACGTAACTCTTATCCACCGCGCCTCAAAGAAAGACCACCCAGAAACCTGGGACCACCTAGCAACCCGCTACATCGAAACCCAGACCCAAAGCCCAGTCCCACAGCCAATCCAGTACCCACCGACCCTGGGCTCCGCACGTGTGCGCATCGAGCGTCTCGTCTGGGATAACCGCATCATGGCATTTGTCGCGCGCATCTTGCCCGCCGAGGGTGGCGAGGCGGAGGATACGGCTGAATGGCCGTGTGCGAATCCGATTGCGCATATCACGGTCGGCACATCGTCGCAGGATGTTAAGCCGAAAGAGAGCAATGATTTGCTGCAGCGGTGGGTTGAGGTTGGATCTGGTGGGAATACGGGGATTTTCGAGGCGGAGGTTGAGGGTGTTAGAGTTGTTGATGGTGTTGTTGGGTTGGTTATGAGTCGGGGAAAGTATTAGGATGCTTTCTTGATGAATGATTAAGATGGAATGGAGTGATTCTTGTATTCTTTTGTGATGACTTTAGCTATGGGTATGGCTTTGCTGGTTTGCATTTTATGGTGCTTTTTTTGCATTACATTGTAGACCTTAGGTCTGCTCATTTCTTATTCTTTTGTTGGCTTTGACAACGACTGAATGAACTCATACTATCAATACTTGGGATGCAGTAATGTTCATGCCCTTTGTGGCTGTTTAGACATTTCTATACCCTATCATCAGCATAGCTACACATGTAGTAATCTACAAGTTCCCCCTTTGTCCAATATCGATATTGAGTATTGTACTACCAGGACACCCAGTCCACATGAAAATATAAGTATTTGAAGGAAAGAAAGAGAATTCAAAGCGCCAGACACTGTAGTTCTGGCTAGATATACACAACGAAGAAACCAAGCCACGCCCGATATCCAAGTAGCCACATACCCACCGTGCGATGTACGCGAGGTTCGACAAAGCGCAGACCACAAGGCACAAGCAAGTGAAAAAAAAAATCAACCACTAATCCAAGAGGTGACACGCGATGCTCCGAAACGACCCACGTACTGCAAGCCGGTACTGCCCATGGGGAAATAACTGACGAGGTACCAGACGAGGGCAGCGAGTTGGAAGATGGAGGAGATGAGAGTAAGGAGGAGACTCTGAAGCTAGAGCGCACCGAAAAAGATAAGTTAGCAAGGGTTTCTAGAAGAGGATGTGTTGCCGCAAGTGGCAAGTGGACGGTGTAGTTGTGATATGCGGGTAGAACAAGATGGCCGAGGAGTCAGGGACGGCAAGACATAGATTGCTCTCGATTGCTCTGGACTCCGCACTCTGTGACACTGGGATGTGTCGGACAAGAGTGAAGGGAAAGGACGTCCAAGTCCCGCGGCGTGGTGGGACGTGGTACAGACGCAAGATGGAAAGCAGTGAGGCCGGCCGAGTACAGGGTGGGATGAATTGGAAGGAGTTAAAATCGCAGAGGCCAACGACAAACATGACAAGCTATGGTTTCAGGCTGTACTGCGCGATCGATGTGAAGGCTGCAAGATTCCCCTTTTCCCGGTTGTGCAGTGTGACCATACGGACTCGGGTAGAGGGAGGGAAACCGAGTGTGCAACAAACAAGGAAATGTAGGGGGGAGTATCATGAGAAGAGGAGGGATCGTCGGCGTGCAACGAGGTAAAGCGCAAATACCGAAGATAAAATCTACAACGAAAACGAAAACGAAAAACAGAAAAATAATGAAATGGATTTTACTTACCCCGATGGCGAAGTAGAGCGTCAGGGCGATCGATCCGAAATAGGCCGCTGTGAATGGCAACCGTGATCCCGAGATCAAATGCTTAGCGTAAGTCCATGGTCCCATGAGAACTGCCCATGAGATCAAAAACAGCATTGAGCCGACGGACCATCTAAGGAAATCTGTTAGCAAGAGACATCCAAGACTAAAGACGAAGGTTCTTGGCATGAGGCGCAGATATAGGTCGAGGTCAGGGCGAATCAGGTTGCAGTGTAAAGTACAAAGGCGCACATGGCCCTAACCAAAATTGACCGATGACCTGGTCTATCCCAGTTCAGGATTTGCTTGGCCGTCCAAGTGCATGAGATAGCTAGGGGAAAAAAGGAAAGAGGGCTGGGAAGTCCGCAGAAAGCCGGGGACGATAGCCACATTAATGCGGACCATCGCAGAGGCAACTTACAAGACGGCAAATTTGCGGGGCTTCAGTGTCAATACGGGGAACAAGAAGAAGCAGAGCATGAAACAGACGGCAGCGCCCAAGTTACATGCACCAAAGATCAGCATACGATCCCACCGACTCACTATACAAAGGCCGTGTTAGTGTGTTTTTTTCTTTTGTTCTATCGGGTCGCAACCACATAAAACAAGCATGGTGACGATGAATCCTCCCGGCGCAGGAACTGCAGTCTCATCACCTGGATTTTACGCAACGGTGTACGGGAGGATCTGGGGATTGAAGGGTCACACGACAGAAGAAAAAAAAAAACTTACAAGCAAAGAAGCCCTCTTCTTCTTCCCGACGAGTGGCTGCCGGTAATGGGGCCCCAGGACCGTCATTGTGAGTGGGCAGCTGAACATAGCCGCCATCTCCGAACGGATTGTAAGACTGTAGACGAGATAAGAATGGAGTGTTCGATGATGCGCCAGTGCGCACGGGGAGATCCGGATCTCTACGCGACCACCCTAGTGAGTTGACAGAGTCTCGGAACGAGTTATTCGCCATATTTGAGACTAGTTTTAGTCAAGTTTTAGATGTCAAATGAAACGAATAGAGGTACGGGTACGTGCACTCCTGCGTCTGCAAAAAAGGTCCGTGGTTTAGCAAGTCAAGACAAAGAGAACCGCCTGCAGGGACTATGCGAGATGGGATGCAGATGATCTGCGCCGGGTGGTGGATGATCCTCGAGGATTGGCTAGAAGCGGAGACTAAGTCAAGCCAACAGAGGGGCAGATGACGACTGTGTCGAATGCGTATTCGAGTTGCAATGAGCTAGGGCACGCCGTGACTTTGGAATGGGTGACCACTTTCGAAGAAAGTTCTCCGACTTGAAGATATGAGGTCAAGATCAAAAGATCAAAAGGTTTGAATACTGCAGGCTGGTACAAAAGCTTATGGGCAACCTCCCCAAGAAAAGGGCTGCCTATTGCACTGCGATAAGGCGGCACCTAACGGGATCTGCAGCTCTGCGGAGTCGGCGATGACTACCGGGGGGTGTGGCTTAGATGTCGTCCGGCGCGGCGCAGGTGGATCGTAATCGGAGTACGTCTTGCAATAACGCGGCGAGATAGACCAACCAAGCGGAAGATAGGTGGGAAGCGTTGAACCTTGCACGATCCGAGAAGGGGATGGGGATGTGAACACGGCGTGGGGAGTCGACGGGGTGCTGATTGGATACGGAAGCGCTGCACTATCGATAAAGGGGGGTAGGAAGACGAGGGGAACCAAGGAAAATGACGAGATGGCGTGGAGCTACTGATGCGACCAACCCGATCGGCGTTAAGTGCTGAAGCTGTCAGATGATGGTTTCCCAGTGTTGGGGTACAAAGCTCTCGGACCGACCCCTGTGGGGTTATTAACCAGGATTATCCCCCATAGGAAGATAGCTGGAAATAAATTGGATACATTTCACTTACCAAGAGGATGAAAAGTTGCCTAGGTGGCGTGTAGAGAGGTATAGTATGGCAGTTCTCAGCTATGCAATGAACATTGAAGTTGGGGAAAGGGGGCTAGTACCTAATAGGGTATAGCGCCAATAGCAAGTATATAACCCACCTATAAGCAACCTCAATATATCAATTTAGTTATTTTCTATTTTCCTACTCTGTTATTATTATGCTATGGTATTATCATCATTCATATTGTTTATTTTTAGTTTTATTCCTTCGCGCTATACCCGCTGGAATTTGTCAAACCCTTGAAGACATACAGTTTTATACTCTTCTATATGTTTAAAAACTGGTGATCATCCTATTATTGAATCAAATCGACATAGTTTAAATGGAGCGTATGACTTATGTTTCTATAATATTAATTTAGAATATAGTCTATTTTATATTATACTCGATCTGGACTCATGACTATTATGGATGGCCCTTCTCCCTCTTTTTCTGCAACTTTTTAATTAGTTACCGTCCCACCGTCGATCTTTCATGGCTGGTGCGCACCCTGTGGCGATCGGCCGTAACTGTAACAGTAGAGTGATAGTGTACTTGTATTGAATCCTGCAGAAGCATCTATAACGGCTATAACGGCTGTGATTGCCGGTAGTCGTATCGGAAGAACTCCAGATGATGTTGCATGCCCATTATATAACTATAACCTTTTGCCCTGTTGACTGTATTTATGTAGCTACCCGTGTACCACCTAGGGGAATTATCCGACCATAAGGACGCTAGTATGCACTCCGGACTCTGGTGGGTAACATCGGCAGTCTTATTGTTTCTCTTTGGTTTCCGCTTTTGCTTTTTCTGGTTCCCTGTTTTTCTTGCTTTTTAGCTTGACTTTGTATCGTTACTCTATAGAATGTCCGGCGTATACCAGTCGGTTTATCTGTGACCCCTCCGGAATGGAGTGCGACCTTAACCACGTACGATGTCGTCATCCCAGGGTCCTGTGCGCAGTTACCTCAAAATATAGATAATCTCAACGTGTACTCCGTATTGGATATCAAGATAGAAGAACAACTTCTCCCTTGCATATCAACTGTGGGTGTGTATCGGCCAAACCTTGACGGGACGGGACGTCAGATCCATATTTTCCCCCTCATGAATCCCGGAGATCAATCCTCTTCCGTCGATCCTAGAATACCATCCCCTAAACCGGAGTGGCTCATAGTGAAAGCGAGGAAACTTTGGCGATGTGGCTGAGTATACCAAAGAGAGGTGTATGGCTTTGGTTCACTATTGGTGGAGGGGTGTTCAAGACACATTCCAACCCCTCCAATTGTCTCTCTCCGCCACATTCTACCATTCTACTTGTGGTCTGGAAGACCGAATGGTCAAGTCTAAAATCCAAAGTCACTACCCTCAACATTCTAGAGGATTCCAAATATCAAACTATAACATTATTTCCTTTGCCGCTGTAACCCAGATCAATAACCACAAGTGCGCCCCCTACGTACAAAAAGACCAAACAGACTCCAAAGTGTGCAGTCGGGGCCGACCAATACGAAGGTCCAAGCTCTGTTGACGATCACAGCAAGATATGATCGTCACTCTAGTCTCCTCTGCACGACATCCCACATGAAGAACAGAACGCACTGATCCTCTTGCAGAGTCGATAGTGCTGATGAATGTGGTCTGTGGGCTACTTTCTTTCTTTTTCTTTTCTATTTTCTTTTTTACTTCTATCCCGTATACACTAGGATCTTGTCCCATCTCCTCTATCTTTCGTATTGCCAAGGTAATGGGGTTATGTATGTTATGTTCTCCGGATGATATTTGCGACTCAAAGTCATTTTCGAATGCTAGTCGATCTCTACTATCTCCGGTGTAAGTACTAGTACACTGCATAGTTAGTTGAAGATCAACTATCTATGGATGTCCACATGGTCCCATTTGAGGATCTTGAATATGTCCTGCAGACTTCCACTCTGAACAATATAGGATTTCTAGATAGGTTTTGGTATGCTTGTAACCTCGAGGCCTCATCTGATACATTCTTGCTTGATATTTTCAAGACACCCGTGAGTCATGATAGTAACAGGTGACAAATATCCCAACGGGTATCATGGGATGACCGTTTTACTCGATCCGGCTGTATCACCCTTCCCCCCTTTGTCCAAGTTTGTTTTTTATTTGAAGTGAATATGATTATCTTTTGTTTTCTCTAGCATATTCATTTTATTGTTTGCCTATTTTATCTATGTATTGTAAAAAGAAATTATAAAATTAAAAAAAAGAGGCTCGGGGGTTTACCATTGCCACCCCTCCTTCACCCAAAAACCCACTCACATTTACACACACTTTTCCCCTTCTGATCCAGATGGTAGTAGTCAACTTAATAAAATAAAATAAAAATATCTGTCCGATGGCGTAGGTGAATCTCGTCGATTTCCACCGATCGACGGGCTGCATGACCGGTGTTGTAATATATCAAATGAGAGATGCAGGAGAGCGCCGCTTGAGTTCATAAAGTCTCCATTCCCTCGGTGTCTGCGAAACCTGCAAGTGCTTTCTTCTCCTCTTGCATACTTTGGTTGTCGAACTTTTGATTTGTAAAGACTTTCAACCTCAAGACTTTGTACCCGGCATACAGATCAAGGTACGTGTCAAGTTTGCAACATTCATATATCGCATATTCCCTTTGTTCCTGCGTCTGTGATCTATGATTGTTGCAAGGTCCCCACGTGTGAATGGGGCTCTGCTGATGACATGTATATGTCCTTGACCTGCATGCTTATTGTATCTTGATCTTTTTGTTAACGTCAACATAGATCTATACCGAGGTATACTTCCAAGGTATACTTATGATTCATATACGATATACTTGCACCAAATTCTTACACCAACTTCTTACACCAACTTCTTACACCAACTTCATATACACTTCCTCACTTGGTAAGTTCCAATATTTCATCTTCAGAACCAAGCCCAAGCCCAAGCCCAAGCCCATGCCCATGCCCATGCCCATGTTGTTTTTGTGAGTAAGCACTTGCGTCAACTCGTATCCCGACTGCAATCCGAGCGTGGTCAAATCCCGAACAAACAGCAAACAGGGGTCAAGGCGCAAGAGACAAGACAATAATATGAACGAGAAGATGAAAACCGGTGAACAACTCTATAGGGAGATACCCTCCAGATCGCCACTTCTCACCGCCCTTCCACCGCTTGTTCCCCCACTCTTCTCCAGACTTTGTGGTTTTGCATCTGAAGATAACTACAACAAGGACTTGAGACAAGGACTTGAGACCAAATATCAACTAGGTACAACTAAAGATCACCTGGGAACTGGGATTGAGTGCCTGATTCGGGCTTGGTTTTCTTCCTGCTCGTCTCTGGTTTTTCACTGGCTTATCTTGATCTTCTTTCATTCGCATTTGTGCCTCGGCCACTTTTTTTTTTCTTTCTCTGTCTTTCATCGCTCACACAGTCCTCTAGAGCTTTCGGTCACTTTGCGCTTGTGCCTCTCGATTAGCTTACACATTTGTGTCGCGATCTGCACACTTTCTCCTATCAACTAATCCCGGCTTCAAGACCGAGCAAATTTCCCCGGCTTTATTGGCACGTCTCGCAATCTCCCCGGACTTCATTCCTCTTCTCAGTGTTTCAAGGGTAATTATTTGCATTCCTTTTCTCCCTTCCCGTCTATTTTGCCATTTTATTGGGTTGCCTGGTTTTGCCTTGCGCACAGAGGCCACGACATCTTCAAATCGCCGGGCGGGGTCAAGTCCTTGACTAACATTCTTTTTCCCACAGATCGTGACATTCTCACCTTAAACACCTCTCACTCTTCATCGCCTCGAACCTAACTTTTGACATCTGTCACGGAGAGTTAGTGGGATCGGCACTACTCTCTTAACCCCTCTCCGATCTGCGCCCCATTTTAAATCCCGAATATTATTTCACCTATGGCTGAAGCGAGTCTATTTATCAAACACGAATCCGACGACTACACCCCTTTCATCATGTCACACTCCGGTTACTCGATGGGTACCCAATTCCCCGCTGATGGGATCGACCCATCCGACTTGACCATGCAGCAACAGAATGGCTTCATGCCTTACTCCTACGGTTCGCAACAGAACATGTCATCCAGCTTCAACTTCGGAAACTCCGGCATCGACACAGACGAGTTGTTGGATCTTGAGATCAGCGGTCAGAACGGTCATCAGCGCGACAATGTGAACTATCTCCAGGACCAGTCTGCTGGTGGGATCGCGATGAGTCACCAAAGTCAGATGTCGCATATGTACTCCAACACCCCGGATAATGCTCCCATGGCCAGCCCGTTCGTTCAGAACAGCTTCAACTATGAACAATACCGCATGAACCAGCAAAATTCGCACGTACACAATGCCAGCTCTTTCGACCAGAACTATCTGAGCACCAAGCGCCAGAGCTTGCACGGCATGGACCGTGCTTCCTCTGACAGCCGCAGCCCCATGACTCCAAAGACCCCGGCACTGAGTTCTTTGACATTGGGTACCCCTGAGTCTGGCAGCTTCCCATCTCAACCTATCCGGACCGGACTACAGGCTCGTCATCAGAAGACACTGTCCAATCAGTGGGATGGAACTCCCGGCAGTGCGCAGTCGTACGTCGAGTCCTCTCCCATCTCATCTCCTCCTCACCAATCACATCACGCCGGAATTTCCGAGATTCTCAAATCTGGGAAGCACGCCTCACTGCCCGCCAAGGTTGACACCCATCTTCCTGGCGGCGGTGGAGATCTCGAATCCCAAGAAGCTAAGCGCCGACGTCGCCGTGCCTCGCACAACCTAGTCGAACGCCGCCGACGCGACAACATTAATGAACGCATTCAGGATCTCTCCCACCTGGTTCCTCAACACCGACTGGAAGACGACAAAGTCCGAAAGCAGCTTGTGAACAGCAGCGCCCTTTCCATGGCCGGTGCAGGGGGAAGTGCTGCTACATCCCTCCTTGCCGGAGGCAATGGCCGCCGTGCAACACCGGGTAACATCACAATGGGTCTCCCAATTGAAGAAAAGGAGAAGGGTCCTAACAAGGGCGACATCCTCAACGGTGCCGTCAGCTGGACTCGCGATCTGATGTGGGCCCTTCACGTCAAATATCAGCAAGAAGCGGAACTAGCCGAGCTGATTGGCAGTCTGGGTGGAACCTGGCCTTTCGAACAAACCGAAGAGGAAAAGCGCATGCGCAGCGAGATCCTCGATGCCCTGGAGAAGAATGACCCAACTTCCTTCAGCTACACCCGCGGACCGGGTAGCGGTCTGTGTGTCCCTAAGCACACCAACATTGCGGGCGATGCCGTGCAGGGCGGTGACATGTCCGGCCTGACCCCTCCCAGCCTGAGTCCTTCATTCCACAGCGGCACCAGCAGTGCCAACGGCGCTGGTCAACCACAGTATTGGAACAGTGCTGGCCACGCTGCTATGAGCTTCAAAGAGGAGGACGAGTACGGCATGGAGATGGGCTAATGGCTCGTTTCTGCCTTTCTAATTGGTCATTCGAGTTGACCTTTGCATACACGGCGTCTTAATACGGGGACCGATTAGTCGGCGTACCAGGAGTGGAAGACAACGGGCTTACGATTTCTTTTTTCTTCATTGATTTCTCTTTTGACTTTAATTGCGTTGTCATTAGTGCATGCATTCATGTCGGTATGATTAGTTATCTTCTCTTCTTTGCTCACCTTGCTTGCTTTGATTTTCTCTGGGGCTTGTGTGCTTATTTCGGTTTACCTTGCTTTTATTCTTATTCCATATCGATACCCTATTTCCTTGATTTCCTTCATCTTTCTTTTGAGCTTGGGCTATACCAACTACCACATCTTTGGATAGCGGGCATGGTCTTGATCAGGTTTGTGCATGTCTTGTTTATCTACTTCGGAACCCGCACTTGACCTTTGAAATTTGATTTTTTTTTTTTCCCTCTCTTCAATCCATCATTCCATTATTTCACTCTGATTCTGTGTGCTCTGGGATTTATTGCACAACAAACGTGATTGCATCTTCCTTAATGCCCCTTTTGCTTCTCCTGATGCCGACTATCTATCAATCAATCTATGTTCTCTCTAATTCATAGCATGCATATTGAGAGCCATAGATAAATAGTAGCTGTTGTAGAAGGGCAATATTAGAATGATTCTCGAATCCAATATATAAGGTTATCATACCATGGCGATAATATATATTTCGGTTGATTTCCCCCACCTAATGAAGTATATACCAGAGCTCGCCAATTGAAGTGCATCCCACCACGAACAACTGCTTTCGATACTTCGTGGTCGGGGGTGAGATGACAGGCTATTTCTTCTAACAGAGAACTCGACGCAGATGAAATTGCAAAGCCAGTGTATTAGGCACCCTTTTCTCTCTGCACAGTTGTTAGTCCTTTCGAAGCTGAATCGCAATCACTTCAGCGTTTAGCCCCAAGTTTTCATTCATTTTAGACGCAAATTTCATCGAGTTATTGTCTCTGGGTATCTAATGATCGGACTTGAGGCTGTGAGACATAGTACCAACCCCAATGAGTCACGGAATGGCGCTAACAGGTTAGTACTTAGTACTTTTCCCCTCTCCCCTGGCCTTTCTTTTCCTTTTTATCTTCAAATATCAAAATGCACAAAACAACCTCTTTGGGTTCTATCATCCACAGTTTCGAGGCAATACCCACCGAACTTGCCCATCAGATAATTGATGATCTGCGAGTATGGGACGTTTTGAAGCTGCTCTGCTATCAGAATGACAGAGTAGATGATTCCATCATGTCGCATCCTATCTGCAGCATCATTATCCCTTCCGATCTTCAGAGCATTTCGAAGATCAGGTTCGCCACTGAATTCTACAGAGTCTTCTTCTCAAAACTAGGCAAAAGGCATGTGCCAAATGACTCCATCTTGAGCTTGAATATACACTGTGTAGATCGACAGAAAATAGATACAATCTTGGGCTACATGAATGTACGCATTCATCGGCGGATCAAAAAGCACTGTCTGCCATTCCATCTCTCTCACTTCGGTAGATCCAAAAACATTTCGTTCGCAGTCTGGCGTCCTCTGGAATTTGCATATTCCTTTGAGGAGCTGAAAGAATGCTGGGACGATATCCAAGCTGCCAAAACCACTCTTTTCAAACAGATGGCATCGGAGCTCCATTGGGCAGCAGACATTTTAGAGGCAAATCCAGATATACTTAAACGCACTCTGGACCCAGGACAAGAACGGCGGCCTAATACAGCACACATCGTGTCGCGGATGAGACGTGCTGCGGCAAAGATTGTGCGGTCTCCAAGAGAAGAGTTCGTCTGCTCTGAGCACTTTTCGTCTATGCTTCTTCCAATTATTCCGTTCGATTCTGCATTGAATGAGATGATATGTTTAATGCAAAGTCGGGGTATAGTTATGGGCAATCAAGTTGTTACAGATAGCCTTCCTCCTTCGATAACGAAGTTGATCCAAGTCGTTATCTGTGGGATGCCTTGTTTTTATATGTCGCCCATTGAGCTCAGGACACCATCCTATATGAAGATGAAACCAAATGCGAATGAGAAAGGGGAGATTCCCCGAACAGGAAATACACTGTGGTCCGAACAACTGAAAATTCCGGTTTCCATCGATGGGCCATTCTTCACCCCGTTTAAAACGGGCAATGTCTACGCTTTCCGACGATCACCTTCCGTTGGCTGGGATCCTCACAGTGAGATGGAGAAAGAATGGCTAGAGTCTTTTGTAGGGTTATATCGATACTTGAATGGGAAATTAGACATTTCTGGCTAAGATATATTAGGAATGAAAGTTATGTTCCTACGACTTGTAATATGTTGAATCTTAGTTCTCTGGCAGATCTCATGGTTTGCGAGACCACATTTTCACCGAACGCATGGATAAAAAGACGCGACTCGTCGGGGAAATTCCAACACAGTTACATATATCCCAGCGTCATGTGAATCAAAAAAGGTCCAAAGGCAAGGACTACCGAATCAAATGACTAATAAGACCTTCAGTGACAAAGAGAAACTACTATACCAAAAGGTTCAAGCAAGTAACCAGCGACTTGTTCCAGCAGAAACTATTCACCACGCAGCGTGACCACCATCTATGCGGAGATCACTACCAGTCATGAAACTACTAGCATTTGAAAGCAGGAAGACAGTCGCGCCGCGGTATTCTTCGGGATGAGATAGACGGCCTAACATATTCTCTTTAGCAAACTGCTCGCGGCGTTCTGGGTACTCGACGAACAGCATCTCCAACATAGAGGTGAGAGTGTAGCCGGGCGAGAGGGTGTTGACGCGAATTTTATACTGGCCCCATTCCGCGGCGAGATTACGGGCTAGTTGGATGACAGCTGCTTTGCTTGCATTGTAGATGGGGCAGATCAAGCCCTGTTTGGTTGTGGTTAGTGGGTATGGATCCATGGGTGTATCACGGGTTAATAACATAGGACTGAATTGAGTGCAGGGGCATGGAAAAACCACACAATATCAAAACTCCATAAGATAACCAGACAGGGGTAAAAAAAATGAACCTACTCTATTAACGACAGTACCGCTCATACTAGCAACTAACGCGATACTACCCCCATTCCCAAACCGAATCATCTGTTTCGCGACAGCCTGAGCCGTCATAAACACACCAGTCACATTAACTTCGAGCAAGGCATTACTGTCGTTAGCAGAGTACTCCAGAGCGGACGTCTCCTGCTGGATAGCAGCAGCAGCAACGAGACCATCTAAGCGACCCTCGTGATTGGCTATATCCTCGATGACGGCATTGAGAAGTTCTGTGTTACGCACGTCGATACAGCGATACTGCAGCTCGGTCCCCAATATCTTAGTGCGCTGCTGAACGTCTATGAACTCGAGTGTCTTTCGTAATGAGTTATTCGGGGGTTATTCCTTTCTAGGAGGTTGACATTGTATCACAAGTGTGACACACATACCGGCTCCTTTAGATAGTCCAGAGCGTACACTTTGGCCCCCGCTTCTAACAGAGCCTCTGTTAGAGTTAGGCCTAGGCCTCGACCGGCTCCAGTGACTAGGGCTACCTTGTCGGTTAGGCTGAAGTCGGACATTCGGGTGGTTTGGCCTAGAGGGAATAATTGGGGAGGGGTGGTATGGATGTCGGGCTCAATTGACATTTGATAATAAATGTATTTTGATAGCAGATGGGAGTTGGGCAGGGAGGGATGTAAGTAGAAGTGTATGATATCATAACGCAGTGAGTCCGATGGGAGCTCAACCACGGAACCGGTGGGCAGAGATTCGTGTTATAATTTCTCATAGATTCTATATGGCTCTGAGTGTTTGGTCTCGTGAACAGTAAAAACCGGAGGGAAATAGTACAAGAGCGTGTTTTTTGGGGTGGTTTTGGCATTTGGGGTTGGTGAAATAGTAATTATGGGGGTACGGAGTACTGGGAGGGTTGTAGTTGTGCACAATCCATATGGGGGGATTTGGACTATCCGGGATATATATTGTACATAATATTGATATTCTGCTCAATAGATCAACAAAAGAACAGGCTTGAAGGTCTGTGCCATTTTTTTCTTCTAATTCCTCGGGACGGTTGCTGTACAATCGATCTTTGTTCTCGATCTAGGCCCCGACCCATTGATTTTTTTTTGGGGGGGGGGGGGGTGGGTTATCCTTGGTTGCCAGGGTATTGGTGGAGTCGATGATATGAAGCAGTACGGAGCAGTTCGTTCCAAGATTGTACGCCTTAAGGCTGATCTTTGTAAGATATGTGATATCGAGGAACAGGGTGGAGCTGTGGGCCCTTTTTACTGGGGCTGGACACTGGCATGAAGGGGATGGGGATTGACGAATCACAGTCCAAAGGATTTTGGAGCTTACGACTCTCGTGACGTATATAACGCGGGGGAAAATGAAGTTGAAAAATTGTGTAGGATTGATATGTATTTAATCTTGTGGGATATATCCGAGCTTCTATTTCTTTACAGTCAAATCGTGAAATCATACCTAGATAATGTAGATAAAATATGGGTGGTCCACTTCTGGACAGGGATATTGAGATAAAAACCCCCACAAATATGAGAATATAAGCATGCTAGAAAGGAAAATGAATTCGTAGCGGCGGATATGACCAAAAGGGAAATCGGGAGATTATTTCGAGATTGCATGGGGTTCACTCGAAGAGTCCGAGTAATGCTGGTTGGAAGCATGTCTATTACTCAGCTTTTGCTCCTGCTCATTCGAGAACGCCTGACCACTGGAGGTTAGACGACGCTCCTCGGCAGGGATAGCAGAATCTCTGCAGGACGAGACACCGCGATGTTCGGTCGCATCGGGACTAACCGACCCCTTCTCATGCCAATTAACACCCTCGGACTTGAGCTGCTTGCGAGCTTTACGGCCACGACAGCAAGCCGCGCAGCAAGAGCCGATCTGAAGGATGAATGCGAGCAGACTGAACGCCGAAGCAATCCACATAAACACCAGCATCTGTGTCCCGACGTGCGCCTGGATATTGATACTCGGGTCTGCATTTTCGAAGACATTGGCAAAGATCACGAACATGACCGTCGCGACGGCCGACCCGACAATTGTTATTAGGGCGGAGAAAAATGTCAGGATTAGTATCGGTAGGGCGCGTAGCCAGAGGAAGGTCCGGCGGCGGTGGGGTGGGTTCCCCGCGGGCGGGTGAGCGCCATTGTAGCCGGCGGCCCAGGCTTTGATGCTTCGTGGGTGTCGGGAAGAGACGGCGAGCGGGGCGACGAAGATCATGACGAAGTTGAGGACTGCTGCGGAGAGGAGGAGTCCGAACATCCAGTGGGAGGCCAGGCGTGCTAGTCTCAATGGGCTTTGGATATCGGCTGGGAGAGCGACTATCGGGTTGTTAGTCGAGGAGTTCCTTGAGGTCGGGGAGATTGGTATCACGTACTTGTCGCGCCGGACAGAAGCTCGCTCAGGATGATATCAACAGGGTTGAAGGCATAGAGAGCCTCCGGCTTGGAGCAGTGGGTGATGCCCTGTCCATTGTATCCTTCGCAGTAGTTCCATAGGCCGACCTGGTAGAAGTCGTGTAGACCGATTGTTTGGGCGATGGAGTTGATCAGGACGGCATTGGGAATGGAGATGGGGATAATGTGGGAAAGATCAAGGTAGAGAAAGTAGGTACTGCGTAGGACAGGTTTATTAGAGATGTTGCCAATCACTACCAGCAATAAAAAGATCCAAGCGATCAAGTACAACAGCGACCGTAACAGACGATGCCAGTGGGCATTGGACTTGCGTTGACGGTCAATTGGAGTAGTGGACTTGAAAAAGGGAAGCTTTCGCTTGCCATTGTTCGTCCCATGCATGATAGAAATATGTCAATGAGGGGAAAGGAGAAGTTCCAAAGTCCAGAAGAAAAAAAGAGAGCAGAATTAGGGTTCAGTTCCGGGATGACGTTTGATAAAATATCTCGATCATCCTGAATACGAGTTTGTTTGACCTTGTTTTGAGTGGATTTACTGAATTAACTGGAATTATTGGATTCAAAATTAAGAAAATTTCCATCAGATCGTCGTGTCTCCCGTAAGATCGTCAGTGGCTGAACACTAGTGGCGTGGCCCCTGGCCTGCATGGCCGATCATCTACGCTTATCGTACGGGAAAAAAAGAAAGAGGTATATGGGTCAGGGCATTAGGGGTGTGCTTCCAAAGAACATAGAAAGTATCAATGGATATACGGACTATATATTAGGTAGAAGAATAAAAATAAGTGTGATTGTGAGACAAAGCATAAGCAACTAAATTTGTATCAGGCAGCAGTCGAGGGAGATCTCAGCCCACTTCGCCCCCCTAAAATGATATAAAATTCCAATTGGCCCATCATCGTCTTCCATTGGCCCTCAACGTCACTGGAAAACTCCACCGCTTAGGCGCTTAGGTAAGCTCAAGTATCGGGTTCCAGGGCTCCAGAGCTCCCCGGAATTTCCTCCTATCTTGGGCTCATACCATACACAGCACGATGAGGTGGCCTACAATTCTTTTCACCTTACTCGCCGTTACCGTGGCCAAGGACTCGACGACTGAATCCTCCACCGAATCCTCCACAGAGTCCGGCACCACCGATGGACCTACCGTTGTGTCCGTCACAACGCCCGTGGCCCTTCCCTCGGGTAGCTACCTAGACCTCAGTACCACAATCACATTGAGTGATGGCGATAAGTCGGTCATTCCATCGACCACCCGTAACAATGGTACAATGACTGCCTCCAACCAGACCATGACCACAACTTCCGACTCTTTGACTTTGCTGGTGGGCGGCGGAGGAACGACGGTGATCGGGAATAGTAGCATGAACGCGACTGCGACTACGACTGGGACAGCTACAAGCACCCCTATTGTCAATACACAGCCATGCAACAGCTACCCCGAGTTTTGTGTCCGGAAGTACTCCAATATTACCATGATCGCAGCGCACAACAGCCCGTTCGTGCGCAAGAACAATGTTGCCGCCAACCAGGCGCTGGATGTGACATCGCAGCTGAACGATGGAGTTCGCACATGTAAGTCGAGACTGTATTAAACTATTCCAAAATAAGCAAGCACTAACTTGTGGATTAGTGCAATTCCAAACTCACTACGAAAACAACACAATGTACCTATGCCACACAAGCTGCCAATTACTCGGTGTCGGCACCCTCGAAGCATACCTGACGGAAGTCAATGCGTGGATGCGAAAGAACCCCTACGACGTGGTGACCTTTATCATCGGCAACTTCGATTATGTCAAGCCCGGTAACTTCACCGGCCCGATCTACAACTCCGGCCTGAAGGACCTCATCTACACCCCAAGCAAAATCCCAATGGCTCTGGATGACTGGCCCACACTGTCGGAGATGATCCTCAAGCAGAAGCGCGCAGTCTTCTTCATGGACTATGAAGCCAATCAGACCGCGTACCCGTGGCTGATGGATCAGTTCTCACAGGTGTGGGAGACGCCCTTCTCGCCCACCGACCCCAAGTTCCCCTGCACACAGCAACGCCCACCGGGTCTGTCCAAGGCAGCTGCTAAGAACCGCATGTACATGGCCAATCATAATCTGAACCTGCAGTTGAATCTCGGGTCTCTGAGCTTGTTGATTCCTAATACTGCTGAGATCAGCGAGACCAATGCTGTGAATGGCAGTGGTAGTCTCGGCGAAATGGCCAAGGAATGTAACCGTAAGTTCTACATATATCTCAATTTTTTTTTTTTTTTTTGCGTTGCTAACTCGGAACAGAAACCTGGGGTCGTCCACCCAACTTCCTTCTGGTGGATTACTATAACTACGGCAATTTCAACGGCTCGGTCTTCGAGGTCGCGGCCGAGATGAATAATGTCACTTACAAAGGTAAATGCTGTGGCATTGCGTCCGGCGCGCTGCGCGAGGTTTCTGTCGCTGGTATGTCGACGGTGATTCTGGTGGCACTAGGAGTGCAGATGATGATGTCTGCGTTTTGATTTCCACGATATCCATGACTGTATTTTGGGTGCATGACCGATCCGGTCGTCGGCGCTAGGCTTTTTTTTTTTTTTCCTTTCTCTTTCTACCGTACATATCGCATTCTCCTGGATATGATTTTGATATAGTACGATGTACAATGTTGTAGTTATTCGATCTATACATAAATAGCACCGTCAACCACTAGACGGATACAATTCACTAGAACTTGAACAAAGAATAAAATATTTCCAAACCAAAACTTCAACCCTTAATGCAATACCAATATACGTGCTCCATAGCCAATCCAATATCCAAATCCCATCCATCCCCGACATCACATGACCTCCCCACCGCACCGCCAACTCCGAAACGCTCCCCCCTCACCACCAACAACCCCCCAAACCGCCAAAATGGTCGACATCGTCCCCCTAAGCAGCTACCCCTCCTACATCGACCTCCTCCCCTCAATCCAAACCTGCAACATAACAAACCTCCCCGAAAACTACTTCCTAAAATACTACCTCTACCATGCCCTGACCTGGCCGCAGCTAAGCTTCGTCGCGGTCATGCGTCCGCGCGGAGGATACAAACAAAGCTCCACTGGCGCCGGAATGGCGGGCAATATCGCAGGCGAGTATCCAAAGGTCGTTGGATACGTTCTCGCGAAGATGGAGGAAGAGCCTACGGATGGAAATCAGCATGGTCATATTACCAGTCTGAGTGTTATGCGGACGCATAGACGGTTGGGTATTGCAGAGAAGTTGATGCGGATGAGTCGTGAGTATAAATCTTTTTTTTTTTGGCTTGATTTGATTTAAATTTGCCTTTGCTTGACGTGGATGCTTTTGTGTTACATTTGTTTTGCATCTGTGTTTGAGTTTGCATGTGCACCGTTATGGACCGGTTCTAATTCTATGATTCCAGAACGCGCAATGGCCGAATCCCACCGCGCGCATTTCGTCTCGCTGCACGTGCGCATGTCGAACATTGCTGCGCTGCGATTGTACCGCGATACTCTTGGCTTTGAGGTCGAGAAGGTGGAGGATGGGTACTATGCCGACGGCGAGGACGCGTATGCTATGCGCTTGAATCTTCAGAACATGTGGCTTGATTGGAAGGCGATTGAGAAGCGGGATGCGGAGAGTAATAAAGAGAAGAATGGGGATGATGATGGACATGAGGATGAGGGAGAGGAGGTTGGAGATCTTGGGAAGAAGGATGCGGAAAAGATGATTCGGGTTAAGGTTGGGAGGGGACTGGGTGTTGGTGATTTGGTTGAGAAGAATGAGGCCACCAAGGCTTAGGGGACATGGATGTGCATATAAATGCTCTTTGTATGTATAGAGATCTTTTAGAAAAAGTTTCATTTTATATGTGGAATGTATCGAGATACGAATTGTAATTCGCGATACTATGTATCAATATAGACCGCAACTTCGTCGACTTGGTGGTTGAGATTTGTACACATCGAGAAGAAGCGATATAATTGTGCCGTCCCAAGGGAATATTGAACTCCAGGTTAAAAGCAGGACTAAAGAAAAGAAAAGATCAACAATTCAACTTTTCTAGATCATTTACTTCATGCATCATCCTTCTTCACCTTGCGCTGCAATAGCATATCCTTTAACCGACTCGGCGTATCAGCAGGCTTGCCTTTCTTACCAGCGGCAGAGTCCCCAGAAGGTGTCGATTCTAGCGTACTCGGCCGTGAGCTAGCGGGGGATGGGGGATTGGAAGCAAACCCAAAGCCGACATTCGAGCTAGTCGGCGTAGAGACCGGACTAGGCTGCATTTGTGTGTTGACCGGACGTGCAGGCAAAGATGGGTTAGGCCGAGAATCCTCTAGGCGCAAGGTTCCAAGCTGTTGATCCAGCGGCTGGTCATACATATTGTTCACCTTATCGCCATCATTAACGCGAGCTTGTCGGAGCTGGCGGCGCCGAGCGCGTCGCCGTTCACGCTGCTCGTCTCGTGCTCGGCGCAGCGTGTCCTTGAACGCTTTCTTGGTAGCGCGCATTTCTTCTTTCATTGCACGTCTATCGACCGAGTTACGTTGTTGCTGCTCGGGTGAGTCCCAGCGACCCCAGTCGGCATCACCGGATTGTTGGTTGTTTTGTTGGCTTCGGCTGAAACCAGCTCGCCAGTTGGTTTTACCGGAGAACTTGGCTTCTCGGCGGGACTCTTGCAGGACCGAGAGTTGCCGACGGAGATCGACGGCGGCATCAAATAATACCCGATCGTGACGATCATCTAGGAGTTCTAGCTGAGTGCGCGCTGTGGCAAGGTCTGAAATGCCCAGGTCCGATGTTGTCGAGATGGAGTCAATTGAGCTAAAGGAGGACTCGGATGAGACGGAGCTCACTGATATTCGCCTGGTGTGTTCGGTCGCGGGAGGCTCGATCAGAGGCTGTTCTGTTGATGGCTTAGGTTTGGTGCTATCGATCTGACTGGTTGTCTCAGGCCAACCCGTCGGATTAGGACTTGTCACAGTGCTGGGGCTCTGAATGGGTGTCATTGGGATGTTGGCTATGGGACGAGGCGAGTTATCCCAGGCCGGCCAGGGGTGGTAGCCACCACCATATGGAGGCCCGACCATTGGTGCTTTTCGACTATGAAGCCTTGCCTGTTCTTCGATCCAGCGGCCATGTGCAAGAGCCTGCTCCTCGACCTGCCGTCCATAATGCTGTGCCTGTGCACTGATGTGGTCTCCATATTGTTGCGCCTGTTCGCTGAACCGCTCTCCATATTTCTGCGCTTGTGCTGCGATCTGTGAAATCCACCCAAGGGACCCGCCCTTGGAGATGCCGTTGTTGGGATATTGCGGTTGCTGTTGCTGTTGCGGATGGTTCCAATTGTTCCATTGCCATGCGCCTGGTGGTGGGTGGGGGTAATATTGAGGTGGTTGGTTAGGAGATATGGGAGGAGGGTATGGAGGAACACCATATACACCATACGGAGATGGAGGCACATGTACTCGGGGATTGTCGAACATAGGAGGCATCGACCAAGGGGTCGATGAAGGAACGTGCTGCCCAGGCACTGGCGACGGACCATTTGGATTTCGAATTGGCTGGCCTTCTATTGACCCCGTTGCCGCTGGGTAACATCGAGGACATAAAGCGGACGATGGCGCCGAATCAGGTTCGCCTACATAGATAAAGACAATCTGTGTAGCGCGGTACCCGAAAAAACATTCGTTCCATTCAGAAACAACGGCAGCGATTCGAGCCTTCCGTTGCTCATCAGTCTCCTGTGGGCGATCCTTGCGGTCTCGTCTAATTTCCGCTCGTAATTGGCGCGGGAGATGCTGAGAGGACGCAGCTAGTCCTAATTGCGGCGGAAATAGATACTTTAAGAAGGTATCCCAGTCCTGCTGGGTAATCTCATCTAATCGTGAGGCCCAGCATCGCGGCCGTCGGGGGAAATCTTTGGCTTGGCTCCGAGGGTAGATGGTCATATGATGATGCAGAAGACCCCGGCTCTCGTCTAAGACCGAGGGAAGCCGTTCCTCAAAGTACGCAGCGGCGGATCTGAAATGCGTCGGCACGACTGTCGGTTGTGTTTGGACACGAGAGCTACTAGCATCCTGCGTTGGAGCGGCACTCGCCCCAAGAGGAATCGGGACTTGGGAAGGATTGTTGTTTCGGCTGTTTGCCGGTGTGAGTAATGGGTCGACGGGCGAGTATGGGGGTGGTGGAGCCTCTTCTTGGTCCATTTTGAGAGGGCGGTTACAGTCGATCAGGAAATATCAAAAGGCGGCAAGAAAGTAGTGGCCTAGGAAGGGCTGCAGATCTTCTGTCAGACCTGAATCCACATGCTGTGATAAGATAGCAAGTGCCTGAGGGGTGGTGGAAGGCAGCAGGATTGCTGTAAACGGCGGACTGTCAGCTTACAAGTCTTGGCGCCTCATTTTGGAGAGATGTTATGTCCTACCTGGAGATCACGCTATGGTACCCACGATGACAAAGGTATACTGAGACCTGATGAATGGGGACAGACAAAGCAAGCGGAGTGAAGAAAGTGACATCCCGCGGTCAGGAGATTGGTAGGCGATAAGATAAGCCCTATCGATTGCCGAGGACTTATGTATGAACATGTACAGACCTTGGAATATGTTTCTAATATTGAACGAACTCATATTTGAAGGATCAAAATCAAAATATCCCTTACTGGCGATTAAAATGACCATTTTCACACTAAAAGAGTAAAGTGTTGGTGGTTCGCTGAAGTTGTAAACATAATTGAGGCTAACGAACTAACTATGTAATTCATAAGCATTACTATACACACAACCCCACAACCCACTTTTTTAATATCTACACAAGTACTTAAACCCTCTCGACATTGACCTACTCACCATACCTAGTCCCGGCCCAAGTGGTGCTTGTTTAGGACAAATAACTTTGACTTTATATCAGGTTGTCACCAGCATTATCGTCAGAAAGCCGCCCCGGAGAAGACCATTGGTAAATTAGTATATACCTTCAGAGCTAAGTAGCTTCCAACGTTGTAGTAGTTGACTATGGAAGCATATAATTAGCACCAATATAGTGTGTACAGGTCCATATTGTTCCATCACTAGTCTATGGGCTGGTGCTTTTATCTCAGTGACGGTGCGCACACTAGTGTCAGCAGAATCAATATTGGGGCGGTATACACAGCGCCTTTGAGTATATTCGCGCAAGCTATAGTTTGGAGGGGTACCTTGTAAGTGAAGCTCATATTTTGAGTGCCATACCCATCCACGTGGACCCTTTGACTTTCGTCCTCTTCTTTCTTTAGTTCCCCTCTCTTTCCTGGGCCTTGATTCTTTTTCATCAATCTGCAGTTGAATACAGTTGTTAGCAGTGTGAAAGATCATTATTGGTCTACAAGGTTACTCAGTGGTCGCCATTGTGGTGAGAGACCTGTTATCGTCTGATTCTCTGGCTGTCGACTGAAAGACGAGAAGAGACGTGCACAGTACCAACGCACGCCGCCGTGACGCAGTGAAATATTTGATTCAGTTCATCGATACAGTAAGTTGTCGAGTTTTAACTGTGAGCAATTTGAAACCCTATGAGTTAATGTCGTGGGTTTGGGTATAGTTCCTGGCCGAATACTCTTTCACTTTACAACGGGCACCCAGTCGACAGAAGTCATTCGCCCCATGCCAAGATGTCTATTGAGCACACTCGCGATTGGTCGACCCTGCTCCCAGCTGAGAAACCGAATGGACCAATTGACCAGGCATTCCAGCTCCCAAACATTGAGTGCTTTACACTGTACCGGTTTCCCTGTGTTCTAAAACATCCATCCGGATATGACACCTGGCGCAATGAGATCTATCACACGCTCAAGATCCACAACCTCCATCGGCTCATTGACTCTAACATTGTGCGCCCTTACAAGGACTCACCCAACGCTAGGAAATGGCAACAGATGTCGATAGAGGTCCGCAACTGGATAGCATGGAACATGGATCCAATCCTTGTGCGTATGATTGTGAAGGAACAAGCTCGGGCTCAACTTGCAGACGAGTTCATGACGGGTGCGGATGTGCTTCTTCGGCAGTTCACTCGCAGTCCCCAAGACCCCGAGGATGTCTCCGATGTTCTGCTCAAGTTCATCGGGTGCCAGCGAAGACATTATTCCAGTGCCCGATGGTTTGTTCACCGTCTTATGGAGTATTACACACACACCATGAATATGAAATTGAGAATTCCGCCATTTGTTCCCCTGTTGATTTTGTTGGCACAAATTGAGGGTGATGTGGGACCAGCCTTTGTTAATCTGAGATACGAGCGATTGGAAAACATGAACAACATTGCCGAGGACGTTACCAAAGGGTACTTTGAGAACGTTTACTTCGATGTATTGGAGTACCTCGATTCGATGGATCAGTCACGCCGTTTGATTGAAGAGGACTGAGAGTGCAACAAGAGACAAGAGCATGGTAATGACATGGGCTTTGTCATGAGATGACCAGAGGCCCCCTACAAAAGGGCGCTTCACTCAGCCGTTCAAATATGAAATATGTTCGAAGACGTTGAGAAGGGAAATGATAATGCTGTTTTCTACAGGCTGCTTTGGGCAGTTACCCTGGGAGGAACCCTGAGGAATATGCCTATTATTTGTGCAGTTTACATCAAATGAAATCTCTCTAAACCCTTTGAGTTATGCGCATTAAAATAAACGTCCTTTGAGTTATGCGCATTAAAATAAACGTAAGGTTCTTCGCGTGAGGCCCCACCACAGGGACACGGGACTCGTCTCCAAGCAATGATTCAGTGCCTGGGGATTGGCTGTGGTAAATAGATATGATTGGCCAATATACATATATAAGTGGGTCACTGAATCATCGCTTGGCATGAAGGAAGGCCGAAATTAAATACTCCGTCGGGTTACCCGAATCCTGCCCAATTTATGAACCCTTTTTATGAGTAGAATAGCAATTATGACTCAATATAATACCAATAACAACGCTAATTTCGGTGCATTTCCCCGTAGCGAAGACCAACATCCCAGCGGAAAATTTATACAAGCAGGTGTCAGTCCGCTGATCGCAACCTGTTCTATTTTTTTTTCTTCTCAAAAGTCCTTACCCTTATATATCTGATCGATTCTTCCTTTCCTTCCACTCGTTTAAGACTATTTAACCTTGCCTCCTCTTCTTGGCACGCCCATCTATTTCCTTCCCCTCTATACTACTCCGACACGCCAAGCGTTTATTACTATCTATATTTACAGGCACCTTGAAGCTTGTCTCTCATTATGGATGCTCTCCAGAAAGAGTCCATTTCAACCAATGCAACCCTGAACGAAGGGGAAAGCGCCAGAAACCAAACCCCAGACCTCGAAAAACAGCCAACAGATCAACCCACCGACGCATCAACATCAACCAAAGAACTATTCCCAGAAACAGACCTCAACCGCGGAATAGTAGGTTGGGACGGACAAGATGACCTCAACAATCCCCAGAATTTCCCCGCCAACAAAAAATGGGCCTTGCTCTCCCTGATCAGTATCATGACTCTGATCTCCCCGCTGGCATCGAGCATGTTCTCACCCGCCATCTCATACGTGGCAATGGAGTTCCAGGTAATGGATCAGACGATCTTGTCGTTCAGTATCAGTATCTATATTCTTGGCTATGCAGTAAGCCCAACCCACCCCCTAACATATATGCAGCCCAATCTGACATGACGGATCTAGTTTGGCCCCCTTCTACTTGCCCCTTTGAGCGAAGTCTACGGCCGCCGTGTGGTCCTCAGCGGCGCTAACTGGTTCTTCGTCGTCTGGCAAATTGGCTGTGCGCTCGCGCCCAACATCGAAACCCTCATTATCTGCCGTCTCTTCGCTGGAATCGGTGGTTCGGGATGTTTAACTCTCGGCGCGGGTGTGATCGCAGATTTGTTCGCCCGCGAACAGCGTGGCATGGCAACCTCCGTCTGGGCTATGGGTCCCCTCATTGGACCTGTGGTCGGGCCTATCGCGGGTGGATTCCTTGGACAAAGAGCCGGCTGGCGCTGGGTGTTTTGGCTGTTGCTTATCTTGGGTGGTGTTGTGTCGTTTGGTGTTGAGATTCTGAACAAAGAGACCTATGCCGATGTTCTTATTCGCTGGAAGACCGAGAAGCTGGCCAAGGAGACGGGGAGGACGGATTTGCGCAGTGCTTATGACACAAATAAAGAGGCTCTTGGTTTGAAAGACACCCTGGTGCAGAGTTTCAAGAGGCCGATTTTGTTGTTCTGCAAGTCGCCGATTGTTTTCCTTCTGTGTGTCTATATGGTGAGTCTAATTTCGAATGCGATACACGAAACTGTGTATTCCAAAATTCGCTTTACTGACATTCTATTTCCAGTCATTCATCTACGGTCTGCTCTACCTCTTCTTCACCACCATTCCAAGCGTTTTCACCCAGCGATACGGGTTCTCCGTCGGTCTCTCAGGACTTGCCTACCTTGGTATTGGTTTCGGCTTTATCGGCGGTCTCGCAATGATCGCTTTCACAAACGACCGCATGGTCATGGCCGCGACAGCAAAGAACGGTGGCAAGTTCGAACCCGAGATGCGTCTCCCGACGATGATCATCTTCGCCTGCATTCTGCCAATCAGCTTCTTCTGGTACGGTTGGTCAGCCGAAAAGCAAGTGTTCTGGATTGTGCCCATCATTGGAATGTTCCCCTTCGGAGTCGGCATGATGGGTGTGTATATGCCCATCCAGACATATGTCATCGATTGCTATCCCAAATATGCCGCGTCCGCCAATGCCACTTTGACAGCAACTCGCTCCCTGGTTGGAGCTTTGCTTCCCCTTGCTGGACCTAAGATGTTTGCTGCTCTAGGTCTCGGATGGGGCAACTCATTGCTCGGGTTCCTGGCTTTGGCATTCATCCCGATTCCTATTGTCTTCATCAAGTACGGCAAGGTGATTCGCGAGAAGTGGCCTGTGAATCTTGATGGTAACAAGGCTTGAGCTGTTACCATCTTCAAGGGCACCCCACTCGCTCCACATCAACCTTGTCGGCCTCCATGATCGGGATGGTTTTTAACAACCCACATATAGAAGCTGTATAGGCATAATTCATATAATAGAACATAATAGACCATAATGAACACTATATACCTGCACTTGAACGTTGTCATCACTTACAAAAGCTCAATCACAATTTGATTAATATCCATCCCCTCCACAAGATCAGGATACCGTCTGATAAAGTCCGGCGTAAGCCCCCACCCACTTTCACTCGTGAACAACTCATAAAACGCCTTTTTAATACACAACTCATTCTGCTCATCCCGCTCAAGAACCTTCTCATTCCAAGGCCATCGAAGCTTAACACAACAAGCAAGGAGCCCAAACAGGTAATCCCTGTCCTTGCAATACACATGCCATCGCCGAATCAGATTCAGCCTCATCCTTGGCCACGGCATGAAGTCCAATACAAGAGGATGCGGAATCGTCATCTGGCCCTGTACAGGCCGGAGGAACACAGGTAGTCGCTCATAATTCTCCGGACTGGGCGCGATGACCCATCGTGAGAAGTGGTAAGTCAGCCAGCCAGTACCTAATCGCTCTGGATCGCGGACTGGGCGGCGTTGCAGGGCCGTATGAATCATGTCTGCTAGCGCGTTTGTTTTCGTGCCATACAGGAGGTCTAGAGGGGAATTTGGGGTGTCTGGACATGACAGTATCAGGTCCGGGTCGACGAGCCATGGACATGAGATCATGGTTCGTGTGTTGAAGTCATCAGTGTGTGGCGGGATTTGTTTCCACAGAGGCATGGTTTCAGCGGAAAGAGGGTCCAGAGATGGGGATTGCATTTTCGGAGGAGTTGATGCAGCGGAAATGGGAGTGTTGAGAAGACTATTTGTCCCGTGCTGGTGTATTGGTTCATTGAAGTTCGTTTGGAGGGCGAATTGGGCCTCTCGGTTGTTTATCTCCTCATACAGCGATGACAGGCCATAGCTGGGGCCATCGACGGGGCCTGGTTCATCCAATTCTGTCTCCCAGGAGTTTACGAGGGACTTTAAGCTCTTTTGGCGCGCGAGAAGAGCTTCATTTTGCTCGCGGAGCCCATTGATTACTCGGAGAAGCCGTTGTACGCCTTGGTCGCTGTGATGCTGCTCGCAGTGCGCCACCCGTTCTTCGAGCTGGGCTACATGTCGCAACTTCTTTTCGCGGAGAGTCTGCTGTGATCGACGATCTCGGAGGCGTTTTTTCTCATTGGAAGACATTGGGTTTGATGCTTTGATGTCGTGAAACCACGGGATCGGCAGATTCAAGGTGCGGGTTATGCATAATCCGGCATAAGTGGATATGTATAATACTTATGCAGATATCTACAACTTTATGTTTCTACTAGCCTTGGCGGCAATTCTACACTCTCTATATTTCTACGAATACTATTGTATCAGACTGATAGAAACCGGCACTTCTCGCTTACCGAAACAAGAAGACACTATTGTCTTCAAGTGTCTCTACCAATGATTACTTCAAGAGCATTCTCATCTCTTAAAGTTAATCCAAGAAGCGATGCAGGAGTTGATCCAAGACAAGCGCATCCAAGACGCAGCAACTTCAGTTCTAGTTTATGCAGACTTCCACAGGAAGAATATATTTGCCTCGGTCGAGAATCCGACCGTGATTACCGGCATAATTGATTGGCAATCAACAAGCATCGAACGAGCCTTCCTCTACAAGAGGCTTTGAATCCCGGTAAAATGCTTCTTGATATCTTTTGAAATTCCATAAAAACTTATATATTTTAAAGTCAAAGTGCGACAAATAACTTGTTAGACAAGCCAAAGACCCTGTTTTCTCTTTTCTCTGCCTTTCGACATCATAATGCCTTTGCCACTTCTTCTATCTCATGTAATACATGAGCATCGAGGCCAGCCGGTCTAGCTTGCTTTTCCAAGGTACTACCGCATTCTCGAAGATGAGATTCTTCCCCGTTCGAGTCTTCGGTAAACTCCAATTTCCGATATTCGCAATTCAGATAGCCAGTGCCTATTGAACAATCAGATTTAGCCAGAACTAGAGGGAGGGATATTAAGCAAGTGGAAAGCATACCCTTGCCTTTCACATAGCCTCTCCAATCCTCGGTGAAGTAATGCAAGAAGCCTCCATGAGTCACGAGTGCAATATGCTTCTCAGGGCGGTTGTAAATCCAGCTACGCATCTCGGCGGCTCGTTGATGCACGGCAGCCAAGTTAGGCGCGTAAATGCCTTTCTGAAAGAGACTTAACACATACGTTTGTAAAAGACAGAAGCGGAGACTTTACCTTTGAATTCCAGGATTCGTCAACCAACGTTGTGTCCAAGCTCACAGCACTCCATGAAGGGGCCGCATCGGCGATTAGCTTTGGGGCATCTGATTTTATAAAATTGGCATCATGGCCGATGTCACATGCCAAGCCACTGATTTCTTGCGCTTTGGGAACCAAAACCACGGGTATTTGCCGTTTCTCCAATTCAGGTGCGAAGGTGTAGGCGGCAGTCTGAATAGTGCGTCGAAGCGGAGACGCCAAGATGACTTCAATGTCTTCAAGATACGGAAATTCCTCTTGGAGCTCCTTACACTGAGCTTTCCCGGTCTCCGTCAACAATGCGTCCTGGATATGGTGAGAATCCTATGGGTATGTTAACAGCGTTGGCATTGACTTGGTAAGATGAATGGCGGGGCAACAGTACGTTGACATTGTGTTCGCCTTGTGCATGGCGAATAACATAGACAGCCGGAGGCATTTTTGCTTGAGAAGCTCTGATACCTTGGTTCAATAGTCACTATTGTTATTGTAGAGGTGAAAGGTGAGATGTGAAATGTGAATTGAAAAACTGAAGATAAAATTTGATCTTTCACCAGACCTGTGCAGCTGAAAAACCTGTAGGCTCGTTCCGTATGAAGATGGCTTTCGGTGGATCTCCTTGGATATCTTGTCATTGGGGGCAGGGATGAAAGCGGCGATGCTCTCGGGTGATATCCCGAATTCGGCTCGGGTTACTCTCGGCTCGGCTCCATACTCATTTACGATCTGCCTACCAAAAGGCAAAGTTTTAACTTGAAAAAAATACTAGCAAGGGACAAGGTGATCTAATTAGTCTTTTCGTTATGGTCAAAAGCTTTGATAGAAGGGAAATTTGGAATCTATTCACATGGAGTATGTTTCTGTCTGGCGGCGAGAAGACCGGCAGTATTATAATGCTATGTTTACAATTAGCCCGTACTACAAAAACAAAAATGTCAACGATAAAGGCAAGAGAGAATGTCTGGGATTGGATAAAGGTCTTCAAGAGGATCATGTTTGATTTGTACTCAATGCAGACCTAGGGAACTCAAAGTCTGGGCTAAGCTGATGGTGCTAAGGGGCTCTTATATATTTAATTCAGGTGGGAGAGGCAAATTTGTACGGGTTCAGGTGAGGATAACTTGTCCAATCCCGAGGTTAACAGAGATGAAAAGAGTAAAAAAGTAAACAGAAGTAGAGTAGGCAAGACCTCACGATTCAAATATAACCAAGTGGGGTCGCAAGGCCTTTCTATAGGTATAACCCCAGCCCCCTTCTCCTTTTCTCCATTTCAACATACTTTTAGTATTATCCCCCCTGTCATGGATACCTTTGCAATTTGCTCTCCGGAGGTGATTGCCTTATCCTCGAATCTTGCTCCGACTTCGCTTCCTTGGATGGATTACTAAAAACATCTGCCCGAGCGGACCAGGTCTTCCGCCAATATTACAAGACGATTACTGAACAAGTAGAAAAATTGTCCTATTATCTCCCAGGGACTACAGTACGAATTTCGAAATTTTATACTCCTCGAATCAGGAAAATATATTCCCTCAAGGCTGCCGGATCTTATCGATGGCGCTCGGACGACAGCCGCTATGACACTGTCTCTACCCTCAACCCACTCTTACAATGATGTAAGAGAAGCCGTGAGTACTGCAGCGAGCATCTGTTTTGCTGCCTCTGCTTGCTTGAGCCTTCTTTTGGATCGCCTAGCAGCAGCAGAGCCACGGCGCGTGGTCGGCTCTGTTAGCGCTGCTGTTGAATGGGTTGCAGGAAGATGGCCCGAGCCCCCCAATGAAACATTCCGAGTGGAGTCTCGTCCTCTGTCCTGGTGTGAAATTTATAGAATGCATCGTGTGCTATGGACTCTTGCGACATTTCAGTGCGTTCACCGCGCGGCAAACACTCGGTGGTCCTGGTCCTCAGAAGACCTGAGTCAATTTACGGAACAATACGTTGACGAGTGCTGAGCCAGATGGAGACTCGAAGAATTACAAACCGCCTTAGAGTGCCTGAAAGTTGTTTATCCTGAAGAGACAGTTATCCTCGACCAACTTTTCCCCTTCCTGGTATCCATTCCTCTTGTGAACAACTCAACTAGCCCAGCGCGTTTGTCTATACCGGAGCCTCCATCCCACACAACTATCAATTTAGGTGGACTGTGTGTTTGGTCTGCGGGCCGGAGAAATCAAGCCATAGGTTCCCACAGCATCCTTTGCCGTACCCATCGGTCTACTAAAAATCCTCTTTTGCATGTGGATTTCCGAGCATATAGACGGATTGGAATCCCAATTTGGGATGACGTGAGATTACATCAGATTGGGTTGGTACGTGCTCCTAGGAATTTGCTTTCCCTTGAGGGAGCTGGGCCACAGGGATTAAACGAAGTATCGCCGATCTGCACATACTACACATGGTGGAGCTTAGCAAATGATGGGGATATTGACCCTCTACTAGATCACCGCTCAATAGCCCATTTGTCAAGGCATGAGAACTAACTGGTGTAAAGGATGGTGACCCCGATAACACTGGATTCTCACTCGCTTATGGGTTGTGAGATGCGGAGAATTCTTTAAACCTCTTGATAAAATATTTATGTTAAGATAGATCAGCTGGTTATTGGTTTAGCCTTTACCTTTACTTTGCTCCTGCTTGATTTTATGGTGTATGCGACAGGTTTTTGGGTCCATCGCGCCAACCTATGTACGAGCCCTTATAAGTGTGGGCTTATTTGTCAATATTTAAGTGACATTTCATGCACTCGATATATGCTCTACTCCATTATGCTTATTAAATAAAGTGATTAATTACCTGCTCGTATAAATGACATTCTAAGCTCTAGAATATCCCCGAGGTTGTTTCAGAGTATCCCCGACTATGGGGGCCAAATCGCTTTTCTTCCTATGTGGCATATATGGAGTATTCGACATATTATTTCTCCTCTAACAGCCATGTCTACCATTGACCCTCCCATGTTACACCATACAGTGTATAACCCGACAGGGCAAACTACCGTTGTCCTGATCCACGGCGCCCTGGTATCCGGCGTCTACTGGGATTTAGTCATCCCCCACCTCCCCAAATCTTACCACCTCCTGGTCCCAGATCTTCCAGGCCATGGGAAATCTTTTGCACCATTCTCAGTGGATCTCGCAGTCCGCCTCATCGCTGACATGATCCGCACGCACGCTATCAACGGCTCGGCTCACATCATTGGCCACAGTCTAGGCGCACAGGTCGCCATCCGTCTAGCCTCCCGCGATCCCGACGTGGTAAATTCTATCTTCATCTCGGGCTTTGAGATATTCCCCCAAACATCACTCACCCCGTATATACCATACGCAGCATGGGCTATGCCCAGAGTTGAAAATTGTCTTCCTCGTTCTTTGATCCGCTGGGCAATGGATGGTGCCGATATCCCTCGTATCGATACAAGTACCTGTACACTCGATTTATGTAGGCAAATCGTGTCACTAGGGGCTCCAACACAGTGGCCGGCGCCATGGCGTGCGCGCACCCTCATTGTTGCTGCAGGGAAAGGCGGATTTATTCCCACTAATGATCATCCACATGATGCTGTGAAGCTGATGAAGATTGGGCGAGAGTTGAATGCTGAGACTGTAGCGTACACTCATTGGAGTATGCGACATCCATGGAATAGACAGGAACCTCGAGTATTTGCGGAAACTGCTGAGGCATGGTTTGAAGGGAAGGAGTTGCCGGAGGGGTTTGTGAAGCTTTAGCGATGCTCTGATAGATCTCTACTTCGCGATCTTCGAATTTATCATCCATAGGTGGTGTATGTAATCTTGTAGCTATTTAAGGCTTCCAAGAATTACGCTTGATTGGTCGGTTGAACTAATCTACATAACCTACGACCTAAATAATTGTTGAGATAATTCCACAGATATTCCAACATGACAGTACTAAATCTTTCTTTAGATCTACAATATGGGTTCCATTTCCTCTTTACAGTATACAGATACTACATTTGGGGTGGCACATATCTTCTACTTATTCCCGTCCTAGTACAGCAACAGGAGTAGGCAAATTGAATTAGGAAGTTAATCGATGGAATAAATCTGTAGAGGAGCAGATACCAGTCTCACATAAGGAATAAAGTCGATCAATATGTCAAGCAATGCTCAGTCTCAGGCATCGCATACGTAGATAAATCAGGCACAAGGCAGCTAGACATATCGGAATACCGGTCGCAGTGCTATTGGAATCCTTCGAATGGTGCGATCAGACGTTCAATATGAAGCGCTGTCTGGGGGGAACGCAGCTCACTCGGTGCTCGCGCCACTGGTCACGCTGGCAGTCCTATGAGGAATAAATATTCATGAACATAGCTTATAAAGCTGGGCTATATGCTGCTTACCTTGCCGCAGTACGTCGCAACCTTGCACTTCTTGCATTGCAGAGGCTTATGACCGATACCAGCCTCGATCCTTCCACACTTGAAGCAGCTATCAAGGTCGTTAGGGTAAAGTGCATATATTCGTCAGTCTCCCAAGGTAGACTCACCTAGGCTCCTGGAAGCTACGCGCAACACCCGGCTCATGGTGATCCAACGCTGCAAGGAACTGAGCCTTTCCTGGAGTTCTGAATCCATGGTCATCGAAAAGCGTTCGGCGGGTGGTGCAGTTGATTTGAGGCACCAGATCACGTAGATGTTGCAGATCTGCTGCGTTCATGTGAGCTCCAGCACGAACTATGAGAGCACCCAGGATGATAGTGTGGTACTTGAATCCTTACAAAAAGTCGCCCGTGTCGTTTTCCTTGGCGCGACAGGCAGCGAAAAAGCGTTCTCCGAGGTTGTCAGTGTCAAACTTCTCGCGGATGTAGGGGATGGTGTCGTTGGCTAGCGAATTGGCATATTGGGCAGTGCTGTAGAGGGCACGAACATCTGCGGGTGCTAGCATGTCGGTTTGATGTACCATCGCACTCAAACTGTACTCCCAGAAATCCCCGTCAATGCCTAGGTTTTTGGTCAAGGTGAGCACAGCGTCAAAGTCCTGATCGCCTTCAAACAGACCTAGAATAGATGTTGGTTAGACCGAGGATAGAGTAAAGGGGACTGGGAACAGTGATACTGATGCCACCCCCATCGACCCATGATGATAGTCTGATACGTGTAATTGTTTGGCACTGGGTGGATTAAAGCCCGGGACCTAAAGTTGACGACAGAAGAAGGTCCGCGACAGGAAGATACTTGACATTTAAGGGAAAGAGTGAGATGAGTGTGTGGAGGAACTGAGAGGAAATTTGAAGAATAAATCCACAAGAAAGAGGATATTCCGGCGAGAGAAAGTGTGGCATAACAAGTTTGTTTGCCTTTCTAAGACAATCATAGACCGTGAGAGACAAGCTGTTTCTCTTTTCGTTTGCTGTCTCAATACAATCGTAATTCACATATCATATATGGAAAAGTAAAATCTACACTCTTTTCATGATATTTTATGGATTGTGGCCGATTCTGCTTCTACATGCAACATCAATAATGAGGGAAATAGCAAAAGTGACAACATACAGACAAATTAAAAGAGTATCTGAAGACATTTGGAAGGACTACCATTGAAATGTGGTGGATTAGCAGAGAATGGCCAGATACCTGTGGAAATATAAATGGATATATGAATGGATATATAGGCGAAGGTTTCAATAGACTAAACAACGCTTCTCTATACCCTTTTCTCGTTCACCCAAAAACCCCTGGCTCCAATTTACCTAGCTTTTTTTTAAACATGCGGAATGCTCATCACCCATTCGACAGTCGTATAGCAGCGGACTGGAAGAGCTCTCAATGAAGTAAAAGCTACAGCCATGATGATCAGACGTAAAATAACGTAGGCAAAAAGGCAAAAGAACATAGTGAACATGAGCATTCGATACATCAAGAGCTTTCGAGCATTGAATGCCTTCGTATAGAAGGAAAACAGTTTTCTTGACTCAAGCCAAATCACATATGTAGGTATGGTACTTGCTAGGCTGTAAATACCAACCATGACAATGCAAGCAAATGATGAGACAAGCCACAGAACTCGTTCAGTTTCGGTAGGGAATGGGAAATTCCATCTATAGAGAACGGTCTTTTGTTAGTAAACCGATAGCAGCAGTGTATATACTCAAGAGTAGACTAGTATTTACCCAGCGAGATGAATACCACAGTAAAGGAAAGCAACAAAGGTATTGACAGCAGTCACAATGCATCCATGAGATGGCTTATAGTGACTAGCATATATAGCCTTATCGCTTTCCATATCCTCAATTTGCCAGGTTGCTTCACGATAGAATCGAATACCCTGCGCAAAAATAGAAAACACAGTCTCTTTCTTGATTTGTGCGCGGATGTGAACCCAGCCACGGGGATTTGTCTCCGTGTGATTGAGAAGTTGAGTCGGCATATCCTCACGATTGAACCTGACATAAACCGTTATAGGTGTGGTCATATCCTTCGGTTTGTACCACCACATGGCGTACAGCAGTAAACCACAGGCAATATAAGCTACTGTCGCCAGTTCGATTGGTGAAACAGGCAGAGAATTCGCCCATCTTGCTATCATGTCGACCAGGAACCAGGCAGTTTGAATGACAGTGAATGCTTTCCCCAAAGAATCAGATTTAGCACGGTCTTCAACATCGCGATCGTGAAAGTCCACGTCTTCAATTATGCCAGCCTGAATGAACGGTTGCATATCGCTAGGTCGGAGGATGTAAATCCACCCGTCCTGGGTCTGCAAGGCAAGTCCACCAGCAAGAATACAGAAACATTTTCGAAACGTCCACTCGGTGCGAAATAAATGGGGATCGGTAGAGACTTGGTTGTGCAATTGCTCGAGTGGTCTAGCCCGCTTAGATAACCAAGACTCCCGGTCCACTGATTCAAGGGCCCGAGTTTTCTGTGCTTGGTTGCACATCTGCTTCAATAATATTGCTCGGTAAAGCCCATATGAAGCGTGCACGAACACATACTCTGGGAAAAAGATAGCGAGTAGCCAATATAAGAAGTTCGCAATAAATACTCGCACAGTGGGCGAGTTTCGTCGAGGAAGATCCGGGTGCAGGACTGTCCAAGTACAGGCGAATATCGTTACCAAACAGGACCACACCAGAGCCCATGTGGAGCGGCCGCCGTCCTCTAACTGCCAGCTGACTAGAGCTGTTGAGTTGGAAGCGGCCATGGGCCGGTGTGTGAGAAATAAGAGGCCAAAAAACAATGCGCGTCTTAGAAACCAACCAGGGAGACCTCGGGGCTTATTTCAGCGCGATGGAGATCGGGGGCTGGTGACGAGGGGCCATCTGCAGGTTGACCCATAGTCACGTGTGTAAAAATAAACATGTTCAATGTTCGAGCTAGTGCCTTGGCGTGGGGGGTGGGAGGAGACTTGAAGTGTGTAGAACGGCGAAGCTGGTTTCGCACTTGGCTTTACTATCTGAGAGGGTTCCAACATAGTGTAATATTTTAACATACTCTAGTACCCTACTAGAAGCGTAATGTATCACCCGGAGTGGTTCTCGTTGTTCTATAGATTGCTAAAGTAGGACAATATTGTTGTCGATTCTTATACTGCATTGTCATAAGCTAGGCAATCTAACCCGCTGTCACATCCTACTTGCGGCGAAAAGCTAACATGGCCATAATTCTTAATATGATCCTGAATCCTGAACTTTTCTATATATACGGTCTGTATATATCGAGCTATTACATTGACATGAGTGAATGCTTCCGACTAATTCCGAGGCTTGATCGCAGTCGTAGGCTCAACATAATCGAAATGACCGTAGCCCGCGAGGAAGGACACATGCTGTGGACCCTGGGGCATAAAGCCAGCCAAGTTGAGGAAGTTGTGTGGGAAGCCGAGATCAAAGTCGTAGCCCTTGTCGACCTCTGCCACATCCTCGGGAGTGAGCTCCAGGCTTAAGGCCTCGATGTTGGCCTTGAGATGAGAGACTTTGTTTCCGCCAACTATGGGGAAGATATACGGAGCCTGAACCGGTTAGTGAAAGAAATGTTTATAAAATCAAGGTGCTTTTACCTTCTGCAGTGTATAGGCGAGTGCAACGGACGTAATGGGGACTTGATGGCGCTTGGCGACAGCATCTAAGGCGGCCGACACCTGTTCTTCACGACCTATCTTCATATGAGGCGTTTGACGACCACCTTCCTTGGGGGCGGCATCGGGTGAGCGGAAGTATCCTATAGTCATTAATAAAAATATAACAGGTTCATGGTGGAGAAAGACTTACCACTGCCGAGCACACCCCACGGGTGAATAGCCATACCCTCATCCCGAGCCATGGGGATGATATCACGCTCGAGATCACGCACCATAGCCGAATATCGACCCTGATAAACCGAGAATGGACGGAGACCATGCTCGCGCGCATAAGCATTGGCCTTGGTGACGACCCAAGCGGGCGTGTCGCTGATCCCCAGATACAGGACCTTGCCCTGCTGCACGAGGGTATTGAGTGACTGCATCAGCTCAGGGATGGAGGTGGCAAAGTCCCACGCATGAACATAGTACAGGTCAATATAATCGACCTGAAGACGCTTTAGGCTGCCATCGACAGCCACGCGCATGCTCTTGGTGCCCGTGCCACCGTAGTTGCTTTGCTGTATGGGCTTACCGAAGATCGGGCTCAGCGTGTACTTAGTTGCGAGTACAATCTCGGACCGTCGGCCTGTCTTCTGCAGCCACTCGCCAATCCATTCTTCGCTCTGTCCAAAGTGGTACGCGTTGGCGGTGTCGATGAAATTACCTCCCAGGTCGTAGTAGGCGTCCAGGAGCTCGAATGCCTGCTCTTTTGTACATTCACCCATCATGCCCTTCCAGTTGTCGCCCAGACCTGGATAACAATTTGTGAGTATGCTTTTCGATAGAAAAAAAGGGATCCTTACTCATGCCGCCCAGTGACAGCGGGCTGACACGCACCGACGCTGAGGGGGCCAGGAGACGGTGGCGGCCTAGGACACTCTTGGGTGGAGGGGGTGGAGGAGGCATTTTCTCAGATTGGGTTGGTTTGGATGTGAAGTTTGCGATAATAGTTGTAGAGCTACTCTAAAGTTTCAGTCCACTTATCTAGCTCTTCGGGGTTTGATTAGAATGCCACAACACAGAGAGGGGAGAGGCATCGCCTTAAATAACTTGAAGCCGAACGAACCCATCGGATGGTTAGTCCCCTCTGAGATATGTTTTGGTGTACGGCTATGAATGCTTAACTCCGTCTATTTTCTCTCTTCTCTGCTCGAAATTCATCAGGGGTCTGATGGTGCCTGAATGGGCCGGCTTTTGTCGGCTTTAGCATCATCGTAACCCCTGTCACCATCGTCGGACTTTGGGTTAACGGCGCATTCCTGTGTCAAGTGCTTAGCAAACCAAATAAAAGGCTCATTAATATGTATTTGATTTAATTAACTCCGTCTATTTTCTCTCTTCTCTGCTCGAAATCCAGGGGCCCGTGTTGGTGGGGCCTGCCACGATTAGCACGGAGATGCCGCAGATTGAAGAAAACGCGGACCAAAAGATGACCATGGGTAATCCAACGATGTATCGATGTATTATTTCCTGGTCTAAAACGAGCGACATATAAATGGTGACCTTCTGCTTCCCGCCTGGGAATATCTTCTTTTATATAAATAATTGGATCTAGTGGGGGTTTAATATAGGGACATTGATACCAAAAGGTCACTTTTATTAAGTTCATACGGCGCCTACTACCTCTGGGGATCTTCCTGTGAACCGTTTCGATCTCTTTTACTGCATGGAGCTAAACATGGGCCAGGGGTTACGGCTCATAATAACTTGACCAACGACAATGGCATCGCCATGCACTGGCATGGATTCCACCAATCCATGACCAATTATTTGAATGGAGTTCTAGGTGTGAGTGATCTATGAAGCAGCAGGGTATGTATATGCCTACCGTCTGACAAAAGATCACTCAGTCTGTAGCAAAAAATCAATCATAGGGCAATCGAATATCCAAAAACATATCGGTATCTCTACTGGCTTTAATATGCAGGCTGCCATTGAATACAACCTCCGTTGACCGCTATGATCCAATTTTCACCTGATTTACCTATTCCTCACATTGTTCGTCTATTATGGGCAGCCACATTCATTGTCTATGAAATCAAAAAGGCTGTGGTTCCCTGCGTGCATATCAAACACCAGATACCGTTCCGAGAATATTGAACTAAATTTTATAGATTGGGGGATATATCTGACAGTCTTTTTGGTCGGCTACGGCAGGCTTTTGGGTCCATCGTGTCAATCTATCATAACCATAGGATTATTTCTCTATTTTACAGCGATAGTTTTATGAACGTGATTTATGCCCTACTCTAAACCCCCTATAATATCTAAATATCTCGTATATCTCGTAAAGAAAGTCCAGTGTTACTATAGAATTCACTTAGTTATCATCATTCTTGCGGTCTTTTCTAGTGTCTTTTCTAGGATCTTTTCTACAGTCCTTTCTACGGTATCTTCTGAGGTCTTTTAGGATATAACGGCCAACTATCACCCAATATTGTTAGTCGAGCACCTTTATTACGAGACATTTCTAGATGTCTAATAGACTATGTACATATATGTATGAATGTTGATTTATGGCAGCTAGCTAACCTTCTGCCGGCGAACAGCCGGTTAAAGCGATGGACCCAAAGGCTTTCGTAGTCATCCCAATAAACAAGTCAATACTAACCAGGTATGAAAGCAGTTTTTTTTTGTCAATATATTAATACTTTTTTTACTATGTAAACCAGGATACATAGACTGGGGGAGATACATAGCTGATAGAAATCCCATGCTATCGCAGAATGAGCGGCAGAATCGAGTTAGTATTAGCTGGTTAGGAAGACGGTCACACCCTGGGCGGTGACCTAAGCCCTATATAGAGGTGGTCGAGGCCAGCTAGCTTCTTCCTTCTTCAACTCCCCTGCACCAGTCATCGGGTGTGGTCCAATGATTAGCTTTCGATGGCTGCGTGCTTGACCACCAAGTCTAGGTAAGCCATTATCTTACCCCCCATGGGATGCCCCCAAGGTTCACCAAGATCTATCCAACACATTCTGCGCAAGCATATCCCATTTACCCAGCCCAATGACTATTACGGCCCGTGTCCAACTCGGTACTAGCTGTGGATATTGGAGATGGCACGCGCTTGGGTGAAATCATTTCTGAGGAAATCATGCCAAACGGAGCTGGGTGCGGGGATTGTTGATGTTCTTTTGGTTAACTCTAAGCATCAAGGCATATCATGAGCCTAGGATATGGTGGTTGATGTGTGTCGTGGGAGGTGGTGGTGAAAGGGTCGATTACGGTCACAGAGCTTGCATCGAGCTCTGTGCGGGCGTTGGTGAAAAATACATGATGCATACGCTCGTAATCTTCGGTGGTGCGAGGAGTTGGTGAAAATTGTCTCCTGCTGTACGAAATACAACCGCGAGGAAGTGTGGGCTATGGTTCAGGGCTTGGAGATAAGATTATTATGATCATGAAAAACCAATGGAAAATAGCGGGTTAAGAGTTTGCATATACATTAGCATTATTCAACAGTAACCTTCTCATCACATCTTAGAAAAGGATTGGTTCTGCTGCTACCCGGCGATTGCAGGCAGTCGTTTTTCACATCGGTTGTGCTCTGTAACAGTAGCTTTAGGAACTAGATTTGTATAGTAGAGGCACTGTTGAAAATTGACAAAATATTGGTAACATCTATAGACTAACGACCGAGTATAGTTTCAGAATGAACAGAAGAAACCACCGAAGAGGAGATATTGAATTGATTGCACGTTGACAGCATCGAAAATCGATGGTGTTAAATAAAACCACATCCCCCCAAAGATTGCACCATTTGTAAAATCCCTATTTTGGGAAATGCAGGGTACCAGTGAATCTTCTCCATCGCCCTTTCATCCCAAGTATAATATCGTCGTCCACCCGTGAGGGATGAGCCCCACAATATTTGCCAGGATCCGTTTCTGTTCCTGGTCGAGTTTGTTGAAAGACATGAGTGTCGCTGATCGAAGGATGCAAAGGGCTTTCTCAGTCCCAGTCATCCGCGTTCGGGGATCTTGAAGAACAATGAGGTATGTGCATGTATGTACCTCAGAAGTAGGTTGCTTTCCACGCTACCATTATCAGTGAGTCTCCCCAGCTTCTCGTCAACCGAGTACGCATGAACATTGAGATGGTGGACATCCGGCTTGTCCATGATCTGCAGAGCTTTCGGGCCACTCTTTGGGTGGAAGACGACAATGTTTGTGATAGTGCAGAAACTGATGTCGTTCCTCCAGTAGGCCATCTCAATCCATAAACGGTTGAGCTTCGAAACGGCGTGTTCTTGTCTCCTGATGGACATAAGTTAGAAGCGGAAGGCGTAGATTTCCAGCATCGGGTTGATACCAATTGATATCCCACGACATTGGGGTTCATTAGAGAACCAGAACCTTGCTGTCAAGGCCACTCAAAGTGTCCACTGACTGGTTGCGCTTTAAAGGCTCAAAACAATGAGAATCCCAGCAACAGACCACCGAGCCGCTATCGAGGACTCCATTCAGATTTACTGAAGCATGGTGGGAAAGGTCGCCTCGATTGCATGCTCCAGCAAGACCAAGGCTTGCGTGAAATCGGCTGGCAGTCTCAAAGGCTTGGCAATTGTGATAGGCTGCGAAGAGACTTAAATACGGCAGATAGATATCACGAGCCCTTGAAGGTGAAGAAGGGAACTCATGCTGCAGCTGAAATTTGATTGATGGTGGACGAGGTTTTGTGGCTGTGGATGATGAACAAGGTTGGAAGGCCCAGTAGTTTGGACAATGTAAAACGTACAGCCTCGTGGGATAGTATCTGCACTGTGACACAAAGATGTAAGGTGAAAGACAAAAGAGAAAGAAGAGTGAGAAGGATTATCAGAGATAGAGAGATGAGAAGTGAGAAGTGATATATCACAATGGTTAAAAAAAAAGCAAGGTTGAACAAGATGAATCAAAGAGGCTAAACAATACACTCAAACATGACGCCCTAAACACCATAGTTAGTGCTTCAAATATTCTCATACGGTATTGTATTTATAAGCCCCTAGTAAGTTAATATCCAAATAAATTTCTCCTTCATAAACTATTATCAAATACAAAAACTTCTTATAAGAGTTTATTCCAGATACACCTTTGTTTATCGGATTTCAATAGAACTTGAAAACCACATCATCTATGAATTCCAAGGCAAATAGCCTTGGAGGTGATGCTATGGAGGATCTTACGGGATCTTACAGGATAAGATGAGAGAAAAAGAAAATGTGGTGTAGGATGAAACAGAAGCGCCTTAACATCCCTTTCATGTAAAAGGGAAAGGTTTGGTGAGGCGCAGGGTCGACCGACGACCATAGGGGTCTTCTTTCGTGGAGGCACCTTTTTGATGCCCTTTTTATCCCTCACAGGTGCGGAAAGCGGTGGGGCGGTCGCCGCAAGGCCACGGCCACCTGGGGGATACTGACTTTAGGATTACTCTTCTACATATGCGACGATTCAGGTGCGACCTTTATTTAAAACCTATTTTGATGGTATAAATCATCGAGTTTCTATCAAATCCGTTTATATTTTATATCAAACATTTGAATTTCTGAAATGTGTAAAAGAGTTACTGGCGCCGTGATGTGTGGGTGTGGTGGTGCCTGACTTTTCAGGGTAGATATTGTTTGTTTTTGGGGAGAAGGCTTCTGCTGCCTTTCCTCTCCCTTTGTTCTGTCCAGCTCTTTGTCACTTTGCAATACAATCAACTGCACATATGCACTTCCTGCTTCCCGTTGATGCAAGTTATCTGATGTTGACAAGGTGGGTCCCGGAGAATATGCCCAACCGGAAGCCGAACCAATAACAATACACGGGCTTCTCTCTACTAATGTTCTATTATGGCAAGCGATCAGAGATTCCAGCGGACTATGGTGACAATGGCAGAAGCTGTCCAAATATTTGCCCCCGGAACATTAGATTTTGCAGAGAGTATCAAACAGATATGGGGACCGCAGACCGAGCAGGATACAGTGGAGACATCCAATCCACTGCCCGTCGATGGCATCCAGGATGTTCAGATCGATCAACTTCGAGAGAGAACCCCTGTTTCTCAGGATGGAGATCAACTGGACATTCACTCTCGTAGTCAAACGCCATTCATGACTTTCGAGGACGCGTACTTGGAACCCTTGCATTCAGCAATCGGCCCGCTACAGACAGCAAATTTGCAGCTCTCCAATGAGATGGATACACTAGCTGCATCCACAAAGCAGTCTGTCAAATGCTACTAACAGTGCTTTGCGCGCGGGATTGTTGAAAGTGCGAATCCACCTTGTCAATCTATCCCAGAGCAGGAGGCATGTGAATATTGTACCCGCCGGAAGATTGGCTGTGAAAAAGTAAATTTCACTGTAAACCATACAAGTATTGAACACTAAGAAAGAACAGATTCCCGCGGGCCAGATGGTGGAGATGTTGGAACTCAAAAGAGACGCGGATGATTGGCTTGCAGCTTGCGATGATCCGAGAGAAAGACGGCACTTTTTAGATTCATGGCATCCACCATTCGACCGAGTCAAAATTCCTATTTCATCCCCAATTGCGGATGTCTAACAGCAACAGGCCGGCTCAAAACGAGTATATCAGGATCTTGATGAGCAGCGGCCTTATGCAACGGGAGCAAGATGACTGCGGAGCGACGGAAGACAGGGAGTCTTCGCCATTGTCGGTATCTTCGTCATCGTCTGTGTCTTCTTCGGAAGAGGAAGAAGAAGGTAAAGTGGCCCAAATTAAAGTGAAACTGAACAGGCGAGAAATTTCGCCGATCAAGGTTTCATATCAGGTGCATAAAAAAACACACAAAGAGGTGATACATCTGGAGGAAGAAAATGAAAGATCCTCTACTTTGACACAGGAACAATCATCAGATGTGTCATCATCAGAAGAGGATAACAATGACTACTCCTCTTCCTCCTCTGAGGCAGCATCAATGCAAATTCCAGCAGCAAGAGAGGTGCCCGAAGAGCACCGCAACATGTACCCGAAAGCAGCGATCCAGCCACAGGAGAACAGTGAAGCATCCTCGTCTGCGTCGGAAGACGAGTACTCGGAATAACAGTCAGGGGACGAACGTGAACAGCAGCCAAAGAACCAACTGGCGCCACAAACAGTTTCGCAATATGAACGCAAAGAGACGACCAAAGTATTGAACCATATCCTACTAGCGCAAGAGAATGATGAGTCTGAATCATCCTCAGCTTCATCTGCATCGGAAGACTCATCCTCTGAAGAAACCTCAGATGACGAACCAGAAGAACCGAAAAGGCAACGTGCAAGAAGAGAAGAATTTCCAAAACAACAGAAACTCAATTTCAAAGAATCGATTCAGCTGTCAGATGATGAATTATCTCGTTCGTTATCAGAAGAAGCGTCGGAAGAAGAATCAGAGTCAGAATCAGAGCTTCCAACAAAACAACCGGCCACAGTAGTGAAGCCTCAAAAGAGACGCGAACAAAAGCCAGAAGAACTGGTTGAGATAACAAGCGATGAATCCAACTCGGGTTCATCAGATGACGAATCCTCGGGCGAAGACTCGGAGGTGGAGACATAGAGTGAGACATCAACTTCTCATCTTGTGCGTCGCCATCAAGTTGAGTGATTTCTGAAGATAAAACAAAGATACCAGGATCCATTCCAGCAAGAATAATGTAATGCAAAGATATTTTGAAGATCCGCTGGCGTTTACTTTGCTTGATTGGCTACATGTACAGGGCGATATTCTGTGCTCTATCCTATTCTCGCTTGTACTACTCTAATGACAAGATTTTGCTTCTAGGCCCATTCAATTAGGTTGATTGTAGTATTCTGTACTTTTTGACATTGGGTAGTAGTTGGCAGTAAAGTAAGGTGATAAATAGAATCCGTCCTTGGAAATTCCTACAAGTAAAAAAGGCAAGCGCAAATTGTCTCATACCCACCGAACCATTCATCGATTAGATACGAGAATAAGCATGCGGCTAATTCACTCCATATCATCCATCAGTGTAATGCACCTATTCCTGCTAGCACTCCCCTTTTGCCATGCACTGGTTGCAGCACCCTCCCGCGAAGTCGACGTCGCCGTCATTGGGGGTGGCCTATCCGGACTCTCCACCGCCAAGCAGCTGGCAGCAGCCAACAAATCTTTCGTCATACTAGAAGCACGAGACCGAATTGGTGGCCGCGTCCTCAATGCCAATCTCACAGGAAAGAGCGCCCAAGAACTAGGCGCCGCATATGTTGCACCAACCCAAAACCGCGTTCTAGCTCTCGCAGCTGAGCTCGGCCTACCAACCTACAAGACGTACACGGTGGGAAACTCAACATTCTATCGAAACGGCACAGCGCATCATTACCAAGATAACCTGGGTGGTATTCCTCCGGTGGGAATAGGCTCCCTCGTCGAACTTGCATCCTTCATGAATGACATCAATGTCCTAGCAAGCAAAGTGGACCTAGAAGCCCCGTGGAATACGCCGAATGCCACAGCGCTAGATTCAATGACTCTAGAAACATACGTCAACTTCCGAATATCAACATCCGACTCGCGCGCTCTCCTCGACGTCGCCATCGCAGCAATCCTATCAACCGAATTGAAAGAACCGTCTCTACTATATTCATTGTGGTGTATAGCCGCCGCCGGAAACGAAACGGGACCTGGGACCATCAACCGACTCATCGGAGTCGACGGTGGCGCACAGGATAGTCGGGTAAGGGGTGGAACGCAGTTACTCGCAACATTACTCGCCGAGAAACTCGGCTCTCAAAACATCTACCTCAACACACCCGTCCGCAAAGTCCACCTCAAATCCGAATCCAACTATCTGGTCTCATCGGACGACCTCGCCATCTCCGCCCGACATGTCGTCCTCGCCATGTCCCCATCTCTGATAAGCCGCATAAAATTCGATCCCCTCCTCCCCGCCGGCCGAGACCAATTAAACCAGCGCATGCCAATGGGCGCACTTGGCAAGGCCATCGCGATCTTCCCGGACGCCTGGTGGCGGGCCGAGGGACTCAACGGCGCAGGTGTGAGTGACACCGGTTCGATCCGAGTGACATACGACAACTCGCCTGCTGACGGCTCTTTTGGGGCGATGATGGGGTTCATCGAGGCGGACGAAATGCGCAAGCTTGATTCTGCGAGTGAAGATGAGGTCAAAAGCCAGGTCAAGCGGAGTTTTGCTAATATTTTTGGTGATCGTGTGAATACTGCTACAGATGTTCTTATTCTGAGGTGGGATCTTGAGGAGTTCTCGCGTGGTGGCCCTAGTGCTTTCATGCCGCCGGGTGTTTTGACGCAGTATGGTGGTTATTTGCGCGCTCCAGTTGGGAGGATCCATTTTGCTGGGACGGAGACTTCGCTAAGGTGGATTGGGTATATGGATGGGGCTATTAGCTCGGGGGAACGGGTTGCTGGGGAGATATTGGGGGATTGGTGAATGGGGAGCTTGATTAAGGGGCTTTTTCTAGTGGAGATCTTGAGGTTTGTGTAAAATTGCCTGAAAGATGGGATTTTATATCTGAATCCTTGGACTTTCATGCCTGTTTTGAGAATTGGATAGGTTTGTTCTAGTGTTAGTTGCATTGCAACGTTCATTTTAGGAGATCAATGTCGTCTTTTGGTCATTTCTTGGGCATATTTTTGGGCTCATGTCTGGAGCCCCGTCGAGGCAGAGTTTGGTATCCCCACTTTCACCCTCGCCGAGACAGTGAGAAACCCGATTATTCTTCAAGCTCGGGCCGTCAATTTCATGCAGTAGCTCAAGGCTATAGGATAAAGGAGTAAGAAGCTCAGTGCAGTTTTATTCAGCTAGATCAAATTTTAAACATTGAACATAAAGTTGCTGTCAAATGTGTCTGATTCTCGGGATCTACTCCGGTATTATGCACACACTGATCCACTGGGGATTCTATTCAATCACCGTATCTGGAAGTATGTTATTCTTTTCATACTAAGCTAATTTATGAGAATAGTGGGCCGCATGAGCGGCCTTATTGTGTTCTTTTGGCAATCTTCTCGGGTGGTCTTTTCACATGCATTTCTTTCCGATATCCCCTCCCCCTGCTTAGTTGTACATTTAGATGACACAAATGGGCGGGAAAGAAAAACATGAAATGCACAGATGAAATTTTTTTCCATATCCTTTGACTTCTATGTGAAAAGCCCTAATATCTAATATTTCTAGTCTGATTGCCGGGTGAACCGGAGATATATAACTACCCATCACACTAACCGTTTCAGGACTGGATAGGTAGAACTATATAAAATCGAAAATCCCCGCCAAAATTACATCTCTGCCCCTGAGCTTCTTTACCAAAAGTCATGTCGAAATCAAAATCGAAACGTCGCAACCGCAATGCAAATCAAGTCAAGCAAATCCAGTCACCACCAGCCTCTTTGTCGCCATCATCTCGAGTCACAAAGTCAGGCCAACCCAATAATAACAGGAACAAGAATAGCAACAGCAACAACCACAGAAACAACCACAGAAAGAACAGCAGCAACAACAACAGCAACAAGGCCAAGAAACTACAGCATTCGGAGGTGTTCAAGAAAAATGGATTGAACTCAGAATCATCACAGGCGGGGCATTCCAACTGTCCTCTCACAAATGATAAACTACCCAAGCCATCTTTTAAAAACCCTCAAGTCAAGGTTCAAGAGCCAGCAGAGTCAACATTGCCGCCACTGCAGCGTGCATATACACCGAAAGTGAAGAAAGCATATGAATATGTGTCTGAGTCCGAGTTTGAATTCGAATATAAAAATCCGACTCAGGCTCACGCTCCATTGCAGTCACAATCGAGTTTCCGGCCACTTCCTTTATCACCACCGACAACAGTAGGCCCAAAATGGGCCAGACAAATCTCTGAACATCACGGGCGTAAGAACCATGAATCACCAACTTTAGGCTTGGGGTTTGAAACAGGACGTGAACCAGCGTCACTATCAGGATCAACTCGCTCATTTCCGCAAAGGGTCGTGGACGAATCTGACTGTGAAGAGGGGGAAGCGACTGATGAGACATCATCATCGGATGAAGAATCTGAATCCGAAAGGGAAAATGACCCAGTCTCACCACGGCAAAGCGTCGTGGGTTTCGAAAAGCCCACGCCACTTTCTGGCCATGGCAGCCAACACAAATCTCGTAGGACATTGCTGTCGAATTCAATAGCACAGTCACAATCTGTCTCCATATCACAATCGGGACTGGGGTCGGTCTTGCCATCCCCAGCATCGTCGGAAAGAGCCATGAGCCGCAAAGAAGCTACACTAGCTTCTTACCCTGACTATGGGCAAAGGACACGTCAATTATTGACATCAGATATTGACACTGATTCTGAACCTCCATCCGAAGCAGGACCTGACTCAGGGCCAGAGCCGTCTTCACCATCGTCCTCGTCATCCCCTTCACTATTCAGATGCAGGTTGAAAGCCTTGAAACGAAAAAGGTCAAACATCCACAATTCCTCCCGGCACAAGGCAGTACCACGTCCAGCACGATCATCACCGGAGGGTCTGCGCGAGGATGACACTGAACCTATGTTGCCAACGGAACCTACCTGGTCTACCTTGTCACCGTTGGATAGGCCCACATCTCCAGAGCCAACAATACAAAACTTCAGAACTCTACATTGGCGCGACGCCTGCGAGCTGAAACGACCGCCATCGCCTTCTTCATCCCAATTAGATTTAGTGATAGGACCCGAATCTCCATCAAAATCAATACCCGCATCTGAATTCCTACCACAGGACTCCGAATTTGAATATCGAGATCCGTCTCCAATTCCATCAATGACACCAGTATCATCTCCACCAGTACCTCCAGCTGTCCCACAAGTTGTGCCTCGAGATATTACTCCGTCTCCACCTCAACGCTGGTTACTAAGACTGCAATGGAAAGGCCAGAAATCATCATTAAGACAAACCATCTGGGCATCGCGTCTTCGGGCTAAATGCTACATCAAAGGCGGCGGAAGCCCTCTTATGATAGACGGCAATAAATATCCACATCTTTTCACCGAATTTCCGCCTGCTGCTCACAATAACCCAGAGTGGTTGTTCCCAGATGCCTCAGATGACGATCGCGAGTTTGAGTCTCAAGATGCTAGATTCAACCTTGAGCTTCCAACGGCCAAACGACCGAGATTAGGGTTGTCTGGAAACTTGACAGAGCGAGAGGAATCACTAGAACGGGAGGAGTTATCAGAGGCAGGGTCATTGGATCTTGGGCAATTGTCAGAATCCCCACATAGGCCAGAGCGCTTGCAATCGTCAGAGTCTGAACAACCCTCAGAGCTCGAGGAATCGCCAGAGGTTGGAACGTTGCCAGAGTCGGAGCTAGACCTTGCACCATTGCTAGACCTTGTGACATCATCAGGGCCAGATAGAATGTCCGAGCTTGAAAGATCATCTGGTGCCAAAAGCGAACAACCGCGCACGCCTACTTTCATCCGGGATGAGTTATCGACCGGGCAGGTCCGGCAACTTAACAAGCAGATCGAAGAGGCTATCAAGAGAGATAAGAACGATCATCCTAGGCATTGGGGTGGGTCATGGATGAAAGAATATGTGAGAGGGGGGTTGATAAAGGAGAGGGTTGAAGTGGAGTATAGAGAAAAGATAATGAGGGAGAAAGAAAAAGATGCAAAAAAAAGGGAAAGGGAAAAGCAAGAGAGGGATAAAAAGAAAAAGGAGAAAGAAAGAAAAAGAATTGAAGAGCAAAGGATACAAGAGGAGAGGGACGCACAGAAACGAAAGGAAGAGGAGCAGGAGAGCCAGAAGCAGAAGGAGATTCAAAGGAGGGAGGAGTTGAAGCGACGGAGGGAGAAGAAGAGAGAAAAGGCGAGGGAAATGCTGCAAAAGTCGTTATCGGAGTCTCAGAAGAGGTACATGGAGGATCTTGGGGTCGAAATCTAACTAAAAAAGTGAAGGCCAAGGGAAAGCAACAGGGAAAAGGCCCAAGGTGCTAGCAAATGGGAGAAGAATCAGGTGCCGAGAAACAATATCATGTACAATAGCGATTAAACTAGAGGTAGGTAAGAAGAAAAGAATGATCGGGTAGTATTGATAGATCTATTAAGAAGGAGTACAGGGGATGTGAATACACCAGGGAAGTATGGTAGACTCCAAAACTCCCCTTGATGCCAATATTATCAGATATTGACATGCTAGCCTTGCATTGAACGAAATATGGACATGAACCGAAAAAAAGGAGAGCAAAGGCATCCAAACTAATCCCATGCATCTCCCCAATCATCAGTCTCTTCGTCTTTAGGTTTAGTATCGATCTTCTTAGGTGCAACCACCGTACGAGGCTTAGCTACACTTGGCGTCGACCGTGTGGTAACGCTATTGGTAGAAGCGGCCTTGGTCAGACCCTTCGGGAGGGGGTTTTTGGCCTTGGTCTGAGACTTCGCAGCCAGCCAGCCGGCGAAATCGGGCTCGCCGCCATCGTCGTAGGGCACTGCGGGAACTTTGTTCGATGAGGGAACAGGAGATGTGGGTTTGGGAGAGGTTACAGCGGTAGTGAATGGATCGTCGTCTTGTTCGTCGTCGTCCATGGCTCCCCAGGCATCGAAGACGTCATCGCCTTCTTCTTCTTCTTCTTCTTCTTCTTCTTCTTCAGGTTCGTCGTGGACTACCGGGGCAGGGCGTTCTGACATTGAGCGATTCAAGGGTGGCTGGGTTGCGGGACGAAGGACCTGTTTTGGTAGTTCGAGTGGGGTGGAGGGCGATGTTTTGGCGGGACGAGGAACCGACGCCGAGCGTGCAATATCGGGATCAACAGTCTTGGTGGTGTTGGCGGTGGGTTCAATCTCGCCGTTGGCTGTTGCGATTTTGTTTGTGAATGATGAAATAGCCCAGCCGGCCCAGGAGTTGTCATTGGGGGTTCCCACACGAGCCTCGGGTTTGTTGCCTTCTACCGGTGAGACCGCGGGTATGACGGTATCTGGCATCGTGCTGGCATATTTCCGTATCCGATGGACATACGCATCAAATGTCTTGTTTGCTTGGTCGCGAATCAATCTATTCAACGGTAAGGATCGGGCCAGAGATAGGGACTGAACGCATTACTCACTTTTCCTTGTCCAAAAGCCCAGGGCAAATGGCCGGTAGAATCCTAACAGCACAATCTTCCTCAGTAAATACATCGATAGTCGCTGCCAGAGCCAAAAATCCTGCGACTCGAGCGTGGGAAAAGGGGTCTCTGAGAGCTCTTGTGAATGCCGCAATAAGCACCTTGGAGCGAGTCTGCACGTAATGTCAGCAGCCTGATCCAGCATTGAAGACAAATTGACCTACACTTTGACTTAAGTTCTTAGCAATCCGGCCAAGGCAAATAGTGGTGTTTGTCCGGATGCCAGGTTGCTCATCGTTAGCAGTGCGGGCAAGGAACTTCAGGAGTTCTCCATTGATAACCCTATCACTGAGTTTGTTGATGATAGTCAGAACAGACTTCACTGTCTGTTCTCGAACTACCGGGGCGACATCGGTGAAACCAGAGGTCATTTGAGGGAAGATTTTGTCGTTGACCACCCTCTGGGGAAGGTTATCGATCATTAACGGAAGGTTATCCAAGAGGCAGACCCGTAATGCTCGATCAGGGTTGCCAAACAAGCGGATAATGACAGGAGTCAGCTTCGCGTTGAATTCGTCTGCCGACAGCTTTGCTCCAATCTTCATGGTAGCACTAAGAACCTTTGGCCCGCCGCCGCCAAACTCGACGGACTTGAGTAGCTCGGGGAGCACCTTCATCTTGAAGAACTCCTCTGGGAAATCATCAGAAAGATTATCAAGCTCACTGCAAGTCATGATATGTTAGTCGAAAAACACTACGCAACATGCTGGAAATATACGCACTTGATAAATTCTTCACGCTCGTCATCACTCTTGAGCCCCAAGCTGTCGATGTCCTCAGTCATTCGAATGAGTGGTGTCTGGAAAAATCCACCTTGCTTCTTTCCCTGCTCCACAAAATGCCCCGGGCTCAGTCGTAGCTTCGGATTGGCGGTGCAAAGGCGTTTATAGCTTTGCTGCATGCTGGGAGGAATGTTCGTCGTCTTGCCAGCTTGGTCGCCGCCTGAGAAACCACCATTGAAAACCTCGAAGATCAAGATGCCAAGCCCGTACGCATCGACTGCCGGCAGAGGATTGCGCTTTATGGTATCCCAGCCAGTTTTTACAACCTCCGGGGGCGTGTATCGAGCGGCGTCGGGCACAATGCTGCCGTACGTCTATGCATGGAGTCAGTATATGGCATCATTCGGGTAATGCCTGGATGAACACGAGACAAGATAACTCACATATATAATGGCATCGTCTTCCTTCATAGAGCTCAGAATTTCGAATCCTCCTAGCTTCCATTCGCCGCTCTCGCATATGAACACCGAGGATGCGCGCACTGCGCCGTGAACCGAGGAAGCATCATCGTTGATGAATTTGAGAGTAGACTATCCAGAGCAATCCAGTCAGAAAGGCCGTAATACCAGACTCCCAAGAATATCATACCGCCACAGTATACAACCCCCACTTAGCCGTCTCCTCACTCAAGCTCTTTCGCTTCACCGGCCAGCTGAGTGGCACGACTCGTTCCGTGACAATATAAAGGTTGTGCTCCGTCTGCCAAGTCGTAAGTTTTTGCATCATACCCTCATATTCAACCTCAAGGTCCGGGAGCCAAGTATACCTCAATCGTATCCAAAACCTTGATAACACCAGGGTGCCGCAACGTTCTAAACTTGCGCACTGCATTTCTCGCAAGAGGGAGGCGCGACTTGTTCGCATTAACATCGAATGCAAAAACACTGCAAGCGGAACCGTCATCCTATATGTGCCACACCATCGTCAGCCATTGAAGCTCGTCCCGCATGGAAAAAGGAACCAAAAAGCCACCGTACCCGTTTCGTACCGTTATGCAGTGCCCAGACCGAATCACCGATGTCGACTCTATCGCCGAGAGAGAATGGGAGACCTCCGCCCTTCGCGATGGCGGATCCGATGGCTGATTTTAGGAAATCCATGGCCGCGGTGTGACCGATGTGGCAGGTCGGGGATTGTTTGGGGTATTCGGGGTGCGCGAGTCGGGTTGGCCAATGGCCAACGGATGAATATGTGGCTGGTTGTCAGGATTAGATGAATAGGTTGAGACAGTGACTGAAAATGATCAGAGACCAGATACAGTATTCTTGTAAGTTGGAATAGCCAGACCCATTCAACACGGAACTCCTTTCACCCCGCTTATCGTGATAAACACTGCGGCCTGAGGCCACAATATGCTCATATAAATAAAGCGGAGCTTTATCGTCCTTTTCTTCACCTCCATGCCACCGTCCTACGCGTCTAATTTGTCGCCAAACACCGCTGGAATTTACGATACTTATGCTATTATAGTTATATTAATCCAGTGCACACTCACCCATACCCCAGTGGACAGTCCACACCCCTATTGATTAAGCAGTAAGTCCAAGTCCCCTATCTCCTTCCACGCGTGTACACATAGTACACAATTCACCAGCGACTTGCGTCGCGCTCTCCAATGATGCGAACTCTGGTAAAAGGTCAGACCAAAACCATAACACCACCAAAGACTCATATCCAGCAAAACCGATGGTACTCCCGCAAACACCAAAACCCACGCAAGACACCACAAACAGGGCCCGGAGCGAACTTCAAGAGCTACTCTCTAGCGCATACGAACCTATCATCTCTTTCCAATAGACTTCCATCTATTGGACCAGCCATGATAGTGCCACACCATCACGGAGCTGTGCCCGGACCACGATCACACGCCTTCTCGATCACACTTCCAACAACCAGCTTCACATAGCAACATAGTCCCCATTCTTCCAGCAGAACACATACGTCTCCCATTGGAGCGCTGGCAGGCTGCAGCGAAATCCAGATCCTAGCCAACACCCCCATGGCTCGCGGCCACGCTGAGACAAAGCGGCGTTGGTCCTGGATCGTGGGAGACATTGTGTACATATACACCTCTGTCCACCCTGAACTAGTACCGCAACTGTGCTTAGTGTCTGCATGCTGTCGCTGAGATCTCGCTTTGCGATTACTGTAATATCAGTGATATTGCGGTGTCGCACGGCTTGAGGTCCGCTTTGGGATCTTGTATCTTGGGGCGTTTGGGCGGTAGGTGTACGGCGTTGGGCTCTATGGAGCGTGAAAGTACGGGAAATGGGAAGGTGACGCCGCTATCTGGGGTTGCCGTGTCCGCTTCGCTTCCATGAGGACGGGTGGGCGACCAATGGCTGTGGCGTATAGGGTACGAGGGTTTGGGATTAGGTGGAGAGGGGGTCTGGGTGACTGGATGTTATTCTTATGGTGGTTTTTGAAGGGGCTTTGCGTTGGACATATTCCTGCTACCGGCGTTCTGTCGGCTCAGCGGAATCTGGACTTCTCTGTAGTCTTCTCTTTGACTGCTTGGGAGTGATATATCCGACTGCTATTCCTCTCTTCTTCCTTTTCTCTTTTTTATCTGCTGTGAAGAGTGGTGCGGGTGTGTTATTGTGGGGGGTTGGAAGTTGGGAGACGGGGAGGTGTGTTGGTTGGGGTGTGGGCTGGAGGTGGTTGGTTTTTGTGATGCTTGGTGGTGTTTTGGGGGTTTTGTTTTGGGGCTTGTTTATGGCTGGTGTGGGTAGAGGTGTTTGCAACGGGATGAAGCACCGCGGTGGGTTGATGTCTGGTGTCTGTGGCCTGGATGGTGACACATGTTGAAATTATACCTGAGGAGATTCCCTTACACTTGACTGGTTATTCGTTTGAAATGGTGTGGTTTGCAGCTGCTGACATCTGCCACCGTTATCTAGCATTGACGATATTTGGATTAGATTCATTATGGGACCTAGTTGTTAGGGCGGTACGGATCGCAACTTTGGGGTGTTTCTATATAAAATATTATACATGGAAATGTAGTTTTAATTCGCTATTTTGTGGCCATTCTTCTTATCGTTCTAGCTATAGCACCAAGGAGGGGAAGAAATATCCAAGAAGAAAATTGCATCTAAGAAAACATCTGAAAACTATCCAAAAAGACTACCAAAAAAACCCTCAACTACAAGGCAGCATAAGCGAGTAACTATTGTTATATCTCTACGCAAAATGAAAGGAAAATTTAATGATATAACCATTTCATTGGCATGTGGCCAGGGATCCATGGAGCTATCTGTACTGTCAAGTTCACGCATCTTCAACCACACCATACTGCTCCGCTTCCTCCCGAGACCGATCACCTTCATTCACATCACCATCCAACAGCCACCGTCTCGGCATAGAGACGCAACCCATCGCAGACCTCACTTCCACCCATGCAAGGTTCAAAGGCCAGTGGTCCCACTAAGGGGAGACACAGACCTCCGACTAACAATTGGGAAGAAAGCAAGAGAAGAGATAAACGAAAAAAGAAACAAGATAAGAGAAAAGCGGAAGGAAGAAACCATCTTAGGTAAAGAGAAATCCTCAAGACTTCAACTCGATGATGACGTACGTGGAGATGTTGTGCACTAGGTAGGGTATACAACGATGAACTAGGTTGGATATCAGTGCTCGATTTCAATGGGTTCATCGCCTAGAAGATCAGTTTCCATGTACACCTCCAGATCGAGATCTGGGAAATCAATAGGCACAACAGGTAGATTGATCTGTCTGTCATGTCTGATCACATGGTTAATGGATGTTGTTCAATATCACGAAAGTGTGCACTTACCGAGTAAGTCTTGAGACGACATGAAGTCCACCGCAGAATTCATGTGTTTCGAAGACCGTGTCAATGACGGGGAAACAGATGAAGACGCGGTCATGGAAGAGTAACCGGAGTGTTTGAGTTGGCGGTTGCCAATAATGCAGAGCGCGGAGACGTCACAGCTAAGCGATAAGATGTAGCATCATGCGAGAGAACCGCTCACAACTTCATGATTCGTTTAGTTCATTTTCCTTCATCCGTTGCCTCAGCCGGGTGGGGGGCTCCGGGGCTAGGTGCTGTGGTATTGGCAGGCATCTGGGGTGGAATTTGAGGCATTTGGTTGAAGCCGTTGCTGGGCGTCCGATGTTGGTTAGGTGGGAAATGATGCGTTTGATGAGGGCTTGAGGAAAAGTGGGGCTGCTGTGGGTAGTTGCCACGGTTGGGAGGCACTGGGTTGGTTAAAAACTGAAGACGCTGGATGGGGGACTGGAGCCACACTCACTATGTCCCGACTGCTGAGGATATCCGGGTTGGCCGGGCATGAACATTACTGATTGAGGAGGTTGCCCGGATTGCGAGTTCTGGTGCATCATCATTGGTGCACCGCGGCTCGGGCTTGGGTACCCACTATGCGGCTGAGGTGTATGCTGGGGGTAGGCGTGGCCCGGGTTCGGGGAGTACATGGGCATCTGTGCGTTATACGGAGTCATGCCTTGGGGGACTCCCATGTAGGGTCCATTCGAGGCCTGCTGCACCATCATAGGAGCGCCATTTACAAACTGAGGACCACCACCCTGGAAAGGTCTCATGTGGCCGGGCTGGGGACCACCGTAAAACTGAGGCATCGGTTGTGCGAAGGAAAGCTGGGCATGGGGAGCCATAGGGGACGGGTATCCGTGCTGCATCCGCGGGGATGGGAAAACCTGGGAGTTCGACGCAGACAGCTGCATGCGGTGATGATCATCCACATGGGAGGGGCCATGGGGGCCCTGAGAGTGAAGGCCATGGGGTCCATTCGCAGGACCAGAACCTGGCGGCATGGCTGGGGTACCTTGCTGGAAGTGGAAGGGCACCTGATGTTGCTGGGGAATATTGGTGTTGTTGGAGGCAGATCGGCCCTGGGGTGATACAGTCGGCACGCCAACAGGCTGTTTGAACATCTGATCATACGTCTTGTCTTCCGCGCCATCGGGGATGTCCCACGTTGGCAAAGTCTTGTAAGGTGGTGGGATACCACCATTCAGGGTAACCAACCTCTCAGCGCTCTCTGCGTTCTCCTTCTTCATACGCTTAATGGGATTGAATTGGTCACTGATCGAGGGTCGTTCAGAGATAGGCAGTGGCTTTCTTGGCCCAAAGAATGCAGTCGGCGTTGTGGCGCGCGATACGGAGCGGTTACGAGAGAATGGCCGAGGGCTTGCAGCAGCTGCCGAGGTACCAGGCGTAAAAGTGCTGGCTGCGGGGTTTGGCTTGAACTCCATAGCTTTGACATTGAGCTTGGTTGCCGCAGAAGACCCAGCCTGCGACTTGACGGGGCTGGTGATTCTCTGCTGGTCGCTAGCAGGACCAGTCGGGGGTGCACGGGCATCTTGAATGGGTAGAGGAGTGGGAACAGGTCCCATTCCCGCGCCTTTTCGCTGTTGCAGATTGTCCGCTAGTCGATGACTGAGCATTCCAACACCAGGACGACCTGGCTGAACACCTTGCTGAGGGAACCTTCCACCAGGGCCAGCGAGGGGCCCGGTGGGAGGATAGCCCTGACGAGTGCGGTTGTAGTTTTGGCGATCAGCAGGTGCAGAAGGGGGCACAGCACCAGTAGGTCCGGTACCACGAGTAGGCAGCTGTTGTTCTGCCGGGGGGTGGTAGCCTTTGGTGTGGCCTTATCGTCACCCTGTTGCAGCGCCCGTTGCATGATTGCTTCCTGTTTGATTCGGTCCTTGGCGAGGATAGGAACCAGGTCTTTTGGCACCGGAGTCGAGAGTTTGAAGCTCTTGGAAAACTTCATCAGCTCATTGAGTTTCATGGTTCGGTCATATGAGGCTTGGTTGCGACGGCGCTCCTGCATCTTGATTTTCTCGCTATTTGCGAACTGACGGAAATGATCCAGCACCTCTACCTCCACGTTTGCAGTTGCATTTTCGGGTGTAGCCCGCTTTGCAGCTGGTATAGCGGATGAAGTAGGTACTGCGGGTGTGACACCCTTGCCCAATGCACTCTTTTGTTCGGTATCTGCTGGGGTTTGCAGCGATGCGGTTGGCTCAGCTTGCTTGTCCGAGGATGAAGCTTCCTTTGCCGCGGGCTGAGAGGGTATGGGGATAGGAGCAGTGGGGACCGGAGAAGCCACAGGCTGCTTGGCGGATACACTGGGAGCCGTAGCGGGTTGGGGAGTTGCCTGACGGCGTCCGGGAGGCATGTACTTGTTTGGTTGACCGGAAAGCAGGGGAGGGAAGGCTTTGTCTTCGCGGCGAACACCGCTGTATTTGTCTTCTTCGTCTTGGTCGCCAGTATCGGGGGCAACAAGGCCACGCTCCTCACGCATGTGGGAGTTTTCCACATCTTGTCCCTCAATCTCACGGGCGATCCGAGCTGCCTCCGCCTGCTTCTGTTTATAGTTGGGATCCGACCGGTCAAGGCGAGTAGTGTAGATGTTCTCATCATAGTTTGTCTTGGCGCCGAAGAGACGCTCGTTTACCTCAAACTGGTCCCATCCCACGGAAGTGTTGCTTGTTTCAAGGGACATATCAATGTCGGTCTCGGCAGGTTCCCAGCGCTGCAAGGTACGCTCGCGCATAGCTAGGTTTCCAGAGATATCGCTATCAGTTCTGAAACCTTGGGAAGCACCTGTGGTCTAGATTAGTATATACACAAACGAATCTGACTAAACAAAGCAACCCGTACCGTTTGGTTCCTTGGCTGAAACTTCGGCAGTAGTAACGTTTGGAACGGAAATGTCGACGACATCCTTAATATCGAACGACATGATGTGCTCGGGCCCGGGGCCTATGTACGGGGTTGCGACATCACTGACGCCGTTTGCCCGGGGTTGGCCCTCTTGCGAGGTTCGCTGGACCATCTTGAGCAGGAACGAAAGCTCGTTGGGTTCCATGGTCGAGGAAGAGAAGATACCAGTAAACTTCTCTCCGGACTTGGTGGTAATGGTGGTGTGTAGGCCCTAGGTAGCAGGTTAGAATTAATTGACAGGATGGTGGTGCGATTGGGCGTACAATGAAGCTAGCGAATAAGAAGACAAGGCGATCATGAGCATGGCTATCAGGTGTGTTCGACTCCTTCTGGTTGGGTCTTGGAGACCCAGACTGTTTCTGGTGGGTCACGTTGCCGTTCGATGAAGTGTATGAAGATCGTTGGGTGATGGGGTTGGTCCCTTGGGTCCAGGCCTTGTGGGAGTTTGTGCGCCTATGCAGTAGAACATGCTTGCGTTAGTGGTCACTGGTCACATAATGGAGAAGAAAACATTCCCGCCATCGAATCCGACAGCTTCAATTGGCTATTGATGGCGCACAACTCGATGCAAGCCTGCAACAGAGCTCACCGGCTCAAAGGCGCGTGCGCGAGCTCAATCGCTGAGAGGACAAGAAAGGGCACAATAAAGGACAAAAGGGGAGTATATCAAGTCCGGAGTTGATAGAAATACAAGTTTGATTTTTAAGGGAAGGGCTGAACATACCGTTGTCCACCATCACCAGGGCTGCCCGACTGTCGTCGGTTGTCGGACCCCTTGGTGCTGTTACTGGCTCTTAGAGTAGATCGGCCGGGGTTGGGGGCGCCCGCGCTGGCATTGCCAGACGCGTTGGCAACAGAGTTCAGAGCAGAAGCCATCGATTGACTTTATTGTCAGTCAGGGCAAGCTTGCGTCGTGGAACTTCACACGGCGGTGCGAGGGTGAGGCACGATGTCACAACACACCGCCTGCACAAACAGGACTAGGGGGCAAAGTGAGGGGGGTAGGATAAGCAACCACCACACACTGCGGAGATACCGGAATGCCAATGGAAAATAAAGAAGAATAGAAGGGAAAGAACAAATAGAAAAATAAAAGAAAGAAAGATGGGTTTGTCGCAAGTTGATGGGGGGAAAAGACTAGAGAGAGAAGTCACGCGTATGGTATTGTATTTGTGTGTTACACCCTCTTTCTTTTTCTTTTTCTTTTTCTTTTTCTTTTTTTAGCGTTGTGACTTCAAATGTTTGACTAGGATTATTGTTCATTTCAATGGATCATAAATAGTATATGTATTCTGTACTCTTGGGCCTCCAACCCTAGGATAGGCCAATTGTCAATGCTACTGAGAGAGTACGGGTCAGGCTGAGGTAGCTCCCACGTACGGACCCATAGAGTTTGAGACTATATAATATAGAATGATGTATAGAATGATGGCATTTGTGCGATATAGGGTCAGAACCCATGAACCCCTTTAGATATATTCCAAGGTTAGTTCCGATGCATAAGCTAATTGTGTGAACTACCAATAGAAACAAGCAAACCCTTTGAGGCCGCATATATATCAGCTTGTACGATCAACTGCATTATTCACGTCCCAACTTGTGTTGTTCACACCATGCCTAGTATGGTACTTTGTATCTTGCTCTTTACCGTCGTTTGACGTTAGTATGTATATATATAAAAATCAAATGTAGTATATATCTGTGCTTTTTGTACGCCTTATATCTGAAGTCATTCAATACTGGACATATCTGGTTCCAAGGAACCCTCTCGAGTGGGGCTATTCCTATTTTAGCCGTTATAACAGTCGGGTCCACTATGTACATTCAAATGGCAGAGCTTATAGGTATATATCGTAACAATTGGGAATTCTGGGTGTGATCCTTTGGGATGAAATTGTCTGATATAAATGCCCCCAGTGCTCCAGAGATGAGATATCTACAATAATGAGTTGCGGCGTCTGGAGTTCCAGCCTTGGATTGTTTCTTGGTTAGAGGCAACTTCGGAGGCCGCTGACGCCTGATATGAAGTAGTTGGTGCCTTGGATCATCGGTGTAGTACGAATCGTGTTGAGCCGCACAACTTGGATCGCCGATCTACCTATATATATAGAGAGAGAGAGAGGTTAAAAGTTGTGTTAGCAAAACTTACCAAGTCGCTATAGCTCAATTTCTGTTCTGCAATATTTATTTTATTTCCAGTCCCGATAGAGAAGTGAGAAAGTGAGGTATAAAAACCCGAGACAACAATCTGCTTGGATTACAAAAGATCTAAGTGCATTGCAATACTAAAATGACTCCACTGTACACAAATATAAATAGAGAGGTGGAGAAGTGGAACAGTAAGGCCTAACCTTCCAGGAAGCGCAAATGCCTTATCGGGTACTTATCAGTGGATGAGTCCTTTCGTTATGTTGTATATGCTGTATACTATATGTATTCATATTTCAACAGATACATATAAAGGAAAGATATAAGCATGTGATTATATGACATCAATTGGAGGTCAATGGTCAATATATGTACTGAACACTTAGGTAATGCGTCCCTTGTACATCATTACAGGGCTATACAGTAATGTATGGTATTTATGGTATTGGGGGCATACAGTGACTGCTGATCTTTCGGGTGCGGTAAGTTGACAGGAGGCTGGGCATCATCTTCACACATGCTTGGCACCACTTCTGCCCTATTTCTCACTTTCTGTTCTCACTCCCTCGGTTTGTCCTATCGTACTTATGCAGTCCTCAGGCGTTTCAAGAACCCCGTTCCCCTATCCTGAACATTTGGATCAACAAACGTCCCCTCAGCGACCCTCGGGGTCTGGCAGTGCCGACACACCCATGGCTACCCAGCAGTCCGGTCGCAGTTCCTCCGCCTCCTCTCGATCCCAGTCCAAAAATCAAGTAAGTCTCTGACCACCTGTCAATGGCATACATCCCAGCTAATGAACCGGTGTCTTCTCCCACAGCCCGATAAGCAAATATCCCAAATCGAAAAGAGCGTGACGCATCTCTTGGTTGCGACAAAACAACTCCTCGAAACTCTAACCCAATGGTCTCGGAAGCAAGCGTCGGAGAACGATGTCTCAGATGTATACGTTCGACTGGGCTATGAGTTTAACTTGGCTTGTCGGGCCTTCAGTGCCATCGGAGTCGACACCTCAGACCTTGGTCCCGTACCAGACCTGCTCCGCACCATACTTGAAGACACTCTTAGCCAGGATGCATCCTCCCAGAGCCTCGATAGATACCTTCCCCGAATTCGAGATATAATCATCAACTTGTTAAAAGGCCTGAAGAAGAAGCAAGCTCGCTTAAGGTCCCGGCACCAGCGCGAGGAAGGTCGGCCCGGATCAGGACGGCAAGTCAGTGCAGGAAGCATCGCTAATGGGCAGGCAATTGGTCAGCTGTATGATGAAGCTGCGGCATCTACCTTGCCGGCGACAGCCCAGTCTCCCAGAAGATCGAACCGACGGTATGGCAGCGGTGGGTCTCTGGAGGATCAACCAGCCATTGCTCGAACCTCCTCAGCGCCGTCGACAACCGAGCCGCGCACGACAAACTACGGTGAAAGAGAAATATCGCGGCGAGAGGCCCAGCAAATGCTGTCTCAACCCACCCCCTTCGATAATGAGACAACCCCTCGAGCCAGCGCATCCAATACCGCTGCGCCTCCGACATATATGACACCCACCGGGTTCTCTGCGCCTCCACCTCCACCTCCGCCAAAAGAAGATGACGCACTCGGGGCTTTGCAAAGAAGTGGAGAGCTTGAGCGACGTGCCTCGCGACGATTCTCTGCTTATCAAATCCAGAAACATTTGGGCACATCTACCAACGGTGTTCCTGTTTTGCCTACCCAGAACTCTCCCATCCCCAATCGCGGTCGTGATGTCCGCGAATCTTTGAACGCAGTTCGTCTGCGGGGCTCATTTACTCATACAAGGCAACGATCCAACAACCGCTTACAAGAAGCCGCCAAGGGTGCGCAAGCTCCCCCGCCCGCACATATTTCGGATGTCGTGGAAGAAGAACGAAACCCCCAATCTGCTGCGCCTCCATTAAAGCCACAAGAGAATGATACCGCATCATTAGAGGCGCCTCGCGAGGCGCATGCTCCCGACAAGAAAGACGATACCGTGGAATCTGCCATTGTTCCTCATCCGATCATTCCCCTACCCCAAGATAAGCCAACACTTGAAGGCGCTTTTGAGCCCGCAAAGCCAGCACCCCAAACCCCGAGGGTAGACTCCTTTGGACCGTCCGCCGAGATCGCAACACCTTCATCAGCTATTCAATTTACCACTGAGCAACCCTCACCGGGTAAAGAACTGACGTTGTTCCTACAATATAAAAGCAAAATCAAGAAGTATGTGCTTCCAGATGGCATTGCAGAGCTCACCATTGGGCGCCTGCAGCTTGCTTTCATTGAGAAATTTGCCTGGAATACCCATGACAACGGCGTTGATTTGCCGGAAATTTATATCCAGGACCCAATTTCAGGCATCCGACATGAACTAGAAGACCTTACTGACGTCAAAGATCGGTCTGTATTGGTCCTGAATGTTGACAATCTCGATGAGGTCAAGAAACATTTCGATGACAGCCTTGGTAGCGTGCGCCTCCTAGTCGAAGGCGTCAAGGAGACACTTTCTGGCCAAAGCAATATCATCCAGCGGGTTTCAGATCGCCAGCTTGAAGCTGCCAAAGAAATTGCTCGCTTGGCTGCTGCCCCTCCAGCTACCTCTGGTCCGGCTGCCTTTGGGGGGAATTCCAAGGCATCGATTGCCGGCAGCGGAAGCCAAATTGCCGAGCTTCAGACCCTGCGTCGTGACTTAGCTGTCCTGCGACAAACCTACTCCAACTTTACTGCCGATATCACCGGTTCTATGAGTGCCGTCCGTGCCAAGGCAAGCAAGGTCAAAACCGCCGCTGATACCGTTACCACTCCCTCTTATGAAGGTGACGCTGGCCGTGCTCGCGTCAACACTGGCAAGAAGGAACTTGCAGGTGAATCAGAGCGGTTGGTCGCTCGGGTCGATGATCTCCAAGATTTGGTTGAGGATCTTCGGAAGGATGTCGTGACCCGTGGCGTTCGTCCTCTCCCAAGACAACTGGAGGGTGTCAGCCGTGATATCAGCATGGTCATGAAAGAAATTAAGAAAATGCAGGACTTCCTGGGTCGCGAGAAGCCTATCTGGACTAAAATCTGGGAGAAGGAGCTACAGCTGGTTTGCGAAGAACGAGACCAGCTTACCATGCAGGAGGACCTCGCTGCCGATTTGCAAGATGATCTCGAGAAGGCAACTCAGACCTTCGCCTTGGTGGAGCAGGCTACAAAGGAGCAGGTCATGACGACTCCAACTAGTGGCACTGCTGTCCGCGCCCCATCCAGAACTCTTGGAATTGACCCAACCGTTGATCCTATGAAGGCCAAGGATGGTGTCCTGGGCGAGGTACGCGCTTTGCGCCCCAACCACGAGAGTCGACTTGAGGCCATTGAGCGAGCAGAGAAAGCACGAAAGGTGGAGCTCGAGACCCGGCGAATCGGTCTTTTCCAGAAGGAACTGGGTGCATTTGTCGACGAGGGCAAATTGAAGAAGAGTGGTGGTTTCGAAGAGACTGAGCGCCTCCGTACTGCGAAGGACGAGCGCATCCGCAAAGAAGTTTGGGATAGGCAGCAGGCCCGCAATGCCGAAATGGAGAAGGCAGAGGCGGAAGCTGCGGCTGCGCAGGCAGCGGAGCAGAATAACGAGGGAGAGGGTGATGATGACCAGCAAGAAGGTGAAAAAGAGTCGAGCCCGGATGATAGCGATCAGGCAGAGAAGGCGGAAGACCCGCCTAAGTCGCCATCTTCCGACACAGGGAATCCACTTCCCAAAGCACCAGAGGAGGAAGAGAAGGCCCACCCTGAACAGCCCTCTACTTGATCCTCTATTGCTTAAGGACATCCATCACCCTCTGTCTCATCCTCAGCCTGGTCGTCTCCCACCATACGAGGCTTCATGCCGAATCTTTTATTGCCAAGAGCAAGTGAAATTGGATTCATATTTATTTTTTGTTTTGTTGCATTTGGCATCGCATTGGGGCCTTGGTTTTGTATGTCTCATTTCCGTTGATACCTTTTGGCGTGTTTCCTGTGCGAGAGCCCCTTATGTCATTTACTGGCGATACCCTGCGACCCTGTGCTACTAGCATTTTGTCTTTGATTTTTCAAATGATCTGAGCACTTTTGAATTTAGTGTTGAAATGTTCTCTAGTTCGGAGTAACGGTCGGAAGTGGTCTCTTTGATGTCGTACTACGTAGGGTATATATATGGAGAATACCTCCCAATACTCAAATCAGCTAATATAAATGTTCCCATGGAGTACTAAATATGTATCCAACTACCTGTGACTTGTCCTGCAAGTTAATGCAAGCTAATGCGTAGCGGTGTGCCTGCACTCCCAGCCACCTTTCCATGCAGCTTTGCAGATATATAGAAACCCAATGCGCCCTTAATTTATTCCTTAAGCAGTATCTTTCCACCTTATATTTGTCAAATTCAACTGAATCTATGTTTACGAAGGGACACGGAAATATATATTCGCACTATTGCACTAGCAACCCTCGAAATTTCGTTCCCAACCAACTCATTCACAGCTTTTGTTAGTGAAACACACATTTGAAACAACTATCCAACTACACCTTAGCCTCCAACCCGACTATTGCTACTAGTTACATCCTAAAATAAGTCGAGATCTATTCTCGATACCTGACGGCAGCATGCAGCTCCTCCACGCCTTTACCGTGTTCTGGTCACTGTCTCAGTTTCCATCACTGGCCTCAGCTGAAAATGAGAATACAAACCCCTCAGCAGATGAATCCAAAGAGGTCAACGCTCCACCGCCATCAAATCTCATTTTACAGCGCAACGCCGCAATAGCATCCCAGCTCGCATTAGGACCAGCCTATGGGGTAAAGAAAATGAGCGACGACGAAAGCGAGAAATTTTTCCTTGATTACTGGAATTTCGGGGATATCTCTTCATCGAGTAACCTATCTGAGCGACACCTCTCTGAAGACGGATTTTCCCCAGCGCGATTTGTGACCCAATCATACCCATTCGGGCCATCTTATTTATTGGGCTCAGATGGAGACAATGATTTCCTTCCCCGGGGAAATAGCCCAAAGAACCTGCTGGACTCACGAGACTTCAAGTGCCCGACTGGGACCTCGGCGTGCACATCTATCGGTCGATCTGATCGCTGCTGCGGGGCCGGGGAGACGTGCGAGATCGTCGCGGATACGGGGCATGGCGATGTGGGCTGCTGTCCTAGCTGGAAGAGTTGCTCTGGGATGATCGGGTCTTGTAAGAGTGGGTATACGGCTTGCTCGACGGCTTTGGGAGGTGGATGCTGTATTCCGGGGTATGATTGTGTTTCTGGGGGATGTGAGTGAATTTCATTTCTTTGTTTTCTTGTTTCCAGATCATATGGGAACTAGAAGACGTTTTTACTAATCGTTCGAGTAGGTGCATACATCACTGTTATTACAGTGACTGTTCATTCGACCGTGATGTTGTCTACTGTGACCTACTCGACCAAACCACAGGACACGACTTCCACTTCCACGCCCTGCTCTTCCTCGACGACCTCTTCCCATAGCAGCAAGACTACAACAAATGATAGCTTGGCACCGCCAGCACGGCCTACAAACCTCTCAACAGTAACTAGTGCAACCCGCGGCGAAGATGTCTGTCCGACTGGTTTCTATGCCTGCTCCGCTGTCTACCATGGTGGCTGCTGTCGTACTGGACGAGACTGTGATACAACCTCATGTCCGATCACAGCTTCGACGACTATTACATCGAACGGCGTGACGATTGTAGCGCCTGTCGCGACAACGACGGAACACTCTGATGAGAACCGGTGCGCCCAGGGCTGGTTCTACTGTGCTGACACGGTGGGCGGAGGATGCTGTCCCATGGGCTTTGCCTGTGGTGCTAGTTGTACTGCGAGGGACACTGCGGTTGGGACGACTGTCGCTAAGGAACAAGCCACCGCGCCTAGTGCAGATGGCGTGATGCATCGGGTTAGCAAAATGATGTTTGGCATGATGTTGGGAATGAGTTTAGGACTTTTGATATTATGAGAGAGATAGACATGATAAACACGAATTGATGATAACTTGAGTAATTCCGAAAACAGAGAATATAATTTTATAGCTCTCCCCACGGGGGTTTAGTAATCGGCAATGGGGGTAAAACAACTTACCGGCTGCTGCACTCGGAGCTGATCACCGAATCTTGCCGACACCGGCAACCTCCTCACTTCGCACTTCTTCTTTCCCCAACCCTCGTTCTTTTAACGTCCTGTGAGTAGATATTTTACGATTTGGTCGCAAAGTTGTGTTTGCGATATCCTTGCAATCCAGAATTGCCCAATTATGGCCTCATACTGACATCCCACAGCTTAAGCCGCCATCATGTCGGAAACTCCTCAGGCACCCCTGCCCTTTATCTACCAGTTCGCCGCCGGTGCGGTGGCTGGTGTCTCCGAGGTATGCCTCTCCTGTGTTGGAAAGCGATTCCGACTTGATTCGTTGTGTCGGAACCCCCCACGAGGTGCTTTATTGACTAACATGTCCCCGCACGCAGATCCTGATCATGTACGGCTCCCCACTCCCATTTCTTGGTCGCATAACTGCTTGTCTTGGAGATATACTTGGTATAATGTGAAAACTGGACCCAATTGACGATGTGTGACTCGCAGGTACCCTCTGGACGTGCTCAAGACTCGAATGTAAGCAACCCGCTGGTCGCAACAAACACCGACCTTACATGACACGAGCTAACGATATCCTGCAGTCAACTTCAGACCGGAGCTCCAGTCCCTGGTGTCGATCACTACGATGGCATGTTCGACTGCTTCCGTAAGATCGTTAAGAACGAGGGGTATGTCATCACCCCAGCGAACCAGCACACGGCTCTCTCTCTAACATGCGACAACGTTTAGTGCTTCCCGCCTATACCGCGGTATCTCCGCCCCCATCCTGATGGAGGCACCTAAGCGTGCGACCAAGTTCGCCGCCAACGACAGCTGGGGCAGTTTCTACCGCAACCTGTTTGGCGTCGATAAGCAGACCCAGGGCCTGGCCACTCTGACCGGAGCCACAGCCGGTGCCACCGAAGCTTTCGTGGTTGTTCCTTTCGAGCTGGTGAAGATCCGTCTGCAAGACAAGGCCCAGGCCCACAAGTACAACGGCATGCTCGACGTGGTGAAGAAGATCGTGGCCGCCGAAGGCCCCCTGGCAATGTACAACGGCCTTGAGTCGACCATGTGGCGTCACGTCCTGTGGAACGCAGGTTACTTCGGCTGTATCTTCCAGGTCCGCGCACAGCTGCCCGCCGTCGAGCCCGGTAACAAGAACCAGCAGACCCGCAACGACTTGATTGCCGGTACCGTCGGTGGTATCACCGGTACTCTCCTCAACACCCCCATGGACGTTGTCAAGTCCCGTATCCAGAACACCTCCAAGGTCCCCGGTCAGGTCGCTAAGTACAACTGGGCCTGGCCTGCTCTCGGTACCGTGATGAAGGAGGAGGGCTTCGCTGCCCTGTACAAGGGCTTCACGCCTAAGGTCCTCCGTCTCGGTCCCGGTGGTGGTATCTTGCTTGTTGTCTACACTGGTGTCATGGATTTCTTCCGCAACATGCGCGATCAAAAGCAAAAGTAAATTTTGCGTGGTTGAATGTTTGATAGCGAAAGTGTTTCCCAAAAGCAACATCCATGTGAAATGGCCATTTCACCTGACCCTCACCCCTGTGGCCCGATACCCGCTTCCACTATCCTTCTAACCTTGGATTCAGATTTGATAGAACATATGCAGGAAGTTGTGGTTTTGGTTTCTTGTCTTTCTATAGCCTAGCCTCTCGGCATTATATAGAGAACAGCCACTAGATGGACATAAAAACAAATAAAACAATAAATCCATGTGTTTCGTCTATTTCGATTGAAATATAAATCTTTGTACATTTCCGTCAAAGTTGACAAGTAGAGCAATACTTCATTCACCATGCAGTAACGACCTGGGGACACACCAGAACTGACTGTTTCAATTTACTTATATAAGAATGGCTGACCTATGCATCCTTGTGATAACTTTTCAGTGGTATTTTCACATGGTCTGTTTATATGTCACTGTTTGAGGTATTTTCGGGTTTATGTGTAGACAGCAGAGAGAAAGCTGTAAGAGACTTGATTCGTGAAAACGCTTTTCCATGTATAACCTATGACCATGCTAGTTAATAGCATAGGATTATGGGTTCTGTGACAGAGTATAGGCGTGTTTTAATCCAGCCCTGTTCTCGACACGCCCAAAGCCCAAGGTCCATCATCAAGGATTGTAGAACGACGGACATCCCTCGCAGTCATCGTCGCGGTATACGGATTGGCACGATGCATCGATTGGCTATAAGGATCAGTAACTAATCAATGTAACATGCTTGGGACTCACCGATTATCCCACCAGACCATATCCCCCCCAGACAGCCACTCCATGCTGAACGCATACTGCCCTAGTTAGCCATGGAGATTGGTAGAACACGGCTGACTTGAACTCACTTTTGACTGTGTACAGTGTTCGATTAACTCCCAAATAAGCCGCTGGCTCTCGTCAATATCCTTTCCAAGGATCTGCTTGGCATGCGCCGCCAGATATAATGTTTTCCGTCCGTCTGGTGCTGTTTGAACGAGACGGTGGTAGGCTGGTGGTTTGGCCGCCAGTTCGTGAGGAAGGGGATTTCCAAACACAGCCGGGGCCGCCAATTTTCGGGAATGCCAGAGACTAGATGACCTTAGATTCAGACACTGCAATATTTCGGAACAGATGTCTTACTCGTGCTCGACAACGAGGTTCTCAATTTCGTCTTTTTTCGCTTGAGATAGGTCACTGTAGGCACGACGTGTGTCTGCAAAATGGGTCCAGGATCCCCCTTCAACTGCATTTCCATGAGAAAGCAGTATGGAATATTTGGACCGTTGTTGGTGATATGAGGAGTCCTAGACTGCGTTAGTACCCATGTGGCTTGTTGGTGACGATAATGTTTACGGTGTGCCATAACGCATTTCCCAGACTGTGGTAGTACCTGCGACTATCTATCTTCACCAGAGAACCATCCAGCTCAGAATGTGACATATCTTTAGGATTGAATCAGGGATACTCACTTGGCAACGTCGAATAGTAATGGCTCACCTAATCGGTCATTTTCTCGTCCGTAAAAGAACGGATTGATTTCTAGCTTGTCACCCAGTTGTTTCGAGAATGCAATGTGTTGATTATTGTCTAGTCCCGTCTTGCGGAAGATCAGTACTGCGTACTTGTTTTGCAAAGCGATCAACTAGCATCTTGTCAGTGGTTTCTTGTATCCTCTTTAATGTCAACTCACCTGCGTGACAATGTCAGCTGGGATAGGCTTGCTCCAATCAACGCCGTATACTTCTGCACCAAAAGATGAATCTTCCGAGTAGAGTATTGGGTTGATAGACAATGAGTCTGCTTGGATCGTTTGTTGAGCACCTGTCCGAGAAGGACATGTTTTATCGTACACCAAGATATGCATATCGTCAGACATTGAATGTAAAGTGAGTTGCATGGTCTCTGGACTCAAGAGGCACTCCTCGCTTTTGATATCTCCCAATCAACCCGCACGCGGCTTGAAACTTGCGCGGCCCGACCCCGAAGATGCCGATGCATGAGATACGGCCATTCAAATAGGATAGCATTTCCTACCTCTGAAAAGGGCTAATTATTTTCTTCTCATGTCACCACAATGACTTCAATCCTAATAACAGCCGGTCCATACCGGTTCCGCGCGAGGTTCGAATCGTCAGCTCCCGAAACAGTGGGCCTCTTCCGCACTCTCCTCCCATATCGCCAGAAAATCATTCATGTCCGCTGGAGTGGGGAGGGTATGTGGATCCCATTAGGAGAAACTGATTTTGGACTACCGTTTGAGAATCATACGGCTCACCCTGCTGCGGGTCAGATTCTGTTGTATCCCGGTGGTATCTCCGAAACCGAGATTCTGTTTTGTTACGGAGGCGTTGCCTTTGCGAGTAAAATGGGACCGCTGGCGGCAAATCATTTCTTGACCATCGTTGAAGGAAATGAAAACCTAAAGGCACTGGGTGAGCTGGTGCTTTGGAAGGGAGCTCAAGATATTCTGTTTGAGTTGGATAATGCTGATAGGTAGGTTTTCTCTATTGTATAGGCTACGACCTCTTCTCAATGCTAATTATATATGGAAATTTTCATGTAGGCATTGTGCTGCAAAGCTGTGATATTCCTATCATCAATTATGAAAGCATCCCCTCCATGTTCAACTCTGGGAAATCAAGCGACTCTCCGAAAGGATTCCCTGCCCAGTCAACACCAGAGTCATTCATCAAATCTAGTAGAGACTGGATTGCCATGTCATCAATCTCCGTTTCGTCGATATGCTGCTCGTCCTCTTCAGAGACTAGTACCAAAGCAACTGCATAGTGAACAATGGCTTGGAAGTCGTGCGCAAAATGAAATCTCGTGGTCGGAGATACACTGTCGAAGATGTGTATCGCAAGACGGAGGAGTCGAGCGAGAACTGAAGAAGAAGAGGAGGGAAGGCGTGTACATATTTTCCCTTGCCCTTGACTAGAGTCTTCGCTACAAATTTGTAGGCTTTTTGATTTTAAGTCGTCAGTGATTGAGCGGCACATATCATCACTTCGAAGTATCTATATGAGTATCTCACCATCGATGATACCCCGAATATAGCAAAGACATAAGAATATTATGGCGAACGTATGCGAAATTCATGTCGAGCCCACTGCATAGTATAATCGACTCACGGACGCACGATCCATATTGTATGTCCCGTCGGGAAAAGTAGATAGTTCCTGCGAATCGAGCGAGAAGACAATATCTGACTTGAAGCTCGACTGGGCTAATATTATTTGCGCTGCTGCGGTCAAGCTAACTGAAAGCGCTTGTTGGAAATGTGGTTTACTTGAATCCATTGATTGTCGATGTACCCGTGGGGAAGACAGTAGTGGTGCGAGTGATGCACAATTGAGGGAGAGTCGGCACCACTACATCCCTGGTTAGATTATGTTCCCTGACAGGTGTATGTAGGTGACCGAATACCCGGGCCGAAGTGAATGGTAAATGATTGTAATGGGATTCCGTTTTCTCTGGTGATTGTTAATAACTGAGAGAATAGGTTGCCATATGAACGAACCTAAACGAGAAAACCAAGATCTGCAAGCAGTCAGTAAAATCAAAAATAACTCCAGGCAAGTTTACTTACTTCTCCCAATCATCCAAATCACTGTTCAACCGGTTGCAAGCAACTCGCTTGCAATTGACGACCAGATATATCCCCAGAACTAGACATAGCAAGGTGAACTATTCTGGCAAGTTCTACAAGTCCCCTTATTCGAAGAGCCGTAGGGGATTGCATCAGCTCATGAGAGACAAGTCTCCATGCTACTTGGACCGATGGACCAGGATCAATTGATGCAGGTAGACCGGATGTTAGCATGAGGTTAAAATTGCATGTGAGCAAGTTGTACCACACCCGTAGCCTTTTCACATCCTCTGTGGAAGGTACCTTGTCAGAGGGTTTGAAAAGTGATGTGGCTGATTGTTCGAGGCACAGTAGAGCAGAGTATCGTTCTGCTAATCCCAAGACAACCCAAGCACTGATTTCGTTGTACCGACTCTTGGCCTTAGATTCATGATGGGTACTTTGGCGTTCGCAATTGCCATCTTCATCTTCTTTGCTGCATGGCATCCACTGGGCATAGAGAAGAAGTACACAGATAGAGTCTAATGTGACATCCGATGGAGTGGGCCGAAGTAGGAGTCTGGAGACCGCTTTGTCGAGTAATTTTGTAAGATCGTGGAATCGGGGATGACCGACAATGGAGCAATCACTGGACATGAGTATTATTAGCCTGACTTCTGGGTCTAGAAATCTTCGCTCTTCACATTTGATCACCTGTATCCCAAAACCGGGTACCGATTGAGCATATTGCCAGAACGAGTGTTGGGCTTATCTGAAGATATTCATGCCATGTATCCCGGATGGCTTCTTCTAATACAGGCGCCGAGGGATGGCAATGATCGAAGAATCTGCTGAGTATCAGTATCTGCCATATTTCCCTGATGGAATTGTAGAATACATTTCAACTGCTCGCTGGACCTCTTCGGCTGTAAGGAGTCCCTGATAGATAGGATCGTATATACTCTTGTATCTCTGGGCTCTTAGAATTGACTCATCAACTTGCTCTTCCGCAAGCACTCTTAATGATCGGAGTGTTGCGATAGGTGGACCCAGATGGATGCCATCTATGCTCGACTCGGGAGAATCATATACGTTGCTTTGACTTCTCGGACGAGCTTCTTGATGCTAAGGCTGGATATCTCTGGGTCTTTCGCTTTATTGACGTTGAATAGATGATTCTGATTTTCAAGCTCAAATATTCGTGTTTCATGTTGGTTGAGTCTGCTTCTGGTTTTAGCGTTTGCTCTTGACTTCATGGCAATTTTCAGTCTCACCGACTTTGAAGTTCAATTACCAGTTGTACTAGACCAGATGGACTTTGATTCAGGTCCAATGTTGGAGCTCTATCTGTCTCAAATGAATAAGTGATGCTTAGCCTTTGACACCGCTTGCATGGTAATTGTAAATTGAATTCTTCGGATGGCAAATATCGCTGCTTCCGCGCGTGACACTGAAATGCCTATGTTAATTACTGCCTTTCTATGGTGAATATGCAATCCTTACTTGTAGACAAGCTCGCGCAATCCGACGCGCCTTAGCGGGGCACTCATTATCTGTTTGATTGTCTGACCAGTTGGCATTGAAGGACATGGCTGCTTGGTGCTGGAACTGAGGAGAGACGCGTCTTAAAGAGTCGGATCAAAGAAAACGGCCAATCTGGGGTCATTAGTTGCCCCGATAACATCTCGGACGCTGATTTGCTGCCGATACCCTCGGTGTTGAGGCTTTCATGGAAGTCTAACTTATGGATCTCACGGCTAATTTGACACTTTAACCTTGTTAGTATTGTAGATTAGTTGAAGAAATATGAAAGTTGTCGTAATCCACTGATAAAATATTTGGTTTCTAGACGGACATCTTGAAGCGAGTATATTATTTCATACATTATTTCTACCCTACTTGAGCATTTCGTTCTTTCCCTCTTTTTTGCCCACTGTTGAATGCCGCGGGCTATTATTATTGGAAAACGTCGGTTAGCCACGTATACTGTGTATTTATAGGCATAGATAAGTAATTGTGTTCTATAGCGGTAGCTGTATTTACCCAAATGGTATCTAGTGGTACTCCGGTGACTATCCACAAGCCGTTGTTCATTCAATGCCATCTCGCGAGTCTTGTCTTTCCACATGATGCTGCTAGTCGCAGCACCTTCTATAGACCCAGACAGCTTTAGTCATAGAGCCAATCGGCTACACGATGAGTATCGCGATCAGCTCTGGGGGATACCGGTCCTAGTTTGCTCGGACCACGTTTTACATATTTTCCATCTCGCACCTTGCCGGTTATTTTACCATTTGCCCACATGACCTTACCACGAAGAATTGTATACCGAGGCCAGTTTGTGAACTTCATCCCTTCATACGGGGTGTCTTTAGAGATACAACGTTAGCTTTCCGTGATCAAGAAGTATATCCTGGATCATGGCACTTACAGTCGACATTATGATGTAGCATAGAATTTGTGAGATTGAATGCAGAGAACGTCTTCTCCGGGTGCCACTAGAAGTCCACCGTGTTAATATCATTATTGAGCAGCGGTTTTCGATTTTGGTATCATATCTTACTATCACAAAGTCTGCATCTGATCCGGGCATTAATGCTCCCTTCTTGGGATATAGGCCGTACTATCAATATGTCAGTATTTTTTCAGCATGTAGATGAGGATCAAGCGTTTAATTACCAGTTTGGCTGGGTTTGTTGATGTCAACTCAACAAATCGCTGCGGCGTAATACGACCAGTAGCCAATGCCCCCGTATAGAGTAACGGCAGTCGCGTTTCAACCCCCGGAATTCCATTGGGAATAAAGCGGAATGCTCCCCCTTTCCGTTCCAATAGGCCGTTTAGGTCTTCTCCCCTGCATGGCTTCTCTCCCTTCATACTTGCTTCATGCTCTAACACACCGGATGGTTTTCCATGAGGGTGATCGTACCGGAATGGACAATGATCAGATGAGTAAATCGTAAATGTTCCATTTGACAGACCGCTGTTTCGATGTCAGCCAAAGATATCCTGTATTCAGGGTAGAAAATCTTACACAAAGAGCTTTTCATGATCAGCTGCAGTGGGTGGCGGAGGTGGCGAGCAAATCATTTTGCTGTTTTCGAAGCATGTTGGTGAATGAAACCGTTTCTATAATTTAAATTAGAGATTGTCTATTTGCTTCAAGGGGAAAATTACCAAATCATCCCAAGTGAGATGGAAGTATTGGGGACATGTTTCTGTATAGACTGGCAGTCCCATCGTCTGGGCACGGCGTACATTGGTAGCACCGAGCTACTTGAGTTAGTATAAGATACATTTCTGATAAGGAGTAAGCGTACCACTGAGCCAACATGAACAAACAAAATCGGATTCTGGATGAGCTGTGCTAATGCAATCGCCCTGTTGGTGGCTTCGCCCTCAACAATCGGAGGACGCGACAAGGCGTGATAGTAAGGAGCTGGGACATGTCAGCAAGCAATAGACGAAATTGCGACAAGTACTTACCAACCATCCCTTTACTCTCCAGTTTCTCTGTGTCTGGGTCAGCTTTATTCTATATCCCCCAGTAATGGACTTACCCGTTAACCATTCTATCATATCCCCATTCTCAGCATGAATCATCTAACACAATATTAATCGCTATTTATCATCGATATCATGTTGATGCAGAGAAACTCACTGTAGTGATAGAATTCTTCCTTGCCGCAAACATAACATCCAACATTTGCGAGTCAGTCAAACGTTGCGTCGCATACGTTAAGAACAACTTGCAGCTACTGATCCCCCAGTCGTTGATCAAGACTGGTAGCTCGTTTTCAAGAATATCTGCATCATTGCGAACAATAATGATGTGGAATCCGTAGTCCACGTAACTACCTGTTTCCTCAGCACGGGAATTATACCTTTCAACCACCTTCAAAAGGCTCCGGTCTTCTTCCGCTCTGGTTTGAGTGGCAAAGGTGATGATCGTAGTGGTTCCACCGGCAACAGCGCTTCTCGACCCGGTCTCGAAGTTATCAGAGCATTCGCCGCCCAGGCCGTGTGGTCCTGCAGGAATCAGATTCAATGCTGATCGAAAACAGATGATTTACCTACCGGTTTTCAGGTCTTGACATAAATGGACATGTGCATCGACGCCCCCAGGCATTACATAGGCACCTCTGAATTCGAGTCAATTGTGTAATTAGTTCAGATTTACAGAGTACATACTCAGCATCTATGATCTCAGCTCCTACCAACTCATCGTCTGTGAATGCATTCACGAGAGATTGGATTTTTCCATCTTTGACCCCGATACAACATTTGCTTTATTTGGTTAGCGACCCTAAATCCGTCGAGTCACCAGAGGCCTGTACCTGATGTCGCTGGCAGTCACAACTGTCGCATTAATCACAATCAAATCAAATTTAGGCGCCATGTTTTCAATAGTGTCAATCTCAAAATTTGGGTGTCGCATTGGCATAATAAGGCACAACATGCGGCACGTACGGCTCTCGAGCCGACTGTCATCGGCCGGTGCCGCTTATCTGTCCGACAGGACGCCACAATGTTGTTTGATAGGATTCTATCGCTATCCTTTGATTACGGACAAAGTCCCGATATCGTGTTACTAAATTCCCTTATCGCCCCACAACTCCATACTTGTGCCAAGCTTGTTAGGTATAGTTCGGAGAAACTCCATACAGCCGGCTCACTACAACTTGGCGAGAGAGACAGAGACACAGTACATGATCAAATTGAAGGAAGTAGCTTGGTAATATACACGGCAATAAAATAAGGTTGTCTCGTTAATCACACATAGTCGACTCAAGGCAATTGTTATTTAGATTCTGTCGGAAATCTTTTGCCACAGATTCTGAGTAGTTTCCTAGACGGCCAACTATTAATTATATGAAAGGTTTGAGTTAAGATCGGACCGACCTTCTCGATAACATCGCTCGAAGAGCCTGTGACGAAGTCCATGTCGGCATAATCAACCACCATCGGCTTGGTCCAGAACTTGTATCCAAAGAAGAGCACGGCAAAGAACGGAATTGGAAAGTAAGTCGTAACAAAAGAGGAAGCGTCAAATGTCGGCACTTTAAGGGACATCAGTAAATGGAAGAGGTGCTTCATATCTTGCGAACTCACTGAAGGAACCAAACCCGCCGAAGATGATGACCATAATGCACATTGATATTCCATCTGCACCGACACATAAATTAGTATCCCCCGGACGAAATGGAAAATTTGAAAACTAACAGTACGATAGATATGGTTGAAGAGGTGCCATATATGGGAGTGTCTTTCGATCGATGCCCTGCGCCTTGAGACCTTTGTTCCAACGGATACTGGTCCACAGAATTCCTGTCCAGGAGATCATACCACACATTGCAGTCATGTTAGAGACTTTCCTGAAGTTAGCTTCATAGTATAGCACATGGTTCCTTGAAATGCCCACTCACAATAGCCAAAGACTTGGCCCGCTTCTCCATGGGCAGCGGCCAGATGTTACGGACCTACCCGTCACCAATCAAACGGGGCCCCACCAGGCACACAGATGGGCCATCAAGAGCCAACCAACTTCCCAGTCAGCAGATCACGTGCAGACGATCAGGCAACAAGAAAACAGCAGCCAGAAGACAGCCGTTTCCGGCAGCACTTGGGCAATGGGCAAATCTACTCGATAACAACCACGAACACCCCCGACCGCCTGAACACGTGACCGTGACCATCTACCAACGCCAAGAGGGAGTAGATAGTCACAGTGACCCCAGTAGATATACTCCGCGGGGGTATATCTCAGGGAGTAGGAACGAAGGATATAAGGACACTCATTCATGTACTTAGTTTAGTTCTTCGTCTTCAATCCTACATTGTTACTTGTGTTTACCTTTTGGATTACTGTGACTCTTTACTTGATTATAACTTGACAACACTCACGAGCAGACCAATACTGCGGTATAGATCTACTCGGCGCTCTCACTGGCACCGTTCCTTGATCTCTCAAAAGGACTTAGGCTACCGTAAGACCTGACAGGCAATAGCTCGGTTGAGGCAGATCGTTGACGTTGGATACCTGAGGAGTATTAAGGCAAGTATACCCGGAACCCATCTAACCTAACTGCGACCAGTTAGCAGTGCGTAACACGTAAGACCTGATAGGCGATAGCTCAGTTGAGACAGGTCGTTGACGTTGGATACCTGAGGAGTATTAAGGCAAGTATACCCGAAACCCATCTAACCTAACTGCGACCAGTTAGCAGTGCGTAACACCAGGAAAGAGAAAGCACCACAGAAAAGAAAGCAAACCCAAGGGAAGCCGTCCGCTCGAGTCTTGAGAAAGATCTTCGGGGCGTGTCCGCGGGTTGCTAGCCCGTATAGGGTTCTTGATGAGACAAAAAGATCGGCTGTACCGGCAGACCATGCGCTGGTAAGAAGGGCTGCATTAATAATGGAAGGGAGGACTGAGATCCCGGAGTTCTGTTTGTATATGTTAGCCTTTTGATCTTGAAAGAATATCCGTACGGTAAATTACTTGGATGGCAATAACAAAGGGACTCTTGGCTGCAGTAGAAGAAAGACTGAGAGACGGATCGGAGGGAGACACGAGAAGGCCGATCTGCGATTGTAAGTAGACTGCACGTCACTATTGAGTTTTGAAACTTACCAAGAAAGCACTGCATATATAGACTAGATTGAAGGGAAGAGAGGTTAGTAAATTGCCATCTGAGAAACAAATTACCAAAACTCACAGAGTACAAGCCTAATCCAAACACTCTTGATGGCACGCGGCACATTCTTTTGTGGCTGTAATAGGTTGTAAGTGAATTGAACTGGCGATTGCTTTGATAAGCTCTTACGTTTGAAGTCTCAGCAGCTGCAATTGCTGTAATTTCAGATCCAATGAATGCGAATGCAGCATTAATCAAGACTATAAATTGATGAGCTATTCGGTACGAGCTGATAGATTGAATCAGGTCTTACCGCTGAAGAATCCGAGAAAACGCCCCTTCGAACCGGCTTTATTGAACGTTAGATACCAGTGAACAAGTACTGGCCTGGTCAACTTACCAATGCCTTCATATTGTATAAATCCACCAGTCTCATGCCAATATTTGAATCCGATTGCCTCATGGTTGGGCCCGCCACCAGCACTAATGATAACACCGGTGATAATAAGGCCAACGATAGTCAAAACCTATACCAGTCAGTCAGTCTCGCCTCAGTTTCGAGATTGCGTTCTTCTCAGCTTACCTTGATTGAACAGAACCAGAATTCCATCTCACCAAAGACTCGCGTTCCCGCATAGTTTACAGCAAACTAGACGGTCATTAGTATCATTTGTAGACCAATTATTTGTATAAACCCATACCACAACGATAAGCATCAGCCCAACCCACATGGCATTATTACAAATTCCAGTAGAGCATGTAGAATCTGCCTGTCCTGCCGGAGTCCAAAATGTAACAAGAACGGCCGCAGCGGAAATTTCAGCCGGTAACACAACTAGAGAAATTAGTTAGATATATCTTGCATTCCCGGATAAGCAAGAATTGTCGCACCAATATAACTAAAGCATTTGTAAGTCCAGCTTCTCGTAGATCAAAATACAATATCACTTACTTATACCAGAACAAGATGCCCATAGCAAATCCCAGCTCGGGCGAGTTGAACCGGCCAGCCAAAGCAAATTGGCCGCCAGGAATTGGAAATTGCGATACCATCTCACCGAAAGCAACCTTTATATGGTAATTAGCCCTTTGTGAAGATATGAAAGAGTCAGCGGTTGCTTTACCATTACCGAGTATAGCAACGAAGCCATAATACAGTAGCCAATAAGAAGACCAGCTGGACCACCATTCTTGAGATCAGTCGCTGTGCCCAGAAAGAGGCCAGTACCCTAGGAACTTATCAGCATGAAAGTGAATTGACAGTAGGTTGGATGACTGACGATAACACCTCCGATGGCAATCATTTGTCTATACCAAATCGTGAGCCCTCATATATCAAGTCCCGGGAGTGCTAGCACTTACAGATGCCGTGGCTAAATTAAGTGTTAGTTCATCCCAGTTAGCATCAAAAAGGTGTGGCTCGACGTACCCTAAGCTGTCTTTGGAGACCATGATTGCTACCTATGTCTTAGGTAGTTCCCATGCCGACAGGGATCTCGTTGGTATCGTAAGCCAGTTCTTTGGCTTTCTGAGATGTAGGTTAATATCAAAACCATGCATCTTACTGCCGAAGGAGGTATATCTTACCTCGTCCTGCATATTCTTGAACGTAGCTGATTGTCGATGAATGAATCACCTTCGTTAGAAGGGGATAGCATAATCATATATACATATGTGATTATCAAACCATCCACAAAAAAGCCACATGAAGGTTAAATCAACTTATCTTCGCGATAAGGCTCTTACAAGGTTGCCGAAGTCATCGCCTTGGCATGCGGATCGAACGGAGAGTTACCGCGCCTGTCTTATCAGCGGGTAGACACCGACACTCCCGATGCTTACGTCCTTCATAGGTACGAAGGCGTCTTTGAATATCGAACATTAAACCAATCTGAAAATCTGGAATTTGACTTTGTGAAGACTATCTAATTGCTTGTGATTTTACAATGGCATAGACTACACGGCCACTCCGGCCAGGAGTATACGTGCCACTACCTACTTTCTTTGATGACAACCAAGAAATTGACTTTGACAGTTATCGGAGACATCTGCTAGGTAAGATAGGGCTCCTGTTCAAAATTACCAGTGACGTGAACTTATCTGACATCGATCACAGCGATGGTCACGCGCGGCATGAGTAAGTTGTTTCAGCGTGTAGTATGAAACCGCATATTAATGGGACTACTCGTTCAGTACCGGTATGTGCTGGATCGTTAGGGGAAGCTGTTCACCTGGTGAGTTTGATTATTTCTATCATGCCTTTACATGATAGTTCTAAATTTTCGTAGGATTTCGATGAGCGTGTATCCCTTATCCGCTTCGTCAGGGAAACTCTGAATGGGGAAGGGTTGCAATCTACTCCCATAGTCGCTGGTGTTGGGGGACTTAGCACCAGAGAAACTGTTAGCCTCTCCAAAGCTGCTGCAGATGCTGGGGCGTGAGTTAGCACTGAATTTCGGAGATTATCTTCATTCTAACAATAACAGAGATGCGGGTATGGTTATTTTACCGGCATATTACGCTGCAAGTTTGAACACAGATATGGACCAAGTCATTCAATATTATGTTGATATCTGCGAGGCATCACCAGTATGGGTTTTCCTTAAAGCAGTATATGTATTATTGCTGACCAAGTGACAGATTCCTCTATTGCTATACAACTTCCCTTCCAACGCTGGCGGCCAGGATATGACTTCCGAAGTTATCAGCGCAATTATGAAGAAAGCATCTAATTTATGTAGAGTGAAGTTAACGTGAGTTTCAAGCTTCTGAGCAACTCTTATTTGGACACCACTGATAAGAACAGATGTGGTGGAAGTATGGGGAAGCTGATCTGTCTTCAAGCCCTAATCTCCGAAGATACCACGATAAATGAGACTCGGAGTTTCCCATTCCTCTTGCTGGATGGCCTTATTGCGGACTTGACCCCCTGGATGCAATGTGCTGGTCATGGCACTGTTAGCGGTATTCCTAACTTTGTGCCAGTGGCTTCTATGAGGCTCTGGTCACTACTGAACTTGCAATTCCCAACGGAGGTGGAGCGCAAGGAAGCGAGACATATTCAAGGAATTCTTGCGCGGGCTGATGCCGCTGCGGTCCCAGGTGGTATTCGGGCCATGAGTTAGTATATCCCTACGAGCTTTTGTGAGTGCTAGGCTGATTATACATAGAATATGCGTTACACAAGATGCATGGGTATGGAATTGCTCCACGAAAGCCATTGCTTCCATTGAGGGAAGCTGAAGGGGATGAATTTATGAATGCTTTGGGTGAGGCAATGCGACTTGAGTGTGAATTGACAGAGGCGAGTTCAATCTCATAGGATGGTAGTCTACTAGTATGACTATATCAAGCAAGTTTTCCTTTGTACTCCCACTTCTGTACATGTCAACTCTTCTGTGAATCCATATCTATTAGGGTAGGTATATATCACTAATGAACGTTATTGAAGTACACTAACCAATGTAAGTTTTATGCATACAAAAGCACAAAACAAGTACAACGAAATATATAACCATGCAATGCAATGCAAAAGGATCCCCCAATGTATTTAATCTCAAACAATTCCCTCATTGTGCCCCAAATCCCCCTTCCCAGTCCGATCAATCTCAACCTTCTCCTCAGGCTCCCACATAGCCTCTCTCATAAACGTACTTCTCTCCCGAATTTGCTTTCCCTTCCACACCAAAACAACAGGAACAACAGACAAGGCGACTCCAATAAACCCAAGCAAAGTTCCAGCCCAGCCAAATCCAAGATTGCTAAACAATTGCGGCGAAGCAAGCGGCAAAAATGCACCAAAAGCATTCCTGCCAAGCGAAGCAGCCGACAAAGCCGAGGCCGCATAACGCTCGTAAGCATCAGTAAGGTAATTGACAACAGCCATATAAATCGAATAAATTCCAATGCCCGCAGCCGTGATACCAATAGTCGGCACGATCCAGTGGATATCAGGCTGACTGGCCCAGCCATACCAAAACAAACCACCCGCAAAGAGCAAACTACCCGGGATAGACGTGTAGAGTCTGGCCTCGGGAATGGGTTTACCGGGCCTCTCTGTATTGCGTCGCTCAGACCGAAGATAGAACCAATCCTGCAGCGGGTTGATGGCTGTTCCGATGATCGCGCCAACGGATATAGCGAGCTGAACCAAGCCTGTTGACAGTGTGCCCCAGCCGTAGTTTGTGGAGTAGGTTTGAACAACGCTGGAGAAGAAGAGGTATAAGATTCCCCAGGCGAAACTGATCCACAGAGTGAAGAAGATTACGACCGGCTCGGTGAGGAGCATGTTTGTCGGGCGTTGGAAGGAGATTTTCAGGAGACGCATTTTGCTTGGTGCGTCGATTTCGGAAGCGGCGTAGACCGGGCGGTTGGTTTCTTTGCGGATCTTGCGTGCACGCTTCTTGAGGATCACGTCTGGGCGGGTTTCGCGGAGGATGATCCAAAAGACAGGGATCAAGGCTGCGTTGTAGATTATTTGGACATAGAAGATCCTATAGACAAAGTGGTTAGTATGATGGGTTCTTGATTCGTGAAAACTCGGAGATATATAAAGAAAGAAAGGGGTTGTTCTTACCAGCGCCACGGCTGCGATCTCTGAATCTGCACAATAGCAGATCCGATGAACGGACCAAGTGCAATACCAACAACACTTGTAAATCCAAAGATAGACATCGGCAGACTGCGAGCGTGATCACCGAGCCACACATCGGAGATACTTCCACCGACAATATTGATCGAGACGGAAGAAGCACCGCCACCAAAGAACCTCGTCACTACGAGTGTTGCGAAGTTCTTTGCAAACGCAGATGGGAAGAGCGATATGACGAGGATAATATATGCAACAAAGTATCCTGGCATGCGGCCGGAGGCTTCAGTCAGAGGAACGAATATCAGTGGCCAGAAGGCGGCACCCATGTTCCAGGAGGTGGTGGCCCAGTAAAGGTTTGGGAATGGGTCATTCTGGACATGGAATTCTTTCTCCATCCAGTCGTTGCCGGAGCCGTATGTTCCTGCGGGGAGGCCAGTCAAGATAGAGCTGATGCGGTTGTTAGTTGATGCTTGGAGTTTATGCGTAGTTATAGGGTTATGATATTGCATTGCTTACATGAAGCATACGGTGAGCGTTAGGAGCCATTTGTATTTTAGGCTCCAGTTGAATGGGTTATCGGGGTCGTCGGGTCCGTCCCAAGTGTGGACCTCGATATCTTTGTATGCAGGTATTTCCTCGCGGATATCTTGGTTTAGCATTCTTCCAAATCTGTGAACGTGTTAGTACTATTTGTTTTCCCTACACTGTAAATGCGAAATATGGGGGATCAGGTATGGAATATGGGGTATTGGAATACTGACTTCGCCATCAAACCGGTCTTCTTCTGTTCCCTCGCAGCAACAGGCTTCTCAACCGGCGAGGGTGTTTCGGTAACAGGCTTTTCGACCTGATAGACCGAATTGCCTCGAATCTCGTCTTGGTCCGCCATGATGAGCAAACTTCTATAGCTTCTCTTTCCTCAGCAGATTAAAATGTCAAACCTGCCAAAAGGAAAAGAAAGAGCAAAGCACGAATATAAACGGAACCACAGTCGGAACTGATGGTCCGGGCGGTGATAGATCCTTACATAATTATTATAGAACCCTGAATCGTCCAGAACTTCTCAGGTGGTAAATACCTAAATCCGAACCGCACCTAGTAAACCGGCATGCCGAAATCCAGGATCCGACATCCACATCGGGAACCCGGTCGGGGCAGTGAACGTTGGTTGGTGTTCCTTGGATCCACTCCGAGCCCAGACCCACTTGATGTGATTTTAAGAAGCGGTTTTTTGCTTTAATAACGCCGCTGACACATATTTTTGTGTCTCTATTTGGACGAACCAGATCAAACAATGCTGTGCCTTGTTTTTGTATTGCCGAAGTTCCTCCACCGGTGTATTCAAATTCTGCAAGCTGATGTCGTCATGTTTGAGACTGTGGTGAGGTCTGCTCGGTTGAAATCGGATGGATCGTGTGGTAATTGAAGCAAGGGTGGTGTTGTACATTCCAGCCTTATTGTCGTTTTAGCACAATCATTCCAGACCGGAAGATGTTAGGTTTAACCTTTTTCAAAGCTTATACCAACCATATTACATATGTTTTAGATTCCTGCAAGGTCCGAGTCAAGTTTAAAAGGCAAAAATCGAAAGCACATGAAGAAAAGAAGCTCAAGCTACCTGCATATATGCCGAGAATAGTCTCACAACATGACCCCGAAGTTGAAGTTACAGTCTCTCAGCAAAAGTCTTAACAACACCCCGGCCCCACCTTTATACCGCCTTCCTATTTAACCTACACCGCCATCCAATACGCGCTAATATACCTCAGCTATAGCGCGTATATCTCGCGATATCTCGCGTTCCCCCCCCCCCCCCCCCAATTTCACTTTCTTTCTTCTTTATATGCTTTATATATCATTCTCACTATGCCTGCTCGCTCAGAACTTACCCCAGCGCTCCGTGAGAGGATCTGTGAGCTCCACTCCGCTGCTCATTGGGGCTATAGGCGTATCCACCAGAGATATCCATGGATCTCTATCTCTACAATCCGGTATACGATCAAGAAGGAACATGAAAGGCGTGCTGGCGTTTCGAAGCCTCGCTCTGGTCGACCAAGGAAGCTAGATACTACTGATAAAGTACGTCTACTGGATGCTATCTCAGAGAATCCACGTATTACCCACGAAGATCTACTTGCTGAGGTCTCTCATAAAGTCAAAATCGACTCAATTCGACGCCTCTTAAATACTGAGAACCTCCGGAAGTGGAGATGCTCTTGGAGACCTTACCTAACGGAGGAACACGCGCTAAAACGCCTCCGTTGGGCTACCCGATACCGTCACTTTACAAAGGAGGACTGGGCCCGGGTTTTCTGGTCTGATGAATGTACAGTGGAACGTGGGATTGGTATACGTCGAGAATGGACCTTTGTCCGTCCAAAAGACCAGCCGAAAGAGGGACAATGCCAAGGGTTACCACACCGAGGGAAACAAGTAAAGCAGATGTTTTGGGCTGCTTTCTCGGGGGCTACCCGTCGGACTGGGCTTATCCCGCTCTTTGGGAACCCTGAGGCTGAGCGTACAGGTATCACAGGCCTTGTTATTGAAGAGTTATACCGGCGGATCCTACCTACCTTGATCTCGAACGAAGGGGCTATTTTTCAGCATGATAATGCGCCTACGCATACTGCGTACGTTGTTCGGAATGCTTTATCTGAAATGAATATCGAGGTTATGGAATGGCCACCACACTCACCTGATTTAAATCCAATTGAAAACCTCTGGGCGTTGTTGAAAGTAAAGATATACGAGCTTCGTCCCGATCTCCTACATATGGGTAACAATGATACAACAAAGGAAATATTGGTGGCCACAGCACAGCAGGCATGGGATGAGCTAGAGCTAAGGCACCTAGAGCATCTCTCCGAGACTATGCCGCACCGGGTGGAAGCGATTATCGAGAGCCAGGGGTGGTATACTGCATACTAGATTCCATAGTATGAATTCATGGAGGTTTTGACCGGCAGTAAATTATATAATCAAGGGGGTGTGGGGCCAGTGTTGTTAACACTTTTGCGTAGTCACTGTATACTATGACGTGGATAGGATACAGGATCGTAGAGAGTCAGGAAGCAAAAAAAATTGACCGACGCAGGGATCGAACCTGCAATCTCTTGATTCGTAGTCAAGCGCCTTGCCATTGGGCCAGCCGGCCTTGTTATTGAAAGACTTTTCTTAAATGTGCATTATAAGCGAAACCAGATTTTTCGAGAAAAAGGCCCCACTTGTATCCGCATTGGGACGTTTGTGCATTGACGAACATGCAAGGTAATTTTATGCAACGCTTTGATCTGCCCACCATGGAAGTTTAATTTGACCAACACTGAATAAAATATGTAAAAGTGTCCCTAGGGTCCGCCCGCCCAAGATATGAAGCTTCATGCTTGGCTTTTGCTATCCCAGGAATATGGCAAACCATCTATCATGTTTGTAGCATTGTGTTGATTCTAGGTAGATAAAGGCGATAGCAGACCCAGGAGGATATACTTGTATTTAAAGCTCATTACTTGACTGTTTCTTGATTCATTAAAATACGTATGTCCATTGTTATTGTAGCCCGGGGAACTGGGCATTTAAGAACGACTGGATTGATTTGTTACAACGTCTAAACATTGCCTAAGAAGACTCAATTCCCTGAGAATTCGAAAGAAGACGCTACCTTACGAGCTGGTTTAGCTCGTGCTGTGCCTTATGCATATATTTAATCAGCTAGTTGAATTGATCGCCCAGGAGGGCATACTGGCGCCGTCCCTCCATCAACACCCCCTCCGTTGACTTCAAATCCTCCACCTGCTTAGCGTTCACCTGACGAATGGCATTCTGTGTCTGCAGTCTGCAGCACTTGGAGACTATTATTCCCCGACTCAGGATCGGCATATAGGAAGAGGGGAGCAGGAATCAGAGTTGTAGGAGTACAAGAAGAGAAACCAGAGTGAAAAGGGCGGACGGTAGAAAAGGATGACAATTCACATATTCAAAATGACCAGTCGATAGATATTCTCAGATCCGACTGCAAACGTAGACTGCGAAGGGCCGATTTCCAATCCAGCACCGGGCGATTGGCGAATATCAACTGGTCTTGTATGTCGTTTGCTGGTAGTATTTACCCTGAATCACTGGTTGGCTTCCCCAAGGCCCGGGGGAGTTTCACCGAAGGAACTGTCACTTGGTACACCGCGACTGGTGTAAATTGCGGTATTGACCTGCTTGTGATTGCTGAGCCCCGGGTAGCTAGATAACCCACAAAGGGGATATTGCCTACTTGGTATGATTATCAGAGCTTTCTTGTAAGGAGGAAAAGGAAGCAAGAGATAAAAGGGGCCTCCACGTACGGTGGTCCTTTTCCAGCCGGCCGTATTGAATGGGGAATACCTGGAGGCAAGTTTACACCGAATAAATTTGAAATGAGGGTAAAGTGAGTAATATCTGAAAGGAAAAATATTCGATTACCACATCTCGGGCTAGATGGGTTGTCAAGGAAACCGCGACTACAGTCAACGACGAACAAATGACGACCATCTGGTTGAGTGGGACCATTCTTGTACACACCGGCCTTTGAAAGCTTTTAGGACAGTTTACAACTATAATAATTGATAATGCCCTTGAGTACCTTCAAACTGTTACTACATATGTATTATTGCAAGCTACGTATTAACAACTTAGATGTCTCCTAGATATGTTCCCGATTAGTAGTAGGTCTTGACGATTTAATTCAAAATTCCTCTATCTGCGGAAGTAGTAGAATACAATAAGGATCAAGCTCTTCTTCCTCTATCCTTATCCCGAGCAGTTCAAGTTAACTATCAGCATCTTGAACCGGGCGGAAGCCCGAAGTTAAGCAAACATACTTGGATGCAACAAGAGATAAGCTATCACTCGCCCTTCAATTCCTTAAGTTCAATTAGGGTGCGGTGCAACTGCTTGGATAGACCATTGTACTGATCCCCAAGTGAGGCATACTGGGCCCATTGGTGCTTAATCTGCTCCCTCAGTTCCTGCAAGTCTTGTGCTTGTTTGGCGTTGACCCGGCGAAGGGCTGCATTCTCTGTCTGCAGCATCTGGAGACTGGTCTTACCAGACTTCGGATCGATGCTAGTCGCCTTGCGCAAGCTGCGTTGGTAATAGTTTCGTTCTCTTGCAAGGCTTTGGATCCGGGAGCGAGCATTCTCAAGCTCCCGAGAAGTGGGCACAGAGGGAGCAGGTGGAAGAACAGTTGCGACGGGGGCGAAGGGAGACACATGCTGGGCATAGTTCTTCTGGTTTGTCAAGGCACGGGGCAGCTGCACCGCTCGAGGAGTGGCGCGTGTCTGTTTAACAGCGTTAGCACGTCTTCCTGATACCAACGAGTTAATCATCAGTTGGGACTCACGGTAACATTGGTCGCGGGCTTCGAAGGTGCCATTATGGCTGCAGGAGGTTTGCAAGGGGAGGGAGTCAACGGAGTCAACGGAGTGGGGCTTGGAGTCTGAACAATCTCGACGGATGGGGAGCGAGGACAGTCAAACAGAGAGTTAGGCGAGCTCACAATCTGTGGGCTTTGTCCAACGCTCTCTTCTTCAATGATCTGAGAAACAGAGGCAGGGACGCCAGCATTGGCCAGATCGGTATGGGCGATGAGGTTCTCCCACTTCCGGATCTTGTCGGCGTCAGTGTCCTCTGGGGTATATGGAATCCCGATCGAGGGGTCGTAGGGCACCTGTCTGTGGGGTGCATGCAAAGGGAAATTGTTGGTTGCTGGCTGGGCAGAGCGATTGACCGGTGCGGTTGAACTGGGCTTGTCAAAGCCGGTAAAAGCTGGCAGCACAGCTTGCCCAGAGTCATTGGAAGAGGCAGTGTCACTGAGCTGGTGTGTTCCATTGACAGGCGTGGTTGAACTGGGTTTGCCGAAACCAGCAGAAGCTGACAACACAGCCTGTCCAGAGCCATTGGAAGATGCGGTCTCACTTAGCTGGGCAGCGCCATTGACAGGATTATTTGTAAAATTTTGATTAAAGGCGTTCAGCGGTGACTGCATAGACAGGACATTAAGATTGGGCTGGCCAGAGTTGAAGGCCGTCAACATGGGGACGTTGTCAGGGCTAGATTGATCGAGGCCATCGACAGGAATACCGGCATAGCACTCGTCGAAGCTGAGCATAGAATCAAGGCTGTCATAGATGAAGCCATTTGCAGTATTGAAAGGCCCGCCAGCATCCAGGTTGGCAAAGGCATTGAAAGCCTGGGAGTCGTAAGCAGGGTGGTCAAACCCCAAAGCAGGATGGGTGTGTTCAGTTGGATCCATATTGATCGACAAGGGTTATTAAAATCGGATGAGGCAATAGGCTGAGAAGAGATGAAAAGGTTGTAGAAGAGACGAGAGGGTGTGAAAAGGAAGATGAGATCGAAGGAAGAGAGTCGAGTTAGGATGGTAATACCCGTCTAGGAAATGATTAGGGCTCATAGATGGGAACATAGAGAACAAACAAGAACAACAGATGGAACATTGCTATTGTAATAAATCCATCAATGGGGATCAATAGCGATCAATAGGGATCAATAGAGACGACAAACGCAAGATGTACTCGACTACATTGGGATGTTTTTTTCTGCCTGTCAATCAATTATTTTGCCAGTCATTTAAATTTATTCTGGCCAATAATACGTCACTACCCAAACCATACCTCACCGCTCAATATACCGCCCAATTTAGTATGAGGCTCGAGATTAACTAAGTTGAACACTGCGGGAGGATTCACTAAAAATTATAGTCAAATAAAAGATCAAATAGAGAATAATTGCTAGACTACGCTATCATTTCATCTATAAAATCATGAATGGATCTTGTTAGACAAGCAAACTACCTGTAACTACATCCAGATAGTTATGTTCACCTACTTCACCGCCTCCCCTTTATATATCTTATCCTCCCACCGCCCTACCTTATCGACTTATCGTCACACCGACACCGCTGTCCTCACGTGGGCCTGCAATCACGTGGTTGTAATGGCAGAAAACGGGACTCCATCCGACGTTCGGCCTGGGCCGTCTCTACTTGCCAGCTCCCCTAACGCCTCAAGGGACTCCAGTGGTTCCCAAAACGAGGATATCACAAAGACCGGTTATTTTTCCCACTACACTCCTTTGGCCTCAGCCCTGGCGAATATGAGTGTCATTCTATGTACCGGTACGTGGAGCATTACAATGAGCTCCCCGCATTCTTCCAGGCATTGAGCTAATTACCTTGGTTGCGTATTTTAGCGGGGTATGACCATACCATTCGGTAAGTTGAGGCACAACTAGCTGCTGGCAGCATCTATCCAGCACCCGCAGAGTGACAATTCGTATCAGGACTCTTGCTGATCATTTCTCTGTTAGCTTTTGGGAAGCACTCTCGGGTATCTGTTCGCGTACAATCCAGCATCCAGACTCGCAAGTCAATCGCCTCTGCATTACCCCGGATAAGAGGTTCTTGGCTGCCGCGGGCCACAACAATGTCAAGCTCTTCGATATCAAGTCAACCAATCCTAATCCCGTGATTACCTTTGAAGGTCACACAAACAACATCACGGGCGTGGCATTCCACTGCGAGGGGAAATGGATGGTCACCAGCTCCGAGGACGGAACTGTGAAGGTCTGGGATACACGTACCGGTAGCTTGCAGCGGAATTATGTCCACCGGGCTGCGGTCAATGATGTGGTCATTCACCCCAACCAGGGCGAGCTCATCAGTGGTGACCACGCTGGTATGGTCCGTGTGTGGGACTTGGGCGAGAGTGTCTGTACTCATCAATTGATTCCGGAGGAAGACACTGCGGTTCTCAGTGTCAGCGTTGCCAGTGATGGATCATTGCTTTGCGCTGGAAATAAGAAGGTGCGTGATCTTGGATTCACGGAGCATTGTATGCTTTGCTAATATCTCAACAGGGAAATGTCTACTTGTGGCGCATGGTCCAAACCGACGAAACCACCCGCATCATCCCCGTCTGTACCTTCCAAGCTCACAAGGACTACCTCACCCGCGTTCTCCTCTCTCCCGATGTCAAGCACCTTGCAACCTGCTCAGCGGATCATACTGCCAAGGTTTGGAACCTCGATGCTGAATTCCCGCCTGCCAAACTGGCATTGAAGCAATGGAAGGAAAAAGAGGCATTGAATCCCCCAGTTGAAACACCAGTCGAAGCTCCGATAGTCCCTGTCGAGGTTCCCGCCCCGTCTCAGGATCTGCTCCGCATTTTCGACACACCAGTCCAAGACCGTGATCTCCTCCGTATCACGGACAACCCTCCTCGCCAAGAGACACCACAACAAACATTTACCTCATCTCCCGACGGGCCTCCTATGGATCCAGTCAACCACACCCTGTTCCTGGAGACTACACTCGCCAATCACCAGCGATGGGTTTGGGACTGCGCCTTCTCTGCAGACTCTGCGTACCTCGTAACTGTCTCCAGTGATCACTACGCTCGTTTGTGGGAGCTCGGAACTGGTAACATTATCCGCCAGTACAGCGGCCACCATCGAGGTGCCGTCTGTGTCGCTTTGAATGACTACTCCGAGCCTCGCTAGGGGTAGGATGTAAAGTTGAGTTACCCCGGCTAACTGGCGTTTTGATTTTATGAATTAATGGTTCTCTATTGGCGTTAATTATATTCTGGGTAATCTACATATGGTATGGCGCAAGTAATGGGCGTTTCCATGTTTTGTCTGGTGATTGGCGTGTTTCGGGTCGGTCAATTGAGGCCTTTTTGTACTTGGATTATATTGATTTTTTGCTCACCCTATTTTCATCCTACAGAGGATACTGCATATTCGAGATACCATAACAATATGAAACATTTATTTCAAGTTTTCTTTCTCTACCTACGCACCATAAGAATAGTGGGCTGCTTATGCAGCCTCGTGCTGTCGTTTTGGTGGTCTTCTTGGATATTCTTTGGAATATCATTTTATATATATTTCCTCCTCCGTCTTAGTATTTTTAGGCGGAGCAAAAAATGGGAAACGGCTTAAATCTGCAGACTCCTCAATATATCATTTGGCACATTCCTGTCAGGGTAACATGCCAAATACACGATTACAAGGCTATTCAATTTCTCGAACAACGCAGGCAAGTCTCCATAAACTAAAAGAAAACACAACACCACGCTCAGACCGAATTGAAATCAAATCACACGAAAAAGAAAAGGAACAGATCTGAAGATACCCAGAGCACTAAAAACAAATGTTCAAGTACATGAAAACAAAAGATGAAGCCCGTGGCGCAAATCCGATAAAAAGTCCAAGGAACATCTCATAGACAAAGCCACCACCTCCGCATATGGAATTTTATGACATCCATGGATATGTTCATTACAGAACAAGCCAACAAACATTCAGCCCTGTCCTTATACGACGGCAAACCACGTCACACAAACAACGACATCCAATCCCCGCTCCTCAGCACCGGTGTACTTGAAAGTCCACATGCCGTCACGGTTGACATCCCAGAAAGCCCCGGAGGCAGAGTGCATACCGCGCTTACCGGCATTGCTGAGTGCGCCATCCGCAGCGACGGAGGGGTCAATCACGCCCTGCTGCACGATTGTGCTGTTGACGGTGAAGCGGTAAGGAGGGGGCTTGGAGGCATCGGTGGGTGCAGTGGCGGTGATCAGGGCCTTGAGGATGGAGTTCTTTGCGAGAGATTGTTAGTACCAGTGTTGTCATGTCCAGTACGGGGGGTAGTTGTAGGCTAGGTATTGATGCTTACGATAATCTGAGAGTTCCAGGTGCCGACATTGTCGTGTTCATAGCCCTGGCTTTTCTCGAGGGCTTTCTCGCAGGCCTGAGGTGAAACGTTAGCGCGGGGTTAATTCCACGGGGCATTTTGGGAGCGGGCGTACCTCGACGGTGATCTTCTGTAGATCCTCGATGGGGATGGGCTGATGGATTATTAGTATTGTTTGTGACAATGCGATGGTATTGCAGAGTATTTGCACGGCATAATTGCACATTGATTATGGCGCAGCCGTGATGCCACTTGCGATCAACATACCGATGCAGAGGCGCCTTCGACAGACATTGTGAATAAATTGAACGTGGTGGTTTTGAGAGGGCTTGAGAATGCTATACAACGAATTTTGTTAGTATGGGAGTAGATTGACTTGAACTTTTAACGCGTGTAGACTCCATTGGGCTGACATCATGTGCCAAATAGCACGGGATATGCGCGACTCCGGAGCAATGCGGGGAGAAGGGGCGCAATTGATGGCGAATTTGGGCGCGAACAGCCTATTTGGAACAGGTGGAATGTAGTCACATACCTTGATTGGGTCTGGATAACAGATAGGATTATGATTGTGGGATGTTTGTAGGACTGTCCTTGCAATCTACGTGGATTGTTTGGATGTTTGGCAATCATTGGGGCGCTTGACTTAAAGGGGTTTGGCGCGAGCTTCATTCTGCCATGGCGGTGTAGGAGTATAGGCATGCGGTTCTATGGACTTGATTTGTGTTTCGATCTAATAACTATAGAGAACTACATAACTATATCAAAGACTGCCTGATCTCTCTAGTATCCGTTTGAAGCGTGCATTAGGAAGGTAGGATATAAATAAAACTTCCTAGGTACCAGATAACCACACCCTTGACGACGACGTAGGACTTCGATATGAACTTTATATGCAGGTAATACGATATTATATCTTGTTTGGTGTTGTTTTTCTCTCTAGCCAAACGGTCAAAATTAACTAACCTACAAAATTAAGATATATACCTGTGCTGAAAAGCATAGATGCCTACAAAACATGAAAGACATTTTATTTCACCAGGCTGGAAAAGTTTCCGACGACTCAAGGGAATAAGCCAAGAAAATGCATGTCAATGACGAGGGCATGAGCGGTTTCCCCTGATAGTTATAAGGGTAATCCTAGGTAATACCTTAAGCTAGCTACCTAAGAGTAGTTTCTACTTGATATTCTACATGGGAGAGAAGTCAGGAAGAAGTGAAAGATACCCGAGGGAAGATGTTACGATTCTAGATGTGGTATCTATTGTGGAAGTCAAAGATTAAGACGCCATATTCCGAAGCTGGAATAGACCTTGGGTACCAGCTAGGACATGGTCATAGTGCTCTGCCTGTTCCCATATTCTCCCCCGTACTGGACCAGCAGCCAGAATCAAGCGATGCGGGCCTATGATAAATTGATTAGTAATTGTTCAATCTACTACATATCGAAATCCCTCTAGGGCCGTGGACTGGCTGTGTTGTGCTCACAGTTTGGGATTCGACAAAGCACTTCGCTATGGTGAATAATCGATTGTCAATGGATTCAGGTATTGTTAGAGTCGACGGGATGATATGGTTGGTGCTGTGAAGAGCGTCATTCTGGGCAATGTGATGGCTGAGCCGAATATTTCAGCGGTAAACCACCTCCCCCTCCACGTTGCTACAATATCTGTCGAATCCTTGGTGCCCTTGTTCAATCTTTTAGTTATTCTTTGGCTGAGTATTTGACAAAAATCTGACGCAGGAAGGTGATGGATAATGTCAGGTTCTTAGACAAGTCAGCTCCCGCACAAAGGTGTCTTGCTCCCGTCTCTCGGAAACATCGGGGGTAGTGGTCACCGTAGGGGGAGCAGTTTGTACTTGCTATTGAATGGCCACAGCGGATAGCTGAATTACGGATTCTCGATACCCTCATCATCGACCTGTTCTTTCGGCTTCTGTTGATGCAACATATGTTTTCCTCCTCGCTCGCGTGGCATTTATTGACTTCTGGATGGACTGCAACCAATCCTTTGAAAATCATGAATTTCAAAGCCGACTGGACAGACCCAACAGGGAAGGAACCCGTGGACCTCCACGCCGCTTACCTCTTTTGCCATACCATCAACTTGAAAGAAGACAACGAAACTAAGTCGTATTATTTTTGGTAACGTATTTCACCACCGAGCTGGACAAACCCCATAGCTGGACACACTACCCACCCGATTAATTTTAAATACATTTATCTCAACCAAAACGCCATTAAATTAATTCAACTAATTGACTGGTCTATCTGGACATGTTTCTCTCCTATGCCCTGGCAATCTGCATATTCCACACCCCCGAGGGGGGCGCGTACGTGGCTGAATAGCCGATTCTCCCTGTATACCGGGACCGGGGGCAGGTGCTTCATTTGCTTCCTGTTGCTGTATAATTAATGCAGAGGCTTCTTCAACTGAGAGACCTTCTTCGGAGGGTATATGCCTTCGAGATCTAGCCCGCTTTTGCTTTTGCTTCTCGTTGGCGGCGCGTAATTCCTTATTTTCTTTCGCTAGTAAAATAGCGTTATGTATTGAGACTTGGAAGCCTTTCACAAGTTGGTTTAATGCACGATCTGATGGGCTAGGTGGACTTCGAGATCTTGTACGAAGTAAAGCTTTAATTGACGAAGCCTGTCGACGTAAGTCCTTCTCTGTGGCTGGTGTTTTTGGTGTAAAATTTCGACTTGATTCGCTCCCCCGGCTCGGAGGGGGGGGTCGGTGTTCGAAGACAAATATTTAGCTTCGAGATCACTCGATCGGGTGCAAAAGGTACTAAACCAGCTGCTTTAAAGCTATTCTTGATAGTCTCCGATTTAAAAGCTTCAATCCGTGCGAGGGGGTACGCTTCGAGGAAGTCAAGTTTATCGATATGGTTGATCCCAGTCCGCATTTTCATTTCAACTAGTCGACCATATGATCGTTTTAATACTGCAAAACAGCCGATTTGCTCTATTGAATTTCGAGAGCTTTGAGGGCGAATTGGTGGCATGGTGGGTGGTTGAATTGTTTAAGTGCTGATTGATGGACGCGATTTAGGTGGGGTGTCCAGCTATGGGGTTTGTCCAGCTCGGTGGTGAAATACGTTATATGAATTTGATATTCGGACTCTTGGCAAATGATGACCTCCATACGTTGGTGCTAATACCAATCAATTCTAATAGTCTAAGTCGGGTCGGAGTCCGGCCGTATAAAGTGCTGCAAATTGTACTTGTCCAATGGTATCAGTTCAAAGGTCACATTTGGCTGATCAAGTTCACTTTGTTCATCAACCTCGCTGTCTATCAAAGCACTATGGACTGCCACGGGAAATTGTGGATTCATGATTGTACTGATGCACTAATTTTTGGAAATGAGACGGTTTGTAATGTCTACTTATTAAGCAACTTATCTAAACAGCTAATAATCCTCCTTTATTTCCCCCGCCTTTTGCTGGGCACATGTCATATCAGGTACGCTCATAGAAGTCTCATAGACATGCATTGATCTAGCCCAAAGGGACATGCATATTAACTCTAAATTGCTTGTTAGCAAATGTAGACTTTATCACCTCGAATTGGCTTAGTGTTCTATTAGTTATAGGAAGTGGCGTAAATGAGGTCCGGGTGCGTGCGCCTTTTTGTGTAAGTTTTGGCCGATCGCGGAAGAGGCGTTATAAATAATTACCTACAACTATACTTGATTTCCTTTGCCACTTCTTCGCCTTCCATTTCGGTTTTAGTGCTCAGGCCTTGTCGCCTTTTGCTCACTGAGTACTTATGTTTATTATCCAATTTGGTACCTTTGTGTTGGGTTGGGTTAGGTTGGGCCCGGGTCCGATTGGGTTCTGGAGAAGTCTAGTTGCGGCCGTCCGCCCCATCTAAGGGTTACATTGTAAAGTTCTAGTATCACAGAAGGGCTGATGGGTGACTATATTGTGTTATACAATCACTATATAGTGCTATGTGTTCAATGACTAGAGATAGGAAAAACAGTGATCTCGTCATTGACTTGATTGCAATTGCGCTCACCTCATTGATGGTTGACTCACACCTAGCATTCTAAGGGAAGCAGTTAGTCTACATCGGGGTTTTGTTTCCTTGGTTGTAACCCTCGGATCGCGAACAGTACCGTTCGGGTCCTTGGATTGATTATAGCATAAACTCTAGAGCCCCGCATAGCCCGTTACGATAGAATCGAACAACCGATGTTATCTGCGTCTTGCCTACGCATATCCGTCGATTACATCCCTGATGCAACGAGTGGTGCAGAAGTATTTATGGAAGGGATATTTACTGTAGAACAATGTATATATAGGAAGACCTCTACTAGTGGGTCCGATTAGGGCGGATTATACTGTTACTAACTATAATCATAGTTTCATTCTTCCCTAAATACCTAGGAAATCTGTTATAACCGTGAACTCGCAGTTACTTATAAACCATCTCTGCAAACTGAAACAAGAATATGCGAAGCCAGATAATCAGACAAGCCTCGAATACGCATAAACATGGCTTGGGTTGGTTGGCTTTGCCAAAGCTCGCCCAAAAGGATATTCACAGGTCATTCACGGCGCCATACCGTGATCATCCGCCATTTACTCGGCGGTGATACCGTTAAACAGAAGCTTGCTAGTAGTGCCCGATGGGGCGCTAGAGATAGACTCGAGAGCAAGCTCGACAAGACGGGCGCAAGCTTTATCGGCGGTCACACCCTCGAGAGCCATCAGGTAAGCGGCAGCACCAGCAACATGGGGAGCAGCCATAGAGGTTCCAGACAGAGTCTCTGCGCTACCACCAGGGAATGCGGCAGTGATGCCCTCTCCAGGAGCATAGAGGTCGACTATAGTAATACCGTCAGTACGCTTCCTCGACTAACAAGCACGCTTCACATCAAGGGCCAGGGGGAGCTCTCACCAAGGGAACCGAAGTTGCTGAAGGAAGCACTGCCGTCTGAGCTGGTAGAAGCAGCGATGGTGCATACTTCCGGAGCAGAAGCAGGGGAGCTGTTGCTCGCATCCTCGGCTTCATTTCCGGCAGCAACAGAGAGGAAGATACCGCCCTTTACAACATTGGCAGCAGCATCATTCATAGCCTGAGAAACGGAGCCACCCAGAGACATGTTCATAACAGACTTTCCAGTGACGCCGCGGGACTCTGCGTCTTTAACAGCCCAGTCCATGCCAGCGATAACTTGCGAATTGGTTCCAGAACCATCGGCATCAAGGACCTTCACAGCAACGATAGTGGCCTTCTTTGCAACACCGTACTTGGTGCCCACCGCAGTAGAAGCAGTGTGGGTGCCGTGGCCATTGCCGTCAGTGTCATCATCATCAACCTGGTTGCTGCCCCACTCAGCGCGGCCACCAAAGTCGGCATTCTCAATATCAATTCCGGTGTCGACGCCATAGACCACAATGCCCTCCCCAGCAGTAGAGTCATACACATAGTCGGTAGCATCGGGCGTCTTGCTAGAGATGCGAGTGAGGCCCCATGAAGGAGCATCAGCCTGAACCACGTTCTTGGTCGCATTGACAATCATGTCTGGCTCAACGTACTTGACCTATATTTCCACTGCGGGTCAGATTTCAACACGCTTTTAAGGAATCAACGTGGGTAATGAAACGACGTACCGATGGGTCATCGGCAATGCTTTTGACGGTAGCATCGTCGAAGTTGGCGGTGTATCCTTTCAAGCCATTGATGTCGAAATGCTTCCCTGGTCCAGTCTCGCCGCCGTTCTTGCGGCGCGAGATACGAGCATGGACGCTTGCAGCCCAGTCACGGTGCTTTTCGAACTCCGCAGTGCTAACGCCATCATTCATGACAACAATGTAGTTGCTAGGAATGACCGCAGCGGTATTACTGGAGGTAAGGAGCTTACCAGCATCGACGACTGCCAGAGTCGCAAGGGAAGCGGCGAGGACCTTTAGGAAACCCATGATTGTGGTTAGAATGATATAAAGATGAAGAAGATGATGTTGAAACTCAGGAAGATGCTGATGAGAATCCTCAACTTGGGAGCAAAGAGTCCCTTTTATAACATACTGAAAGATGGAGAAGAGGCCTATCGCCGCCGGTCTTCCGGGTTCAACTCCATCTCCATCTTGAGACCCTTTCTTCAGACCCTGGTTCTTCAGACCCTGGTGATAAGATATGTCGGACCTTAACGGAGAATGAGTAGGTTAGACGGAGGAAACCATCGCTTTAGGAAACGATCTTTCTTTGATTAATTAACCGGACACAATGCCAAGATGCCCAGCAATCCACGATTGCAACACTCTCATCACCAGCGCAAGACGTGCAGGTATAGCGATTGCCTATAGTAAGCCCAGTCCCAGGGGATCAGCACTTAATATGCACATGGGGAAGTCTAATAATGGAGAAGGCGTGGGTGTAAATCTTGGCGGCTAAATTTTAGATTAATTTCCACTTTTTGCCCGTCGGGAGTCCGATGGATGGTTTAGGGTCCTAACTGGGGAGCCTCTGCAACAACGTGATCCATGCAGGATATTCAGTAATTTGGCGCTTTGGGAACATAGTAGGCGTGTTAAAGGATGCGGAAATACTTAGTCCTTTGCGGTTGCATATCTTTACGGAAACAACAGCGGAGTAGGTCTTGGCGATATGGTTGGGTTTTTGGACGTTGCAGATAACGATGATAACCACGACTAATTCTTAGCTTCTCTTCTTAGCTGCGCATGTTCTCCATGATGTATTTCAATGAGTATGAGCCGTGTACATCTTCAGGCTGATTCAACCATGCAACGCACGCCCTGAATATGAGCCCCAAATTGTCAATTTTGGATTGGCGATGCTTTGGGATTTACAGTGCAGACGCTGTAGTTGCCGAGCTGGAGGATTTGTCAGTGTTCTAAGCGAGAAAGAGAGAAGGGCAGAAAGAAATGGACTACCTTGTGAACTGGGACAGGACCGGACTAGAACCGCTGAAACCTACGCGCTCTTGATTTCTCAATCTCATAGTTTATCTCGAGCTTTTCTGCATAATCGCCAGTAGTAGCTGGCGTTTATCCGCAGAACAAGTTCATCACAAATCCTTCGGGGTTGTACAAAGTCACCATACAGCCTCCACCTAAGGCATCTGTGAGCTCCTGTATCTCACTACCTCTTGGTAGCTTGTTTCCTTAGGAAGGATCAGCGTTGAACAGCTGATTCCTCTTATTTAATGCATTTTTGGTGTCACTCACTTCACAAACGACTAATCCTCGAGAAATATATCGGACAAGCATTGGCTTCATCCAGCTTCTATCAGCTCTAGACCAATTCTACCATAGTTGATATTCTCGAGGAGGGGGATCGTGTCTATTCTCGCTGCCCCGATAGGTAAGGGAAAACACACATGTAAAGTCTTGCTTTTAGAGCCTTTGAGTATTCATATGGAACAGGCATTTAACCAAGTCACTCTTTCTTTATGATTTCATTCATTGCGTGTAAATATTGGCCACTGTATATCATTCTATGGCAAAACCTGGGTAGCACTAAAATGGGAAATCTCACTCCCCACGAAGAAGACGCATCCCCAATTCGCCTTATGGAAACAGGGATACACTCTCCAGCAAGTCTACGACCTCTTCTTTCCAGAGAACTTGAGCTTCGTCTGCAATCCGGAGCGCTGCTGTATGCAGTCGATTTGGTTCATCATCCGCTAGATTGTGGCGCTTCGAATTTGTGGCATGATCCACAGTGGGGAACTGTCCATTTCGCAGGTGGTAAAGGCTGCCTCCATGCGTGCTAGAACCCTTTCTCGGATCTCGTTCGTTTCAGGACATCTCCTGGCAGTAACTTATGAGTCATTTGTATATCTGCCAGAAAGAATCAATAATCAATTCCTTATGAACTAGTACTGAATGCCAAGATCTGCAGCCCGCGTCGAGTCCGAGCTCATGCAGTCCAGAAGCACCCCTTCTGAATCTACCCAAACAGCTAGTATTACTGCCTCCCCTCAATTGGAAATCAAGCAAACCCCCTCTATTCTCTTTTATCCTTGCTTTCTATCTTCTACTGGTCGCTCCTCAGAGACCCTACCCTCAAGCCCCGTCAACGCAATCTCCATCGAAAATTACACTATGGTCCGTTACCTACCTTTCACCAACCTATATTATGATTCAGTAGGCTAACAAACTCCCCAGCATCAAATTTCCGATGTTAGACCCTGCCACGTCCATAACAGAATGCGATTGTAGAAGTCACACCTTAAAGACAACCTCCCAACCAGGCTGTGTCTTCTATGTAATCGGGCTTTCTGCATCGACTACAAGGGGAAGGAGGACGGCGTCTGCGAGATCAATCATGAAACATACTATCGTAACCATCCGGCGGTGCAGGAATACCTGTATCGGACGTATGATGACTAGAAGAAAAATAGTGAGCAGGTGATGGTTGATGAGATGTCGGGGAATGAGGGGTAAATGGTGGGGAAGACAGAAAGCGAGTCCCTGGGCAGACATCCCACAAGTGTCCGGAAAAGCCATGGATTTGACATGATCCCTGTCTTTCTGCTCCTTCGCAGGTATTGGAGAACTTTGAAGTACATAGTTACTCCCAATAAACATGGGTAACGATCGCCACTATGACATTTAGACAGAATTACTTCGCTGAAGGGATGTAGGAAGTTCATCCCAAGGTATATGATGCCACTGAGGGGTCTAGTATTATCATTGCGGGTTGGCTTCTACTCAGGGCTATCACAGAGCGTAAAGTAAAGAGAGCTCTGGTCAGACAGGCTTATTGCGATAAGCAGGGTTCACGGGTACCTTGCAGGAACAGTAAGCAATATAATGTAAGCCACTATTTGCAATGTCTGGCATCTGAGTAAGCCCCCTTTTGCTTGGACGGTGCGTCCCGAACCTGGTGCAACCATCTGCACGCTTTGATTGACAGCGTGGCCCCGGCGCCAAGATACAGTCTATTTTGGGGGATTCTCCGCACTATCCTTGTCAATTGGATGTGTATTGCTTATACGTAGATAACATATTAGTTACAATCATGTATTTGCTTGTAAATTAAATACATCCGACCCCAAAACATCCTTCCACCGGATGTCATAATACAATAGGAATGAGATTCAATAACTACATCGCTCTAATAAACACGAATGCTATGTTCTATTTACGCCTCTTTCACTTGTGGGGGAGCTTTTCCTTTGTCTCCACGTTTATTGTTTGTGCTTGCCCAATGACCCTTTTCCTCTAAGACTCATTGTTCACTTTGTCATTATACTTGCCTTTTACTGAGAATTCATTAAAACAATGGCATTGCCAGGCTTTCAATTTGGGATTGCATATATATAAAACCAGGCACCAGATAACATCCTTTTGGACTCTATCAAATCCACAAGCTAGTGAGTACTAATTCGGACTTTCTCTCTTATCTAGTCTAACCCCGCTCTCTGACCCCTCTTAACAATGTCTTGGTCCTCTCCTTGGGAAGAAAAAGGCCGAACTCTACGAAAATGGATCAATCGTCACCATGAGCCGGGATGTCCATACCCCATATCCACATTCACTGTGACATATAAGCCACAACCCCGGGACTATTCCGTCACCCACGAAGCTGGATGGTTGGATCCAACGTGGGACAACTCAATCTACCCTGTTGATCTAGCGGATGATCTTAACCATATTCAAATCGAGAATCGACGAGGCCCACCAGTAGGCTGGGAAGGACGCACTGGACAAGGCGTAGTGTTTCTTGACTGGGTCCGCCGATCAAGGCGAAGCGCTGCTCCACACATATTGGAATTTACTAAGGCTGCCTATGAGATGGACTTTCCCCTTGAAACCCTGAGATATATATTTGTGACTGACATTTCTGAGACTGGCACGGTACAATGTATTCGTGATGAGTTGTATAAATCGGAAAGGCTTCAATACCCTAATAATGACGTGGACATCTGGACGGTCGGGCGTGAGTATGATACTCTGCTGGGTACTAAAATTGGTAAGACTATTGCTGTTTTTGTTCTGTGTGCGTGGGGCCAAGGTAGAAAGAGAATTACAAAGATCATTACTTTCCATGATGGTAAACACCTTCAGCGGTTGAACATGCGATTTGATATTGAAGATGTTCTGAGGTAGGAATCCCTTCCAAGACTTACCCTGGTAGGTTATTACAGTTTCTCTGCTTTTTAATATATTATGATAGTATTTTACTATACAATATACTTAGTGAGGTTAGTGGTAATCCAAATTGTAGAAACTAAAGCGATAGGCCTGGTCTATGGAATAAAATTCCGGGAGACCTAACAACTAGGTATGGGCTACAATACGGGCGCGCAAGATGAAATCTAATTTTTCTCTTGTCTTCGACCGTAGATCTTGAAGCATAGAAGAATACTCAGCAACTCAAGTTCGATCGCTTGGAACCGCCGTCCTACGACGGGCCATCGCAGCCACACCGGAGCCGGGAGGATTGAAATCCACGAAGCCGTGTTTCAGGTATAGCGATGCGCCCTCCTTGCTGGCATCCACGTAGGCGGCAACACCATCCTTATCTGCCAGATCACAGCCCCATCGGACCATCATAGAGCCAGCTCCACGCCGTTGATAATCAGGATGAGTGCCGAGTGAATCTAGGTCTTTTTCAATTTAGGACGTCAGTCGCAATTTTTTCCTTTGTAAATTTGTAAGGGATCTCGTATTATTCATACAGTAATGTTTCTCATTGCTCATGACACGCTTCCTGGCCTTCTCCAGTTCTGAAATGAGATGCTCGCATTGCTGATAAGGCGAGTCCGCATGCCAAAGGGGAAAGCGACGACCTCGCTCATCCGGCATGGCCAAGTCCCATTTGCCAAAGGCAACTAGGCGCGGTCGGCCTTGCTGATCTTTTGACTCGATGTCAACTACTCGTAGATATCTGTAGTGGGACTTCTGAATATCCTCGTGATGCCGATCCCGTTGCCATTGTTGCATACCGCGAGTGTTGGGGAAAAGTTGCCTAATCACCGGCTGTGTAAAGGAAGCGAACCATACCTCGGTAATGGCGGGGACGTCTTCCGGTGTCGCAAGCTCCAGCACAAGAGAATTAGCTGCTGATTCCATATCCGAATTAGTCTGAATACTCGTTCAAGTATCTAACGAAAGGAGATTGACTAAGATGTTCGCCGGAGGGCAGACCTGTTTGTTATGATTTGATAATAAAAGGATGAGATTTTCCCTCCGTTTAACATGGCCTCGGGATTACGAATGTTATTCGCTTAATGATGGGCACTAGGATGTGTTTCAAGGGGCGGTTTGGGGAGCGGGAGAACGTGCGAGCCGATAATATATCTCATCTGCAGGGGTTCCCTGCATTAAAATCCCCACAAAACAGTAGGTCTAGCCACTTGCGTTGGTAATAGAATGAGGAGTTACCTATGCTTTGGCCCCCGACAGCCCCATCTTCCATTGTATGACGCCCCTAAGGTTGGGTTGAAAAGGAAAAAAGTACTATTTGTCAAATTATCTGTTAAATCAAAGTCCCCGTACTCCGTAGGTAGAAGACACGTATTATCTGGTTTACATGTAAATTTGGACTCTTGACCCCGAGAAGAAGGGCTTGAATCCCCGCTTCTTTCAGGGAGCGTTGCTAAGAGGTGGTCCGAGCTTCTAAAAGGTGTAATTGTTGGTACTCCCCTGGGCAGTCGAAATTGATTATTCAGCACGAGGTTAAATTGACCTTGGCAAATTGTTCTTGTATTCCAAGTTACCAATCTTTATCCACAACCTGGTGACCTACGCCTCTATACACATTATGCCGACTCCAGCCAGCACTTAGATTAAACCTTGGGAAGTTAAACGTAGCTTACTACCATTCCAACCTTGCCCAGGTGGAAGCCCTGGAGCATCCATCCGCTGACTCATCGAGAAAGCCTGCCCAGGTGCCGAGGTGAAGCCCCAAGTCACAACCTTGATTTGACATGTGCCATACGGTGTGTTGAAAATTCAAAATGTAAAATAGCGGTGTTGAGACCGTTGAGTTCAATAAAGAGCCGTCGAATCTACTAACAAATAAGAGCATAGCCTACGGAATTGTCCCGAACAATAAATGGCTTGAAGGAAAGTTAACAGAAAAGATAATTTTCAAATATAAAACTTGGGGGGGATTAGACAAAAATCCCAGATGTCTATAGTGTATAAGGCATACGACCAGTAGTTGTCTAAAGAGCTGAATGCTAAAGGAACTCAGAGTCAAGGTCCCTTAGAACTATGTAGTAAGCCCAGCTCCGCGAATATGGGGGTAACGGTACAGCGTTTTGCCTAGCCAAGATGCGGTGTCCGTCTATCGTCGGAAATTATGATATCTAACAATCCAACTGCCAAGGAAGCTGATATCTGCTCGAGTGTCTAGGCAGGTAGATGAAGCCATATGCAAATATGGAATAATGCGATGATATTGTGTGAACTGTAGAAACAATGGGAAGGGAGGATGCCAGAACACTGTAGAGGTCTACTGATATCAGACAATCACTCAGAGATATCAACAGGATCAACACCGAGGGCAGCAACAAGGAGCTTCACAATATCCTGATCACCGCAATCTATAGCTGCAGCTAGAGGCGTATTACCGTCACCATCAAGGATATTGATATCAATACCAGGAGCAGCAAGAAGGAGCTTCACAATACCCTCGTGGCTTTGATATATAGCTCCAGTTAGAGGTGTAATGCCACGACTATTAGGGAGATTAACATCAATGCCAGAAGCGGCAAGAAGGAGCTCTACAGCCTCATCCCAGCCAATAGATACAGCATAAGATAGAGGTGTATTGACATCACCATCAAGGAGATTAACATCGATACCAGCAGCGGCAAGAAGGAGCTTCACAAAATCCTCGTCGCCGCAATCTATAGCTGCAACTAGAGGTGTATTGCCATCACCATGAGGGGGATTAACATCAATGCCCGGAGCGGCAAGAAGGAGCTCTACAGTCTCCTGGTGTCCATGATGTATACCATAAAATAGAGGTGTATCGCCATGACTATCAGGGAGATTAACATCAATACCAGGAGCACCAAGAAGGAGCTTCACAATACCCTCGTGGCCATTTCGAACCGCAAAAGACAGAGGAGTTCGATTGTCACTAGTGGTAGAGTTGACATCAACATCAGGGGAAGCAAGCCGGGTTTGAACAACCTTATCAAGCCCTAGGTATGAAGCGATATGAAGAGATGAAGGGTGCACAGAGCGTGGAATTCCCCTAAGCGCAACCTCCCAATCCATATATCGGTCTGTTTCCACGGAACAGAGATCGATAGCCAGAGGGAGAAGCTCTTGGCGACATTGGATCGTCATCTGACGAAAATGCACTGCCCAATTATTTGCTGAGTACTCAAGAAAGTCATAACTGAAGGCCAAATTCTGCGCATCTCTAATCGGGGGTGCCTTCTTCTTTCCGAGCTCTTTAAGATATAAAAAGCGGATACAGATCGAAGTAAGGAGGAACGCCGATTCTGAAACCGAAATAGAGTATTTCCAGCTGCACTGGATTGGTGACACTTCGTCGGATAGCGATACCAAGAAGTCTTTGGCAGATTGGTGGATCAGAAAGACGGACCCATCTACTATCTGGATAAAAGGTCCACGAATATTCTGGACAGCTATCGCAAGCTGCTCACCCCTTTGGAGCTCTAGATCTTCGTAGCACTGAGTTTCCTCTGTGATAGCCAATGCAACACCGATCTCGTTCAGATGAAGTGGTCGGGTCGCTGCCACAATGATTTGAAGCAGTTTCTTGGTCTCGGCTTGGTTCGTGGCTTTGTGCAGAATGGAGTTATAGACATCATCCACAGTCGTTGGTAGGTTTCCTAACAGGCCCCTTACTGCTTGTCTGTCTATTCGTGGCATCCCTTCAATCATCTTGAAAATCAAATCCAGCCAGAGGTATGTCCGATTCTCAGTCGCTAGTATCCCACGAAGCAGTTCTTCTCTTGTGGCTTCACTCACAATCCGGGTGCCTAATTGGGACACACGAGCATGCACAACGTAATTCATCTTGGAGTGAAGTTGCGTGCACAGCTTTTCACTTGGCAATCGAATTCCAGGAATACTCTCTATGAGTTCAGAGAACTCATTTTCGATGTTGAAATATGGACGGCTAGTCACAAGGACTTTAAGATGGTTCCTCGATCGAGATTCGTTGTAAGCCTGAAGGTCTCTTAGTCGCCTAATAAGATCCTTTTGGTCTTTCGCCTCGCATTCATCTAATGCGTCCAAGACAAAAATGATTCTTCCACCTTCTTGACTTGTAGATATACGTCTCAGAATGCTCCACATGACATCTAGATTCTGGTATACCTTACCTGCGTTTTTAAGGTACGCTGGAAGTACATAATACTCCATGGCATTCCGGCTACATCTAGACAGGAGCTGATGTAACAAGGCAGCCACTGCATTGGTAGCACTCCGAGATTCCGGTGATGTGTCCTTGAAAAAGAAATAGCAGATGGTCGTGTAGCTAGACTCAAGGCCAAACAGACGTTTGTCAATAAGGTGCTTGCAAAGAACGGATTTGCCACAGCCTAGATCTGCTGTGACCCATAACAGACAAGACGATTTGTTTGATTGCCAGTTCTGGAAAATTGGACTTTGAAGGCACCAGTTGCATGTCCCATATTCCTTGTCTGGATTGAAATCTTTCTGGTACTCATAGTCCATAGTATGAAAAGCTTGGAGACACGCCCTTTCCGTGTCGGATTTTTGCCATGTTTGACGTTCTTCAAATTGTCGTTTAACATTTGTCACCCCTAGCCGATAAGATGTCAGCATTTACTCTTCCGAATGACTAGTCAAAAGGAACACCTGGAATTTCCTGACAGAAGTACAGCAATTGAAGGACAGAAAGTACCGCCAATGGAAGTATCCCGATGTATGGTGTATTACCATAACTTGAGACATTACGTACACTTCTCAATTGGAGGCAAGAGGAGGACCCCCTGTCCTGGAATTTGGAGCAAAAGCTCCTTTGCGTAGGCAGCGGCGACGGCAGCGGCATATGGCCGCCAAATCTTGTTCTTGTGTGAATCTGCATAGTCACAGATGCCTCTGATTACAAGACACGGAAACATATCCATTAGACCTATTTGAGAAAGTGAGAAGGAAGAAACAAGAGTAGTACAAATCGAGGTACTGGGTCCCCCAAACTTACCTGCAGCTTCCATTTCGAAGCATTTGATATTCTCCTTTTGGGACCATCGGTCCCTTAAGATAGCATCCTTCATCATTTGGTCTGCAGATCCAATGGTTCCGTAATGTATTTGAGGCTCATCACTTGACCGCTTGTTCCTTTTCACGAGATTCGTGTCACCATGGCCGCGGCACGACTCACACTTCCATCCCGCTACATGAGAAATTTCAGACTTGACTAGCCGGTCTTTTGCCGATCCCGGGTGCTTAAATTTCTTTTCCATTTTCGGATTTTCTGCAAGCATCTTGGAAAGTAGCTCGCAGATCTTGTGGCCCCTGCGTGTATGTTGGCCTTGTAGCATAGAGATTGCATTCAAGACAATTCCCGGGGGCTTGTTCAGGTGACCTCCGGCATGAACGAACTCCTGGTCCTGTACAGACTGTCTAAAGTCATATTGAATGACGGCTTCCGAAGAGTTTGAATGTTGGCTGATGACCACATCCCCCAATCTGATATCTTGGATTCCATCCTTATCCTCATCTTCAGACTCATCAGATTCACCTATAGTTCCTTCGTTCTGTTGTCCGTAGTATGGCGCGCCACCTCCAATTCCAACCATCAATCCGAATCTGATCGCTGGGAAGCTGCGTACCATGTCTTTTGCCACAGTGGCAGCGGAAACCTTTCCTGCTTGCTCTGCGGGTAAACAACCAATAACCACATTATGATCCCCAATTCTACATAAGAGGTAAGAGTTGGTATCATTTGCATCAGATGCTTGAAGAACGGGGTATTCTTCATCCAACATGGCACACCAGCGGCTACCAACTCAGTCTGCGACAAGGCACATATCCACCCAACAGTGTAGTCCGAATGGGAAAGCTCCCGACTGTTCTCGCTCATGATAGATAAATGAGGATTTGGGTAGTAATCTTTACAGGGTATCTGAGTAGTTTTGGAAAGTTTTACGTGGGTTCTTGGAGCAACGTTTTGGGATAAATGGCAGCTGCCCCACGGAAGTCAGGGGTGCAAGGATATAATGCTCCCGGCGCTAATGATATTGTCAGAGTCATGTGACTCTTAGGTGTTTTGCTCCTAGCTTAAGTCTCAGCAGTAGAGAGTTCCTTTCTTTCTCTCTCCACGCATTCAGAGATTTTCCAGAGCGTCCATTTTTCAGTAGTTCTAGACTCTCTCTTCTCAGATATATTCCCCATTGGCCAGTTTCTCCGCCCATCGTGTATAAGATATTACTTGAGAGGCACATTTGGAATCTGATACAGTCTATGGCGACTAACAAACCATGGATCGCTAGCGCTAACCAAGTGAATTGAACCGTGACTACATGAATGCTGTTTCCACATCCTGAACACTAGACCTCCGCAAAGCTCACAAATGGGGGCGAGAGGAGTGAGCTATGGGCTGTGATGGGCTATCGATGGGGGGGGGGGCATAATAGGCTATCATAAGGGGGTCTTGGCGTTTAGAAACCGGAATCTTGTAGGTAATCGCTGTATCTGGCCTTCCACTAATTGTATAGAGGAGGATAGCCATATAAGTATATATTTCAATTTTAAACAAAATTCAACGAGTAGAAATCTGTGACGATCCACGTGCTTCGTACTTGCTTCCTTGTACTTGCTTCCTTCCTGTTTGGGGTTACTGTCTCAAGCGAGCAAGTTGTCTGTTTGTAAGGTTTGCACTGCTGGACCCACAAATCCCAGCAGCCCATCAATGCTTTCCTTCTCTTTCTTTCTCCTCTCTGTACTTAGTATTCTCAGTTAAATGCACTCTTTGTTAAAAGAACTGGCTCGTAACAAAATCGAGATACCGCGAAAGAATCTTAATTTTGACGTTTTGATGTTGGACATATATTTTGGATTCGAACATGAGTCCTACCACTTTCTAAGTGAACCTCATTATAAATTTATCTAATCATTAAGTAGTTATCAATTAAAATAATAAAATATTACTCCGACATAAGGGCTAGAAACGGGGTCTAAACATGAGGCAATTAATTTTTCAAAGTATTTACATTATTTGGTGCCAACTGGGCGAAATATGCCCTTACCCGGGCTCACAGCCCTAACCTATTTGCGGGCTAGGTTGGGTTGCGCTATGGGCTTTGTGGGCTTTACGGCGATCTACTGAACGCGTACACTGTAAACTGTCACTTGGCGCAAAATCTCTTGGCTATAGCGTCATGAAAATAGGACGAATGAATCAGAATAGAAAGCTGAGTAGAGTAGCTATTTTGGTTGTCAAGATATAATTGAGGCTGAGATTGCCTAGATTTGCTTTGCTCTTAGGATAAAGTTGAGGACTTTCAGTGTCTTAGTTAGGATTTACTGAATAACTACACATTTATATGAAGTAATCCAGTCAAGATAGAGCCTAACTAGTTTTCTATAGGCATATTAACATCAATTAGGATATCACAGTCCAGAATGAAGCTTGGTTATTCTCTGCCTTTCTTTCAATCGAAGTCGAACTTGCTTCTCCGGCATATATATTATTGTTACAACACTAAATGTACAACACAACGCCATTAAGCGGTTAGAATCATGGCTTTATATGATACCAACTTGCGGCATTAGGCTTGCAAATCGCGCGAACCTATCGGTTTGTGGGTATCGCCGAGTTCTCCAGGTGGTCTAGTGGCAACCAACCCGATACGGACCGTGGACGGACCGTGAACCGGCATCGAAACACTACTTCCTCTCTTGTTGGCCAACCTTTGATCGTAATTAATTTTTTTAAAAATGTAACTATAAAAGTATGTTAATTATTATTTAGCATGATTCGCTATTTTATTTTCTTTCCCACTGCTCAATCTAAAGTCGATGTGACTGGGTCCATTCCAGGGCATTATTAGAATTCATGTGATCGGCTCGATCGGGTCCCCCGCCCGATACGGACCGTCCATTGGAATCAACAAGACTCCGATTGATAGATAAATAATTGGGATTCGCGTGGAGAGAGAAAAAGAAAATTTTCTATTTCAATAGCACATCTGTCAGTAACGTCCTGAAATTTGTAAGGTCTTATTCAAGATGACCTCGAGCAATCCCTCATACCTTATCATCGGCGCGGGTGTCTTTGGGGTATCAGCCGCCTACCACCTTATCCAAATGTATCCTAATGCATCGATAACTCTGGTCGATCGAGATGCATATGATGCTGAGTCGCGTGTGGCTGCATCATGGGATTGGAACAAGGTTATCCGTGCTGATTACGACGACAAGGTCTACTGTAGACTTGCTCTTGAGGCTCAAGAGATTTTCAAATCTGACCCTCTTTGGCAGCCACACTTTCACCAGACTGGGGTTTACTGGAATTGCCGCAGCGACTACGCGCAAAACGTCATCGCAAACCACAAGGAACTTGGCCGCAATGATGATATTATTGCTCTCCCTGTTGCTGAGGCTAGAAAGCTTTATGGAGGAATCTTTGACAACGCTGATTACACCGGTGTCAAGGAAGTTCTTGTGAATAGGGCTAGTGGCTGGGCTGCCGCCGGAGATGCTCTTCGAGCAGTGACAAAAAGGTGCCTAGAATTGGGCGTATCATATGTCACTGCATCTGTTACTAACCTTGAATTCGATGACCATGGCTCTTGCACCGGCGTAAAGACACGAGGCGGAAAAACATTGTCGGCCACTCATGTTATCGTCGCTGCTGGGGCTTTCACACCAACATTGCTGGAGTGGAGTGCTGCAAAGAGCGGCAACGCTGGGCTACGAGCTGGAGAGCGCATTCTTGCGGCTGGTATTACGACCGGAATGGCACAACTAAACGAGGAGCAATACAAAAAGTTCAAGGACATGCCTGTTGGCTTCCAGGGCTACACACCGGCTGAAGGTACGCTTTTCCGGTGTATTGGTAGGGAAGTCCACTAACAATTCCTAGGGAAGCCCTTCATTGGCACTCTTCCCCCTACTAAAGACCGAGAGCTCAAGTGGTGGGGATCTAAGATTTTCACCAACACCCGAGAGGTACTACCCGGGCATTACATCTCCTCTCCTCCGCCCACGCACGACTATAACCAGTGGAAGGTCCCAGGACCTCTCAAGCAAGATATCGTAGAGGCGAGGAATCTGTGGTATGGACCCGAAAGTGCAACATGGGAGATGACAAAACATCGCATTTGCTGGTTAGTGACCCCCTGACAACGCAACGATTGATCTTCTTAACACTTAAAAAAAAAGGGATGCTTTCACCACGACCTCGGACTTTATCATTTCGCCTCACTCTGCCTCCAAAGGACTATATATCGCCACCTGTGGTTCGTTCCATGGATACAAGTTTTTCCCCGTGCTTGGCAAGTACATCACGCAGATGCTTGAGGGGGAATTGGCACCTGAATTGATGGGAAAGTGGGCATGGGATCGACAGCGACCTGACTCGTCCCAAAATGTGGAGTACCCAAACTCTGAGATGAAGCATTTACTGGAACCTGTAGCGAGGTTGTAGAGAAAATTGGATAGCACCACCAGCGCACTTTCTACCGCACTTTCTAGAGATGATCAAACTCAATTTTGATGTTCTTGATAAGACAATATGATTTGAATTGAAGAACGAAACTGATCTGGTAGTAATATGGGTAGGCTTCCGTAGAGCCCATAAAGCCCAAAGCCCAACCCAGCCCAACACATGGCCGCCACGTGTGTGGGTAAACCCCTGACAGCAGCCTTCGGAGTAAGCTTGTTTGTGAGACACGTGATATAATTCGCGCGTCAGGCCCGTTTCTGTGTTGATGGTATTTTGGCATCCTGTTCCTGCGGCCAGGGGTGATATGCAGTCCCATTGCACCTGGCATAGGTAGGCTGACCCTGGTCTTGGAATTAGGGTTGGAGAAAGTTTCTTCATGTGAAACACGGAAGCTAATTTAATGTGTTACAATAGCAGAGGATATTGCATTCAAAATTGGGAGGGTTGAGGGTAAATGAAATAATCATCATCATCATTACTATACTAGAGGAAGGAATTGGTGGTGGATTTTGCCAGATTGCTCTCAAATTATTCGACGTGAGTCCCTGGGGTAGTAGGTTACAGTATTATGATGATGACTCATACATAGGCTTTGTAGGTAACTTACGACCACTGCTATTATAGTACTGGTATGCATGAATCACAGAGTGATGACCTAAAAGAGAGGATAAACGCTGGATGTAGTTACTCAACAGGCCTAACGTTCATCTAAAAGATGAAGGATGCAAATTCTTATTTTTAACCAAATATATCTAGGAATAGGACAGACAAAGCTCACTAATTTTACAGTAGTTTTCGAAATCAGCTTTACTAAAAACTCTTTTGACTTGATTCCCGGAAAGAAAGTCCGAGATGCCCTAATCTATTTATAATCGCCGCTTTCGTAATGTCGGCAGAACTGTATAGTAACAGCTATTTAATTATTGGGCTTTTGTCATACCACTGTGATACCCCATAGAAATGCGTAGAACCATTTGTTTTGATGTGTACCACAATCGCCTGCTTCGTCCCACCTGTCCTATTTTGCTTTTGGTTTCACTTTCTTTCCAGATACATGACGGCTTTTACACCCGTCAGTCATGACTCATATACATACTTTTTAATACAAGGTTGGTTTCACAACCCCTTTAATGTGAGATCTATAAGCCCTTCCCTTTATGGTTCAGCTGAGAACAATTTCGATAAGCTCGACAATATAAGTAATTCAAGCCTTCGCTCTCTCAGAATAATTTAACTATCCAATTAGGAAACGGGAAGGGTATATAACGAGGAGGTTTATAGTATGGATTCGTAAACCATTACCTATATGTCCTTCTCGAGAAGGATGAGTGCTCGTTTGTATATTGATTACTTTCAAAGTTCAATATCTCCCGTATATAAAAGCTGCCGGCATATGATATCCTAAATGATTGTTACTCACTAGGAAGCGTTGAGCTGGTCTTATAAATATTCAATGAATCACTAAGCGATGGGTGTCGCATCACATAAAAAGGTATATCCTGAATAATGTCCTATAGGCGATGAGATGACCTTAATAGAGGTGGGAATATCATATTTTATACCTACAATTCATACATCAATCAAGTTTATGAAAGTGATCAAATCATACATCAATAACGTTCGAAATATTTGAAGAAAAAGATCAGATCATTAGACACCTTTAATCAACTTCGTTCATGTCACAAGGTCGCGGCACAGCATCGGCATTCCAGGGGGATCCAAAAAGAGGGTGATATTCGAGAAATTTCTGAGCAGCGGTTTTTGGTTTATCTTGACTTGGAGCTAAGACAGGTAATGCTTGTTTAGGTCGCAAAGCCGATACAGCTTGAATCCGCTCAAGTGATTTACGCGAGTGAGCAAGGTTGCCAACACTAGCGAGAGTGTCAGGATGTTCCGGTCCTAGAGCTTTCTCTCTACCTTCGAGTGCTCGTCGGTGCATAGCTTCAGCCTCTTCGTATTTGCCTTGTCTTTCAAGCACAGAACCAAGATCGTTAACACTCGTGAGAGTGTCAGGATGTTCTGGTCCTAGAGCTTCCTCCCTGCCTTCTAGTGCTCGTCGGTGTATAGCTTCAGCCTCTTTGTATTTGCCCTGTCTTTCAAGCACCAAACCAAGATTATTAACACTTGTGAGAGTATATGGATGTTCTGGCCCTAGAGATTTCTCTCTACCTTCGAGTGCTCGTCGGTGCATAGCTTCAGCCTCTTTGTATTTGCCCTGTCTTTCAAGCACAGAACCAAGATTGTTGACACTAGTGACAGTGTAAGGATGTTCCGGCCCTAGAGCTTTCTCATAACCTTCTAGTACTTGTCGGTGTATAGCTTCAGGCTCTTTGTATTTGCCCTGTTGTTTAAGTACTAAACCAAGATTGTTAAGAATCGTGAGAGTGAAAAGATGTTCCGGTCCTAGAGCTGTCATATAACCATCTAGTGCTCGTCGGTACATAGCTTCAGCCTTTTCGTATTTGCCACGTCTTTCAAGCACAGAGCCAACATGATTAACACTAGGGAGAGTGTCGGGATGTTCTGGTCCTAGAGCTTTCTCTCTGCCTTCGAGTGCTCGTCGGTGCATAGCTTCAGCCTCTTCGTATTTGCCCTGTCTTTCAAGCACCAAACCAAGATTGTTAACACTTGTGAGAGTGTCAGGATGTTCTGGTCCTAGAGCTTTCTCATAACCTTCTAGTGCTCGTCGGTATATAGCTTCAGTCTCTTCATATCTACCCTGTCTTTGAAGCACAAAACCAAGATGGCTAACACTAGCAAGAGTGTCGGGATGTTCCGGTCCTAGAGCTTTCTCTCTGCCTTTGAGTGCTTGTCGGTGTATAGCTTCAGCCTCTTTGTATCTGCCCTGTCTTTCAAGCACAGAACCAACATGGATAACACTTGTGAGAGTGAAATGATGTTCCGGTCCTAGAGCTGTCTTATAACCATCTAGTGCTCGTCGGTACATAGCTTCAGCCTCTTCGTATTTGCCTTGTCTTTCAAACACAGAACCAAGATCGTTAACACTCGTGAGAGTGTCAGGATGTTCCGGTCCTAGAGCTTTCTCTCTGCCTTCGAGTGCTCGTCGGTGCATAGCTTCAGCCTCTTCGTATTTGCCCTGTCTTCTAAGCACATAACCAAGATCGTTAACACTCGTGAGAGTGTCAGCATGCTCTGGTCCTAGAGCTTTCTCGCGTACCCTTAGATTTCTAGTAAATAGAGGATTGGCCTCGTCGTACCTCCCATCACTTTGCAGTGAGCTTCCGACCCTCGAAGTAAATCCAACATATTGAAAGTAAAAATGATGGAACTCTTCAGTATTCGTCAAATATAATGCGTGTGGTAGGTAGTCTCTCCATAACCCTCGATTACTATGATCATCATTAGGGAATAGCTCATGCAATTGTTGTGCGGCCGTGTGTACCCAACGATCGATAACCTTGGTTTTTCTCATCCAGTTCCGCGTGGCCAGATGTACAAGTCTATGAAGACTGAATGTGTTCTCATGGGCGTGTTCACTAATGAAGGAATACGCCTTTAAGAGACCCAATGCTTCTACCCTTTTCTTTGCTGAGGGTGAAGGTGGCAGAATTGACCGAGGTATATCTCGTGGGTTGATGCAAGCCATGAACGATAGATAGTCTGTTGCTAGACTATCTAATTGCTGAATTTGGTAGAAAGAGACCAACCAAGTGGTAATCACTGGATTCTGAATTTCGGCGTATCGTCCGTCATCTTCAAACTCCTCACTCAAAAGCTCGGCCGCGCTTATCTCTTGCTGTTTCAATAATGACAGATAATCAGATATCGAGATGTCATTTTCATTGACGTAAGCCGCAGCTTGACTGATTGCAAGGGGGAGGAAACTAAGTTGCTCCAGGAGCGTACTAGCTGTATTCTTGTCATATGGCAGATTGATATGAATGAGTGATTTTTCGAGTATGTCCATGGCAGTGCTCTGATCCACATCAGGAACGGATAGAACATTGGATGCTGCCAATTTGACGGCTAGCTTTCGATTGCGAGAGGTGAACAGAATGTGACCATTTTCACTGCGAGGTAGGATATTTTTGAGTGGTAACGCATTCGTGCTTCCCTCCGGCTTGATCCACATTTCCATATCATCGGCGTTGTCGAAAACTAGAAGCCACTTTCCAGCGCTTGCTTGACTGAGATGGAATTTTACTTGTTCTTTTGCCTTGGCTGGCTCTGCGTTCGATATACCAAGGGTTAAGGCGATATTCAAGTAAGTCTGCTCCACACTCTCATAGCTAGTACATGGAATCCAGAAGATGGAGCATTCAGGGCTCTTTTCCCGTATACGATAAACCAGCTCCAGTGCGATCTGTGTCTTTCCAATCCCTCCTAGGCCATGAACAGCGATTTTGTTCGGGCCTGATGTATTCGAGATGAAGTTCTCAAGACGATAGATCTCTTGTTGACGGCCAACGAATCGAGACTTTCGAGCAAATGGGATCATACAGTGGCGTCTCTCTTTTTTGTGGAACCTCTGACTATGGCTGTACAGAGGTACTACCCTTAGAAGAGCTCTGGTGTAAGCCGCAGCAGTAAGAGCAGCGTATCCCTGCCACTGTTTATGCTTGTGCGAGTCGCAGTAGTCACAAACTCCTCTAATCACCAGACATGGCAATTGATCCATTAACCCAGCTGCTTCCATTTCAAAGCAGAGAATACCCAGCTCCTGGGCAATAGCGTCACGTGTGATAGCATTTTTCATGACTTGATTACCAGATGCAATCAGACCGTAATGAACGATGGGGCCATTTGCCTCTCGTGATGGGCGCGTGACTAGTTGACCCTGATCACACTTTGAGCAGTCGGCACTCTCACTGCTGTGATTATAACTGGCCTGGAATAGCCAGTCCACGTCTGGATGAGAAAATTGTTTTTGGAGATTTGGGTGTCTCTGAAGTAGCTCTGATACATTTTCAAAACTCAACGCACACCCGCCTATAGTGTCACTGCGCATTTGGGATACTGCAGTCAACAAATATTGCGGCGGCTTATTGAGAGACCCAGTGCGTTCAAAGCATCCATCACGAAGTGTCTTCCCGTAGTCATACTGAACCACGCCTCCAGAGGTTGCGGTTGGCATGCTGATGACCACGTCACCTAGTCGTATATCTGCATCCTTGCTCGGTACGCCACCCCCGATGCCTACCATTAATCCGAATCTAAGACACGGAAAAGTTTCAATCATATGAGCGAGCACGACTGCTGCAGATGTGGTTCCGTAAACGCCTGACGGCAAGCAGGCCACCACCACGTTGTGTCCACTAATGCTTCCAAGTGTGTAGGCGTTGTGATCGGATTCGGATTGAGAGAGGAGAGGGTGAACCTTGTCTAACATCATCTTGGCCGCTGTCATTTCCAGTGGCAATGCGCAGATCCACGCGACCGAGTAATCATGGTGTGTGAATGGCATTTTTCCTACAATCGGCAACAAAATCACAGGTCAAGGTAAATAATCCCATGAATCACCCTGATGTATTAAATCAACATTTTTGTAGCGTTCCAAATTACGTGGAGTTTTCAAATTGCTGAGGTTGGAAAGGAGGGGTAGCTTCCGTGGCCTGGGCAAGACCCAGCCGCCTCGCGAGCCAATAGCTCAGCTTGAAATCAGCAAAAGCAAAAAAAGAGTACAACACCAACCAACAAAGTACAGCTATCTGACAAGACAATAGATTCAAATGCTCGCATACAGTATAATCTATTCTTTCGAGTTTAGCGTAATCATATCAAGCAGCTGCCGCCTGCTCCACCGTAATACCGAACACTACATCGTGCAAAAGTCAGGGTAGACTCCACACTTCTGCTCTGGCGGACCAGCAGAGCCAATTTTGTTTGGACTTCCGGAATTAATATATGTCCGTAACACCGGGTTACAGTACAATGATACTCGTGACAGGTTTTGACAATCACTCGTATCGTTCGTCGTAACGGGTGCCACAGTCCGGTCGTCATCAAGTACCCCGGACCGAACTTCAGAGACAAATTTCTCACTCAAATATAGTAGGAACAAGGCAATATTAGTAGTTTATTCAATTGTGTGGGTCAGAAGCTATGTGTACTTTAAAAATTAGACATTCTAGACCCCTGTGTCGCTCGACCGAGGAATGATCGTGGTTCCACTGTGTCATATTTTACGACGGTTGACAGTTGTTCGCGCGGTCACTCCTGGTTAACAGGCTGTATTATTAACTTAGAAGTAGAAATATTGTACCTGGGGTGGGGGGTTAATGATAATCTCCAACTCATTTTCATGGGACAATAAGATTATTCGATGAATCTACATTCGTACAAGATAAAGGTATCGACGTGAAGTTTCGGCACCTCATATATACGTTAAGCAGTTTTATCCACCTTAATTAGGCTTAGCGCTCAAAATTTATGCATCCGAGGGTCAGGTGGAAGGGTCACTACCAGGTCTAAATAGACATACAAGTTTATGGCTACTACGTCAAAATTACGCCGTATTTTATGGTAAATTGTAACTACGGTATGTCATTCCACATACTAAGAAACGCCTACGTCCTACTATTCAAATTAAAAAAACGTATGATTGTTGAGATATGAAGTGGTAATTTATCGCGTTTACTATGTGTTTTGTGTGACGATCCACGTGCTTCGTACTTGCTTCCTTGTACTTGCTTCCTTCCTGTTTGGGGTTACTGTCTCAAGCGAGCAAGTTGTCTGTTTGTAAGGTTTGCACTGCTGGGGTCCTGGACCCACAAATCCCAGCAGCCCATCAATGCTTTCCTTCTCTTTCTTTCTCCTCTCTGTACTTAGTATTCTCAGTTAAATGCACTCTTTGTTAAAAGAACTGGCTCGTAACATTTTGGGGTGTGCCGCTCGATCGTGTGTGCCGCTCAGCCGTGAATTACGTCAACGCAAAACGTGTAAACATGAGTAAGCTGTACAGCTATCCATGTATTATAGACCCAAAAATAACCTCGCCCACCAGGTTGTCGCCCCTTCCAAACAGCGATCTTCTTATTGATATGATATGATTTGTGTTGATATCTCTCACTAGTCACATGATTACTCTCCATAGTAGACTTCATAGTCTCTCTGTATTCTCCCCTCATCAATAGTTTCATACTTTCCACAATACACATATTGTGCTTTCATGATCTCACCTACTTCGTAGATTCCAACAATTTGAAAACAACCAGGGGAGAAAACCAAAAACGTGACCAGTAGTGCGGGTTCACCCTGCAGTGTAACCAGGGAGCGAGGGTGTCATATAGTGTCACCCTTCAGGTAAGCCACCGACCGTGGAAGGGTGGGTCGATCTGTGACTTAGTTCAACCCGCACATCGATCGGGCCGAAAAAAGTTATCCGAGAAAGAACAAGGGATCCACTCTACACTTCTGTCGGAGCCCACGAGATCCATCATCTTGTACATGGCGTAGATATGTTGAGATTGCCCATGACCCCAGTTGCACATCCCCGTAAGCATAGAGTAATGGCTTTCAATAGTCTGTCGATCTTTAGAATCATCGATCCACTCGTGCTACTCTCCACTAACTAGTTCAATAGGCACAGAAGTGCCTTAATTAATTTATCCATCCATATAGTAAAAATATATTGTTTCAGTTAATTCTCTCTTTCTCGATTGCAATTACTTCACTGAGTTGCTCTGCGTAAGCTTAATATCCATGATAATAAGATCTACACTAGTGAGGAGGGCCTACAGACCCTCAAGCAAGCACATCCTAATACGCTATTGACTTTTCTATGATTTCCTCCACAAATATCACTACCGATTGAAGAAATGGAATCACTAAGTCAAACCCAACCGCAGAAGTCTGCTAAGGTCTGGTTAGCGACCAGTTCAGTTGTCACTTGACATGTTCATTTATGCCCGTTGTCACTTTTTCCCGCTCGCTCTCAATTCGTGTCGCTCGCTCCCACATTAACTTCACCGCGGCTCCCGTTGGTCCGCAGATCACAGCCAGTACCAACGCTCTCAAAGCAAAGCTAACACTCGGTCTCTGCCGAGAACTCGTATATTCCAGAGCCCAGATTAGCAATGATACACTTGCAATCAGATAATCCCACTGAAGCAACCAGAAGACCCCCTCCTCAATAGAAGTAGCTCTTGCTCCGGACCAAGGAAGCGTCGGAAGTACAATCCTGAACGGGTGAATATCCGCCGCAGTATCGGGCCCGAACAGCTCGGGTACAATCTGCGCAACAATGCCAAGAGTATAAACACTGAGATGGAATCCCCCTGCACACAGAAGGGCTAGTCCATATGGGGTATCGAGGCAAGGAGTCCATTTATGTGGTTTTTGTTCTTGCAGTCTTGATCCATGAGACGAGAAAAGGGCAAGAGTGGCGACAGAGGCGATGACTGGCCAGAATTGGAAGATGACAATCAAGCACTGTTTTAGATCATACCCAACCACGTACGGTGTGGGAATAAGAAGTGTCGCGAAGGGAGGAATGCCCGCACAGATGGTTCCAAGGGGAAGGATGTCTTGGACGAGAGAGTGTGTTGAGTCTTGAATTGGGGAATCGTATGGTTCGATCCGGAATAGATCCCAGGCGACGAGTACGGGGATGACAATACCCGGGCCGATAATCTGAGCGATGAGCCCCAAGATTCCAGCCCTGTGAGTTGCTGCAATTAACTAAAAGTCAAAAGATTAAGATGGGAATAGAAATACATACCTTACTGTTGCCTCAATGGGACCACGCCTCCGCGTAAGCTCCACAAACAGCAGAATCCACGCCGCAACCATCGCGCAAAGAAAGAGAATACAGCACATGAGGTGCGCGCAGATTGTCCCTCGACCAGTCGCCCAAAATCCAATCACCACCTCCACAAAAACGTTATCCAGCGGCCCAATACCGGTGTACGTGAGAATGAGGCGCGTGGTATCCTCGCCTGGTATAATGCCCGATGCTCGGGCGGATTTCACCGCCACAATGGTGCCATTTACATCAGCAAATGTAAACATCGAATATACCGCAAAGGGAGCGAGAAGGGGGACGAGATATTTGAGACACGTCATGGCGCCTTATTCTGGAGGCTCGTTGCTGATGGAAGAATCTGAGAGGAGTTTAATGGGCACATGTGTGAGCTCCGAAATATCGGAATCGGCACTGCTGCCCGGACTAGCGAGATTTGTAAAAATTACCTCTGCTCGGCCGAGATAGTTCCCGGGAGGACATCGATTCTCCAGCAGTTGTCATTCGCTTCCGAGAACCCCATTTTGAGTTTTATGGCTACGACTTGCGCTGATCTTCGGTGCCCAATCGTCACTACCCGTAAATCGTTCCTGCTGGTTTTGAACTTACATGGGATCTTCTCGCTGGAAATGCACTGCGCCTGGTAAGACGTTTGTTGATACAATTAATTTCTTGCCGGGTGACGTGCACCGCCAGAAATTGGATTCTGGTCGTCAGTGGATAGGATTTCTAATTTACTCTATGTATTTAGACTTCTTTCACTCCATAGACGTAACCATGGGTATGCAGTGGAATAAGCTATGTATAGATAAGTTCCATAGTATAGGCAGCAGAAAATACAATTTGCTGACCCGTAAGCTCACTAAGAAAGGTTCAATGCAAGTGATACGTGAAGACATATAGGATCTCTCAGAAATCCACTCCTTCAGGATCTGATTCACTTCCGTCGGCCGTTCCCACATCACCCAGTGCGTACCACCGGAAATCTCCCTGAGTGTGAAGTCTGGCACGAAGAGCGCCATTGCCTGCGCCATCTCTTTCGTGATGATTATGTCAAAGGATGGCCAGATGAAGAGGGTCGGACAGTAAATTTTGGAGTCGCCGCTGCGATCTTTGAGGAGAGTTTGGTCATCTTCAAAGTTCTGACGATTGCTGCGGTAGTAGTTTACTATTGTATACTCTGTTTAGCTCTGCCGAAAATTCTTGATGAAATTGATGGGCGAATGGAAGGGTGAAACGTACAGCCGCCAGTAAATCCCGATTGCGTAAACTGGTCAGTGTAAAACTCCAGCTCCTCTTCTTCAATGACATCCGATCGTTTGAGGCTTGGAAGAACGTCGAATTTCAACCCTTCCAGGGATGTGCCGTATTCGCCAGTGGGTGACTGCCCATGAAACAGAGCAGTGAGAACCTGTTTAGTACGCTCCCTGTTTGTGGCATACTCTTCCACCGCACCGCTGACGAATTGCAACTGGTATGCCAGACTGGGCATCTTCTGTACGACAGTCTCCAGTTCCGCCCACTCGGTGGTGATTCCGTGATGGGGAACGCAAACGGTGAAGAGATGGGAGACCAGACTAGGGTAGGTAGTAGAGGGCTAGTTTATATGCCAACAATGCGCCCCTAAATCGCTTGTTAGGGGCTGAAGCTAAGACGGGATAGTATAGCGTAGGGAATTAGACCTACCAGTTGAACCCACCAACCACAGCCTTGTCACAAGACAACTGCAATAAAAGATTTTTGAAGTCGTCAGCATGGCTTTTCATAGTATACGGCTCGAGTGTATTTTTGGGGGCGTCCTAATATTCATATTCGTCAGGATTCGGCGTACAAAACGTAGAATAGTGAACGTATCGATCGTCCATATCCAATACAATCGGGACAAATCACACGGAAACCCAGATCAAGGAACAAGGGGATTTGTCGGCGCCATGAAATAGAGACGATTGGGAAACCGTGGATCTATGATGGGTCAGTGAACTTCTAGGCGCTGGAAGAAACCGCAGGATGTATACCAGAAAGGCCGTCTGCTTGTATCCCCCCTCTGGCTCAGCCACGAGGTAGCCTTTGCATTAATCATGTTATACTGGGATATCTTCGAGGGTATATCCTCGATCGGTGAGGAGAGAGTTACCGTATGTCTTCCCATTTATCTGGGTGGTGCACCGGCGAACCTGAGGATCATTTCCGAGCTTAATCTCGTTCACAGAAGTAGCCTTGTGAGTGGAGCGGAAGAAAGAGAAAAAAACTTTGATGGATTTTGGGACGGGGAAAATTTTCCTCGTCTCTTGGCTTCTAGTGTTTAATACCCCGTCCAGGAGTACTAGGCATATATCACATCATCTTTATTACTATACTAGTGTGTAGAACTTGGCAAAATCACCAAATGGTAGTAGTCACATCACCTAAACAAGGCAATACTATCCATTCATGATGCCAATTTCTAAACGATGAGTCCCTTCCCAATTTATATTATCAAGTTGTCACCCTCAGAGTCATCCTCCCAATCATCCCCCGGTTCATCACCCCCTTCAAGGTCCAGAATATCAACTTGTTGAAAATACCGGTACACCCGGGTGGTCTGGTTCGTGTCGGTGATCAACAACTTCATCCTTGGCTTAGACGAAGTCTCGTTTGCCTTTTTAACCCATGTTTGCAGACAACAGACCAACAACTCCAGATCACGCACCGCTTCGTCCGTCTCATACGATGAGATATTGTCAATAATACATATGATCGTGATTCCCTTCTTGACCTGGGTGATGAGCTTTTCGAAGAACCGCCACAGTCTCTTCAATGAAAACTCCTCGAGCCGTGATAATGCCTGCTTTGTGATTTGCGATAAATCAAATTGAACTCGATGAGAGTCGTAGGAGAGAAGCTGACCGATAAAGCTGGCGATTAACCCCGTGGCACCAGCCCGGCTACCGATCTCCGCGCGACTGGCAGTATGGAGCGAGCAAAAGTGAGTGAGGATCAGTACTTTGGGATTGGAAGCGGACTCGTAAGCAATCTTTGCGCAGAGCTGTGTCAAAGCCGATGTGCCATCTTCAGAGTCAAAGTGACCTTGAACGAGTAGGGAGGCATTTTTCCCCTCGGTCTCGTTGATCCAGTTTTGAAACTGGGTGGATCTCGTAATGAAGGGAAGCTTTTGGGATTCGCGCTTGTTGAACTTGCTTGGGTGAACGTTTGTGCCCCGGTCGCTGGCGACCTTGGTTTCGTCGAATGCGAGGAGGTGCAAAAGGCCTTCGGTGGTAATTAGGGGCTCCTGGGGCTTGGGGGAAGATTGGTGTCGACGATGGGTCCGTTGAGGAACGTTTAAGTGATCGTTAGATCGAGAATTACCACGTAGGGGGAGCAAATCTCTTAGATCTGGTATGTTGGTTAAGGATGGACTCAACGAAGGCTTGACCCCCGGGGAAGAGTCTGCACTGATGGAGTTTTGAACTTGAAAGCCGGCAAGAGACAATCGAGGAGACGCTAGATTTGTATTTGCCACGTTCAGATTTGATAAAATTTGTACAAGACTTTGACAGTTGCGTAATACTGACCATCCATAATGTCGGACAGAAGTTCGCCTTCGTTATCGAGCGATGGGTGTCCAGAGTAGAGCACGTATAGATTGACATAAATGTCCGTGCGGCTACCTTCTGTGTTGTAACAACTCTGTTTGATGCCTTGAATATCTTCGCTGATATTCTGTATAGTTTGGTGGTTCATGAGCTCTGCCTGTCGAGAAAGAGATGTGGCGCGTTCCCTGAGGTCGGAAATCGCTTGTCGTAGAGAGTCTTTTGATTTTGGCCCCTTGAAGACAGTCGAAATAAAATGTTCTATACAAAGATTGAATAAATAAATTCAGAGACGCAATCTTTCTACTTACGAAAAAGGAGTATATATGTGTACTTACTAGGCTTTGTTTCAAGACAGTAACAAACGATTTCCCGCATCACAACAAGAACGTGGTTACATAGGTCAGCCATCTTTTCCAGCATACTAATGCTCAACCTAGGAACTCTGTACGCATCCAGGTAGAACCGGGCTTCGTACAAGATCTCGGGTATGTCCGACAGTGCCACGAAAACTAAGCTATCCAGCTTCTGAGTTTCATCAATAGCCTAAATGGAGTCAGTCGGAGCTTGGGGGCTGAGAATAAAGTCAATTGGGAATGTTCGTGTTGTCATACCGATAACAATAGTTTGAGCCCGCCTGTACAATCATCGGGCACTTAGCATCGATCACATTGAATGTGATAGGTGCATACGTACCGCATATAGTAGACCCATAATCCCCAGCAGGAAGCAGGTCTAGCCACCCCTTCAGCGACTCCGTATATCTCCCAAATTTGGAAAGCGCTTTGCCAATCGGTCCACCTCCATGACGGTTCTCGTAGTAGCTCTGGGCATTTTGCAGCTGCTTCATCACATCCGACCAGTGTACTTTCTGGCCTGATGGTATAGGGTGGGTGACTTGGAATTGGGTAGGTTTGCACAATTTTAGGCGGAAAGCTTCCAGCGCCTCATTTAGAGCTTTAACATTGTTGGTCGTACTTTTGAAAGACTCCTCACTAACAAAATGTTGTCCATAATAAGTGATAGGTTCCGTGATTTTCGGCATATGGTGAGCGGAAGGTGAATACACACATTCGTTGCTTACACTCTAGCTCATCCTGAGCTGCATCCTTCTCGGGGAGGAAAGAGTTGATGCGATGTACGAATTTAATTTTTTCCACATCTTCGGCAGTGGTTTGGTGATTCTCAATGAAGCTCGCAGGGATATTAGTTGAATGACGAACTGGGAACTTGGTTACGGTTTGTTTTGCCATCCTGTTGGCGACCTATGAAGAAAACACAAAGATGATCCGATTAGGTGGTGGTGTTATGAAGCAGCCAACTCTGCCAGCTTAAGAACAAGGTCGACTCCGACCACTAAGCAGAGAAATGGTGAGGGGTAGGCAGGTTGCCTTCAGGTTGTCGGGTGCTTCATCGCTTGAAATCATATCAGATCAATCATTGGCCGGGAGCCCCACGTATCTTATCATCATTATTTCCACGCCCTCCTCTGCTGACATTAAAACTAAATATAGCGCGGCTTGGGGGCGAGGACCTTCGATCGCGCGCAGTTCATCGCACCACACTAGAGGGGAGAACAGTGATAAGTATTTGCTGGTGGCAATCAAGGGCCAATAGATGTGGGAAAGGGGAGGTTAGGAAGGCTCCGTGCCTACTGGAGACACGTGCATATTGTAGTGGGGAAATAAGTCCTCCACTACGTGCTGACACTGCCGATTCATTCTTTACCCGTGGACTACACAGTCAATTATATAAGCACAGGAGGATAGGTACAAGTAGAAGATAGAAACAGATTTACAATACACACTCCTACACCTCTTAAATTGCTCTTCTTGGACAGCAGTCTGCTTCCACTGTATGCCTCAATTGGTATGAATTGCCTTACGAGTGCTGAATCGACCCATATGCCCGAGCATACTGTCTAGGGCGTTCCCCTCTTCAATATGCATATGGGGCGGGCGCTACTACGAAAATATAACTCCCCCGTCCAGGTGGCTTCCTCTAGCCCGGCTAATCTCTACTAGTTGCAGCACTAGGCGCTAGGAGATAGGAAAAGGGCTTAAGCGCAAGATATTACTTGTCGAAAAGGGTGTCCGAGCATAAAAAACAAAAGTCCTTCTGGAGGGGTGAGATTTTCAGCTGCCTTAAAGCAAGGCTGACGCGGTGCTGACACCTGTTATAATTCTGCGTCGTATATGTGAGGTAAACCGGCCAGAGTATTACAGGCACAAATAATTAACTAGCACAGTGACTTTGGAATCCCCTCATCTTTCAAAGGCCGAAGAAGCATTGCAGGATCTTCCGAATCATGGCAACAGCGATCGTCGAGAGTGTAAATCCTCATTCCTTGGGTCCATCTTCCGAACCGAGTGTCTTCAAACCAGCCACGGGCAGCAACACAGGGTCGTCTCAGACTGAAGCCAGCACCCCGTCTTCCCCTTTATCCTCCGATGTGGCGAAGAACGGACAGCCTAGCAAGACAGAGGATGAAATTCAAAATGCCCAACCCAATGAGAGAAGTGAAGGAGAACCTCGACTGGCGAATGCGAAAGCTGATATATGGGACGTTGAACAATGGAACAGTGTCTCCAAATATGGTGATGAACGTTCTTTACAAGAGCGAACCCGAGACGTCCCAGCGCGACTTTTTCACGAAGCGATGCTCCATCGACTCTTTCACGACCGTCTTGAGGCACTCGAGAACGCGGTTCTTGGACCCCAGAAACTGAACGCTACCAACTATAACAAAAGCAACGTGCCTGATAGCGAGGTTAAGATTAAATGGCTCAGCTGGCAAGAGTACTCCTTTGTATATGACGCACCCCAATCGAAAAGCGAGTGGAAGCACGTCCCAGAAATCGACAACAGCCCACAGAGCATCATTGAAGCTCTAATCGAAGAGCCTCTGTCGTTCAGAGCGGCGCGGTCGATAACCACGAAACAGTCCCCCGGGGTCGTCCCCGGGAACAAAGTGGCCATTGATGGCAAAGAGACCACCCTTCCTGTATTTCAGTTCCGGCTTCGGTCGACAATTCTTTTGAAGGTCTTGGATGAAGTCACAGACCAGCTATCGCAGCGTGGCCCCCACGAGCATAAAGTCATCTTCATGAGGCCCTTTAAGCTATTGACTCTGTTCGGTAAGGAGCTCTTGGAACATCAAAAGAAACTCGAACAGATCCATGGTGACAGCACAGCGGAAAGTCAAGACCCTTCAACATCAATTGTCCCATTGAAAGAAACGGAGAGTCCAAAGGCCCTTGAACATCTACGGTTATTGAATGAATTCTTGGCAAATAATTTAGGTCGTGCCATCAAATTAAGGGAGGATTCTGAGAAGGGCACAGCTCGCAAAGTAGCATTCTGTGATCTTTGGCATCTGTTCCGACCAGGTACCACCGTCCGCACTCCCGCTGCAAAACAGGTCCAACTGTGAGCCTTCTGACTATATTAGAATCTTATGATGAATTTCTAACGCAAATTCTAGATACCGGGTGATTCGCGCAACGGGAGGGAGACCGCTTTCCCTCATCAATGGTGACCCCCCGGCAAACTATGCTGGGGTCAAATTGAAGGACCAAGGATACTCCCCGGGAAGTTTCATAGTGGAGTGCTTCTACGTTGACTTCGATGGGGCCCAATATGGCCCAGTGAATCGTACATTCCAGATCCGGAAGTATGAAGGAGAGCGAGATATGACTGCTCTCCCAGTTTATCCATTGCAATGCGATCCGGACCATGAAAGCATTCGCGAAGCGATGGTCACTCGAGGTGAAAACTTCGCAGTTTTATCCAACCCACAAAAGACGGCACATAAGCAATACCGTGGATTAACCCTGGATAAGCATCCGGAACAAGTGGAATCTCAGGTAATCATTGACTTCCAACTGGCGTTTTTAGAGACGCCAGACAACAAACCACAAATTGGACTTGATAGTCTAGTTGATCATGATTACCGAGAGACGAATTTGGGTTATTTCCGTTGTGTTCAATGCGGCACAGAAGGCTGCTGTGGGAACGACTACGTTTTCCAAGACCTTGGAATTGACGAAAAAGAAGAACAGCAATTCAAAAGTCTGAATGGGAGCTTGATTGACTCCACGGGATATGCGGAAGACTTGACCCCAGACCAGAAAGCCCTACTTCCCTTTAAGGTCCATGGGTTTGTTCTCCGTTCTCGCAAATGGGCAACGTTCGATATCGAGAGCATTAGTGATGTCCAATATACCGATGGGTGGCAAAATTTGGTTATAAACGACAGTATCAAAGAAACAGTCTTGGCCATGGTTGAAAATCATGAGAGTATCCCAAGTAAGTCTGAAGGGCGGGGGGGTTCCCTGCCATCTGTCGACCTTATCCAGGGCAAAGGTAAGGGTCTGATTATTTTGTTGCACGGTGAACCGGGAGTTGGTAAGACTAGTACAGCTGAATGCGTTGCCGATCATACCAAACGACCTCTTTTCCCGGTCACATGTGGTGACATCGGAGACAACGCCGAATTTGTGGAGATGAACTTGGAGCGGAACTTCCAGCTTGCTCATAAATGGGGATGCGTTCTTCTTCTTGACGAAGCCGAGTTTGTTGCATCCTTCCAACCTCCACCCCTTCATCATAGCGTTGCTAATTTGACAATAGTGTTTTTCTTAAACGACGCAATGATACCGATCTAGCACGCAATGCTGTTGTTTCAGGTAAGTCCGTCGCTCGGTTTGTTGACTATATAGATAATATTAATTGCAATTTCGATTACGAAGTTTTTCTTAGAACCTTGGAATACTACAGTGTAGGTACAACAAATCTAACAATGATACTTTTTGAGCCCCTCCTAACCCAGATAGGGGATCCTATTCCTGACCACAAACCGCGTCGGCCAAATCGATCGGGCTTTCAAGTCCAGAATCCATGTCAGTTTGTATTATCCGAAACTGGACAAGAAAACATCCATCCAGATATGGAGGAACAACATCGGACGGATCAGGAAGGAGTTCAAGGCGCAAAATCAGGACTTTGATATCCGGGAGAAAGAAATTATCAAGTTCGCAAAAGAACATTTCAAGGACATCAAAGAAAAGAACCTGCTCAACTGGAACGGGAGGTACTGTACAAATCGCCATCATTCATTCTACGCACTCAACCAAAATCATTATGCTGATCAAAGCCCTTTATTTACAGACAAATTCGCAACGCATTCCAGACAGCGGTTGCTCTGGCTACCTTCGACGCACGGAAAAACAAACGACCAAATGATATCATCCTTGGTACGGATCAATTCACCCGAGTCGCCGCCGCCGCCGAGGAATTCGACAGATACCTCCTCTCGCTCAGCCAGGGAAAGAATGATTCACAACTTGCCGAAGAGCATCGCTGGCGCGCGGATAACTTTGAGACTCGACCTATGGTGGCTCCAATAGTACGCAACGCGGATCCAGGTCGCTCAGTATATGCGTTTGGGCAATCGAATCGCTCTTCTAAGGGTAGAGGGCCTGAGAGAGGCACGTTCAAGCAAGCGCAGCCTTTCGACACCGATTCGGACTCGAGTACATCATCGGATACGGAAGAGTCCAGTGAGCCAGATTGTCGACATGCTGAAAGCGACGAGAGCTCTGAGCCTGAATCGGACTCGGTTTCATCGGAGGAGGACAGGAAGAAAAAGCGTAAAGGAAAGTCTACTTCGAAGACAAAGGATGGGAAGAAAAGGTCGAGTCATAAGAGGTCAAAGTGAGAGCTTAATTGCGAGTTGTCATTAAATACATACAGATAACATGGTCGTAGCCAGGGTTTTATTCAACTAAGATCCCTTTTCTGATGGATTCTTCAACATAATCTAAAAAGTAGACCAGGTCAAGCTGGTAGTTTCTGATCAGCCTAGGCTTATACTAGTGACGAATTTCCTAAGGATCCCCAAATAGTCCTAACTATAGGCCTTTCTTCTATCCGACCGTCTACCTCTTGTAACGCTTAAGAAACGCCTTATAAGTTTCAATATCTAACAGAATATTAAACTATATATAATTCAATAGAACTAACCAGGTATATAACTGAGCACAATTTAGCGATTTATTTCTTTACCATTGTAACGAGATTCTATACGTAGTAATATTACCCGCTTGATTTTGTTGTTACTGTACTCCCCAAAATTCATAATATTGGCTATATCATATTTGGTACATGTGGTGAATATCCGCCCTGGGTCCCCTGAATAGAGCGGCGAGCGGCCTATGTCCGAACAGTGGGTGTTAGGTGACAGCGGCCTTGCACAAGCTGCTGTATGTTTTACCTTTGATTTGGCTTTTATTTAGAAGTGGCTATCTACCATACGGACATAGCAGCTTTAGTTAAGTTTCCTTTTCTTACAAAGGAAGTATGGGAGGATGTCCATCGAAGTATCAAATTCAATCATTAAATTTTGATTTGAAAAAAAAAAAAAGTTTCAGTTGCCCTCTCAATTAGCCGGACAAGTAGTGCATCTCTGAGAATCTTTAATTGCACCCAAGCCTGTTGCAGTAGCGCCATATCAACATCCACGAAATGAGGCCCCACTTGTCTCAGAATTAGAATTCGTCTCTGTAGGTCACGCAACTTTCGTTTGCTCTTTGCATTAAGCCTTTGCCAGGGCTTGCAGCTGTTCAAACTATCTGAATGATGCTGGGGCGGCTGAGTTGGTGCTTTGGTTCTAGTGAGGGTTCTGCGAGGGCGTACTGCTTATATCTTGAACACGTAATCACATTGCCAGAAAGAAAAATCAAAACATTCCCTGGTCAGGGGGTGGCTCCATATCTTTTAGTGCTTTCCCTATTGCCTGAAATGTGGCAATCTGCCGTTCCTGCTCTTCCTGAGGCAGAGCAGCAAAAGCACTTGTTTCTTCGTCCCACTTCCTCACACATTCCACATTCCAATTGCACCTCTCAACCTCTGCAAAGATCGGGTGATAGAATCTTGGGTGACGGCTTGGCCACGCGGATGCATGGTAATGGTGCTTGACCAACGCCGCGCGCGAATTATGACTGCCCGAGTCCGAATGACCTTGCCCAGCGGCGAATGCTTCAACCGTGAGGACCAGAAACCGTCCGACAACTTTAGACTCTGGTATGTCATGGAATACACTCCATGTGATGTCCTTGCCAGTTGTACGGCTCATTTCAGATAGTATTGCGCCTGTGAAGGCAGAAGGCCCGGTGCCTGTGATCACATCATCGAAGTCCAGCTGAAGCTCCGAGATTGGTACTCCTTGCTTGATGGAGAGCTCGTTGAGCCAGTGGAGGATATTCTCTACTAGTCGCATCATCACGGGCTGTCGAGGCTTGCACATGAATGTCCATTGACAGAAGGATCGAGATTTTTGACCCAGTATAGCATGGTCACTGAAATGTGGCTCATCGATTTCGATGCCAATAACCATGTCGATCTCGCTCTCATCGTGGGTGCTTGGGATGAATCGTTGAACTGGTCTCAATGCCTCCACGTCTATATCAGCGTAGACACCTCCTTCTATGTACAAAACAAGATACCGAAGTAGGTCAGCCTTGATGATCGGAGCTGTTAAAGATCCGTATGTTTCAACGATATCTGGTCGATTCAGCCCAAGGGGTCCGAAGTGTGTTTCGACATAGTCTAGGTCATTCTGATCGGTCAGAACCTCGTACCTATAGCCGGGGTTTTTAGATATCCAGCTGCGCGCTACCTCGATATCACGCCCGTCGAATTCCAATGGATTGACTTTCCAGATCTGCCAGATTTTCCTGGGAAATTGTTCGCCAATATTGCTCGTCAGCTGAGTAGAGTGCGATTGATTCTCGTCAAAGTCGTGCGACGTTCTGGTGACACAAAAATAGATGAACAGACACAAAGCCACCAGCCCTCCATGTGTGAATCTGCGTGCCTTCTTCGGAAAGAGACTGGGCAACACGTAATTCTTCTCCAGCATGACTGGACCTGTGATGTGATTGAATTCAATGACCTCCTGTCTGGGACAAGCATCGAAGTCGAAAGAGGAGAAAGATTGTGAGTACAGGAAGGCAGGGCCTTATTTCAATTTAGTTTACATACAGTACATGTCATCGTAATTCACATGTGGTATTTATTGAGTTTACAACGCATTGCCTCGAGCCACGTTAATGCTTATCACCTTCGCATGCTTGTTCCCTGTTTGCTAGACTGTATTTTCGGTACATTCACGAACGCAATAATACCTGTCTCTGGCACGAAAATAATCAAGGATTGATTAAACATTAACTGATTGGATCATTCCTAGAGCAGTGAAACACCTTCGGGCGGGGTTCCAATAGTAGAGACCGGGGAATTAATTAGGGATTTAGTTCAAAACGCCACTTAAAATCTTGTAGATGTTATCCGGACGGGATGTTACCTCACATGCCGATCCCAAATTCTGTGTACTCCCGAGGTATGCGCTCAGACCCCGACTTGTGGGGGAAACGCAATCTATTCGGTCTTCATGGGCCTCGGCGCGACTAGTCCCTAGGGCTCTCACGCTAACAAGGACAATCCACTGTATGCGCTGGATTCACGTGTTCTGGGGTCGTATTGAGAGCTGTGTAATTCACGGTGAATTTGGGTTTTTATTGATATTTTCTTCAAAGTTTCAAAGGAGTCTCTTAACTTCAATCCACTCGCCCGATGCCTATGCTACACCCATCAGCCGAGAAATCTTCACCTCAATCGTTGAAGTCAAGCACAGAGCGAGCCCTTGAGAATGGGCAGTGGAAACCACAGTTTGCCCATATGACACGCTCTCGGCATGGCATGTCACTCCCCTCTTGCGTGGTTCCCTTCCTGCCTACATTCCTTACTGGGCGGACAAATAGCGACAACAGCGCGAATGAAAAACAACGGCTACCTAGTAGGCCCACCGCATACTTAGATGGATTGCGAGGTTTTGCGGCTCTACTAGTCTACTGGGGACATCATGAAATTTGGGCCCACGATGGGGGAGGGGCGGGAAATGCCTTCGAGCTGGCATACAGTTACGACAACAAATACTATTTCGCGTGCCTTCCTGGTGTTCGAACATTCTTCTCGGGGGGCCATTTTGCGGTCAGCGTCTTTTTCGTGCTCTCTGGGTACGTTCTTTCAATGAGGCCATTGGTGCTTATCCAGGATGGCGATTACGTTGGACTAGGTAATTCCCTTTCCTCGGCCGTATTTCGCCGATGGTTTCGTCTATATATTCCTGTCATTTGCACAACATTATGCTATATGACATTTTTGCACTTGTTTAAGATCTCCACTGTCCCAGAGCTTCAAGGAAGCTATCGCGCGGAGCTATGGAATTGGTACGCCGAGTTCAAGAATTTCAGTTTCCCTCTCCGAACAGGCGGCGAGCCCTGGTTTACATACAATTTCCATGCTTGGTCTATACCTGTCGAAACTCGAGGCTCTCTGGCTGTATACACCGCCGTTCTCGCCTTTTCAAGGTTTCGGCGCAATGCCCGGCTTTTAAGCGAAGTCGCGTTGGTTGTGTACTTTTTGTACATTGCGGATGGAGCACACTATGCTATGTTTACTGCCGGCATGCTTCTAAAAGATCTCGACCTTCTCGCCATACGAAATGACCTGCCCCACTTCTTTCTCAGACTGGCTCCCTTCAAGATAGCCATCATGACTGTTCTCTTCTATGCAAGCCTTTATCTTGGAGGGGTCCCCTCCCATACGGCGAGTTTGCAGCAACTACGTGACTCATCGGGGTGGTACCTCTTATCCTTCTTAAAGCCACAGGCAGTGTTTGATTACAAGTGGTTCTATCTATTCTGGGCCGCTGTCTTTCTTGTCGCATGCACATCTCATCTTCAGTGGCTCAAGACATTCTTTACCGCCCCATTCAATCTGTACCTGGGCCGTATCTCGTTTGCATTCTATCTGGTTCACGGACCGGTTCTGTGGACTTTTGGTGACAGGCTCTATGCTGCAGTGGGGTTTGTAAGGGATTCACATCCACAGAATTGTCCCTGGTGGATTAATCGCCTCCCTTTGCCTAACGTTGGTCCTTTTGGCCTTGAAGTCAACTTTCTCGCCGTGAATATGGTTCTGTTGCCCTTGACCATCTGGCTGGCCGATGTCACGACTAGACTAGTTGATGAGCCGGCGGTGAAGTTCTCTCAGTGGATCTACCAAAGGGCGCTGAAGGCCAAAACCTGATAATCCTCCGCATGTTTCCATGATCTGCCTAGTTTGGTTTGAGTATATAATGCAAATCGTCCTCTAAATGATAAATTACTGTATATAAGAGTCCTGCAACCGGAAATCCACTGCTAGCCTAGATGCCCAGAGCTCAGGATACCAGTGGATCATAAAACTATTATAATGGCATTCGCGAGATTGGCCTTATATTTGGCAGTATTACATATTTGCAATATTGATAATTCTTTGTTAGAAGCAGTTTTCCTATAGTTTTGTAAAGATATTCAGGTCACCAAGTCAAGTTTTATGATCATGGTAAAGATTGAAATGGATGGTCGCACTAAAGGGCATAGTGGCAAACAAAGTTATCACCCGTGTCAAAGCCCCCTTTTTTAGTCAGTTTCAGCGACCAATCTCGGCAAGGCTTTCTCTTAAATAAGACTTATAACTTCTTACTGTTACATCCCATCTACACTCGCCAAATTGAACATGGCCAAAAGAATAGCCACACAACTGATAATTATTGCAGGGCTATTGTCCTTGGTTATCCTCATCGCTAAATTTCACTCCAACCATCTCGGCTTGCAATCAAGATTTCTGTTTACGGACTATTCTTCGGGTGGTCTGTATAATGAATCACACATTGACCCCGGACAATCCAATATAACTTGTTCAGCCATTCACGGCAGCAGAACCTCGTCCCACTGCCAGGATGAAGAAGTTACGGACAAGGACCGAACATATTCTGGATTCAAGAAAGACATGTCTCAGACACACCACATAATATACTCGATATCGAATCCCGATCGAAAGTATTTTAGGATCGACTTCGGAGCAAGATCCGTCATGAATCCCAATATAATCCCCCATCCCGGGCTGCTTGACACCTGGATCATCACTGCACAACTTTACAAGCCTCCTTCTGCTCGAACTGCCTCAGTCTGGTACGCTGAACTGGTCTGCGATGCCGCATTTTCGGACGACAAGCGAGTCTTGAGTTGTCTAGAGCCACCACTCCAATTGCCCATCCCAGCAACCTTTGGTGACTCCAGCAAGTGTCTCGGCGACCTTTCGTACTTTAGTCTCAGCGTTGGGCCTCATGATGCAAGAGTGTTCTACGGGCCCGAGATTCCATACACCATTTACGGCTCTAACTCGTTCTTTACATGTTTCGGACAATGGATATCCGACTTTCGAATCTTGGTGGATTGGGGGTTAGACACCATAAACGAACACGAATTCCGGCAGTCTCGTGAGCTTCAGCGTCCAATGCCATGGAATTCTGTCGAGAAGAATTGGTTTCTCTTCTGGGATGATTTGGGACAAATGTTCCTACACCATGAAATTACACCGGCCCGTGTATTTTCAAAACTCGAGCTAGATGGCTCCGTTGGACCAAACTTGGCGCTGACTACCTCTGCTTCTGATCAAGAATGTCTCAAGAGATTCTTGCCTGAGACGGGAAAGATTCATCAAGCGACAAACTCGCTAGCTATCACTCTATGTGCCCGATCTGACCAGTTTTGCGAACCTGATGCGACCAATACATTTGTGCTCTTCATCATCCAACAAAAGACCATACGAGGTATTCACCCCGTATATGAGCCCTATGTGGTGCTGATGCGGCGTTCGATGCCATTTGAGATCTATGCAGTCTCGTCAAAACCAACCTGGATATTTGGTCGCAGCATTAGAGCAGAGAAGTCCGAGGGAAATTCTTTCACGGGATTACTGGAAGATACCTCCGAGATGCTCTACCTCACTAGCATCAGTTGGAAAAGCCATGGCCAAAAGTACCATGGGTTCCTCGATGATACACTGTTCTTAGCTTTTGGCAGGGAGGATTCGGACGCTGGCGGTATCGACGTCAAAGCGGGGGACCTTCTTACAGAGCTGGGTACGTGCGCATGATTTTAATTTCATTCTCTGTAGCACTTATATGGACTTGCATGTTTTGTTTTCAATGGGCTTAAAGGTAAATGCGAAACCACTTCTAAGATGCGTAGTATGCAGGTGCGGGAAGAATTTAATTTATTGTACTGCACAAAAATTACAGAACGAAACAGACGAAGACAAGGATTCCCCTCAGGTACAGTGACTGGACATTAGTTTCTACACCCCAGGCCCCTCACACCCCTGTGATTATATAATATTCTGCCAGCCAAAAAATCCTATATTATAATTGTCTTTACAACTAATAGCATATAATAAAAGCATTCGCTTTAAAGGTTTAGAAATGAATAATACATCATATTGCTCGCGAAAAATCAGCTTTACGTGTTATTTTATGGTGATTCTATTCATGTATACTACACGTTTTAGGTAGGCGGTATGATAATGTATTGGCGGTGAGCTGGGTGGCGTTTTTATGTCCACTGACTGTACTGCTCTTCCTCTTCCTGTCCTAGCTTGTTCCTTCGTAAGTCTTGATCGGCGGGCTGGTGAGTGGTGGCGTTGTCTAGCGTACCTTGCCGCAAAACTAATTTATCGCCGTGGAAAAGAATGTTGGCGAGCTAAAAAATTGCTCATTTTCACATGTTTTCCCACCAAATTCCCCCAAAAGATTCATAGACCCGAGGTTCTCAAAGTTCCAACCCCCCATACTTGAGTGTATGCCCTAGGTTTTTAGCATATGCCAGAAAGTCTAATTGATTAGGGCTTGCGTGGCTTGCCAATTGAGATTTTTAAATCTCACGGCCAGAACACCCCTCCGGCCCTTCGATCTTATTTCGACTAGATATCCGTTGGACGGAGCTGAACTTATCACATCTGTCCAGCTTAGCCCTTTGGGGAATGACAAGGACCACGATCGACTACACCGTTTTGAATAAGGAGCGTGCGTGCTTTACTGTCTGCTATCATCAGAATCGAGCAGAAATCCGCTGTCATCAGGGACAGAATCGCAATGAAGTTAATCAATACTAATCTAGTGGCTTACGAAGAACTTATTTCCCTTTTTTTCCCTTTTTTTCCTTTTTTCCTTTTTTCCTTTTTTCCTTTTTTCCTTTTTTCCTTTTTTTCCTTCGCCATTGCCGACGTTGCATCCGCTTTTGCCCACACGTACGAGGCTGCGATAGTGAGATGCTTGTATAACGGTGTATTGATGTCTGTAGCGGTCCCACCTGTTTGGTATTTTTTACATAGTCACCCAAAACCTGGAGACGGTAGTCTCACTTGAGACTATGAATATATCTAGTGAAGAAATGCGCTTTGGAATTTAAACTCCCACCATTCCATGTTTGAACACTCTATTCTAGAATAGCAAATATATTAAATGAGTGTAACTTGATATGCCTTGGTAGAGGCAATGAACATGGATGGGGGTACTGGCGCCAAATTAAGTGTAGTAGATAGTAGTCAAAAAGCCATTCTGGTGTCTCTCCACACAGCTCTTCAAACAAAGAAGATCATGCTGGCTAACATGATAGCACTACCAACCATCTGAATAGCTCCGGGTGCAATGCCAGAGGCGCCGTTGAACTGTTCGGTCCTCTGAGACAAAGCTGCGGTGGTCGTGGACGAAACCTCGGGGCTTGACACGAAACCACCGGCCGTGGTAGTTTGGGGGATTGACCCGACACCACTGACTGTGGTAGAATACGAGCTTGGCTCGACACCGCTGACCGTGGTAGAATTGGAGCCCCTCGCTGTAGTTGGGATACCTCCTGGGGCAGTTGTTGTGGGAGCTGATGTGTCCACCGCGGGAATAGAGACCGGATGCCCAACACCGGAACACAAGGAGTCAACGAGGCTGGATACGGCTATAGGGCCTAGTTAGACCAAATCACACAAAATGGAATGCTTCTTCTCATACCTAGTCGGTCCGTGACATCACAGGCTTTATTGATGCAAGGCACAATTTCCGCTGCGAGGCCAGGCTTTTGGCAATGGCACGCGAAATCCGTAAGCTCAGAGCAGCCATCTCCTCCAAGGGTTGAAGTGAAACAAGTAAGCTGGAAGACAAAGAAGAAACAGTCACTGGTTAGTTGGAACCGAGACAACGGCCAGAGATATTAATCGGACAGGACATACAGAGCATTGGGGGATATTGGACAGCTGAGCTCTAGCAATGGCACCCGCGGCGAGCACAACAATAGCAGAAGTAAGGCGCATCTTAACTAAGGTGTAGAACCGAATAGATGGATAGCCTGGAGTCAGTGTGGTGTGGGGGGCATTTAACGCAACCAGAACAGCGAAATCCGAATGTGTGCCCGAGACTAGTTTTATATGATTTAGTTCCAATCCAGGCTCTATCTTAGGCTAGCGGAATTTACCGGTTATTAGAACATTATTCATCTCACATTATTGGTCACATAAGATATTTTGATTTCTTTCCCAAAAGTACAGTCGGCTCGGTTCTCTTACTTTCGTATTTCGACTAGTGTAAACCGTGTGCCTGGTGGTCCTGCGATAATCTGAACGAATGAAACTCAATCATCAAATGAGGCGGAGTCGCAAAGCTTGCACAAAGATGGTTTAGTGCGGAGCCAGGGCCAGGACGCCAAGTCATATTGGGTTTTTGTGGCCACACGCACATGTCTTTAATTAAACATGATGGAGCGAGGCCGGGGTACGGGGTAGCCAAGGGATCATTCGCTACGGAGTATGTATTATATAGACCATAATAAGCAACATAGCCAACTTAGTGAGTAGGCACCGAACCCAAGCTTGCCGATCACCCAATATCTGCCATTGAATACATCTCCAATATGTACGGGGTAGAACTGTTCAGTGTTGTGGTGAGGTAACGTTTGCTCATCGATGGGGATGACAAACGGTGAGAGGGATCATGGAAGGAGCGTGGAGGTTGCCCTGGATGCAACAGCTTTCAAGGCACTCAATCATGGAGCCGTGTCTAGCGTGGAGAGAAGAAAACCTCGGAACATTCAAGTCAGTAGGAAGTTTAACTATTCACACATCCCAAGACTGGGAATGTGGTCCCAGATGAATATATACTTTGGCATTTGGAGACACTGAGCATGCGGAGCATGCGGAGATTGTGGAGCATACGGTTAATCCGGGGTGTTCATCATAGTGGGACATCCCCCTGTGGAGCTGGGGAATCCATCTGTAATTTCAGTCGCATCGAAAAGTAGTTTCTACTAGGCAGAGGTGTCGTATATGTGGTTGAGCGAGAGGGTGGTTTGACTCTCACCGGTCGGGAGGGTAGGTATGGCAATGCCGCAAAAAGTCTCCAAAATTCGTTAGTCGAGTGTGTTCCCAGTCCTGTCTCTCTTCGTCTCTCTGCTTTTGAATGGCTTCTGCGCGCTCTTGACTGGCTGCTGCCCGCTCTCGACTAGCTTCTGCTCGCTCTCGACTGGCTTCTGCCCGGTCTTGACGAGCTTCTTCCCGGTCTCGACTGGCTTCTACCCGCTTTTGTTCGCTATCCGCCTCCTTCCGCTTTGTTTTTTTTCGTGCGAAGAGTGATTTGTAGTCTGGATGACGAATTTCGGCCATCGGATTGTCGGAAGGGTAAGGAATGGAGCTTGGAGCAGCTAATGACGTACCAGAGTATGGTGTTTGACCCAACTTGCTGACATCAGCTGATCACTGGTCCACATTGGACGCTTTCCAGTAAATGGCTGATTACGTCAGCTTCAAGAACCATGAACTTTCCTCACTGCTCAATTTCTTGAAGTAGTTCAATGCGGGTCCCTGGGAGACATTCACTATCCTTATTTTGTCAGACTGAACGTTTGCTTGATTGACAGAGTATAAATACCCTGCTCTCCATAGATTGAATAGCAGAGGCTTTCTCCATTTTTCATCTCTCCCCCTTAGTAGCCATAAAAGGTTATGAGACCTTTTTTTTCTACCCCCGAGATCATCATTCCTCATCAATATTTATCAAGAATAGAGCTTCCGGCTCTCTCTTGCTTCGAATCGTCAACTTTCATCAAATCTACCAAGAGTAGACCCAAATAAACCTATTTCTTGTCATGGATCTCTAATGCTGACCAATATATATTGGTAAATCCACCAAGAACAGTATAAAAAGGTGTCTCTTACTCTGGATATCATCATCATCATTATCATCGATATTTATCGAATTTCATCAAAAGGATAGGGCGAACAGGCATGGTCCTTCATCACTTTTGATAGATCCATAATTAGACCTCACTTCTTACTTCTTAATCTTTTTTGATTCATTTTTGAATAGGAATCGTGTTAAAATGCACTATGTCCTACATCATTTATTCATTTCCTATTTCATTTTTGAAGACGAACCGACGAACGAACCCTTTCCTTTGGACCCTTCATACGCTGTCCTGTAACCTCGATAATCCCACTCCTTCCCTAGGGAAGTGACTGTGCACCATTCTATGAAGCTATTCCGCCAGTGCGCCTTCTTCGTCCTGATTTCGGCGGACTCCTTCCTATCTGCCAGATCCTAGTATACTCTCAACGCCATATATTCCTCTCCGTCAGCCCAGTTCGTAGCATGAGTTGATTGCACCCTGCAGGACGGAGACATGATCTGCTGACACTTGCCTCGTTGGTTCCTCGGTGATCCCCGTGACGCCAGCCGGCGGCACTATGCGTTTCCTCGCCTGGCGTAACCTCCATAGCCCTAGTCCCATGCGGTGCCGACCTGTCTAGCAACATGTTTAAAAAAACGAGGTTGGTTGAACCTTTCGATAAAGTCCTTACTCTTGGGCTATTACAGCCTAGGAGAGAGAGAGAGGGAATAAGTAAGAGTCATGATCTCTAGAACTAACAAATCCCGGGTTTATATACCCAGTAAAAATAGTCTGAAGGCTCGGTGTGCTAGCAAACAGGCATCTAGTTATGGGATGGCCGAACACTTATTACAATGATATCATTACATCAATGAAATAGTCATTTGTATCACCTTTCGCCCATGAACAAAATCAATCTGAAGCATGCATATCCTGGCACTCCCCGCTACTATTAGCCATCTCAACCTTCTCGGACTCGGTGGCATGGTGTTCAGTGGTAGTCAAGCCAAGCTCGATTTGCATCTGGCCGATCTGCTCAATGGTGAGCTTAGGCAGCTGCTGGGCGACCCGGAAAGGCCACTTCTTCTCAATGTGAGCCTTGGCAAAGATGACGTCAACCTCTTCCAAATCGCGACCGGCGGTCTCAACGTAGAAGAAGTAGGCGAAGGGAATGGCGACAAAATTGACCAGGGCGAAGAACAGGTAGAGACCCCAGGGGCTATAGTTGGAGAAAACAGGGGTGAACATGACAACAGCGAAGTTGTTAATCCAGTTGGTGCAAGTGGAAGCGGAAGCAGCTATGGTGCGGGTACGAAGGGGATTGATCTCGGGAGGGTAGATCCAAGGTAGAGGTAGCGTGGTGAAAGCGAAGAAGCAGATGAATAAAAAGATACCGACGGCGGCGCCTTTGGCGTTCTCGGTGGTCCCGTCAATCAGACAACCCATAGTGATAATGAAAGAAAGACCTTGACCGAGGAAACCAATTAGGAATAAGTTACGACGACCAATCCTCTCGACCATAACGAAGGAAGGAATAGTGGCAAGGGCGTAGACAGTGGAGAAAACACCGCCAACAATCATAGCCATCTTATGATCCATATGAAGGTTATTCTCGAAAAGTAGGGTAGAATAGTAGATAGCTGCGTTACAGCCAGTGAATTGCTGGAAGAACTGGCCAGAGCAACCTATCATCATACGCTGGAACTCTTGGGTCTTGCCGAAGGTGAATATAGTCTTCCAGCTGCTGGTGGACTCCTGGGCTTCGGCAGCGTTCATATCAGCCTTCATTAGATTGAAATCGCGAAGAACATCCTCTGCATCCTCAGAGCTGTCATTGAGCTGGGCCATTACTTGGAGAGCTTCCTTGTCCTTGCCTTGCATAATGAACCAACGAGGAGACTCGGGTAACATAAGAGCACCGATAATAACTAAGACAGCGAATAGGATCTGGAAGGCGACGGGGAATCGCCACTGGACAGAAGATTCGGTATAGGACAAACCAAAATCAATCCAGTAGGCAATAAAGGTACCAACAGCAATAATGGCACCCTCGAAGCAGACGAGAAACCCACGATTGTGGGCCCTAGAACACTCAGACTGCCAGACGGGGATGGTGGCCGTGTCCATACCGTTGCCAAGGCCGGAGATTACACGACCGATCACGAATTGACCCAGACCCCAGGACTCGCCAAAGGCAGCAGTAGAGAGGACAGTGCCGACCACCATAAGAGCACCGCCAGCAACTAGCAAAGGGGTACGGCCAGTGCGCTGACCAAAGCAGAGAGTGAATATAGCACCGAAGAAACAGCCCAGTTCGTAGCAGGAGTTGACGGCACCTTGCAGGACGGAGACATGATCCGGTTTGTTGCCAGGGAGGTTTTTATCAAGGACAGGGAACTCGCCGACGAAAGAGGTACCTTGCAGAATACCGGACATCAGACCCTGATCATAACCGAACAGGGAGAAACCGACAACGCAGGTGAAGGTGATGGCCCAGTGGAGCCTTTTGCCCCGGAGGCCGGAGTTGGTTGTCCACATATGGAGATGCTGGTTGCCTCTACCTAACTAAACAATGGATGACGAGGAGGCACTGAAATGATAAAGAAATAATAGGCACAGAATCCGGGGGGCGACACTTTTGTATCCTTTTCAGATGGATACGTCTGCGGGCATCTGGGCCCACTGGTCTCCATCGGTTGGTCCCGCCAGGGAGGAGGAAGTTCAAACATGACGACGGCTTGGGTGCCGTAGGCAAGTGTCGCGACTCGCCGTGGGGGATCGAGGGCATTGTGAGTGGACTAGCAGCATGGGGAATGGCAAGTCTTGCGGGCTGCCAAGGGGGCCAAGCGCCCCATTCACGTGAATAGAGTAATTGTGGCGGTTTAGGGGTTTTCGGTTTCAGCCGCCGCGGATTAGCCCGTTGCCAAGGGCGAAGAAGCTTCTTCTCCCGCTCAGGAGAATGCGCCACCTGTTTGCAGGTGGTACGATTAGTGTTGGAAACTCGGGGGAGATCCGGGGTAGCTGATGGTAAGTGAAGTTTATTCTGTTCTACATGCGCTCAAAGAAATCATCCTAATAAGATTAATCGAATAGAATACTAAAATGCAAAACAAAAATTATTTGCTCACTAGGATATCCTAGGCTGATTGCCTCATAGGGGTGGATCACTTATTCGGCCGCTGTAAGAGGAATCTCGCCCGACCCTCCACGGCCTCTACGGGGGCTAAGGGGGCCAAGAGGGCCAAGCGGGGGCTGAAAAGCTTTTCCTTTGTCCTAGGTGAGCCACCGAGCGTGCTCCATCCCCCATGGCAAAAGAGCGAAAGAAGCAACCCTTGGAGTCGGGGTCGAATCATACTGTTGAATATCACTAGAAACTCGCCTCAGTTTCCCCCTTCATCCCCCCCGTCTTGGCCCCGGCCGTGTTGACGCTGGCTCCGATGCCGACGGCCGGATAGCTTGTACTTCCACACACCGTGGCCCACCTCCCTAGGTATCCAAGAGCCAATTGTACTCCCTTCCTCCAAAAAAAGTCCCCGATATTGGGGATGGGGTCCACGCTAACGCTACGTCACCGATCAAAATGGCCTTTTCGACTTCGGAAAGGATGCCTCCCCCAACCAGGATTGGTAGGTCCTGACTCGCCTGCAAGCCAAGGATCTCCGTAGAACCAACACAGGCCGAGCGCGGCCCTACCTGAAGCTAGTAATCCTCCGATCCATTGATCGGATGTTTTAGTGTAACAATAAAGAATACTGAGTGTTCCGACCAGTAGCTGTTGGCTAGGCCAGTGATAATAGTGGAGAGGGATAACGTATTGTATTCTCTCGTAGAGAAACTAGTACTTGGCAAATGGAAATGCTCGAGTTTGTTTCTGATTGGCCCTGCAGAATATGTGGCTTAAGTACGGCTGAGCGGACGGGAAGCTCTGTTTTCCACACCCTATGGTCGTATGTACTTGGTATAGGTGGGTGATGAAATGCTGAGCGGCATACTAGTGTCGAGGGTGAGTGCGCTGTAAAGATTGAGAAGCTGAGTGACAAAGGCCCATGACTGCGCATGACTAAGGTGGTCGCTACCTAGGTAGCCCACATGATGATGATGCACAGCGGCTCGCAAACCAACCATCCGGTTGGTGACAAGATAAAATTAAAATAGTACTATGTGAGACATCTCATCACACTCTCTTCATACAGCCTAATCTTGCAAATTTCCAAGTCGCAGCAATGCAGGGTTTGCCGGCTGATCGCCAACCAACAAAGAAAACAGTAACCCCTACCGGCGTATACGGAGTACACGAGTCCAACAATTCAGATATTAGTTGGTCTGTAAGCCTGTCAGAACCTACATTGCTACCTAGTATGGGTCCCCCCTGGAGAGAAACTTGTCTGTCCACTCGTTCAAGTTTGACCTTTGCAAATTCACGTCCCCGTGGGGCTCCACCATCTCAACTCTTTCATTTCCCCATTGTCTTCTTTCTATTACTTGAATATTAGTTGAATCATCAATCGACATTTCCAACTTCCCACAATGCACCACCTTCGTGATTCTCTGTTGGGGTCTCTGCCTAGAGACAGTCCTATCACAACGGGCGATCATGCTTGTAGAGACTAGGAAGGTGCACGCCAGTCTATTGCTCGGGATTCAAAGAGGTTCGGGACGTGGCCTTAAGCAATCGAACCTAGATCATTACCAGCCGATACTGCGATATTGGAGATGGTGTAGATTCCCTTCAAGGCTTCATTCATTCTCTGTGGTATATGTACTACGAGCTTGGCCGAAACATTTCCTCTAAATCACCTGAACATGAAGGTATAGTCCTCGATATCCTCCGCATTCAAGGAACGGGGCCGTTGACTAGACCTGCACAGAGAGGCTATGGGGTTGATATCGCAAGGACCGTCGATGGTACTCTTTGGAATGATTTCCCCTTCTTAGCTAGCGATATAACTAATTTCTGGGTTAATAACAGTGCTTCTATGTCGGGAATACACCGTCTCAACATTTCAACATTCATGGTTAGACTTACATCCAATCGTGTCGCTAAGGATAGACTTTGTCAAGTTGCTCTTCTGATATTCCGTACTTTCCTTGAAAGCCGTCAAGCACTTCGCACTGGAGAGGAGTCAGACGAGGAAAACCTCAACCGAGGTATCAAGCAGCATGAATTCTTTCATCTGTTACCGGCTGCTATTGCTTGGCTGAAAATAGCAAGTCACAACCTGTACCCATCACCAGAATCCACGCCGAGTTCATTCTGACCGCCGTGCTTACTCTATATCAGCTCATCGCCGCAAATTCCACCGAGTGTCATTATCGCGGAGATGTTCGACTTTTTCAATGCCTACACGAGATATTCATTCAACTCAAACTTTCTGTTTAAGCGGGCGACTTTCCGCTGTTTGCGGTTACCGAGGTTATCATTCGGAACTTGATCCTTTCGGTTGGATGAAGATGCCTTAGGCTACATCATTATTTATTTCAGGGGAGGTTCTGCGCTACTTACTGAAGGATGAGGAGGGCTTTGGGGTGACAAAAGTCTGTACCAATAACCCTGCATGTCGAAGGGAATCCTAGCCAAAGAACCATGATAGGGGCCCTCACATTAAAAAAAGATAGAATTCAAAAAAAACAAAGAACACCACCACAAAGAGCAGTATTCAAGATACAGACTGTTAGAATCTACGAAGTAGATGAGATCATGAAAGCACAATATGTGTATTGTGGAAAGTATGAAACTATTGATGAGGGGAGAATACAGAGAGACTATGAAGTCTACTATGGAGAGTGATCATGTGACTAGTGAGAGATATCAACAGCTCACCTACACGCGGGACGGGTGTAGGTGAATGCTTAGTCGCGATTACCGAACCAAAGGCCTAGTGCTGCGGCAGCACTGGTGCTGCGGGACTTGTCAAGACCCAATCATACAAAGGATATATAAAGATCTAGTGCCGTATGTCACCCACTTACTGGGACCAGCTATACAATTTGGCGACAAACGAACTCATTTTCCCATAGCAACCTAGGAGTGATCTTTAATTGAACGGCCCTGTCTCACTACTACTGTCTCTCCACTGGAGTCAGGGCCCGTTTACAAGGATTCATGGAGAGCTTCAATCAACATTAGAAACAACTTCAACCTCCGTCTTCACCTACATCCCCAATGGCCTCGGAAATATTTCACCAGAGCGCTTCTTGTTATCCTAGCAGGAGAATTCGAGACAAGCAAAGAAGATAACAAACTCTTTAATAATAACAGTATTAGAAGATGAATAGTCAATAACGAACGAGACCTCGGCCCTTAAATAGCCCGGTCCGCATTTGCGGGCCGCTGGCTTCTTAAGAGGACCATCGGCTCAAGCCGATAGAAGTGCGCGGCTAGACTGCGACATCGCCCGTCCATGGGCACTAGGAAGTGTCCACGGCCTGTGGGCCTTTTGAAATTTGACGCCCATCACCCACCATTATGCAAAATTAATGCAAGAATTACCCTATTAGGCTATTTTATGTACATAACTAATCCTTGGCAGTATCCACTTTGCCAAGAGTGCCCGCAGATGTCTTGGCGACGCTAAAAGTGTCTCCACTTTAATGGGCATTGTCGCAGTCTATGCGCGGCAATAACAGCTCTGTGATGCCCCTCAGATATTCTAGGCGGCACGCGTGCTACACTGATAGGGCCAGCGAGTACATCACCTTAACCGAGAGGTTTAACTGATAAGTGCTCCGCGTGGCAAACTGCATTAAAGCCATTAATCTCAATTCCGTAGGAGTTAAGATTCTTAGCATAGATTCAATCCAGTCTTCGCCGAGACCATCGCCGCATAGAGTATTACATCATACACGTGATCTGATGAAGCTGGTAGGTCCGGGCATTGATTGATTGGCCATTAGTGGCTCATATCTGGAAGTGGGTCTACGATGATCAGCCTTAACAGGTAGTTCAGTACGGCACGACCCGTAGCGGACAGAATAGACTATTAGGAATAAGACTTAAGGAAAGATAATGGAAGCTAGTTCATGTTCTTGAGCATATGGTTTTGGACCCATGTCGAACTGAAGGAGTCGTTGAACTTTTCGTCTTAATCAATCAGTGGGCTAGACGCAGCTGACTATTTATACATATTAATGGTTTATTATGCCGCGTCGCATTTAAGATTTTTTATGCGAAGTCTATCATCCATAACACTGATCGACCAAATGGCGCTTCTTTTCTAGGAAGAAAACCGCCATAGTTGTGATATTCTGGTTGCGGAACTGACCGTGGTGCTCGTCTGCTTCTACCATTAGTATCATTGGCTAGGGGGCTTTTTAAAATTCTTTGCAACATGATATAGAAGTGTGGGAGATTTTATGGAGTTTCCCCAAAGCTGAGAAGCGGGATAGAGGCATATGTATAAAATGGACGTTGATAGGCAATATAAAGCTTTCAGATCAGTATATCGATTGGCATTGTTCAATCTACAGCCATTAAAGCAACGTCTCGATACTTTGGAGAGCTTGATGTCCCCCGCAACAGCGTTTAATGTGATTTTCTCGATCTTCGTATGGAGGATACCAAAACAGCTTCTCCTTGGGTCCACATTGTAGCACACTCCCGCAAACGACTCCGCTGCTTCCTTCTCTCGCTCAAGTATAATCTCTGTCTGATGCTGTATGGTATGGACTGAATATGCACCAAGTCAACAAGGCTTGCTGGTTGATCTGCATGCTTCTTCAGTACTTTGACCCAGAACAGGGTATCCTGCTTGGAAAAAAAGCAAATTTCCTGATGCTGTAGGAACGATTCATGTAGATGCTTCCCCTTTCTGCTGCGAGAAACGGCAGTCTCCAGTTGGCATATTTTGAGGCAGGGCTCTATAATCTCGCTACATCTGAATTCAACGGTCTCGAAACATTCCATTGTGATATACGCAAAAGTTGCACAATCATGAGAATCTGCCAGAAATCTGGCCCATGAGCTATCATGCTCAAGGGGAATTTTAAAGCACTGAGTGATGTTACCCTCAAATGGCCAGGCAACACAGAAGTATGTCTCCGTACTGTCTACTTAGGTGTAGTCATGTACCTCTTATGCAGCTTATCAATTTATTTTTCAAAACAAAAGATACACATGTTCGGTCCTGACCATACTGACGACCTTACTTACCCTATTCCTCAATGAAATATTAAGAAATAATCTTGTAATACGCAACATTTATCGTTTGGTTATTCTTTATGGCGTTGATTTTATTTTCCAGAATATATTGGAAGATGTAGGTAAGTTTTTGTCGTTTCATGGTATGTTACAATAGAAATATATATTGGCTCCATATGGTAGTATAGGGTATTTTAGCTGAATAAAATATATATGATTAAAATCGCCATTTCTTAGTTAAATATTATAAGTTTAATATGAAATAAATGGTCTAAGCCTATCTTTAAATTATTTTAAGTTTTTAGACTATGTTTTCTTATAACATTATATAGAAATCCTGGTTAGAAGTTCTGATATTGTGGACTTAAGTGATTTTGTTGTCTTTATGGTAAAACTCAGTATATTGAAACTCTCTAACTAGCAATCAAACAAGATAAAAACGCGCACTTTAAATAGACAAAATCACTAGTCAATAACTACTCTTTTGGTCGGGTTATCTGGGACCGACTTCTGCGGAAATTCGGGGTAAATTACCCTGTATCCGTTTCGGGTGGTTTAGTACTGTACCTGACCGTGTATTTGGACTCGGTATTTGACAGATCATTCAAACAGGCCTGTTCGCAGCTCAAGCAACCATAAATTGCGTTTGGAATATACCATATTATGTCGAATTGCATTAGGATTAATACTAGTATATAGGTTGGATTTTGAAGTTTATTTGATTCGTCAATAAGATGATCTAATATATACATCCAAATCACGACCACACCATTGTCTAATTAGATGCAGCTATAGCCTGCCGATTCGCGACACTTCCCGACGCCCTGAACAGAGCTGGATTTCTAAGGAAGTTCTCATGTGCTCGGAATTCTCCCCTGGGCTTCTTCGGTTCCCTGGCCTTGGGATCTCTGCCATAGCCACCACCACCAGGGGTATTTACAATGATACGATCACCAGCACGCATATAGGCAGAGGACTTGCCGCTCATACCAACATGTCGTACCTCCTTAGTGATGGGATCATGTCTGACCCAGATATTGACACCACGCATACCTTCAGACTCACCAGAAAGGCCATAGGGTGCATTGACGCGTCGTTCTGATAGGATTGATACCTGAACAGGAATGCGGAACTCGATATCGCGAACACAGCCATCACCTCCGCGGTGCAGACCAGCCCCACCACTGCCCTTCCGAATGGAGAATTCGCGAAGAATGACAGGATATTGTCGCTCGAAGATCTCGGGATCACCAATGCATGTGTTTGTCACACCAGTGTGAACGCCACTCTCGCCTTCCCAGTCAGCGCCCGCACCCGCTCCTCCGGCGATAGTCTCGTAGTAGCCGAAGCCCTTGACGATCTCACCAGTAACCGGATTTTTGCCTCCATAACCGAAGGTCAGGTTGTTGCATGTTCCCTGTGATGCAGCGGCTGTGTGGAAGGCCTTGAAGATTAGGTCGATGACGCGGTTTGTTGTCTCGCCTGTGGATCCGACGGTTGCAGCTGTGAAGGATGGCGTCAGGAGTGTTCCCTTCGGACAGACGATGTTGATGGGTTGCAGGCAGCCTTGGTTGAGAGGGATGTCGGAAGAAATCATGCAACGGAGGCAGTACTAGGCGAATATAAGTTAAAATGATATATTGTGGATAAGAAAGATGAAGAAAGAGAAAAGGAAGAAGGAAGGTGCCGAGAACTTACGAGAATGGCGGAATACATGCAGGCGGGCGGGCAGTTGAGGTTACCGTGGTGCTCGGGACCGGTACCTGTGAAGTCGAAAATAGCCTCACCGGTCTCCGAATCAATGGCGATGCGGAGTATCAGTGGGGTACCGTCGTCGGTATAGTCAATGGCCTCAAGGTCGGCACCTTCGAAGCGGTCTGAGAAAACTTTCAGCAACTCCCGCACTGATTGAGCTGCGTTCTCTTGAATAGCATTCATATAAAACTCAACCACAGGCCAAGTATACTCATTGACAAGTGCGCGAATGAGTTGAATACCCCTTTGGTTGGATGCGACAGCAGCCTTAAGATCGGCGATGTTGTCCTTGAGGGTACGGGTGCCACTGCATCCAGGATACTTGGCAGGCTCGTGATACAAGATATCAATCAGGCCTTCTTCATCGAAAACGCCCTCTTTGATCATCTTGAACGACTCGAACGAGGCACCCTCCTGCCATAGCTCTGTTGAGTTAGGCGGCATTGATCCGGGAATGATACCACCAATGTCAGCGTGGTGACCACGATTGCCAACATAGAAGAGAATTTTCGTCGGGTTTTCGTCATTGTCAAAGACGGGCGTGATGCAGGTGATATCTGGCAGATGAGTGCCACCGGCGATCGGATGGTTACTCAGAATCACATCACCAGGCTTGAGCTCTCCTTTCTTGTAGCGATTGGCTTGGTATGCAATTGCCGAGGCCATGGATCCGAGGTGACCAGGGATGTGAGGCGCGTTGGCGACAAGGCCACCACTGGCACTGAAGACGGCGCATGAGTAGTTAAGTCGCTCCTTAATATTGACCGAGATGGATGTCTTTTGCATCGCGTTGCCCATCTGCTCCGCCACACTCATGAGACGGTGGCTGAAGACACTTAGGAGAATAGGGTCAATGGCGTCAGTGCTAGCAGCCTTGCGCTCACTATCAGTGATCTCGAGAATGATGTGCTCGGGAAGCTTGACAGCCTTGCTGTTGCTATCGACCACTATTGTCTGGGTCTTGTCAATGATCATGGCCGGACCACTAACTCGAGCACCGGTGGGAAGGTTGGTAAGGTTGTAGACTGGAATATCCAGCCATCCCTCATTCTCGAAATAGACCTTTGAAATGCTCTGCTCGGTGAACTCGGGAGCGGCCGATAACTCAAGCTTCTTGAGTTCAGCGAAGGGGTTCGAGGTCTGGACATCTTTAGCCTTGCCAACACTGCGAACACGGACGTCATCGACTATCATCGACTAGGATGTCGCGAGGCTGAGAGAACCCGAATTCTTGCTCATGGCGGCGGGTAAATGCGTTGCCAAACTCAGCAAGGTCATCTGGCTGTCGGATCATCAACATGGTGTCACTACCACGGTATCGCATGTTCAGGTACATCTCATGCTCAATGGATGACAGATCGAAGCCTTGAGCAGCCAGACCCTTTTCGCCTTGTGCGCGAAGCTTCTTGAAGCGAGACTCCAACCTTGGAACGATATCAGGGTGGAAAATCAGGGACTCAGGCTCCTGGTTCTCGACTGTCACGTTGGCAAGAGCCATACCATATGCAGAGAGAATACTGGAGTAGCGCGGGATGATCGCTCGACGAATGCCTAGATCCCGGGCGACGAAAACAGCATGCTGACCACCGGCACCACCGAAGCACGCCAAATTGTGGTTAGCAGTCTCGTATCCACGCCCTTCACTGAGTGTCCGGATTGGGCGTGTCATGGTTGCATTCGCGATAGACAAAAAGCCACAAGCTACCTCCTCGGGCGTTAGGAGGGAGCTGCCATCTTTCTCTGAGTTGATGGTAGCCGTTACCTCCAGGAACCTCTTCGTGACAATTTCTGTGTCGAGAGGCTTGGGGAATGATTCTTTAATAATGCGACCAAGGAAAAGGTTGGCATCAGTCACGGTCAAAGGTCCGCCCTTACCATAACAGGCGGGTCCCGGGTTTGCGCCAGCGCTCTCAGGGCCGACCTTGAAGAGGCCATTTTCCCAGGACAAAATGGAACCACCACCTGCAGCGACGGTGTTGATATCGAGCTGGGGGGTCTGGATAGAGATTTCTGCGAGTGTGCTCTCAAACACATGTTCGAGCCCGCCGGAGTATCTGGCCACGTCTGTACTGGTACCACCCACTGATTTACATGGTTAATTCTATAACTTTTGCCAAAGATATAAAATAGGAGAAAACTTACTGTCAAATCCAAGCAACGGTGTTGCATCACTAGGGTCGTAGCAAGTCCTTGAGACTCCGACGATACCTCCAGCTGGACCACTGAGGACACCGCGCAGGCCAGAAAAGTTCTTAAAGTTCGTCAGACCGCCGTCTGATTGGCTGAGGAAGAGCTTCTTGCCATTCTCGTCTTCAAGCAGACCCTTGAAGCCCTTTCTAAAGCTCTCAAGATAGCGTGTTGTGACAGGGGTAAGATAAGCCTCAGCGACAGCTGACTGACTCCGAGGAATAAGCTTTGCCATCGAAGAAAGTTTGAAGGAAACAGCAACATTGAATCCCATTCCCTTGGCGAGATCGGCAACGGCAAGTTCGTGATCGGGGAACATATATGAATGCATGAGGGCAACGGCAACGTCGCGGAATCCCTGGTCCCAGAGGCGCCTGAGATCGAGGCGGACTGCATCAAGATTTGGGCTTTTGAGGATCCGCACTGCCTCTCCTGTGATGCCTTCCCGCAGGTCAACATCGCAGCTGACATCGATAGTGGTTGGTTCTGGGTTCTCGCCCCAGCCCTCGATGGTAACACGCTCATCGACCTCGACAACAGTCTCGTATAATTTATCCAGGCGCTTCACTGTGAGATCGAATAGATCTGGGCGAGCCTGGTTGCCAATTTTAAGAGCTTCCTTGAACCCCTTGGTAGTAATGAATGCCACGCGCTCGCCCTTCCTCTCGAGTAGTGCGTTGGTGGCAACTGTTGTTCCCATGCGAATTGATTCGACACATTCTAGATCTAGTGGAGTCCCACGGGGGATGATGGTTTCTGTTGCGATTTCCAGGATCTGTCGGATACATTCTGTTGGTGCGTCGCTGTACTCATCGGGTGACTCAGATAGTACTTTGAGGATGAGATGTTCCTCACGTCCAGGTAATTGAGCCCAGGCGTCTGTGAATGTGCCACCCCGGTCAATAGCAATCAGAACTCCCCTAGAAGCCATTTTGCTGTAGATTATGTTGTTATTGGCGTTGGTGTTGGTGTTGGTCGTTTCGTAGTTGCTGTTTCTTTGTCGATGCTCCTTGATTCCAATCCCCAAAACCGTAATGATTTCAATACTTACATTGGTAGTTATTCACCATTTAATAGTCACGGCTTGTGCGGGAGCTCCAGGCCGAGATAGTCGGCTGAGGTTTAAATCTACCGAGTGCCGCCGGGGGGTGCAGCTATCAGCCGACAGGGTGGGAGATAAGCGGCCCGGGGACTCGACAGCCGGGGAATTCACGCCGGCCAAAAGCAGATAACCCGTGTGGAATTATCTGCTAATCCCGAACGTCTTTTCACCATAATTCCATGACAATCATATTTCCCCCGCGCTATCGGTGGCGTTCACTAACCCCAAGATGTAGATAACCTTGCCCACAAAGTATACGACACTTGGGTGGATATAGAATGACTGGGTTTCGCCAAGTCTTTCCCCCCATATCACTGGGAAGACTTTTGATCTTTCATTCCCCCAATTCTATAATTCCATATATACTCAGGACCTACACTTCAATGTCAGGCAATATCATGACAGAGCCTGAGACAGAGCTGGCCATGGTCAAGTCTCCTAAGCTGAAGAAGGAGACCTCAAATTCCGATGACCATAACCTTGAGCTTGGAAGCACAATTGAGACTTATGACCGCAAGGCCGAGAGTAAAATGCTTCGCAAATTTAATGTGAGTTTGGCTAAGTGTCTTGTTCAAGAGGGGATAGAACTCACTATGTTCTATTTAGTTCTTCGCTGTCATCCCTCTTGGTGTTTTCTATATGATGGCCATATTAGACCGGAGCAACCTAGGCAATGCAAATATCGCTGGCATGCCCGAGGATATTGGCTTGACTGGGAACCAATTTGGCACGGCCACCACACTATTGTAGGACAATCCCATGGTGCTACCATCCTACCTATTATGTTTCTAACGAGAGGGCAGATATGCTACTTATGTTCCCTTCGAAGCCCCGATTTCGGTGTTGGTCAAGAGTGTTGGCCCCAAAATTCTTATTTCGGCGTCGGCCTTTTGTTGGGGCGCTTCCACTTTGGGAATGGGTACGATCAAACAACTCTTCTTCAAGCTACTGCATTCTACTGTAAAAATATACTTTGCTGACAATACAAGCAGCATTTATCACAAACTACAAAGGACTCTACGTGTGCCATTTGCTAATGGGCCTGTTTGAAGCAGGCCTGATCCCCGCAAGTGAGGTTTATATGGCCTTGGTCTATAATCGGACCGAAAGAGGACGACGCATGTCCTTGTTCTACACATTCAGCTGCCTTGCTAGCACTTTTGGTGGCCTGCTCGCATACGGACTCACACAGATCAATGGTCCCAATGGGTTCGAAGGTTGGAGGTGGCTGTTCTCAGTGGAAGCAGCCATAACCATCATTCTAGTGCCGCTCTTCTATTTCGTCTTCCCTAAAACTCCTGTTGACGCTTGGTTTCTGACAGACGAGGAAAAGCGCATCGTCCGAGCACGCTACGACAATGACCCCCACTGGGCATTCGATGAAAAGTTCTCGTGGGTTGAGCTCGGTAAAGTCTTTACCGATATCAAGTTTTATGCCTTTTTTGTCTACCAGTTCTCCATCAACCTCACACAGTTTGGCTTTACTACATTCCTGCTAACTATCATCTCGGGCCTCGGATACACCTCTATCAATGCCAACCTAATGACCGTACCCATTTATCTCTCGGCTCTTGCAGTCTTCCTTGTCATTGCCTTCGCATCAGACCGTTATGGTATGCGGGGGCCCTTCATGGCTGGCCCTGCATTGCTGATTCTTATTGGTCTCATCTTGCTGGTTTCAGTTGAGAATCTGAATGTCCGCTTTGCGGCTTGTTTCTGTGAGTCATGTCGATCCTAATCGCCCTCCCGCATCAATGGAAAGAAAGCTGACAGAGGCAGTGAGCGCATTTGGCCTATATCCGGCAGCCGCGCTGTCCATGATGTGGCTACAAGACAACGTCGCGGGATTTTATAAACGGTCCAGCATGGTCGGTTTCACGCTGACTCTGGCGAATACGGCCGGCGTCGTAGTTGGGCAAATTTTTACTGCCGACGACAAGCCTTACTATAAGAAAGGCCTGTCCATATGTCTCGGATTTAGTGTCCTAGCCATCCTAATTGTCCTAGCTCTGATGACGGGCATGAAGATCGTTAATAGGAGGCGAGAGGCAGCCATTCGTGAGGCAGATGCGGTCGGCTCTCCGCTCCCTCGCGAACCTGAGAAGGGAGATTACGATGTGTATTTCAGATATACGATCTAGAGCATGGCTCGAATGACTTGGATCAAGATACATCACCGGGGACTTGGCTTGCGTTATTTATTTTATTAATTTTAACGGATCGCTGGCGCTGCAGCGCTAATCTCTTGAAACAGAGGGGGTTGTCCCAACGGTGGCAATTTGCGTTATGTACTCTCATTTTGGATGTGGTTAGTGAAGGGAATATCTTAATATTCACGTTAGGTCTGTATTTTTGCAGATAATTAGTGGGTGTGGGTGTCAAATCTCACGTCCGTTGGTATCGTGGAAGTTAATGTTCGTCTTATAAAAAGTGCCCACTCAACCGTGTACTCCAAAGGCGGTAGTCAAATAGGATTCACTTTTGATAGGTTGCACTCTATAATTCCCTATAGTAGTATAGCAGGTACATACGACCATAGGGTGTGGAAAACAGGGCTTCCCGTCCGCTCAGCCGTACTTAAGCCACACGCCGGTGAGTTAGTAGTTGGGTGGGTGACCACCAGCGAATCCTCACTGTTGTATGTTTTTGGTTCTTTTTGTCTTATCAAATTACTCTCGTTGCGCTGTATATAGATAGCTCAGGCCGGTTTTGGTCAATATTTTGGCCCCCAATACCTCCTCACTAACATACAATTTTTCACCGGGAGGAATAACTAACTTCAATTCCACATTAACTAACTAGTTAGTTAGAATTTTAATTAACTAATAACTATCTAGTCTGCTAGTAGTGTCAACAATTTGTTAAGCGCCTAGCTATATACAGACAGATATATGGGCCTCGGAAACAGCACCGACTCCACAACCCCCGCAGATAAGACTCGGCTTATGGTAGAAATTCCCGAGGCTTTGAGCCTTGTTACCGCGTCTCCCTCTGGATCCTGGATACTTAGACGATTTTGGCCCTAACAAGTATTTCATTGCTTTATCCTGAATTAGCCTACAACGGATCGTGCGGAGTCATCCGGCGGCGAGTCACAAAGACCCGCGAAACGGGCAAAGAGGAGCTCGGTTGCGTGGGCCAATACCCACGGCCCACAGGTCTTATACCCCTGTTCATTTAAGATGGTCTAGCTGATAATCGAACGTGCTTAGATGCCGGAGATGTCATACCCAGAAGATCAAGTGCTCTGGGGGTACCCCTTGCAGTGCCTGCATGACAGCCAGTCAAGCTAGCGCTTGTCACTATCCCTTTCGAGAGCGGAAAGTCACAATATCTGAGCAGTATGCCAATTCCTCACAACAGCTAGACTGTACACGCTTGTATCCTATCTAAGAACCAAATATAGTTACCTGAAACAATTGGAGGCCGACTCGCAAGCTCTCAAGCACCAGAATGAAACTGCCCCCAGTCAACCTAGGAGTCCCGGGGCTGACATCGACCAGCTGCTGCACTCGACGATAGTATCAGCAGCATCAGATCTCGGGGTCGTGAACCCGCTGTTTGATGCACGTCGTGAGCAGCCACCCACTCAGATTGTAATGGAGTCGTCCTTCATCGGTGAAGCGGCATGTGATGCCTTTATTGAAAGACTCCTGCAGTCGCTCAGCCACAGAGAAGCCAACTCACTCCCGGCTCCGCATAAGTACATCATTGATATCCCCGGTGCACGCATGCCCGCCGTTGAATATACCCTACCTGAGCGAGTCCACGCCAAGCTCCTGATCCAGGTAGCCGCGAGGTACATCGGAAATGGCCAGCATCTCTTTCTAACATCGTATATGGAAGAGGTTGACAGTGTTTACAAGAAAGATGCCGAACCAAGCTCTATCTGGTTGTGCAAGCTGTTAGCACTGCTTGCTCTTGGTGAGCTTTACTCGAATAGGCGCCGCGGTAACAGTGATAATAAGGCCCCAGGGGAGGAATACTTTGTATCTGCTTTGAGTATGTTACATAACCAATATGAGGATACCACAACACTACATGTTGAGGTTTATCTATTACTGGTGGGTGAAATTGAGATTTTCCCATCTCTGCTACATTACCAATATCTAATGCTGGCAGGCCTGTTATTCGAATGCGCTCGGACGCGTTAGATCCGCCTATACATATTCAGGTATTGGGATGAGAATTGCGCTAAGCCTTGGCATGCATCGATCGTCGTCGTCTCTACATACTAGTGGTATTGAACGGGAGTCCCGGCGGCGCATATGGTGGTCTCTTTATCTTTTTGACCGATTGACTTGCTCCAAGCTCGGCCAACCAACTACTGTGAACGACGATGACATTGATGTGGAGCGGCCGACAATGGATGGGCTGACACCTGAAGAGAAAGAGGAGTTTCCAGATCCATGTCACTTGTTCGCCAGTGTTGGTCTTGCCAAGATAGCAGGGGATATATGTAAGCATTCATCCCCTAATGGCGCGCTCTCTTCTTCCGATTTCCAAATGTATATAAGGCTAACATTCTAATACCGATATAAGTGAGTGATATATACTGCATGCCAGGGCGAAACAAGATCCATTTCGTGGAGAGAGTCTGTTAGAATCTATGAAGTAGATGAGATCATGAAAGCACAATATGTGTATTGTGGAAAGTATGAAACTATTGATGAGGGGAGAATACAGAGAGACTATGAAGTCTACTATGGAGAGTGATCATGTGACTAGTGAGAGATATCTGTCAAATACCGAGTCCAAATACCCGGTCAGATACAGTACTAAACCACCCGATTGGATATAATTTACCCTGAATCTCCACAAACGTCGGCTTCATATAACCGACCAAAAAATGCAGTGTTGACTAGTGATTTTGTCTATTTAAGCCCGCGCGTTTATCCTGTTTTATTGCTAGTTAGAGAGTTTCAATATACTGAGTTTTACCATACATTTTGATACAGACAGATTTCTGTCAGTTATGAGCCCGGTTTTGTTCGATTAAACACGTTTCTCGACGCAAAAGCATCAATTGGAATCAATTCAATCCATTGAAAACGCCGAAAACGACCCCTGAAATCGAAATCAGAGATCTATCTTGCACAATATGGACGAACACGCTCTCTCCGCGACCAATTCCTCTCGCGTTATCCTGAAGGATACAGCCACATGGGAGTCATGGCTGTCAATGATTAAAGGATCTGCCCATCAATATGGAGTCTGGGATCTCTGTGACCCGGAAAAATCGGAGCAACCAGCGCTTCTAAAGGTGCCAGAAGAGATGACTATAGCAGAAGCTAAGCGACAAGACCCAGAAGACTGGTTCAAAGTGATCAAACTCAACCGCCAAGACTGCGATAAAAAGGAAGCAAAGCTAGCAAGGCAGATAAAAGGAGTCAACTTTGTCGCCACAAAGATCAAGGATACTTTGCATCCCAAATTCCAAGAGTTCATCGTTGAAGAATCAGCTTGGAAACTGCTTCGAATCCTACGACAAAGGTTCTCACCGAAGTACAACAGCGAGTACAGCGCGCAATTGAGAGAACAGTGGAGAAACCTAGGTAGAGGTCTCGAGAAAAACACCGATATCGAGAAATGGACTTTGAACTGGGAGATCATCCAAAACCGCTGTGTCAAAGCAGGAATTGTCACGAAGAAAACAGCTTTGATCGAATTCCTGGATGCGATATCAGTAATGTCACCATCGTTCTACGACGATAGAATGATGGATATGGATCTCACAGAAGGAGGAGATACCGATATTCAATTTGCAGACCTAATCACCAAATACAAAGCTCATTGGATGAGAACCCATGGTCGTGCAACCGCTCAGAGAAATGTGTCAAAGGCAGTTTTCAGCACCTGGCAGGGTCACCAAGAAGCACAACCAGAGATTGAAAAGCCAGAGAAATCAGCTGCTAAATCAATTGACAATATACCTCACTGGAAAAGGAACTGTCCCTGTGGACAAGCTGGAGGTAGGCATTCTAGCTGGACCTGTCGAGACATTTTCCCTGAGAAAAGACCACAAGATTACTCGATCAACCAAGAAGCAAAAGCCAAATGGGAGAAAGCTATGAAAGCAGACCCTAAATGGAAAGAATACGTTGATAAAAAGAGATCAACAATGGGTCAGGGTACGAAACAAGCGAATATAGCAGTCAAAAGCAACGTTGTATGCGGCTTCATAACCACCAAATCCACCAAGAAACCCCTGATTATGTCCACCAAATCATCGTCATCGATGAAGGACAAATGGGTAGTCGATACAGGAGCGCAAATGCATATTTGCAACAATAGGAGCTTATTCGTAAGCTTCGAAAACGAGCAAAGCAGCGTCAACGTGGGAGACACAAAAACCAAAGTCAAAGGCACTGGTACAGTGATAGTCGAAGGCGTCAGTCCAGTCACAAGACAAATCGCAAAAATGGAGCTGAAGAACGTAAGATATTCTCCACGATTTCACACCAACCTTATCTCTCACGGGTTGATTATCAAAGGGGGGGCCCTTATGAATTTCAGAAAGAACTGTATTGAAACAGTTGAAGGAAACCCCCTACTCTCGGTCTACCAAGACCAGGAATTATCCTGGCTGACACAGCCAGAAGACAAGGATTTTCAATAGGGTTTAAAGCCCCTACCCAAAACGACGACTTAGCGCTAGCAACAGCAAAGAAATCAGCAAAGGAACCAGAGTCAAAGGCTCCTCTCCATACCTGGCACCGAAGACTAGGTCATATTGGAAGAGGAAAAATCCTAAAATTGGCTGAATTATCTGAGGGGATAACCATTGAAAGCAACCCTGGCAAAGAGAAGCAGGTATGCGAAGCTTGTCAATTGGCAGACGCCCCAAAGCAGATATCAAGGAGAAGGATAGGACAGGCGTACGGCGTACTCGGAAGGGTGCACTTCGACCTAGTTCAACTGCCTCCGTCAATCAACAAACATACCTGGTTGACGCACTTCTACCTTGACGGAATAAGGTGCCATATCGTGTTCACACACGGTAAGAAAAACGAATGTCAAATGGCGGTTCGGAAGTTTATCCATCTAATTATAAGGTGGATGAAAATTGAGGTCCGAGTCTTTCACTATGACAACGAAAGGTCAGCTGGAAACGAGGTTGAAACCATGATTGAAAATGTGGGATGCACTATTGAGCACTCACCACCTGGGTTACCCGAGATGAACGGTCCTGCCGAGAGATCTGGGGGGGTCATTATACGCACAGCAAGAGCGTTGATCAATGATACAGATCTCCCTCGATCCCTATGGACGGAAGCGGTATATGCAGCAGCGTATATTCTCAACCGAACACCTACAAAAATTGACAATAAATGGGTCATACCATGGAAGGAATTGATGAAATACTCAGTCCCCGAAGCAGCGAAAAATCAGACAGTGAATCTGTCAAATGTTAGGTTGTATGGGTGCTTGACGTACTCAAGAATCATCAAACGTGTCCAGTCAGATAAAATGGCCCCTCGAGCAGAGATAGGATATCTCGTCGGCTATATCTCCCGGAATCTATACCGTATATGGTTTCCACACAAAGGGGGATCGGGAGGAAGGGTCGACGTCGTTAGGGACGCTGTTTTCGACGAAACACGGCGGTATACGGGATCCGATAAATCACCAATATCAGAAGACGTAGTCAGCGCACTGATAGAAGGAGTGGAAGAGGATAACTGGCCAAATTTGCTGTCAATATCCGAAGCACAAATCGAGATCACTGAGAAAATGGGACTACCGAGATCGATAGCAAGGATCACGCTATATGATGAAACCGGTGAAACTGGTCAAACCAACCCTGAAATTGATGAATCTGACCTCCGTATTGATGGAGCTAATCAGATGAACCCGCAAGTTGACGAAGCAAGAATTGACGAAGCAAGAGAGGAAACGCAAATGGAGCTATCTGCTAAATCAGCCTCCGATTTGCCATTGACGCCGCAGTCAAGCAAACAAATGATCAGACCGACGCAGCAGATTAGCAAGCAAACATGGTCCGAAGCAAGCATACCCGGAGCATTTCCAGCAGATCAGCCAATCTCTCCTCAGTCAATATCCTCACCTTTATCACCAATATCATCAAGAAACCCTCCAAAAACTCCTATTTCATCGAGAAATCCTCCGATTCCAATAGATCGATCGAGATCTAGACTCCGAGAGACGATATCGCTATCACCAGATCCGACCCCTATGATACAGAGCATCGAAACTGGGGGGCAGGAGCGAAGCGAAGTGAGAGAAATGACAGGTCAAAGTGACGCAGAAGTGAGAGATATATCAGAGATAAATGACGCCGACGAGACGGAATCAGACAGCGGTATGCAACTACAACAAGAGCTTGCTCTATCACCTGCCCTGTCACCTACGCCAGAGTTGTCATTCCAACAGTCGATAAACCCGTCAATATCAGACCGAGCACCAAGAGATATCACGTCAGCGGTTGACACGTCAAATATCCTCACCGGTAGACGAACTCGAAAACCGAAACAAGACCCAGACTATGCAGCATATATAGCTCTGGACGACGACGAATCCAACGAACGGAATCCTCCCGAAATCCTTCACGCGTTCACAGTCAGTATAAACGAGAGGTTCGAGCAACAAAAGAAACGACCTCACAGAAACAACCTGCCACCGGAACCACAGAATATGACAGAGCTAAGGGTCCACCCTTACGCAAAGGAATTCCACACAGCCGCAGCGTTTGAAATCGAAACACTCCGAAGAAAAGAAACCAGCACTGAAGTTCCTCTTCCAGACGATAAACGAACCCAAATCCTACCATTGAAATGGGTTTTCAACTACAAACTTGACGCAGACGGATATCTCGAGAAATTCAAAGCGAGAATCTGTGTTAGAGGGGACCTACAGTGGATGACCACAGAGGAAAAGAAGGCAGCAACACTCGCAGTCAAAACGGCAAGAGCAGTGTTCTCATTGATAGCAGCTTTTGACCTAGATATGCGACAAAGAGACGTCATCACAGCATTCCTAAATTCACGCCTACAAAACGAAGTGTATACGCGTTTACCCCCAGGATTTGAAAAGGAGGGGTATTGCTGGCTACTCCACAGAGCTCTCTACGGATTACGACTATCCCCAAAGCTCTGGCAGCAAGAAGCAACAAGGGTTCTTGTCAAACTGGGTTTAAACCCGATACCCGAGGATCCCTGCATTTTCACGACAGATGGTATCATCGTTTTCTTCTACGTTGATGATATTATTATTGCAAATCACCCGTCCTACGCAAAGCAAGCAGATATGCTAGATATAGCTATCAAAAAACAGTGGGAAGTCCGAGAACTAGACGCAAATTGGTTCTTAAATATCAGGGTTATTCGTGATAGGAAGCAGAAGAAGCTCTGGTTATGCCAGGATAGCTATATCGAGGCTATGGCAACGAAATACGACCTAATCACCAATCGCCAGGTCAGTACGCCAATGGGAATTGAGCCCTTGATACCATATAACGGGGTTGCCACCCCTACACAAATCCATGGTTATCAACAAAAAGTGGGTTCAGCCCAGTATGCTTCCACCATCTCAAGACCCGACGCTGCAAAAGCAACCTCAAAGGTAGCTGAATTCCTCACAAACCCCGGCCCAAAACATATAGATGCGGTTGATCGAATCATCCAATATCTCTTTGAAACGAGGTATTATGCGATTGAATACGGAATCAGAACAACGAAAAACAATAATGGTCCTGGTCTCGAACTGGCAGCAAAATCCGTTGAATTCGCCAGTGACGCCTCTTTTGGTGACAACCCTGATCGACGAAGCTCCGAAGGCTATATCTGCAAGCTATACGGGGGTCCAATTGACTGGAAAGCTTCAAAACAACGAACTGTCACCACCTCCACCACCGAAGCAGAGTTACTTGCTCTTGCAGAAGCAGGAAAAACTGTCCAATGGTGGCGCCGAGTCCTAAAAAATATGGGATTCGAACCCGACCACCCTCTCTCAATCAAATGCGACAACCGTCAAACAGTCGACTTGATGAAAAAGGAGGGTGCAACTATGTATACGAAGCTTCGACACGTCGATATAAATCGCTGCTGGATGAGACAAGAAGTGTCAGCCGGAAGAGTCCACCTTGACTGGGTTCCAACAACCGAGATGCCGGCAGATGGACTCACCAAACCGCTGCCGAAACAGAAACAACAGATCTTCCGAGAAATGATAGGGATGACAGATATCAGTCACCTAATCAAACAGAGGTTGATTTGATAAAAGAGTGCAGAAATGAAGGATTTGAGAGATGCAGCTCTTGAACCTATAAGAAGAAAAAGCTTCAACAGCTGGGGGGTGTGTCAAATACCGAGTCCAAATACCCGGTCAGATACAGTACTAAACCACCCGATTGGATATAATTTACCCTGAATCTCCACAAACGTCGGCTTCATATAACCGACCAAAAAATGCAGTGTTGACTAGTGATTTTGTCTATTTAAGCCCGCGCGTTTATCCTGTTTTATTGCTAGTTAGAGAGTTTCAATATACTGAGTTTTACCATACATTTTGATACAGACAGATTTCTGTCAATATCAACAGAGTCCAAGGTATTCTGCGGAACCTCCGAGAGTGGGATGACACACTACCCCAAAACCTCACATTCCGCTGGGACGATTCAAACCGCCATGTTGCCAGTCTCCACCTCTGCTACAACCAATGCATAATCCACACAACTCGACCGATTCTACTACACCTATTCCGCGCACAGTTCTGCCTCGATGGTTCCCGCACCGCAGACCAGCCGCCACAGGGCTTCTCCCCGACAACGATGGCCTTAGCTGATAGCTGCATGAATGCGGCGCGCACATCCAACCGGATCCTTTCTAAGCTGTTTGTTGATGGCACATTGGCGACACTGGGCTACTGGGACGCACACTACCTTTTTTCTTCCACCCTGATCCTTCTCATGGCTGCCGTCATGAGCCCCAGCCAGGCTGTCTCCGATGCCGTGGACACTGCTCTCAGTGTGCTTTGCTCCATGCGCGATAATGGCAACGTCCCTGCCAGTGACTACTGTGAACGTCTCAAGCTGGTACAGAAAAGCATCGTTGAGCTGAGAGATGGAGTTATGAAAGGGAGTGAGGCTGTGCCCACTACCAACGCCGCGCAGACTCAGGTAACGGCCGCTGGGCTTGAAAGGGTGCGGATACAAGATGGAGGCTGGGTGGCACATAATAGTGACATTGTTGGGCCTATGGGCGGAGAAAGTCGAGGTGGAGGTGTTGGTATTGAAAATTTCAGGCTAGAAGATAATTTTGATGCCCTGGCGAATCCTTATATTGACGGCTTCTTGGCTGAGAAGTCTTTCGCCTGGCCGAATGCCTTTCCCGACGGAACTACCTTACAGCAATTTGCCGACGAGTTGGGCGTTAGCTTTGGACTGCTTGAGCCTCATGGATAGAGGAATACCTGACATATATATGCCTATTTTCCCTCTTTGGTTCTCCCGACTTAGCCTGGTTTTTGAAGTTGTATAACCTGTTTATTTAATTGGTTAGAGTACCATACTGAGGCAAGAAAAGATACATCTTACGAACAAGCACGTAGAATTGGCTAAGATCTTCGACTTAACCAAAGATATACAAATAACTGCTCAATGACCCCCACCTGGTCGGGGAGCCTTTTAACGATAGTCCAAATACATCACACAGCTTTAACGACCAGTAAGTGCCGTAATAGCGTTCGAACAGTCCTTCCCAGCTCGGGCCAAGATCCCTGAGTCTTGCTGTACCAGGATGAATCCAGCGCCCAGCTTGTTCAGGGCCCAGTCATGCAGCTCTTCATTTTCATAAATACCAGCGAGACCGAAGACCTTGCCATGTTCTTTGCAAGCCTGGCTGACAGCCTCCACGGCAGACTGGAACTCCTTTCTCTTAAACTGGGCAGGGACGCCGAGTTCCGTAGCCAAATCGTTCAACCCGATAAGCAAATCATCTATACCATCCACGGCAGCAATATCGTCCACATTATCAATGCTCTCCTTGGTCTCTATCATCACGAAGACAGATGATGCATTGGAGTTATTTCGGTGGTGAAAACATCGGCCGGTGTCGGCTGCAGTCGGAAATATGGCAGCTGGCCTGTCATGGACCGCTTTCCGGTAGGGGGGTATTTGCAAATTGAAACCGCACTTATGGCATCATCTGTGCGATGATATTAACAAAAGAAACAAAATTTAGGCATGTTTGTCATACCTTTGTTGTGAATATGGGGGAAGACGACTCCCATGGCACCTCCGTCCAAAACGCGTTGCACAAAGCCATCGCCACACTGATAAGGGACACGGACGAAGGGTGTGATTCCTGAACCCAGACTCGCCATACACAGCAGACTGGCATCATTCAGAGACAGAGTCGAGTGTTCTAGATCGATAAAGAGCGCGTCATATCCACAGTTGGATGCTAGCTGGACCACTTGGGGATTGGTGACTAGTCGGATACCGAAGGCCTATTCTCACTAATTAGCAAGGTAGATGCACAATTATCACACATCAGCAAATTAGGGTTAGACTTACCTTACATATTTGGCCATTGGTCGTTTTCTGCAGCAGGTTGTTTGTGTAACTAGTAGAAGTAGAACCCATAGTGAAGAAAGTGAAGATAAAAATAAAGGTAGTTTGATTTGACAACTGCACAGGCTGATGTGAATGGTGTGAGAAGAATCGAGATATTTGAATAGGGGCAAATTAAATTCCATAACTGCTTTTGTACTGATCGGGATCCATGGTGATTACCGGCATCGGCTGATTCAGGCCGTGCCATTCTGGCGTGGAGTCGGCTCGACAGCTGCCGTGCCGTAACATTGAGGGTAGACTAAGTCAGTAGTCATCCGCCGATGATGTACGTAATTATCCCAGCCTAGATTGATAATTATCGGGTATGTAGGCCGGTAATATGCTTGGGTGATGTATTTAGGTTGGAAATTCTGCGGTAGAGGTGCACCGTAGCAAAAGTCTGAAACGAGACTCGACTTTCATCCTCCCTCCACGTTTCAATCTATTGGAAAAGATGTTTGGCGGTATTCCCATGGGTCCTGCGGATCCGTTTTTTCATCTGAAGAAAAAGGCCGATGAAGATAACCACCCAGATAAGGTCGACATAGGGGTGGGCATATACCGAAGCGAGGAGGGGACATACCAGGAGCTGACTGTTGTTAAGAAGGTAATGACATACCAAATTAGAATAGACGTTATGAAGACGCTTTGATTAACAAGAAGTACACACAGGCAAAGAAAATACTCGACCAGCTTGACTTGGGGCACGATGTAAGGTTTCACAAATATCCAGCAGATCCCAAATCTCCGTGTTAACAGACAATTCAGTATGGACTCACCACCGGAGATGATCGATTTCTCAAGCTCGCCGCCGAAATCATGTTTGGCATAGATAATGAATTGTTACCATCAGGGCGGGTTCGTTGGAATTTCAACAGAGGGGTTGAATGATCAGATATTAATTCCTCAGACTAGATCGCATCCGTCCAAACTCTCTCGGGTACAGGAGCCAACCATATCGCCGCTGTCCTCCTAGCTCGATTACTGGAACCCTAGCCAACTATCTATCTCGGAACACCTACCTGGAATAACATGAAGCCGCTTTGTGACCATGCCGGCTTAGAGACCATCGAATACCCATACATAGACCTCCAGGCATCCGAACTCTCCTGTCAGCCCTGCATCGACGCGATCAGAAGCGCCCCTACTGGGAGTGTATTTGTGATGCAGGGCTGTTGCCACAACCCAACTGGCAAGGATATCACACCAGAGCAGTGGCAGCTGTTCGGAGAGGAAATAAAAGCGCGCGGTCACCTGGCTTTCATTGATATTGCTTACCAGGGACTTGGTGACGGGTTAGACGAGGATGCCGCGGGTGTTCGGATACTTTCACGTCTCGGTATCGACATGGTTGTCTGCCAATCATTCTCTAAGAATTTCGCGCTGTACGGCGAGCGCTGTGGAGCACTTCATGTAGTTACAGGGTCAGCTGAGGCTGCGACTAACACCAAAGACCAGCTGCGGAGCCTGATACGCCGCGAGTACTCCTCATCGCCAGCATACGGCTCACGATTGGTCACAATCGTCCTAGATGATCCCCAGCTGCGTGCACAATGGTAAGCCCTCTGCTTATGGATGATCGTCATTCCAGTCACTGATAATGTATTCAAAGGGTTGAGGAGCTCACAACCATGAAAGCCAGGTTGCATCAGAATAGGCAACGGCTATACAATGAACTGTCAACGGTTCTGGAAGTATGCCCTCTGACCTTGTCTCGCATGACTGACCTCGGGAAGATCACAGGTGCTGACATGATCTACTTTTAGACACCGGGTAATTGGAAACACATTGTCGAGGAGAAGGGCCTTTTTTCGTTCGTATTTTCCTCTCTTCCCACAAAATTAGTTATCATAACTGACCATTGGCCAGGTGCCTTGCCCTTACCCCTGCACAGTGCAATGCGCTCATTAACAACCACCACGTACATCTCCCGGTGAGCGGCCGTATCAATGTCGCTGGGCTGAGTACGAGTAACATCAAGCGGACAGCCCGTGCGATTGATGCAGTGGTCCGAGGGAATATATCCTAAAGACCGTCAAGTTGCCGACGGATAATTTGTTTTCCGTTTTAACTTTGTCACATCAGACAACACTCAGATATATATAATTGAGAGCTAGGTGGCAGACCATGGCACACTCTATTCTCTCCCACGATAAACCTACCACAACAAACTACTCGTATCCGCATGGAATCACTCTAGATTATGTCATATAGAACAGCAATAGTAAATTATATTGTTGTGTCCATCACAGCAACCCATATATCCCCGTCTTTCTTTCTTGTCCTTTTATCCAGATCATTTACTTTATATTCAAACTGTTCAGATAGTTCAATTGAAGGTAAGCGTGCGACTAATCGACTGATATTCAGTATTGATTGATGACTCCCCTCTAGATCCGTATGGCGGCTCAGCTGGCAGCTTCTGGCTCCTTTTTGGAACCAACAAGACTAAAGTTGGTGGTAAACTCAAACGCGCCAGCCTCAAGCCTATTGCCCTCAAAAGCACCAGGCCCACAGCTCGCCGTTCCAATTCCATGATGCGCATAGTCAATATTCAGCTCGGTCTCATTATCCAGTTCCGAAAGCTCATGCGGATGCTTCGCGCGGTCAAGCTCCATGGTTGAATACTTGCGAAGTGAGAAGTTAAACGGTGCATCCATGGATGCCTTGATCTCCGGAATAGGCGCAACTGCCCCAGCAGAGGCGGCATATGACATATCTGCTGGCGAGCAGTGAAAATTCACCCAGCGCGTATCGATTCGATTACCGTTCTCCTGAGGCCACTCATACGGCGTCTGGAGACCGCTCTCAAGAGAGGCAGTGTACGTTCCAAACCGCGCAGCAGCCTTCGTGTCACGATAGGATTCGCCGGGGCCCCTGCCAAACCATGTGGCGGCATCATATTGTCGGGGAAGACGGAGTGTCAGGCCGATCCTTGGGATGTATTTTGGGTGCGTGCCTGTGAAGTCACCCTTAACGTGAAGGGTCACTGATGCTTCTGTGATAGTGTATGTGAGAACAGCTTCGAACGCCCATTCTAGCACGGTCGGTCCTACACGCACTTTGGTCGTTATGAGTACGCTTCCATCGCTGTTGACACGCCAGTTGGCGGATTCGACGAGCATGCGACTGCTTTTCACGCGGAAGCGCTCCCATTCAATATGAGGCCCCACAAATCCCACGTCATTCTGTGTCAGGGCGCGGTATATTCCTAGCTGTGGCCCACTGTTGAAGATTTTGCCTGTATCGGTTGACCACGACAGATCCCCTTTGATCAGGTCGTAAGTGAAGTGGGAGCTGAAGCTGCTTGAGTTGATATATAACCGGCCTGGTCCCTCCTGAACAGACATTGTCGACTGTGGCAAGGATATGCTTGGAGATATTGCGAGTTTCTGGTCATCAAACAAGGGGATCTGCGCCCATGCAATCTCGTGTTCTTGAGGTGCCCAGGATGTGGCGTCGCGCAGTTGGAAGTTGATGGTGAGCCAGCTTGGATCAGAGCCCAAATTCACGCCCTCAGGTAGATCAATCACCTTAGATTCTCCGGGCTTGATTTGGGGGATTTTCCATGGTACTGGCTCAGTGCTTCCTGTTTCCTTGACAAGGTGCCATGACATAGACAGGTGATCGAGGGTATTGAAGTCATAGTGATTTACCACTTCCAGGCTGTCTCCCTTGAGTGTCACCGTGACTGGTTCGATCGCCTTTTTGTATTCTATTAGGCCTGGTGTGGGTGTGTGATCCGAAAATACCATTCCGTCAAGGATAAAGTCTGCATCATTGGGCTCGTCGCCAAAGTCGCCGCCGTATGCATAGTACGAAGTGTCACCGTCTCTCTTGAGAAGGCCATGGTTACACCATTCCCAGATAAAACCACCTTGGAGGAGCTTTTCGGTGCGGTAGGCCTCAATGTATTCTTTCAGTCCACCTGGACCATTGCCCACTGTGCAAGAAGTAGAGGTTAGTAGGCATTATAGAATTTTCACTGAGGCGGCATTTCAAACTTACTGGCATGTCCATACTCGCACTGAATCAAAGGCCTATCGGGCTTCTCGCTGACGTGCTTTTTCAGGTCATCGATGCTCCAGTACATGGTGGAGTACAAATCAGCGCTGATAGCCTCCCGGTCACCCTCATAGTGAACGAGACGAGTGGGGTCAGCCTCTTTAATCCACTTGTACATGCTCGCATGGTTCTGGCCGTAGAACGCCTCGTTTCCAAGGGACCACATGATGATACAAGAGAAGTTCTTGAGGCGCTGAACAAGCTCAACAGCACGATCAAGGTAAGCATCTTTCCATTCCAGATTGTCAGACGTCCACTTGGTAGCCATTTTGTAGGAGGTCTCTTGGATTTCGTACTCGGTCATAAGGTGCTGGTTCGGAATATTGGAGCGTTCTACGGGGTCGAAGCCGTGAGTCTCAAGATCTGCCTCAGCCATGACGTACAGACCAAGTTCATCGCAGACTTCGTATAGCCTGGGATCATTTGGTTGATGACAGCACCGCAGAGCATTGATGTTGTGTTTCTTCATCAGGATGAGGTCCGCACGCATGTTTTGATAAGGCACGGCGCGACCGTGGAGATGATGATGTTCGTGACGGTTCATGCCGTATAAAATAATGGGCTTGCTGTTGACCAACAAGTTTGAGCCTTTTTGTTCGATGCGTCGGAATCCAATGCGTTGGGGAATTGTACGGTTGTTGAAGGTGAGAGTCAAGGTATAGAGAACAGGATCTTCGGCAGACCAAAGCTTCAAATCATCACCAGATACATTGATAGTTCCGGATTCTTTAGAAGAGAATGTCAATTCCTTAAGTAGCGAGCCATCTGGTTGATATAGCTTGGCCTGGATATTGGCCGCTTGTCCCTGTATTTTGACGTTGGTGAGAAGCTGAGCTGTAGACAGATCTTCGCTAAGAGTTGGAACGGTGTCAAAGTCAACCACCGAATCCAGCGGGAATGCCAGCAAACCAACATCTCGGAAGATGCCACTGAGAAGCCACTGATCTTGGCGCTCAATATACGAGCCATCACAAAACTCGTACACGCGCACCGCGAGAGTGTTCGCAGACCCGGTTGGTTTGAGCAGGGAGGTAATGTCAAATTCACTAGGATTGCGTGAACCTTGTGAGTACCCGACTTCTTCTCCGTTGACCCAGAGATGAAAAGCACTATCAACTCCTTCAAAGCGGATGCGAATCTGTTGTTCGTTCCACGTGGAAGGAGTCACAAACTGCCTCCAGTAAGATCCAGTCTCATTTAGAAGTGGCACATTAGGGGGGTTCACATGGAATGGATAATTGACGTTGGTGTAAGTCGGATGGGAATAACCCTGGAGCTGCCACATTCCTGGGACTTGAACGTCGTCCCAGCTCAAGGGTTCCGCGGTGGACCACTCAGGTGCCTCGAAGGGAGATGCATCATGTCGGAATTTCCATGTGCCATTGAGTGAAACATACTCGCTCTTGTCGCGGTTGAAGGTGAGAGCTCGTTCCTCTGAAGCGTAGATGTAGAAGTGCGCCCGTGGCGGAAGGGTATTCTTGTGGATCACTTTGAGGTTGTTCCAATCTGGTTGCGCCTTAGGAAAAGACATAATTGCAAATGTTACCTCCAGAGAGCTCCAAATGTGACTGCTTGAGAAGTAGGGAGATTTGTAGATGGGTGACCAGATATGCCTGAGCAATTGCGGGGCTGAGATAGTGCAAGACACTAAGGTAGTTTCGCAGCAAAATTGAGTAATATGAAGGATATTTTGCCGGCATTATGCGCCAAGATATGATCTTGCTGGTCTATTGGTAGGAATCGAATAGGCATTATGGATAAATACGGCGACCGGTTAATATGCCATACTAGACTTACGCGGAGCAAGACCCGGAAAAAACGCCGATCTATATGAGAGATTTGACTTACAAATATTCAAATGACGGTGATGGTAGAGTAATTAGATTTCAATAGAATTTATTTATGTCGTTCTATTTTATGGCCTCTATCATTGATGACGCAGTACAATAATCTGGTCCATCATCAAAATGATATAAGGGATGTTATACGTAGATGTCACGCATGACGGCCGGGTTGGTATATGCCCCCGTCAGATTGGCGCCCTGGGGGTATGTACCATTGCGCCGCATACAGCCGACAGCTGCGATTTCCAAGCTGTCCTCTATACGATACACCAGGTCTTTCCCTAGCAAACGAGAAAACTCTTCAACAATTTGCACAAGCTGGGCTCCAATAAATTCTTTCCAATTTGGGTCATAGGATGTCTAGAAAATCTTATGTGAGCTAGAGGACTATCGCGTCTGTTGACATTTCCCCGCATGTGACACACTTTTGGTCAGGGCCTTTTGTGATCTGGGCGGCCGAGGTACCAACCGTCAGAATCACGCTGGTTATTGCATAACCCGCGATTCCATTCAATCTCATATTTGGTCAATGGAGATGGAAACCCAAAAGGCAGGAAAATGATGCATTCCTAATGGCCCAGACCAGAGTCTCATGCATATGTCTTCAAGACTAGCTCATTTTGAATGCAGATGTGGTTTATCGGCATTTCTCTGGAGAATTGACGCACCTAGCCGGTGGCATGACCGGTAATATGCCTGAGACATAGATGAAGAATCAAAGCTAGAGAATATCACTGTGATCAACGGTATCGACCATTCGGTTCAAATAAAAGATTCATTCCTGATGCATATTGTACTAGAGAATGAATAAAATCAATCAAAGGTGATAAAATTACCCCGCGATCCTGCAAGCCTGCATATTTCTCCGTGTCTATGATTTCTCCAACACTACCTCATCATTGGCCATTGCCTGCACTTTGGCTCTCTCGACAAGTTTCTGCTCAGCTGTAGATACTGCTACTCCAACCAATTTGTTCCCATACTCTTCTCCATCCAAGATGACGGCAGTTTCTTCCAGACTGAGACTTCCGGTCTCCACAAACAGAAAGTAGACCACAACAAGCTCAAAGGCAACCCACACGACGTAGGTAATATAGAACTTCCACGTGCTGTTGGTAACGCCGATCGGGTTCACGTATTGGTTGAAAATACCAGCAAGTGCGACGAAGAGGTTATACAGAACGAGACCTCGGGCGCGCAAGTCAAACGGCAATATCTCGATGCAATAGGTAATTTGCAGAGGGGTCCAGCCGACGGAGTAAAAGAAGTTGTACAAGAAAATCATGGCCAACACGCCCTTTGCGTAACCATCGCCTCCAGTCCCGTCCGCTGACCGCTTCTCATATGTAGCCTCAAGAGCTGTCCAGACTATATAGACTGCCAGGATACCTGCGGTAGAGACAAGGAAGAGAGTGCGTCGGCCAAATCGATTCATCACAGCGGAAAATACCAAGCTCCAAATCATTGACCACAGTGTAAGAAGTGCATTGATGAGGGTCTGAGTACTCTCCACTGTGTAGCCAATCGGGTTGAGAATCAATGTGAGATAGTATGAGATGAGACCATTACCGCTCCACTGTGAGAAGAACCCCACAGATAGAATAATGAAAAATCGTCTAATATTACCTTTGCTTTGGAAAAAGGTCAAGTACGACGTGGTGCGTCTCGCCTCGTTCTCAAGTTGAAGGGCAGTACGGATCTTCTCCATCTCCAATGTGACTAATGGATCAGAATCGTCGCCGTTGGCGTGATACTTGCAAATTAGTTTCCGCGCCTCATCGTCGCGTTCTTTACTGATAAGCCATCTAGGTGACTCCTCAATCAAGAAGCAGAGACCAATCTGGAGCACGCTGGAGACGCCTTGAAGGAGCGAAGGAAGTCGCCATGCCCAGGTGCTTCCGATTCAAAATGAGCCGTAGGTGATCCACGCAGCGATCAAAGCACCCAGATTCCACAAGCTGTTGTATATGGCTACCTGCGGTCCCTGCTGTCTGGGAAAGGCTAACTCGAAGAGGAGGAGCGGCGCCGCGGTGATATTTAGGACGAGGCCCATTCCAATAATTCCGCGGGCTACAATGAACATTCCAATGTTCTGTGCTGCGGCTTGTAAGGCAACCCCAACTAGAAGAACGAAGGCGCCAGCGAACAGGACCGGACGGCGGCCAAATTTGTCGCAACTGATGGCGCAAATAGGTATTGTAATGAGCTGACCAACGTTTTGGATTGCATTTAGACTGGAGAATATAATGTCAGTTCCAATATCCGTGGGTAATAACCGGGGATAACCGGCCGGACTGTGTAAGCACACCGGGCTTGATTGTCACGTACAGACCCAGCTCAGGAGGTCCAGGGTTGTTGAAAGAAATTTTCCAGGTGGTGAGGGACTGCAACCTATTCATCATCGATCCATCATAACCTGTCGCATAACTCGAGATTTGTAGAAGCACAAGCATCAAGTTGAGCTTGATAATTCCGGAGTTGGAGAGCCAGGATAGTTCGATGCCCCTGCTCCCCAAGGCACCGATCATAAACGGCGATTCTGCTTTTGGTTCGGACATGACCATTTCGCAACGCTATTGTGAAGAAACACGTAAAGATCGAACGGTTATTCAGGAACTTTATGTTCCACGCGCTGGTCAAAAGTACTAAGTCAAAGCTTATCACACCTCGTGAGAGGATAACCCCGACATTCCCGGAGGATTGCCGGATTTGAGCAAAACAAACCAATCACCTAAAAGGTGCACGATATGTAAGTAGATCCAATATCCTGAGGTCGCATCAAATGCTTAGTGGGTGGAGTTCCCCATTCAATTTCTTGGCGATTAGCTCCTCCGATCAAATTGCCAAGGCACTGGGAATGAATAAATTATCGCCACTGTTGATATCTCTCATTAGTCACATGATCACTCTCCATAGTAGACTTCATAGTCTCTCTGTATTCTCCCCTCATCAATAGTTTCATACTTTCCACAATACACATATTGTGCTTTCATGATCTCATCTACTTCGTAGATTCTAACAGCCACTATTCTCTTTTTGCTAGCATTTCAGTTCAATGGAACCCCAATTTCTAGTTTGGCTAGTTGAACTTGTGACTGAGCACGAGGAAATACATCTTTGAAACCTAACCCAGACCAACAGGCAACTCGCCTCTCCAGGGCTAGATATCTCAGGTGACTGACAGCCTGGTAAGAGTTTCTCCATTTTCAATTTTTCGATGAGGCTTGTTTGTGGCTGGGCTGGACCTTCCTTCTCTCTCTCTCCCTCGCAGGCTTTCTCCTTTTCCTTCCTTTATATGCTTTTTGGTGTTGTTTCGTTCTTTCATGATGACTTATATCATATCTTCCTTTACATTCTAGGTAGAGTTAGCTTCACAGATACAAAGAAACAACTAAAATTTCAGCCTAGTATACTAAGTAACTACCGCTGCTGAGAGCCGCACTGTCGCATTATCATGATGTTCCTATCTCGTTATTGCTTCTCGTGGGTCTAACGCTTGACTGTCTCATCCTCAGGCTCACCATTGAGCATCTGGAGAGTAAGAGAAGCAGCATTCTCCGAAAACAGCATTCTCCCACTTTCATCGCTGCGCCGAATCAAATCTTGACCACGCGCGAACATATCCTCCTCGTACGCAGCTAGTGCAGCCTCAAGTTTTAGCTCCTCTACATTGGCCAACGTAGTGTTTGTGCCGCAGTGACTGACAAGACACTCCGTCAACATAACCGCATCATACATGCTGCAATTAACACCCTCACCAACAAAGGGAGTAGAAGCATGGGCAGCATCCCCCAACAAGGTCACACCGGAGGCCGCGGAGCGCTCCCAGCCAACTGTTTCGGGGTCAATGAAATATAACGGCCAGGGACGGAATGGTCCTTCCGCGTTTTCTACAAACGCCTTCACACACGGTGTCCAATTCGCAAAGAACTCATTGGAGGACTCAAGGCGGGTACGGATTGCCTCGGTGGCTTCGCTGGAATCAGGGTCAATGGAGGTCTTGCGTTGATAGAAGTCTTCAGGTGCGACCAGCCCGAAATACACGCGATAATGTCCATCGGATAGCTGCTGCACCGCTATCGTCTTCTGGTCTCCCAACACAAGCATGTTCCCCGGTCCGACCAGCTCATGGGCGACAGAGTAGCTCGGATTGTTGTGGGAGATTTTGCCCTCGATATAGAGCTTACCGGAGTACTCTGGTTTTGCGGATGTGAGCTTGAGAGAGGTAAGTTAGGTATTGAGATAATATAAATTATCAGCTGCAGACTCACCAGAGGACGAACTTTGCTCCATACGCCATCGGCGCCTACAACAAGTCGAAAGCCAGTAGCAGAGGAACCATTTGTAAAATGAATAAGGCACCCATTATCATCCACAGTCCTTCCCTCACTCTCCCTTCTTTCAACGGATTTAACACCATGTCCCCATCGAATCTTGTTCTGGGGAATCGAGTCGAGCAAAAGACGACGAAGTTGCAAACGATCGATCTCAGGACGGTTCCCTACATCACTGAAGTTGGCAATTGTCTCCCCGGTTGAGTCAAGCAGACGGAAACACGCAGCGTCCCAGCGCGCGAGTTCGTTGCTGAACTTGTGAAACAACCCGGCTCGCTTGAGGGCTTCTTGACCAGAGTCTCCGTGCAGATCCAGAGTTCCACCTTGTTCATTCGGACCTGGTGTAGAGGACTGATCTCGTTCAAAGATAACGTAGTCTGTGATGCCGTTGACTTCCAGTAGTCGAGCAAGCACTAGCCCGCTTGGTCCGCCGCCGATAATTGCGATTGATAACGGTATTTCCATTCCTGTGCTCGTCGTATAGTTGCGGGATAAATATAGGGTGTGATGGAATGGTTTGATAGGTTGAATTCCTAATGAAACCGATGCACTGAGGGACAGAGGTCTTCTTATAATAGCCGGCGCCTTTGTCGCGGCTCTCGAGATGTTGTTCAAGCGTACACTCGCACGGATACCCTTGTGCGAAAACATCTCCGGAAGACGAAACAAGGAGTCTATAAAGCCGGGCAGTAGATATTTTATAAACATTTTTTTTACTTACAAAAAAACTAATGAAGTCTTGAGTGCACATCATAGGATCGGGTGGCCTAATTTCCGAAGAAAACGATTGTGATTGGTCGGGAGCGGGGGCCTCCTAGCTCAGCCAATCAATGTCTTTTCTTTCGGACGACATTCCGGATCCCTCTCTTTCTATCTTGAGCATTCTAAATCTTGTTGAAATAATAATCGGGATAATTCAGTGATCTACCATTATGGAGAGTAAAGTCGCTCGATTTGCAGTAGGCACCACCATATCGCCAACACCTCGCTCGCAACTGACTTTCCCAGTGTACCTTTTGCCGACAGAAGAAACTCAAGTATTATACCCCCACGAATCAAATTTATCTCAGATGGCATTGCTAAACTATTGAAGATGCTCACGGGATCTCCCGAAATGCAATAACTGCAAGCCGTGGCCCAGTGACTGTGAATATTCGCGAGACAAATCAACCTCCGCCCAGCCAACTCCAACTCCCAATCGCATGTGAGATTTGATAGCATAAACGAATTGGTATACAAAGCTGTGACTGACAACCCCAGACTGAAAAACTTAGCAGTAGATAACGCCATCGAAGGTAGACTGAAGCGACTGGAGGATACAGTCCAGCAGTTGACAGACTCTGTCAATCGAGCACTGCAAACTATCACTCCTACACCACCTCAGACAAATACCGGAATATCTAATCGGACTTGTCGCCCTATTGCTACAGAAAATTCCGGTTCCAAGTCAAGGCTCTATGCTGGCCCCTCTCATTCTTTCTCCTTCTTAAAGGAGGCATCGGCCAACATTGATGCAATCCGTCAATCATCGGGAAATGCAACTAGCCAGAACGCACATTCGGAGCTTCAATATCTTTCCAGTCAATTGACCGCCACAGAAGCTGAGCAATCTGTTGCAGAGGATTCGATCACATTTTATATACCTTCTAAGGCAACCGGCTACCGCCTGATCAGCAGTAATATTTCGCCTCTTCGAGAATACTGATTTCCACTAACCTCTTAACTCCAAATTAGGATTCTTGGAGTACGGTGAGCTTGGCGAGCCTTTCTTCTCATTTCCACCAGACGACGTCATAAGACAGGTGGTATTTGAACCCCACAAAGTCAGGGAAAGAGGATGGATCGCCTACTTTAATTACATGATGCTCTCCATTGCCTCGAACGAGAACGGAGAAAACGGCGAAACGAAGAATTTCCGGCGTAACGTGCAAATCGCACTGAACGATAGCAGTATCTTCCTCGAACCACGCTACGCCAATGTGCAGGCTTTGTGCTTTCTGGCGATGCATGGCGAGGATTACGCGGCGCCAAATCTATCTTGGATGCTTTTAGGACATGCGTGCAGGCAGGCCGAAGCTCTAGGATTACATTCACCGGCTGACCATGATGTGGACTCACGGCAGCAACGGCTTTGTCTCTTTTGGCTCCTCTTCTTGATAGACAAATCGTGCTCCCTCTCGTTTGGAAGACAGGCTTTTCTTCCCACGACATTGTATAAGAATGTGCCGTTGCCAGACCAGTCTTCCTTACTCAAATTCGTACCGCATGAGCGTCCTGGGTTTGGGGGTGGGCAGGTATCTTCATACGGTTCGCGTTTTGGTGCGGAAATCATCACTCGCTCTATTCAGTGGGCAAAACTAGGAGGGTCGGTTGTGGATGTTCTCGCGGTGGATGGCTTAGTACATCGAAAGCAAGATATTCTATCACGCCTCGAAGATTGGTATTTGAGCACCAATCAGGTATGTTACTCCTTTTTTTAATTGGAAAGAGTCTGGTATTTCTAATAGAGAACAGTCCCTCTCAACCATCTTGCATGTCGAAAGTGCCTCGGCAAATGCCAGCCAAATCCGAGAAATGACCTTGGGAATCAGCACTATGAAGTTTCAGTATTTGCATTCCCTCGTTCTTCTACTCGGGGGGGATGATTCTTCAGCGATTCTACGCCTTTCATCCGCCCGCGAGGCCATCTCTACCCTGAGCTCCATGGTGTCAAATTGGAGCTCTGTTTATAATGGAGTAGTATGGTATGCAGGCATATCTTAACTCCCCCTTTTAGAGCTCCAGTCGCTAATATAAATTGGTAAGGCAACTTCTATATTGTCCGTTTGCCCCTTTCTTCGTCATATTCGGCAATATCATCCACAGCGAGAACGCCCAGATACCTACGATCGAACAAGACCTGAATCTTTTATCTGCCACCGTAAACTATTTCTCGGAGATGAGATCACAGATGCACTTACTGGCCACTGTATGCTCCAGGCTGCAGCATACTGCGTCAGTTTTCCTCCAACTAGCTCAGCTGCATGTTTCTCGTTGTGCCTTGACCCAGGCTAGTGAAAAGTCTGCTAAGTCATTTCAACCCCCGCCTGTACAGCCCATAGACAGCTGTGGCCAGCGTCCAGAAGATTTGATGGATGTTGATGTTCGAGAATTAAACATCGCCAGCTATCTCGAATGGTTACCTACAGACATGGGCTCCACATGGCCTCTATTTGATGTCAATCCACCGGAAGTGGCGTCTTCTCATATTGGTGATGATAAATCCATTCCAGGGAACATGTTTGACTGGTTTGCTTGGGACACCTATTATTCGGGGACTGAGACATGAGATAGGATATAGGGTCTTCAATCTTTTTTTCATGAAAATGGGACAATATATATCATCCCATGATCTACCGCATAATAAAAATATGAATATCCCCAACACATATTTAAACCAAGTCAATTACACCATATTATGAATAATACTAGAAATAACTACGAAATAAACTTGAAAAAAAGCAAAACATTTTTCTAGGAAAGGGAGGTGAGATGAGTATATTGAGTATATTTGTCATACTAATCATTTGCTCTTCATACACAAATAGCTTTAAACTTCCAATCAACTGGGCTTGTGGTTTAGTGGTATAATACTCCCTTAGCATGGGAGTGGTCCAGGGTTCGATTCCCTGCAAGTCCAGATCTTTTGTGTGTTTTTTTTTTCTTTTGCTCGGATGTGGCCGGCAGCCAAGACCAACCGGAACGCCGTGCCAAGAGCCTTGGCAGACATAAGGGTCTGAGGCGACATGTCTTCCCGAGGTCTTATAGGTAGCTAGCTGCATAGCAAATCCTACCTCTAGCAGTTCTCCTTGTATAACTAATCCTAACTTGTACGAGGCAACTCTTGGACCATGGAAATTCTACCTTGTCAGGGGAAAATAAATATTCCCGCCCTCTAAATATGGTCTCATGCCCCTCACATTCCCCGTCCCTCTTTAGAATATTTCGTCCTCATTTTAATTTGCCCAAAATGCGTTATATCTGGGGATGGACCTCGCGGATTTATCTTTTGTTCTTGGCATCAACTGTGCTGGCAGGAGATGATCCGGACTATAATCCATCGTCAAACTTCCGGCCTAGCAATGTTACAGGTCTGAATCAGCTTTATACTTGGGCTGGATCGTACGTTTCACTCATACAATTACACGAGCTAAGTGGTTAACTATGTATAGTTACTACAACGGGACCACAGAAGTTGAACTGAACCCAACAATCGGATATTCATCAAATGACTCAGTGTGTCCGAATCAGAGGAACCGCACCACAATCCAGAAATAGGATTCCCTCTTGGCGATACAGAACGAGGCACATATAACTCGGGCCTCAACGCAGTCAATTTATGGTCGATCATGTTCCCGCCGAATCATAACCTGTCCGAAGTGCCATATGGAGAGCGAATGTTTGGAGAAAGGGATATCATCATGTTCCCCGTACTGTCTTCACAGTGAGTCACCCACACTCTAGTTTATATCCCCTCTTGCAATTGCAATCCTGATTCAACCAAGACCCATTTGGAAGCCCCAAGAGAATACAACCGTGCTCGACAATTTCAATATGACTACAGCGAAACATCGCGACTCCTTTACTCTTTCGGGAATAATATATAACAACATGCTCTTTGATGATGAAAGCTCATCCCTGCCTTTCAATATCGATATGCCTGGATGCAACACCTCCCGCGAGTACGGCAATTGGAGTATACGGGTTCCCCAGACAGTAGGGTGGGACAATGAAGACTGGGACGAGTTCGTTCTACCAAATGTGACGGTCGATTTCAATGCCCATAAGAAAATCTGGTTATGGATGGGGATTTCACCGCGTCTCCATACGTGCGACCAAACGCCTCTAATTATAGAGGGCATGACATGATTTCTCACAGTACTATCCAGGGCCCCATTCAAATTCGCTTTAAGGGTGTTTTGGACGCTTATCATTCGGATATCCTTGACGTCAATTCGACCGGCCTCACGTGGCTACGGACTGTTGGGTTTGGGAATAATTCGTTGAATATCGCGGATTCATCGAATGGGGGGTGTCATTTCCGATCTGCGCTGTGGAGTTTTCTTGGAGTTCCTTTTCTTGTTGTCATTATTATTTACATATAGATGGAATTTCAAGAAATCTTGCACAGCACGACTGCTAGTCAGAGGATTCCTCATAATCCTTCGACTTAACTGATGGATGTTATAAGTGCCAAAACAAAAGAGAGATTAAATCACCTAGCGCTCACGGTTCAGACATGGGCGGCTCGCCGGTTTATTCAGGGCACCCAGGGAGGATATTTACCTACCTGAACATTCCTCTCCCGAATATCCAGCCCATACAGCAAAAGGTACATTTCCAATAATGGCCAACAAAAGCCGCAAATACCCTTCTCTCCTCCGTTTTCATTTCTCGAGCCTCGCTTTATCACGAGCAAAATGCGTACCAAGAACGACCCAACATTGAAATATATGGCCAATGTTGTTGATTTGGGGAGCATACTAACAATGAAATCTAGCGGACAGTGCTGCCACGAACAGAATCTAGTTACAGTCACAAGTTACTTATTTTCGACGAGCAAGTCTCAGACTAGGAGCAGAGAAGCAAATTGCTAAATTGTGCCTCTATCCCTAGTTTTAGTAATGTTGCTTCTGTGCATCTGACGCTGGGGTTTATTCTCAAATTGAGCTTGTCGGAGGTGAAGCATCTCAGATCCGGTTGGTGCTTGTTGGCGGAGTTTCTGAAGCAGTATCTCATTGACCTTGTATTGATAGGTGAGAGAAAATCCTAGGTTCTGAACCTTTTCTCTCTCCTTCGATACTCCTTCGTTGAGTGTATTTCGGCTCTCTAGGCCACGAGTTAGTGTTCAATCCTGCTATTATCTTGCATTTTGCGGATTCCAGGATGACCTTCTCTAGGTATGTGCAGCGCTCCCGAGCGTCTCTACATGCAATCTCCTCGTTGCAAGTTCCCATTTCCAAGCTTAATTGGTAGTGTGAAAGCCACTCCCGCTCAAATACCTCCCTTGCCATGGCCCAGGTAGCATTAGTCTCGCTTCCCGTAACACACTCCTTGCAAACAAACCAAACAACAGAGGTCACCGGCTTCCGTAACACCTGGTGATCTGTTTGATTTCGTTCCATCGCATTATATTTGGTTTTTGTAATTTCTTTCTTTTCCAACAATAAATCACATTGGAATAACAAGAACTCAAAGGAAAATAAAACCAAGAAAGCGAAATAACACAGTCTAAAGGAGCTCAACCTTGGAATGGAGGATAGCCCCTTGTCAATAACCGCGAACATATCCGGAATCCTCACCTTCTTTGCCGCCGTCTGCACTTTCGTCTATGTTCGCTACAACACTCTCCAAAATGGCCATGCTGAAATGAATGACATATATGAATCCGTCAAAGTCACTATCGAAGAGAATCGTCTGATGGAGAGCCAGATTGAGATCCAGCCAGGCTTTGAAAAAGTGCGAGAAATCTTCCACAAGCTCTGGCGAACTGAGATCAGCATTATGATCGAACTCGCTAAAGCCTTTGGAGGTGATGAATTAGCCCATAGAGTCCGTGGACAGACCAGCATCGAGCCCGATTCGCACCATAATGTCTTCAAGTGGTTGTACAAGGACGAAGTGGATGGGCTGGGTCAAGAGCGCTGGGTTAAGAAAATCCCTCTTCTTGCTGTTGCTCTAACAACTGTGAGAATTGCTTGGAATCTAGGGGCAACGCCAAAGCTGCTACGGTGGTACATGGTGCGAAAGAAAGTGATGGAGAAGATCCGGGATAGGGATAATTATAGGTCGCGTTTGCGGTCCCACCAGCTGGCTCTTTTGAATCAGTAGGTATATTTGACTTCGTACCTGGCAAATGGATGGACTGATAATTGTGCTTTTTGTCTAGACAGCTCCGAGTACAGGAGCTCTCAATTCGGCGTCTGCGTGATGATAATGCGGCTTTGATGAAATATACGGAAGACGTACGGCTCACCATAGGCAAAATTATGGAAGCTCATGGAGTGTCTTCTCATCCCTGAATTTAAACCCCACCAGTCTATATGTGCAAATCAAAGCGTGATCAAGCCATCAAGGCCTTGACTGAGCCGCCCCTTCTTTCGAACCCGCAGATGAACTTTCCGAATGGGTGTTTGAGGACTATATATATGAGCATTTTTGTGGAATATGTCCTCATATAAACAGTATGTATAGACTAAATACTAAAGGGTGAATGAACGTATATTCTAGGCATAATTAAAAGAAAGGATTGAGGACAAAACTGAAAATTTGATGGCTTCAACTTTACAATTACACTCTTCAGCTAGAGGAGCTATATATCGACCATAACAAACGTGAATCCACGTCATCATCAATAAATTGTACTGAATATATTTCCGCGGCAAGATTAAGCTTCCAAACAAATAAAAACAAAGATAAAAGCCCCTAAAACATACAACGGCATATGTAAGGTGGTGGTCACCTAGCGCCCACGGTTCGGGCATGGGCGGCTCGCCGCTCCATCCAGGGCACTCAGGACGGATATTCAGCCTGTACAGCAGAAAGGTACATTTCCTATCATGATCAAAAAAGCTCTAAGTATCCTTTCCCCCCTCCGTTTCTATCACTCTAACCTTGCTTTATCACGAGTAAGATGCGTACCAAGCATGACCTATGTAAGTAATTTAGTAGATAATGTATTATAGCCTAATAATTGGTTATGATGTTTAGTACGGGAAGTCGGGTAGTGAATATTTTGCAGTGAAAAGAAATATCAGAGTTTGCTTTACGGATCGTTCTCGCCGCCATGGATCCCAATTTCGAAAGCTTAAGGAGATTGGCGAGAGACACGCCTCGGCTGATATACAGCCATTGAATTATCATTTTCCATCTTTTGTGCGCCTTGCAACTATACATAAGCTTCTAGCCACCACGATTCAGAAAATTGTCATGCCAGAATATCATAGCCAATAGGATGATGTGGCATTCTATACTCTATCTATAACGGAATCTCCAATGGAGAAAGAGTCTTTCGCTGGGATATAAGCTTGGCGCCGCCCTACAAACAAAGCTTGAGATGGTCATTTCAACATCAAGTATCCCTCGTCAGCCATAAACTTTACCGGAACTTCCCAATACGGCAATATTCATAATATCCTCTGAGGGGGTCGTTTAAGGATTTGATAGTCTGGGCATATCTTGGGATAGACAAGAACGGTGTAATCCTGTACGTTGCTCCGGGCTATCGAGGTAAAGGCTTGATCAATATTGTGATCCTGAAACTCCTGTGGCGTACATGATGGAGTGGCTAGGAAAGAAAAGACACAACGTGATTGGTGTCTTGCTGATGTCGCTGGCAAAAATCTTACCAGTCAGGGAGCATTACAAGCTTTGGGCGCGCAAGTTGGTTAAAAGAGCTCCTATGTTAGATTCGATTTTGATGAAATAGATCCATAGAGAAAGAAGCTAAACTAGTTGAATCTATATAACTGACTGGAATCAAACTGAGTGAAATATTTCATAAACGTGGCTTGGTTGGGCCTTACTGTTAGAATCTATGAAGTAGATGAGATCATGAAAGCACAATATGTGTATTGTGGAAAGTATGAAACTATTGATGAGGGGAGAATACAGAGAGACTATGAAGTCTACTATGGAGAGTGATCATGTGACTAGTGAGAGATATCAACACGCGGGAATCTCGTTCTGGGTTCTCCCTTCCAAGCAATCAGCTTACGGCTAAGTTGGCTCCGTACAGAACCACCAATGGGGCTGGTCAATTTGGGCATGACTCCTGCATTGGGTCAGGTAAACATCGCCGATGTTGTGGCGGTAGGAGTGAGTCTTCTGGCTCGGAATGACACTAGCGGTTGGTACGATCTTGTTGAAGGATCCGATACTGTTGAAACGGCAGTAGACATGTGCGTGGAGAATAAGGTCAACTGCATTGAAGGGGAGGATCTTGATCGTATTATGGCATTAGCAAATTAACCTGTTCTATACATATCTTCAAGCGATGCATACATGAGGTAGCGCAAGGTTCCCAACCCTCCCAATGTTCATAGCCAAATGACTGGCTTTCACTAATTTCAAATATGATTTTCCGCACAGAAATGTATTAAAGTAGGCTTTTTCTATAGTATTTGCTAATTTAATAGTTCCAGGTAATATCAGTAAGTCTACCAAGACTCTAACGAATTAGTGGTGATTTGATAGCAGACCTCGGGTCTACATTACCAGGGATCAATCAAGTATTGCCTAGAATTTGACCTTAAAAAGTCTCCTTTGCAGAACGACAGCACGCTAGTAATATAGTCCTAACACTTTGAACGTACACAGAGATATTAAGATGTATGAAAATCGGCGCGCCGACCAATTCTGCATGCACAGTGTTGCCAACGAGCGACACAAACCGGTGTATGCAGTGGAGTTCAAAGCGCCGCACAAGGTGACAATCCCCGAATTGGTGGCGGGTCTACACCAGATAGATCTGGCTCACGATGTCATCGATCAGGAAGGGGACACATTTGAATTTTATGCCACACGCCTCATCGCCGCCGTGGTGACTCAAATATTCTCATACATGATCGACAGTGAAGTTCGGTACGGCTACATCTGCACAGGGGAGGCTTTTGTTTTCCTCCATATCCCGAAGGATGATCCCACAATTGTTCAATATTTCTTGTATATCCCAAATCAAGACGTGCAGGCGGACGATGAATTGCGCCTCCACCGGACAGCCATCGGCCAGGTACTTGCGTTCACCCTTCAAGCGCTGGCCGCCGAAGCTCCGCTTCAAGAGTGGCACGATGCAGCACACGATAAGCTAACGACCTGGAAGGTTGAATATATAGACGTTTTGGGAGAAGTTCCCGAAACTCTCCGGAAAGACCCACGGGCCTCTAATTATCGGCCCTTCGCACTGGAAATGAGACAGGAAAGTACACAACACCCGCTCTCGCGCTCAATGTCAACCAGGTGCGTCTACACGAAGTACTCGTCGACTGAAGGCAGTGGGTGTGATTAAGAATCGCATTCGCCATCCGCCGTAACAGCTTCACGTAGCCAATCGAGCCGTGGCCGAGGTACGCTTCAATCAGCTAGAGGAACAGGGGCGGTTAGGGCTTGATTGGTCAACCAACTGGATGTACTTCGCCAAGACTGTTCCCCCTTCTGTCTGCCTCGAGAGGGGGATGTGTGATTTTTGCACTATGTACTATGTACTATGTACGGAGTACGGAGAATGAATGGAGTGAATTGGGAAGATCCGCTGTTCCTCACTGGAGGTGCTTCTCCTTGTGGGTTTGATAGTATTTAGTCCTTCATTTCTTTCACTCATTCACTCATTCATTTATTGATTATTCTCACACTCTTTCTCCCTCACCATGGCTCGAGGGTTACTGAGCCTGTTCTTTCTTTTATTTTTTCTTTCAAATGCGATAGCTGATCTTGCTGGCGACCTGAGCAGCAAGATTAGCTCGCTGAAGCTCATGGGCAATGACAAGTACAGTTGCAGCAAGGATAAGCCATGCTCCAACGGAGCCTGCTGTGGTAAGAATGGCGTTTGTGGCTTTGGCAAAACATACTGTGGTACCACTGGCAAGTCTCCCAACGACACCTGTTGGAGTAACTGTGATACACATGCAGAGTGCGGAAAAGATGCAAAGGAGCCTGGCAAAGAATGTCCTCTGAACGTCTGCTGCAGTGGGTTCGGCTTCTGTGGTACTACCGATGAATTCTGCGGTGATGGATGCCAGAGCAAGGATAAATGCGAACAGCCTGACTCTGGTGCCTCTGCTGGCAACGTCCAGGAGCGTATCATCGGATACTATGAGGCGTTCAAGTACGATTCAGACTGCCAGGGCATGAAGATCCATCAGATCCCCGTTGAGAGTCTAACTCACGTCAACTGTATGTCTCCCCTTCTATTGCAATATGCCTCGAGTACTAATTTTCAATAGATGCCTTCGCTTATATCGACCCTGATAACTACGATATTGGTCCTATGCCCGAGGTCGAAGAAAAAACCTTCAAAGACTTCACTGCTCTCAAGGAGCGCAACCCACACGTTGTTCTTGGTGTCTCGCTCGGAGGGTGGACATTCAACGACAATAAGACCGACACACAAAAGGTCTTTGCCGAGATAGTCTCTAAGGAGGATAACCGTTCCAAGTTCATCGACAAGCTTCTTTCCTTCATGCGCCACTATGGCTTTGACGCTGTCGATATCGACTGGGAGTACCCAGGTGCTCCTGATCGATAGCCCAAAGGCTGGGACTCCAAGGATGATGGAAAGAACTATGCGAAGCTCTTACAAGACATTCGGAAGGCCTTCGATGACCAGGACCTGGAGTACGAGCTCTCTTTCACTGCCCCTACTTCCTATTGGTACCTCCGCTGGTTCGAGATCCACGACATGGTCAAAGCCGCAACGTATATGAACTTGATGAGTTACGATCTCCACGGTGTTTGGGACTCTAGCAACCCCATTGGTAATCACGTCCTCGGACATACCAATATGACGGAGATTGACCAAGCCTTGGATCTTCTCTGGAGGAACGATGTCCCTGCTAACAAAGTCAACATGGGTCTCGCCTTCTACGCGCGAACCTTCGAACTCAAGGATAAAAAATGCCATAAGCCGGGCTGCACCTTTAAGCATGGCGGCAAGAAGGGTGCTTGCACTAATACCCAGGGTATCCTTTCTTACAATGAGATTGTCGGAATCATTGCAGACAATGAAATCAAGCCGGTCTACGACAAGGAAAACGCAATCAAGTATCTCGTCTGGGATGAAAACCAGTGGATCTCATATGATGATCAGTAAACATTCCAGCAGAAGATCAAACTGTTCAACGAGAAGGGATTAGGTGGTCTTCTTATCTGGGCCATCGACCAGGATACCCGCAATCTCGATGCCCTTCGCGGTGTTCTGTACCCCGAGGATGTTGTGATGACGGACAGTATGAAGGATGACACCAGCTACTGGGAAAGCCAACATCCCGGTGACTGTAGAACTACAGAGTGTGGTAAGCACTGTCCTACGGGTACCATCGAGATGGACACTTTCAAATGCCCGGATGGTGGTGATAAGGGCGACTCACGCATCTGCTGTCCTAGTGCTGCTGCCCCTGACTCGGATACCTGCCACTGGCGTGGTGGTGAGTCTGGAAGTCTTTGTAACGGACAATGGCCTCGGCCGTAGATGGAGGCAACGGTCACTGTTCAGATGGTATGTTTTTCTTCCTCTCATTCCATCAGTACAAGTCCACTAACAATCACAGGACGTCAATTCTACTGTTGCCCTATTCCCGAAGTTGCTGCTGGTGGCAGTATCAACTGCGGCTGGAAGGATACGTGCTCAGATGACCAAGAGCCCTTGACGTTCGCCGGAACATTCTTAGAAGCTGTCTCTGATGTATTGGACTACGCTGGACTTTTCGGCCAGGCGCTGGCTGATTTCCTTGACGACGTTGACATGGATAACATGCGACAATACTGCTGCTCCAAGGAGGAGATCAAAAACTGGAAAGACTGCTATTGGGCTGTATGTTTTCTTTTTTACCCGCCATCGGAATGCCTAAAGCTGACAGTATAACAGGGAAGAGGTGGTCGATCCATTTATAGCTGCGATGACAACCACTGCAACACTGGGCACGAGGTTGAGCTTACCCTGAGTCCATACGGTGAAGGAGAGGACTGTATGCCAACGTGAGTTACGTCGATCCCTATGAATAGTGATAGTAGAAGCTGACAGAGAGTAGTTCTCGTCAACGAGCCTTCTGCTGCACACCCGCGAGTGGTGAATCGGTTTTCATGCCAGTTCCTTTAGAGTATCTCTTTGAGAATCCTCCAGAGAATGCTGATGACCCCGGCTTCAATCTCTCAGTAGACGACACCTGGGGCACTGGTGATACTCAAGGTGATTCTGACGACGAACCCGATGATGCTGCTTTTGGATTTGTGGTTATCACCGCCCCCGACAAGGTCCATGTCAGCTTAGACAAACGTGATGGCTCGCCCTGGGAGTTGATGGATTGTCCCGACAGCGATAGCGAAGAGGAGCATACTGTCCGCATGATCTGTACCGATTCCTCTGAGGATAGCAAATGTGACCACATTCACCGCGGACAAGGTGCTCCTGGTACCATTCTCCAAATGCCTAATCGCTGTGGCCCCGGTCGGTATGCCGTCGCAAAGGAGCTTAAGGAGTCCCAGAACCAGACTCTCCCGGGTCATCTGAACAAGCGTGGCCTTGAAGGCAGATCCGTCTACGACTTGACCTTTGACTACAACTTCAAGCGTGTCCCTCGTGATTACGGTGATGTATTGATGCGTATTGACTATAGTAACCAGCCTGGATACTGGGACTCTGTTGTCGACACACCGGCTAGTGACTCCGAGCGAAAGGTTAAACGCGCAAAGCGGCATGAAACCGGCTACCACAAGAACCGCAAGCGTTGGCTGGAAGATGAATGGCGTGATGCGTATCATCATGGTAGTATGGAACGCCATGAGGTTCACAAGCGTTGGTTCGGCCAGGATATCCTTAACTGGCTTGGTCAATTGATCACCACTGGTGAAGCTAAGGCCACCAAGGAGCTCAACCATAAGGTCAAAGAGAAAGTTGAGCTCCTTCTCATAGATCAGCAGTTCGGACCGTGCCCTGTTGGTGGAGCCCAGGCCCAGGCGAATATTCGATCTTCTATTACAGCTTCAATTGATGTTGAGACCTCCTTCGGTATCACCATCATCACCAACCTTACGGAGGGAATGGATCTCAGTAGATCCTACCTTTACTTCAGAAACGCTGGTGAGGTTGAGGCTAGATTTGAACTTGACGCTGTTGCTTCTCTGACCTACTCGACCGGTGATATCAAGCTGCTCGGTCTCGACAACTTCCCCGGCGCCACTTTCCGCGTGCCCGGAGTTGTCACAGTCGGCCCTAACCTTGCCGTCTATGCCTCCGCAGATGCCTCGATTGTTCTAGCGGGACACCTGGAAGCAGACGTTACTCTTGCATCCTGGGAAGTTCAACAGACCTACCCTCAAAATGATGAATACCCAGAAAAGGCGCTCGATGAGCCTGACCGTGAGGCTAAGACTATTGGCAAGCCCCATTTTGATGCCTCTGTCTCTGCCAACGGCGAGATCGCATTGCATCTCAAGCCAACCGTCAGCTTCGGAATTGACTTCGATGACCATTGGAAGATACCCCGGTGTGCCGTTGATCTTGTCCTGGATGGATATGTGATCGGCCACGCGGCCTCCTACTCACTCAACGGTGACAACAACTGTCCCTTCAGCTATGGTATCGATGCTGGCTCTACAATTTACGCACAGCTTGACGTCCTTGAGGAGTTTGGATGGGGAGATGATCTCCGAGTCACACTCGCAGAGGTGCCCAGGAAGCAAATCACGCCTTTGACCTTGCGTTGGTGAGAAGAGTAAGCGAACTTTTGTGGGGTATGAGGCATACAATTCTTCTGTGGTGGAATATACCTCGCGGAGAGATGAATACATGCCTATGCCTGTTTCTCATTCAATTGCCAAGCGTGACACACTTACCCTTGGTCCTCTGGTAACGATTCCAGATGACTTCCTCAATTGCCCTGGACAGGGTGGTGGGAAGAATTTCTGTGTGATGTGCTCAATGTACGGCACGAAAGTCAGTGACGGTGATGACTCGAAACGAGATGTAGCTTCTCTGTTCGGCCGTGACGATGGTGGTTCTTGTCCGTACTACCCACCTGGAGATGGTGGAAAGTGCTACGATACAGATTCGTCCCTTTTCAAACGTGACCCACAAGAAACCAAAGAACTGATACTCAGCTTTATTAATAATAATGAGAAGTTTGATTATTTGAGGTACCCTCGGTGTAATGCCAAGGACGATGGGCCGTCGGGTGTGGCGAAGGTGAGCTCGCATTTTTCTCTCTGCTTGAACGAAGTGGAAATACTAATGAGTATACAACAGTGGTATCTTCCTGAGTTTATGCTGTCTAGCTCAAAAGATATCAACGACAACAGAAGGTGCTCGGCAAAGACAACAAAGAAAGCTTCTACCAAGTCAGCGAACAACGAATACCTCATAGACAATAATGACGATTTACCCGCTTCGGACTTCCGCACGGAGCACGTTTTCGAGGTACACATGGTCAGCCATTTCCTTGAGTGGGTGTGCGCAGGGAAGGATGAATTCAAATACGGGATTTTTAAAAAGCTTCCTTTCCCTACTGGTTGGACCCGCCCTGATTCTACTTGGTGCGCCGATGTGTTTGGAGGTAAGAATTCCAGAAGAGTATGAGCAACGGATTGACGTAAACTAACAATATGTGTACAGGTCCCGATGGCGGAATGCAGTGGTCAAGAAACAGTGGAAAACCAAAGAAAAACTGGGTTCAACATACGGCTGACATTCTGGGAAGCGAGGATAACCTTGACCTGCTCGTTATGTATCACCATAAACCCAACGGAGTCAAACAGGTGATTACCGAAGGAAAGAAGTCTGCTATCCCCAAGGACCAACCGAAGAAGGGGATTAAGGTTGAGCCAAAAGATATAGCGGACAGAGTCATGATGAGTGCCACTGTTTTTGCCTACCTGCGAGAACTCAGCGATAAGTGGACCAAGCCCAGCCAGAACATCGAATTGATCTCGGACGAATTCGACCATCATTATACCCTCCAATATAATTCCCAGAACCAACCAAAAGGAAAGCCTCTCAAGAAAGACGATACCCCCCATGGCTTCACGCACTGGGGTTTGCGTACCCTATGGGCCTACTGGATTGATAATCACCTGGCCAAGGTTGAACAGATTCAGTCGGGTTGGCACAAGACCGCTAAGGACAAGATGAGTACCATGAAGGATGCCCAGGGCAAGATAGACGACGTCGCGAAGAAATTCGCAGACATCACCATGACTACTGGCCATGCGGCAGTAGGAAAATTCGTGTTCCCCATGTCAAACTCGAATAACCCGCTTCCCGGCACTGCGACAAGTTCATCAAATGACCAAAGTAAGTACGGAATATGGGGAGGTAACAACCTAGGAAAGCTGGGTCTGTAGTAGATTTGATATTTTTGGATGTATATAAAGTTAAATGAGAAGTGGTTAGAGATGAGAAAACCCCAGAAGCACCTAGCTCAAGCTGTTAATTCAAGCTGTTTGGACTGTAACTTGCATTTTGATACTCCAGTCTACGTTAGTCGATTAGTCTTAACTGTCGATCTTCTCCCTGCTTATATAACCCATCTCCCCTCGGTCCATTTAAGCCCGTCGTTCCCCACGTTTACTTCACTGGTCTTTTTTCAAACCTATTTTCCATCAAGTGTTATTTACCCCCCCAAAGACCAGTCGCCATGTCTACGTCTTGGAAACAAGTGCGTACTTACGCTGACCATCTGGGTCATCCTGTCGTGCTAGAGCAATACATAAACCCAGAATACAAGCCAGAGCCCAGTGAACTAGTTGCCTTTCAGGTCTACAGCCTTGTTCCCCTAGACGACGACCACGACAAGCTCCGAGACTACCTCATGCAGATGTTCTGGAATGATGAAGTCAAGCCTTTGTTCGAGATTTATTCATACCGCCCGCCCGATGGCTTTGCCTGCATTGATCATAATCGCATTGAAATCGCCCGTCGCAAGGAGCAACATCAGTCAGGGGTTGAGAATCCCCTCCCACTGATTCCGAGATTCAATCGCCCATATTCATCCTCGAATGTTGGATTTTGTGTCCTGCTGCGATCGCACAGTTATCGAGTGGGCAATATGCAGGACTCGGAGGAGGCTGAGGAGATAGGCGAAGGCCCAGACTTGCTCTATTTCAATCGCACATTTTCCAGCACGTGCACTGAGGTTGACGTGGCGCAACATTTGCGTGAGGGCCAAGAGGAACTCCCGTCAGAGGCATTTGAATTCGTCATCGAGCGCCTTATGGACCAGATCTACATAGGCCAGTTGATGATTCTCGATATCTTCAATAATGTCCCTCGCTATCCGGAGCGAGACGCCTTAGGTATTGACGAGGGCGAGCCTCCTAGCCAGGATATGCCGACAGCAGAACAGATTCGTGACCAGCTAGGCCAAGAAACCTCAGTTGGCGGCTTCTCTCTTAATCCGGCATTCCATATTTCTCAGGAAGCCAACATTGTGACAGTAACCAATGCCTCTGAGGGCGAAACCCCTGATATTCAATACATTGTCCATGCGGCCTTTCTCAGCCACATACGCGACACAGAAGGTTCCTCTATCTTGGAAAGCACAGCGCGCCTCTTTACGGCGTCAATGGTATCCAACCTCCCGGCCAACAAAACTCTCACTCTCAAATTCTTCATTCCAAAGTCCAATTCCTGGTCGGCCATCCGGCCCGCACAAATCGAAGTTCTTGAAATTCAATCCCAGCAAAATGAAGAGAACCGAGAAAATCCCTTTGCTATTGGCGCCCTACACAATATCACAACAGCCGATAGTCAACCCCTAGCAGCAAAACGTTTTACTCCTCAAGGACCCGACCAATATATCAAAAGCTCACAGGGGGCATGCGACGATAGCGGATTTCGCATGTTCATAGTTGTTCTTGACCGTGCAAAGTTTGTCTCAGAGGCTGGGGTGTACTTCTACATGACGGACTCGGACGAGTCTGAGGATCCGGACACTTCATCTGATGATACGATCGTTTCCCGGGTCGTAGACATGAATACGGCTGCTCGGCGGCTGGGGGTGGTTGTTCTTGACGAATGAGCTAGACTGGGAGATCAATTGTTCATGTCTATTCCTATTTATTTTGACTGCAAGACAACTAAGTAAACTGAAGGGGAGGGGAGTCTTCATCAAGTTTCACTTTTCATCGACGGGGACACCCCCATTTCTGAAGTGCCATCTCGCATTTTGCTCTCTTCCTCCCACTCGTTCAACACACCACTCCAGAAAAATATAACAGCCCTGTTCAGGATTGTCTTGGTAGTATCCGCAATGCCTCCGAATAAAAGATTTGAGTTCGGAGAAAAACTCCTCAATGGGGTTCAAGTCAGGCGAATAAGGAGGCAAATATATCAGTTTTACTCCCGCGTCCAAACATAGTTGTTCTATACGGTCAGAATGATGGAATGAAGCGTTGTCCATCACCAGAACAGCCCTGGGCTCTGGCCATTTTCCACAGTGTTGAAGAAGCTCCTTAATAAAGTCTTCAAAAAGCAAGGCATCCGTTGAGCCACAGAATATCCGTGACGGAATAATACCATGTTCGGAGCATGCTGGCAAGGTCTAGTGTCGTTGGTCGCGGTGGAATTTGGAGACCTGGATCGGTGTAGTGCCAAGCGGTAACCAACCTGTTCTTCGGAAACAACCCGTTTATCACAGCCAGACTCGTCAGGATATACTAGATGGTGGGACCGAAACTCGGACAGATTGTGGGGATATCAATCCCGTAGATCCTGATTATGTTTTCTCGCCCTCTGACGAGTCGCCTTCTAGGACCAATTGCTCGAGATCAGTACTCGCCTTATGCTAGCAGTCGTTGCCTGTGTTCCAAACTCATCCCAGAGGAAAATAGCCATCTCATCGAGGTAAAGATCAGTCGCAGACAAGAAAGTAGTGTCGCGGACACGAAAGTAGAGTCGCAGGTACGGAGGTAGAGACGTGGACTTTCATTTTTTTCTTTCGGCCCCCATTTTTCGCCCTGCAAAAGGCTAAGATAGACACTAGCCTTAGCTAGCACCACTACAAATTAGGGTTGAAGAAATCCGATTATGCACTCGAGTCATATGTACCAATTCTAACAGGCTAAGGCCGCTTTATCGTGATCCTCAATGGCCACTAGGAGAGAATTGAATATGAAGTTAACCAAGACATATAAATCCGGCCCTAGTACACGTTAAAGTAGGGAACAAGTTCCTGATTTCCCACTAAAACGACTTCTTTTGTCATCACTCGCTTTCCAACCACACCCGAGGCAATCTACGGCGTAGTCCTCGGTCTTATGGCTCTCTCATTTGTATTGTATCGTCTTACTTTATGCAAATCCTCATTATTATCAACCTCTCCTTTCTTGTCTTCTTGCGTTCGACCGTTTCTATTGCACCCCGTGATTTATGCCCGATTCTACTGGTAATTCGCCGGAGTTGGATGTACATCAAGAACCCATTTAATATTGATAGTTCTTTATTTCGCCAAACGGCCAACCATGCTGCTTCTTTTTAAATCACTAAACCGCTATCAATCTATAGAAACCAAGCTGTTGCATGAAATTCCAGGTTGCCATGAATGCTTTTGATCTGCTTGGTCTGTGTAAAGCCATAAGGGTAAGAATCGGCCTTGTTTGCTAGTTTTCTGCCACTCCATACTACTGCCATATATATTGCCCACTTCATTAATTCTGGGCTATATGAAAAGAATTTGCATTTTGATTAGAAAAGATCATTCATTCTGCCTCATTCCTGCCTTGGTACTCTGTATATTAATTATCCTCATGTACCTCCATGTCTGTCTGTACCCTGCGCGCGAGAGAGAGGAAAATGGGAGTTCGGTATTTTAGATACTAATTTTCGAGGGGTGTTGCTCTGTCTGGAATACTTATTATTGATACCTAAAAGTTGAAGTATACTCGATAAAGGTCCCATGGCTAACGTATTAATCGCGAAAAATAAAGATAGTAGTAACAAGGTTGAATTTAGAAAATTAGGGTAAACACAGCAGCACTGACCACCAAAGCGCTCATCCCCCGACCTTTTCCGATATGTGTACCAGCCGAGTCCTCCTTTGCCTCAGAACCATTCTTCGCCCCAGAGCCCTTCTTCGCCCCAGGTACAGCATTCTTGCCCGATTTAATCTCGACAATATCGTCCGGAGAATGACCCCAGTTGTTAAACTGCGCCAATGAGATCTCGTCGTTCTCAAGATCAAAGACTGCATAAACCCTGCTCATGAAGTTGGCACCCAAAACGATGCTTCCCTTATATTGGTATGCGATATTCTCGAGGATCGTGAAATAGCATGTCTCCTTATCAGGATACCAACCAAACTTTTCCGCGCTGTGACTTCCTTGGGTAACGAATGAGCTGAGGTAGAAATCCAATACCAATTCCCCAAATTTGAACTCTATTGTCGAGTTCTCGCCCAACGCACTGCAGGAGAAGTTGACTTGTCCCCAATCATCTGGAACGGAGGTGTTGCCAATTTGGGCATTTAGGGCCTGAGCCACAGACTTGGGCACGTAGGTCATACTAAGCGAAGAGTCGAAGACTGCGTCCAATGGGAACTCATTCAATGCCGCGGATGTTTTGTTGATTGAGATGCCATCCATATTGATACGTAGAGCTTTGGTGAGGCTTGATTCATCGACCATGGGGAAAGTGTGGAGATCGCCATATAGCTTGGCCTTGTTAACGCCACCGAACAGAGCTGTCTGGCCCCAAAGACTGAAAGCGGGGGAGTTAATGGCACCGGCGTCGGCTAACGCCTGAGTCAGGGAGGTAGAAGATGCATTTCCGTATCCAAGACTCAAAGTATCTAAATAAGTCCATGTTAGAGATTATACTGGGTGAATTTATATAGCCTGGACGTACTGGAAGCGAATTCTGAATCTCCGGCTATCCCCATCTTCATAGCGTCCACCGTGACACCACTAATGTTCAGAACGTCGGTCACGAAGTCTCCAACTACCATTGAACCGGTATCATCGTATGTCAATTTGCTGTCAAGCTTTTTGACAGTGCTCGAGGCAGTTATGTTGTAGCTTCCATATCCACCACAATAGGATGTGTCCTTGTATATATCGCAACCAGTGTTATTCACGCCCGCAACCCAACAGCCATTACCCCAGGTGTCAATATAAGCTAGTAAATGCTGGGGCGGGGTGCCGAAAGTCACATTTGCGACATAGGATATGGCATACTGGCAAGCAAGGTTAGTCTCCAAGTCATTTTGCTTTTGAGCATTGAACCTACAGATATTTCCTCATTATCAAGATCGACGTCGACAGCCTTCGACCTCTTGGAAAGCTGACGCGACGTGTCGCGTACCAGTGGCACCGTGAGAACCGCCGGGCTGTCTCTCTTCTCCAGAATCAATGCATTGGTCAAGGTTAGACCAGTCAAGCCGAGTACGCAGGTCAACCAACTACGCATGGTACTCGATCGGGGAAGAAGGTCAGGCAAAAAATCGTAGGGCCGAGGTCGAAGACGGAGGAAAGAAAACGGAAAATAAAACTCGGAGCATGACCTGGGGCTTGAAGTTTATCTAGTCTGTCTATAGGGGTCCTAGAATGGCTTAGCAAGCTTCTTAGCGGCGAAAAAGGCTACATGAGGGCAAAAGAGGTCATTCCCGTTCACAGTGATCATCCGTGATTCATTCGTGGATGTTTTCAATCCTCGAGATACCGGAACTTTTATCCCAGAACCAAGATGAAGTGATATCAGCAAGGGAAAATTTTAAATCCCACAGAGCCGTAGAGAAAACGATTTTTGTTTTGGCCCCCACGCCGGATGATTAAATGGTCTTAAAGTGGCCGTCGGCAAAACGCACCCGCAAATGGCCCATGCAGCGAATATGCAGTGCAAATATAAGAGGCCAAGTTATGTAGCTCGAGGTTGAGAACTTTGTAATTTTCTTAGGTTTATGTTGATTGACATGGATTTTATATTAAGCACTCTAATCTTTGGAGTACCTTTCTCGGGTTTTGGTGCAGTCTAATCAGATTATACATATTTAAATTAACTGTAGTTTTTTTTTTGATTACTATAAACTCATGTTAGCAAAGGTTACGTCCAAAACGGGTCAACTGGGCAGCCCATGGGGGGTACACACCTATCTGCCAGGTCTACCAGTGGCCATCCATCCAACCATTTGACCAGATGATATTTGAAGATAGACATGATATAGAATCACAAGGAACTGCGCTTCATCCGTCGAGAGTGAAGCAAGCTGTTGCTGTGCGCGTGCGAAGTAGCTTGACTACTATTACTAAAACCGAGGTCAAATGCCCAGACAGCCTGGAAGCAATGCGTATCCACCTGAGCTTTCTGGTTGTTGGCCTGGGCGTTATACGAGCTGTAGGCCGGGAAGAGACCGATGATGTTGTAGAAGAAGGCCTTGTAAGGTGTCAGCATCTCATCGGCAATTTACTAAGGTTGTAGCAAAGAATTAGTTTGGGACACTCACATCAACCGCAGTTTGCAAGATGCGAATTTCAGAGGGAAGTTTGTTCTTGGTTGTTTGGTTGATAGATTTCAGTTGGGCTGCGCTGCTCGATAAGGCGTCCATAAACTCGAGGAGGGATTGAACGAACTAGCGTAGTTAAGTATAAAGGACTCTAATTGACTTTTCTTCTTGTCATCAACCTACATTTGAGTATCCCTCATAGACGTCCTGCTGAGCCGCCTGGTCAGTAATGATGGGTGTGTTCGTCATAAAGTTCACATCTGTTAGAACCACAGTGACCATCGTGTCCATCTCCGTGTAGATATCCTGAATTTCATTAGCTGTTATTCATAGACCTAAATAAAATCCCACTTACCGGAATTGGACCAGCGTCCGCAGTGGAATTGATTTTTAATACAAGATCCTTGGCAGCAAATCCTTGTTGTGCTAGTTCATTGAGAGAGTTGGCAATTTCACCCGAGGTTAAAGCAGCGACCGTGCAGCGCGCGTGCAGGCAGAGAGCCACGAAGGAGAAAAAAAGGCAATACATTGGAGAACGAGGGACTGATAAATGGAATAAAAGAATGTAAAACAATGAAGTAAAAGAATGGATGAGTATGTTATGAAAAGAGCGAGAATAACAACTCGAGCAGATGTAATTTGCCTAAGGACCAGACAATACGGAGTACCTTGTTACTTATAGGGCTCGGAAGAATGAGTTCCCCTGACTAGGCTTAAAATGGACCCTGGCACAATTATACCAATCAGGCACCTGTCAGCTTATATTGGCGTCGGCATAGCGCGCAGGGCCGTTTCACCAAATTGAGGCCTGGATGCCTGAATTTGTGCCTGAACATAACCAACTAGACCGCTTTTAGGCACCTGTTTAACTATAGTGTGCCGTTAACTATAGTAAATTAAACTACTATTATATATATATATCTTATCAAAAACTGGAAATTATCATTGTAAGTATATAAAATATATAGATCAAGTTGAAATCTAATGGAATCTGTTGAAACCAGTCACGTGCTAGGCCAATTCTGCTTACTAAAAATGCTCATCCCTCGTGGGCGGGGTGGTGCTCGTCCATGGGCATGTGCATAGTGGGCATTGCCTGCTTATATAAGGCCCGTGGACAATGCCCACCTGCCCCTCCATGGGCAATGTCGCAGTCTAGTAACTATTGTAAATAGTGCTGGCATGGATGAACTAGGTCCCATGACCGTATAAAAATGCAGATGTCTCCATATTCTTAGGCGGTTTCTAACTGTCAAAAGCTTCATTTTTGAACTTGCAACCACCCAAAAAATGGGCCCCATTTTACCTACCTAACCTTGGAAGAACCAGCCTTGGAAGGTTCTTTCCTTTACTAAGGTCATGTAGTTAAGGTAACTAGTTATTAGCTAACTAGTTATGGCAAAAACGACAATGCGCGCTAGTAATATGACCCCGTCATACATATTGATTTTCGCGCGATCAGGACGCGCTTACAGAATATTCAATGGAATGGGAAATGGCTTTAACATATTAATGAATTTGATTTGGGACTGGAAGAATCACCCATTCGGCATCAGATTAGCATCATGTTTGGGCACATAACTTGTAAACCAGTAGTCTTTTTATACACTATATACATATCCAAAACATGAGGCGATCTTTACAAAGTCCACCCCCTCGCCCCAGCAAATCCCGCCCACTATAGTATGATTAATCCTCCAATGACAATACTTACGCCACACAATGTCAAGTGAATTCAGAACAGAAGAGAAGAGAAAAGAAAGGCAAACGCTAGTCAAAGTTGGAACAGCGCTCAAGGTTTTGCCAGTTGTTCCTTGCGATAGAAAAAGATGCAGAGTACGTTGATGGATAGCATGAAGAGCAGGCAGACCCAGAAGTCTGCCTTGCCCAAGCCTGCTGCGACGCCAGCGGAGAAATCAGGGAAAACATCACCAGGGCCTAACTTATCCGGTGCTGTCGCGCGGGCCAGAATAGTCGCAATGGAACCGACCACCTGCGCGGCTAGAAGTGTGAAGGTGACATGGAATCGAGTCATTGTGTGGAGGAGGATCATTCCAAACCCTGTATGGGAGGCAATCAGTTTGTGTTACGTTTTTATTCGCTGCGAGAGAAACTTACCGACACCCTGAAGGGAATCCAAAACCCCTAGCCAGAGCCATAGTGCCCTACCAAGGATGGCGCCAGCGACAGGACCACCAGCCCAGGGGATATATGTGGCTATGTTGGAGGTTGCCCACAGGATCTGGGCCCACCGAGGTGCACCAAGGCCGACGGCAAAGATCGGGATGAACCAAGCGTGTCTCTTGGAAAATACGTGAAAGACCCAAAGAGCTGCCGCCCAGACAACGATGAAAAAGAAGAGGACAAGGAGCACGATTTGCCACACTTGGGCATGCTTGCTGGACCAGAGATAGAGCCAATTTCGTCCGTACGGCGCCGACAGCCAGTAGTTTGATATGAACACCATGTAGAAAAACCACTGCAAAATATAGCGTCAGAATAAAAATTAACTTGAAGGAGAACAGCAAGAGACATACAAGAATGATGCGACGGCGGAAGAGCGATAGGTAGAATGTCGGCACTTGGCCTGGTGTTTGTCTGTAATATGCAGGAAGTCCAATGAAAAGTAGGGCTCCCAACAGCCACACAAAACAGGCGAGTCCAACTCCGATCCCGAGCAAAGCGTTTGGATCAGTCGTGGAAAGGCTGAATTGAGTGCTGCCCTTTTGATTGACAGCTGCTATCCAGCTACCCCAGTACCAAAGGAAACTGATGAACAACTGCTGAGTGCCCTGGATGATGGTGGCTCGATAAATCCAAGATCTCAGAGGTGCTCCACCTAAATAGGAAAGTCAGATAAGTTCCATAATTCCCAAAAGGGGTCTTGCATACCTTCATCTCCAAAGTTGAGGGCGAAGAAAATCGAACCACTCGAAGATGCAAACGAATACAAGCCCGTTCCCACGTTTTTTAGCCACGTTTGACTTGTGTCATCGTGGATGGGGCCGGCAAGGCCGACAAAGAAAAAGGCAAACCCGTATACCTGCGGGTGGTTAGCTTGCAACCTCGTGAGCTAGATAGAGGAACGTAAACGTACAAAGAAAGGAATCGTCAACACATATACCGAGGGGACTAGACGGAAGACCATCCACCATACGATCGAAGAAGCAAGATAGATGGATGCCAGAATGTATAGCTTTTCAGCCGTCTGTCCAACTTCACCGTTCAGGAGTGTGATCTGGTATGAATTCAAGGCGAGAATTTGGCCCTAAAGAGAAGAATGCTGTCAGCGGCTGTAATAAATGTTTTTTGTAGGGCTCCAACTCACAATAGCGAGGAAAATGGAGTACACAGGCCAATCACCCAACTTCATCAACATGAAACGCTTCAACCCCGTGGGGGTAATATGGTCACTTGGGAGAAGGAATTGGCCGACATTTGAGTCTGCAGGTAGACCAGTTGACGGAGTCTCTGATCGACTAGTTTCATGGACGTTGAAGCGAAAGACAGAGGGAGCAGGAGACGGCAAGGGGGACTTGAAGCGAAAGACAGAGGGAGCAGGAGACGACAAGGGGGACTTGCCCAGTTTGACGTCACGGTATCGATTGAACCAATCTTTTTCACTCTTCTCGAGAAACTCCTCGATACAGAGCTGGTCTTCGGAGTTCTTGCCATTCAGATCTGCAAGCTTCTTTTCAAATTTATCCGCGTACTCGTTATTCACATCCGTGAAAAATGGATCAACTTTCTGCAGGTTGTAGTCTTGTTTCTCCTTTACTATATCATCGACGCTGACCAAACTCATCATGGACGCCCTTGCGTCTCTTCGGCCCAGCCGACCGTCTTCTGATCCTGGACCAGGAACTGGTGTGCTGGCACCGGATCGAGAAAAATAAAAGGTAGGTGTCCCGAATGGCGGTGTCCCGAATGGCGACGGGCGAGCACTTCCATCTTCTGGGAAGACCCCAGAAATGGGCTCAAAATCGTCTTCATCGCTTGCCGCAGTGTAAACGATGCGCGAGTCTGCGAGAGGGCTAGAGGACAAGGGTCTGTATCTTGGGTCAATGTCAGAATCGGCCTCGTTGTCGGACATGTTTAGACTGGAAGACAAAGTTGTCGGCGAGAGGAAGTGGTCTGGGCCTGGTCGAGGGCCGGACAGTCTCATATCATTCGTAATAGGCCTGCTCGGCGGGACAGATCCGAGGGAGCTGTGAGACCGGCTCTGTTCACGGCTGCTTTTTGAGCTCGACGAGACTTTGGGCATGCTTTCTGGGACAAGGGTGCTGCCACGGGACATCCTCCATGAACTGCGATCGTGGCGTTTAGAGTACTTGGTGTGCTTTTCCATTGACGTGGTTTGTAGCGTTTCCAGATCCTCAACCCACTGTGCGACGGGGAAGCGCTGCTTGCCAGATCGTGCACGCATGAGCGCTCGTGTTTCCTGGGATGATTTCAAAGCGTCGGTGATGGCTGTCTTGAACTGTTGGATGAGGTGTTTGGTTGTCATAGACTCGCTAGAATGGGTTAGTCTTGAACATATCGCGATATAAGTAAACTCACACTGTGTACCACCATCCTGGCATCTGCCCAAGGCCGCCAACACTAAAAACACACAGGTTAGCACTGGTTGTAGATTCAAGCTAGGTCAGTCTTACCGTGATCCCACACCTAACGCTCCTTTCCGTCCGAATTCCACAGCCACCAGACCGAATGGTTCATCACGCGAAGGAATCAAGGCGAATTCAGCACCACTAAAAATGAAGGGCGGTAGTGCAGTGAACTCCGGTCTGGAATAGACCCGCCCAGGGTAGAGCTGTACGAGTCGATTTAGTTTCAACGCGGCAAATCTTCCATAGAGATCAATGACTGGACCAATGCACATCAACTGGACCCTTGGGTGCGCATTTAGAATGGAGGGGAAGATGTCTGCAATCAGGTCAACGCCCTTTTGCATAGACCAACGACCGACAAACACAAACAGCTCGGCCTCTGCATCGACTGTAAGCCCTGCCCATTCTTGCGCTTGTCTCTTGAGTGAGGCACGACTGGCTTCAAACTCTTTATTGACGATAACGTCTTCGTGATTGTTGTTTTCGTTGTGAACCCATTTGGCGATGTCAGATGGATCGGGGTTTGGCAGCGCTCCAATGTTCTTCAGACCCCAGAAAATAGGATATCTAGCGTACGATCTCTTGCCATATTTCTTGGAGACACCGACAGCGCCGAATCCGTTTTGGTGGATTTTCAGATAGCTGGCAGCTGCATGAAGAAGGTTAAACACCTCGCCGAATTGTACATACTTCTTCACCACTGCATAGTCAAGGTTATAGACACTGCAAACCTCTTGAGTTTGTTTTCCGGTTTGCATTGGCCAGAGTCCTTGGAATTCAGCATTATGCAGAGACAGACAGCATGGAATTGTCTGAGGTAGAAGATAGATAGGGGCAGCGGCGCCGTGGTAGTCATTGATGTGGTAGAGGTCGATAGTCGGGAATCTTCTCATAGCTTCAGCAATACACTGGTTCCAAGTAGAATAGAATATAGCCGAATTCAGGTCATCCATGCGGGCAGGGTACGGCTCTGATTTGGACTGAGCTCTAAACACAGGCGCGTCTAACAAGACGTACGTGATGTTTTCCAGCTGATGATACTGGACATCCACTTCGTAGTGTTTCCCGAGGACGGTGATCACCATGGGCTCACGGGGATCGTCCGTGGGGTAGTCAACTCCTCCAACGCAAGGGACCACCCATATGAGATTTTGCTGAGTCAAATGTTTCCCCATCAGCTGGGCCATCACACCGAGCCCACCGATCTTGATCTTGATCGCCCAATCTTCAATATCGTATTCCATCGTTGCAATGAGCACAGTTCGTCGGCGGGTATTTACCGTGGCACCCATGATGCCTCCACCTTCAGATGGGAGCGGGCCAATATTGGTTAACTCAAGTTCGGGGTTGGATTCCGTGTCACTAGATCGATGGGCCACCTTTTGAAATACACTGAACAGGGGGGCGAAGGTTGATATTTTCTCGGTGACACCCACTTGGTTGAATTTGACCTGGTAAAAGGCCTTCAGGTAGGCGAACACCGCACCAGCAGCGGTGGCGACAGGCACAATTGCTAGAATGAGAAAGATGGCCAGCTGAACCCACCTGGATCCCGTGGGCGTAGCATAGACCCTAAGATCACCGTCACCTACGGAAAGTTTGAAAGAAAGATAGGGCGAAGGGGGTGGAATGGTGACGTTGAATACATTGCTCAGCAGCGTGACTGGAGGAACCTGATCAAGAACGTTGTCTCCATCGATGTCACCAAATACCTGTGTTTGATCGGGCAGGCCATCTTTGTTTAATCCCCAGGCGTTGAATGCAACCTGCACGGGCCATTCGCCCATGAGGTGGATTTCCCACAAGCCAGTCACATTGCTAAGAGCCATTTCGTTGGAGTAGCCAGCGTCATAACCGAACTGGTTGAACTCGCCTTCGATGAAGAGGTTTGGAAAGCGACGAGGGGGTTTGTATGCCCATTGCGTGTCTCCATGCTGCCAGTGAGAACTACTTCCGGCCAACTTGCTCCAGTATTGGGTAAAGATATGTTCTCCTTCCCAGGCCTGCTTCGCAGTGCCGGTCCAGTTTTTGCCGGGGACCGACGTGTTGAACCCAGTATACGTCATCCAGGCACTGAATGTAGCTCCAAAATCCAGCGAGTATCTCCACATGTCTGCACCAGGGGCCTGTGGCATTACTGATACGGCCCCAGCCTCAGACGACGGGTCGTCGAAAAGTAGCGTTCTACTGTAGTTGGCCAGCTGTGGCCAGACTATCGGATTGTTTCTCTGTCCGATACGGAAAAGAAAGTGGTCGACGGACTGCCCGACTCAATTAGTACTATGAATTTTGCGGGCTGCAGAGTGAGGAAATATACTCACACCTGTGGATAAATTTCCATCTGCGGTAGTCACGTTGCTGAGTGTGACTCTGTGAACCCCTGGAAAGATATTGCCCAAATCCACCTCGTAGCTGAAAACGCTAGTAAGTGCCCCTGGCCATGTCACAACATCAGCCTCTTCAATTGATTTACAAGAGACCGACTTTGTGTCAAGCTGCGGGATCTCGTCGTCAAGCGCTTTGGACGTGATTTTCAGCGATTTCGTGATATCCTGGCAGTCCATCTCCTGAGAGAATTCGAACCCAATTCGTATCGTCTCCCCACTTGTTCCATGGGCCACAAGTCGAGCGTCATGCCCTGGGGAGAAGCGTGTTATAGATGGGGAAGGCTGCACGAATTTATCCTTCGGAACAAAGGCTTTGAAACCCCAGGCCGGCATAGTAAGATTGGGATAACACCCATTGGGAACGTCAGACCCTTCCAATCTACTCATTGTCAGTAACAGGAATTAATTTCAGAACATCAACCATACCCAAGTGTAATCGAGCTGTTGGCCAACTTGAATTCCTCGAACGGTGGGAAAAGATTTTTGACCGTTGTTCCCAAGGGAAATGGCGAGATCAAAGCGTCCTTACTGCTGCAGTTGAATTGGTGTGTGGCTGTTTTGTTGTCATTGGAATACACCAACCAGACGCTCTGATTCCCCTGCCCTTGGCCATCAAAATTCTGCGTACCCGCAAACCGTGATCTTAGCACACTCCACATCCCAGTCTCGGTCGGTGTCCCTTTACTGCCTGGAAGGTAGATGTCGTGCGTATGGTTGGACAATTGCTGCAGATACCAGCCATCATTTAGAGCGGGGTAGTTTTGACGCATCTCAAACATCATCTTGATTAAGCCTCGCACTGGGTGTGAAGGATTGCGGTGATCGAGGCTGACGGAATCATCTTCACATCCGGTCAGGGAGCGGTCGAGCGGGAAATCAACGTATTTCGATGACCCCAGCTTGTAGCAACCGTGCAGCTGCCATGCCTGAGCAGATGACATGGGTGCACGACCGAAGACATAGTTGTCGGCCTGGCTGTCTAGTATGTAGAACTCCTGTTCCTCGCCCCAGGAGAGGATGGGAATTCCAGGCATGAGCAATGAAGCGATGTACATACCCAAATTCTGTTTCTGGGTCCCGTTTTTGATCCCTGGCCACCTGAAGACATCCTGATTCGTGACACCAAACTGGTGACGGGGGTCGAACTTGCCGGTGTTTGTGTTGATCATATCGTTGGTCTCCACAAAACCATTCCAAGTTTCCACAAAGTTGACGGGTGGGTCGCCTTCGGCTGTATAGGTACCATCTAGACTGAAACGGGATAATGTTAGCTTGAGTAGACTGAAAGTGGCGAGGGGGAGGAACAAACCCTAGAAACCGGCTCAGACCACGATATAACGTGTAGTGGAATGCCGCCCCGTCCAACGCAGACCTCTCCGCAGGTCTCAGGAAGAGATCCTCATTTGACTTGTCTGTCTTATTCGTCATCATAAACGCTTCCGTTAGATTGGATATGGTTTGATTTGTCTGGTGACCGCGGCCGATATAAAGCGAGCCAAACGAGTTTCCCCCCACAATCTCTCCAGGAATGTAGAAATTGTCCTTTCCCACGTCCTTGGCGCAATCCCGCATATACTCGGACCATTCTCCAAGAGAGTCAAGGGTAACTTGGAGAGCCTTGTCGACGCGGTATCCGTCGATATCAAGCATGGTGATGGTTAGACACGAAAGGTGTTTGATCTTGGCTAGCACGTCCGGTCGCCACTCGCGTAGGCGATCCTGCACAAATGCGAATTTGGATATCTGTCCTTCCCATTCGGTGTAGTTTCCAAAGGCAGCAATTTCTCCATACTGTAGAGGTCAGTCATGTCCAATATCGAAAGAAAGGGGATGTTACCTGATCAAATTCACTGTCCCGGCATGAAGAAGTAAGATTTGAGGTGGTCAAACCGGACCCGTCATCATCCCAGAACCGAGGATACTCCCAGGGACATTCACTCTCGACTTCATTTCCAGGCTGGAAGTCCCAGTATCGACGGTCGTACTTCCACACATAGTCGTACTCTTTGGGATTCATCGGCGCGGACTCGTTCAAGAAACCCTGGAAACCGATAAGGTCGCCCATTCTATCTACAATCAGCAGACGACATCAGAGGTTGCGCAGATGGATATCACATACGTTGCAAAGGTATTATCAAAAATAACATACATCCCCCGTCGATGTGCCTCAGATATCATTATGCGCCAGTCCTCGATCATGCCAAAGTGGTGGTCCAGCAGAGTTAGGTCAAGCGGGGAGTATCCATCTGCGGCCCAGGGGAAGTTGATATACGGTGTTCCAGCGAGATAGACGCCCTGGAGATGGTCAATATATTCTTCACATCCAGTCTTTCCGAAGTAACAAACGCACCTTGATCCCCATCCCCTGAAGATAATCAAACGTATCAACCAACCCAAGGACGTCACCTCCATGGCGGAACTCGTTGGAGGTCAAGATTTGTTCCCACTGTGTGCCATTTGCATTATCGTTACTCGGATCGCCATTTACAAATCGGTCGAGGAATATCGTGTAAAGGGGAATCGCCAGTTCTCTGGCGAGGGGTTGTATGTGTGGTCATCCCAACGACCCGAGTAGTCGAGTGGATGTGTCGCTGTCTGATTTTGATTGAGGTTCCAGTTTGCTTCCTCTGGAAGATATGGCAGGGATTGTGCAGTGCGTATAGATATTGCAACAATGGCAAGATAACGAGTGATAGTGAGCAGCTCCATTACGCACAGTGAATTCCACTATGGCGACTTTCACAGAACAAACTGTTCGAGCCTCAACTGCAGAAATTCAACTACAGGGTGCATACTAGGAAGAAGGGATAACTGATAGAAACAGAGACACTGAACAGTTCATCGGGCCCAGATGCGTAAGAGAACAATTTGCAAGATAATTAATATGCCGGAGCCGCTCAGGCCAATGTAATGATTGATTCCTAGGCCGAGAATACCAATCACGGTTTTGTAAATCAGCATAAACGCAAGAATTAGGCGAACCGCTGGAGACCTGAGCCAGCCCTGCTGTACCAGCCTCAATCCACAGCAAAGCATATTCATACCCCCGCTCAATGGTTGTCCTATATTTAGACGATAGATCTAGAGCTGATAGGCATCGGTATAGGACTGGTCTACAGGGCCCAACATACGAAGTGGGTCTTTGTTCGATAATTTGCATATATGATAGAGAATGATATGTACGTAATTTCTGCGAACATTGAAGCTATACGAGGAGTCAGCCCCAAGTAAATCATCGTAAGATGTAAAGTACGTGGTTGTTGCGAACATTGAAGCTATACGAGGAGTCAGCCCCAAGTAAATAAATCATCATAAAATGTAAATTATATGCTAGATTGGGTAACCCGCCCGAGGATAGAACACGTCATACCTAATCCAGGGACTGACCTATGAAAAAGGGTGAGAAGTGGATATAAAGATAAGGGTGCGGCTCGTTGTTGCGTGTGTCTCGTATTTTTTTATTTTTTTAGAGCTTTTATTTCACGGCGACTCCGTCGCTCGGAAAACATCGCCCTCGATTGGTGTGAGCGGGATTTATTTTGAGGATCAAACCCTTGCCGATCGGGCCGACAAAGTAATTGACCGAATCAGCAGGGACGGCAACAGATCATATGTGTATTACACGTATGGTATGGTATACACGTACATCATGATACCTCATCGTAGATCTTTTTTCTATATGACATTGTCAATTAACTTGAAGTAGCTTTTCATTGTCCCTGATTCTCATTTGATTCTACTTCGACCTGTCATGCAAACGCCACACACAATGTGGTGGGGGACAATTTTGGTTGCTGCCATTGGGACAGTACACGCGGCTTCTCGAGACCAATGGCTCGATCGGTCGGTCTACCAAGTGGTCACCGATCGCTTCGCTAGATCCGACAACTCAACCACAGCTTCCTGTAATCCAGGACTGGGGGAGTACTGTGGAGGTAGTTTACAGGGCATCATCAATAAGCTGGATTATATTCAGGACCTCGGCTTCGATGCAGTTTGGATCTCTCCAGTGCAAAGCCAGGAGTCTACTCGCACGGCAGATCTCTTAGGTATGGTCATCTTGACTGTCAACGGATATATAAAACTGACAATTGGATGAATGATAGCATATCATGGGTATTGGCCAAATGACCTTTATTCCATCAACTCCCATTTTGGCACTTCCGATGACCTCCAAGCGTTATCCGCAGCGTTGCATGCGCGCAGCATGGTGAGTCGCCGGCTGCCATTTCTACCACGAAGCTGACGTGAAAAATAGTACTTGATGGTGGACATTGTAGTTGGTGACATGGCCTGGGCTGGAAATGCCTCCACTATCGACTACAGCACGTTCAATCCATTCAATGATCAGAAGTATTTCCACGACTACAAGCTACTTTCCGAGGATCCCACAAATGACACCTGTGTTCTGGATGTAAGTCTGTCATGGCATGTTATGAGAGCATTGCTAAAAGTCTTCATCAGTGCTGGATGGGAGACAACACCATATCGCTTCCAGATCTGCGCAACGAGGATAAGCAAGTCCAACAAATGCTAGGAACCTGGGTTTCGCAGTTCGTTTCGAACTACTCCAGTATGTCTATACGCTTTCTATCTCTCCACGGATTTAATAACACTTATTTTTGGTAGTTGATGGCTTGCGAATCGACAGTGTCTTGAACATTCCCCCTGTCTTCTTCTCCAGTTTCAGCAAGTCAGCGGGTGTTTTCACTATGGGCGAAGGCGCTACAAGAGACGCATCGGGCTACTGTTCTCTGCAGCCCGATATAAACGGACTGTTGAATTACCCGCTGTGAGTAGCTCATCAAAATTAACAGAGGGCGTGTTAACACTGTTATAGGTATTATATCCTCTCAGAGACCTTCAACACAACCAACGGAGACCTGAATAGGGTTGTAAAGTCTATCGACCATATCAGAGAACATTGCGAGGACGTACTCCCCCTAGGGACTTTCATCTCGAATCAGGATGTCCCTCGCTTTGGCTCGTATACTTCAGACATATCAGTAAGTCAAGAGCGTCGAGTATTTTGTCAGCACGTATTGACTTTGTCGTTCCTAATTAGTTGGCTCGAAACATTCTCACAATCAGCATGCTCGCTGACGGTATCCCCGTCCGTATGTTACTCCCTCAGAAACAACCGTCAAAGACACTAATAAAAAACCAATACAGTCTACTACGGAGAAGAACAGCACCTGTCAGGTGGATTCAACCCTGTCAACCGGGAGGCCCTATGGCTTACCAAATACTCAATGAACTCGACCTCCCTACCCTTGCTAGTCCAATCGTTGAATCGCATTCGGTCATATGCGATCGGCGACGGAGAAAAGTCCACGGTCGCCCCGAAGTCAGGGCGCGACTATCTATCGTACCTCTCATTGCCAATCTATAACTCAACAAACATCTTGGCCATGCGCAAGGGATTTGCCGGTAACCAGGTTGTGAGCGTCGTGTCTAACCTGGGAGCCAAGCCAGCCACAAAAGCCACCACGAAGATCACGCTTGGTTCCGACGGCACGGGGTTTTCATCCGGACAAAATGTGACCGAGATCTTGTCTTGCAAAACATTTGTGACTGATTCGAGTGGAAATCTGAATGTGGACCTGAGCTCGGATGGAGGACCTCGGGTGTACTATCCCACTGAAAGCTTAAACCGAAGCACCAATATTTGTGAAGATCAAACTCAAACATCGACAGCCCCAGCAATTCCAAAGGCTTCTACCGGAGGCGGGATTTCTTTCTTCGGTTTGTCGTGGGAGATCAGGACATTGATAGTCATGGCTGCATTGATCGCCTCCTCCGTTTCCGTCTAATTCTCTAGACCGCCATTCCTCCTGTTTTGATCATGTTTACTGCCCACCGTATTAGTTAGTTTTCGATTTTGTTTGACGTTCTTTTGATAGTTTCTGGGTTTTACTATAGACGAGATACGCCGTATATTTAATTCTATTGCTTTTATATCAAGACTCGTGAATTATGGAAAATAAGAGATACGGAGTAACTTGACATTCTGTAGAGCAGAATTCCGACAGTCGCTTTTGACCGCACACGAACAGACCTAGTTCACAGGGTGGATATTACCAGTCATGACCGGTATTTATTCACAGCCGTAAGTAACGATACAATACAAAAATAGGGGTTCAAATTATGATCCCGATTTCCGAGGTCGCCGGTATACTTCGTACATGCACATCTACCTAGCGCTGACGTGATAGAACAACAGGTCACAATGCATATTAGAAATCTTATTGGAAAGATAAGGTGCGATGCTTACTTTGATGAACTCAACACCGCAGGGCGGTCGCAATGCCTACTTACTTTGATCCACCTAACACAAGGTGGGTCACAATGCCTACTTGCTTTGATCCGCCTAACACAACAAGGCGGGTCACAATGCCTACTTACTTCAATGCGCCCAACACAACAAGGTGGGTCACAATGCCTACACATACTTCAATGCGCCCAAAACAATAGGGTGGGTCGCTGATGTAGTGATCCTAGTAGTACATATTCGTTACCTTATTTGGGCACCGCAATGACCTCTGGTTTATCTCAGTCTCTCCAGAAGAGGCTCACCTCATGTTGGAGATCATATGCTGCCCCTGTGCAATGTGCAAGGCCTAGACTATCTCGTATTCTCGCTGCGCTCGCCTTCAGCTGAAAGTTGCTCATTTCTGTATATAGATATTTCAAAAATCTAGGTACCAGTCTACCGATCAAACATATATAGTCTTTTCCTAAATAGTGGGAAATTCTCCCAAGTTCACTCTCCAGTAATTCAATAATTCCATTCACTCAAAATGCGCTACTCATTTGCCATCACCGCTCTGAGTCTCCTCTCATCGGCTTTTGCCATCACCGTCACCACTCCGTCGTCAGACACGGTGTGGGATTTCTCCACCCCCAAAACCATCAAGTTCACTAGCGAATCTAGTGATCCTTCGGTGGTCAGCATCATCCTTCGAACTAAGGATGGCTCCTTCCAGACCAAATTGGCGGATAACGTCAAGACCTCTGATGGCGAATACACCACCCAGTCTAACCCTAGCATTTCCAACGGGTATGTAGAAGATAGAGTGGGTGAATAGAAAAAGAACAACACTAATACCATTCTGTCATGCATTAGAAATGACTATGAGATCCAGATAATTGATTCTGCTGGCCAACTCGCCGTCAGTGACATTTTTACTGCGAAGAAGGGTGCTTCGGTTGATGGTACTACATCCTCGTCTTCTTCCACCACCTCATCCTCCTCCACTACTTCCGCGACATCCGGTACGACCACTTCTGCATCCATTACCTCCACCCTGAGATTCTTGGTGTCCTCAACGCCCACGTCGTCGACTAGTTCTTTGTCTTCCTCAGGCATGATGAAACTCCACACAGTATTACTAGACGATCATACTAATATACCTTTTTTCATCACAGACTCCACCAAAACTTCAACCTCCTCCTCTTCTACTTCTTCTTCCTCGACCACGTCTTCCGCCTCTTCTGGTGCTTCACCGACTAGTGCCTCTGCCTCCGCTCTGCCCTCGACCGGTGCTGCGTCTCAGTTCAGCGCCCCCAAGGGAGCTATGGCTCTGTTCGGTGCTGCTTTCGCGCTCTTCCACATCTAGATCATGTCCACCAGACAGTATTGTTACTATGTTGAATTCTCTAGTTCTTGAAAGCTTGTGTTGGGATAGAGCGAAACCGGATAGACTAGTACGACATAACCTAGTTGTGAGCGTAATATATCTATATGCTAAATCGAGTTGAGTGATCCTACTAGTTCGTAGAAGTTAGTAATATCAATCATATACAAAAAATAGGATTGTCATATAGTTTTACTGCAAAAGCATCCGTGATTTCGGCCACACCGAAAACCTCCTGGGCAGGAATAAGCCCAATCACATCATTAAACAACAACGCCATTAACAAAAGAGATCTAAATATTTAACGAAAAGTTTACGTGGAGTGATCTATATGTTTAAAAATAAAAAGTATAAAATCACGATTCTTTTTGGAAACTCAATAACTACTTCATACCCAACTAAAGTTTGAGAATTCTTACAGAGACCCATCCCACTAGCTAAGTTTGCATGATTACTGCTGTTTTCCTTGGGCATTGATGTGTCCTGCTAAATATATGTTAGGGATATGTGGCGGGTTGCCGTCGATCTTCTAGCTCGGTCTACCAATATTGTTCTATAGCGTGTCCTTCCTGACTAAGATATACGGGCATAGCCTTCCGAAGTCGATTTGGACAACATATGCTGTAGGTGCTAATAATAATATGTCCTATAAGCATCTCTCGTTTGCCATTTCCGGAGATGGGGTTCTTATCTAAACTGCATATACGGATATTAGGGTTTAATACAAGAGCTTGCTCCCATCTTTAGATCGGCAAAATATTCTAGTAATAATAATGATAAACTATTTGAAGCAAGCTACACCTATAAGCATGTAGACATAAAAGCGTATACGTAATGTATGAGCCCTGATAATGATGTCTGTCCCGAGGTCTCAAAACGTGTCCGCGGCCGCATTACGAGAGAAGCGGTGAACGGCTTCTATATGGAAAGGCCCCGCTTATAGGGCATTAAAGTACCGTGGCTAAATGCGTGTGTGACTATTCCGATAGTCACAAGAATAAGGAGTAGCAGATTGTATCGTAGCAATAGTAGCGGCTTACGCACAAAGTATGCTAAAGGTATATAGACAGCAACATCACGACCGACCAAGAATAGATCTGATGATAAAGTGTCTACCCCGTTGGCAATAGATCAAGTCTTTATTGGCAATTTGCCGGCTAGGGAAAACATTTATAACGGCGGTACTTATGCCGTGGGATCATTTAACTGCTCATAGTATAGCGCTGTTTCTAATGCATCGTGATTGCGGAGCTACTCTGTGCAAGCCACAATCATCGACTAGTACCTATGTATTGCAGCTGAGGGTGGCCTAATAATGTTGTACTTGAGTTTAGCTGAGAGGGTCAACGCGTTAGTCGCGAGCCCCGAGTCGATCACTCTTCGATTTACATGTCAAATTTTTCCTTTCGCAGCAGAGAGGAAGCATCACATCCAGAACTCGCATTCAATAAATACGTGGACCATGGAAAGTCAATTCATCAAGGGGCTGATCCAATGGGAACACGGGCTATTCCGGATGGGGCTCATTGGCCCAATAATGTTCTCACCTCTGGGGGTCAGTGCGTCAGTAAAGTTCCTCACCCAAATTCCGTCGGTGCGCACTCTTCTAGAAACATAATTGGAATCGAGAAAAGAAATCCAGACTCAAGGAAGCCCGAAATTGTTTCACAACTGAAAGACACGTGTTTTTGTCTTACCCCCGTTCGAAATTTCCGAAGCTGTGGCTTGTTACTGTGGCTGTGCCGTGAATAGTACATAATACAAACGAGTCAAACAAACTTCCAGTCAAAGATAAGGCACCATACCAGAAGAGGCAAGGCATGACAGCCGAGGGAACCTGCTCAACGTTCACATTTAATTTTTCCGAGTACTTGACTTATCCAACGTGTAGTTACCAGATACTTCTACTCAAAATGCTACTTATATCTATCCCTGACTGCTTTCGAGTGTATGTCTTAGTACTAAGAAGAACAAAAAAACGCAAGACGACTAACAGGCTTGGAAATTCGCAGGGTTCTCACCATCTTAACAGCTTTATCATTTCTTCCTCAACTACACCGTATCTGGGCGCAAAAGACCGGCAAAGGGATTTCAACAGACTACATCTTTTGGAACCTCCTCTGTGCAACAGAGCAGTTCAAATTCTATGTCTACCTTCTCATAGCCAAGGACCCTAAAGATAACATCCCACTCGTCCATGATCCCCCGACATTCGGAGATAGACTGAATATGTACCAAACTGGTGTGGTCTGGTTATCATTTTTCACACTGTAAGTGATACCCGACCCATAGTTATAATTAAGTTCCAACATATCACTTAGTTTCTGTACCTGCTTACGACACACAACCCTCAAGCCATTCTATATCATCGCATACGCACTCTACATCCCCATTTCAATCATCCCTCCGATCCTGGATATCCTCTATGGTTTTCCTTCGCCAGATCACCATTACAGTGATCCTGTAGCTTCGGGAATATTCTTCCTCTCTATGTGGCTGCTGAACCCGCTCGTAACAGTGTTGGTGGTATATGCTGTTTTTTCGCAGCTACGGGAAATCAAAAGTACAAGGAAACCAGGATCATTGAGTTCACCAAGCAATGTTTTAAGTGTCTGCGGATTGGCGGTGCAAGCGGTTGTCTTTGCTGCTGTGGCTTTTACATGGATCTGGCGCCTTCCGATTAAAAATTCTGAACTCTGGAGGGACATTTCCTTATGGCCGGTGTTTGACCTTAACAATTTTATGTATTGGTATAACTCGGTTGGGTTCCTCGCTTTTGATAATGGTGTATTTGCGATGGGGCAGGGTGTTTTGTTTGTATCGGCTTGGCGGAGGGGCAAAAGGAGAGAAAATGCGGTGGATAGGGAGCGGGAGCCTCTACTAGGGGGATCTGAGGATCGAACAACTATATAAATTCGACTCATCCTGTAATGAATAGCCCGTTTGGAGATAGTTGGGTGAATTATACAAATGTGGGGAGATGAAAGGTTGCAAGTTCTTGAAACCGTCTGTCTTCTGTTGGCAATCAGTTTATTTGCCTCGTATTAGCTCTGAAGCAAAAACTGGATTTGTATATTATGTTGCTGATCTAGCCTGTTCATATACTCAAACTCCGTGAACGGTATCGCCTTCCACGTCGGGATCAGAGATATAGACCACACACAAAAACCAAGGTACTTAAAGTGTATGGTGCGTAGAGGTCCCATATCTTAGTCTGGCATTGTCAAATAACGAGTCCCAATACTCGGATGGATATAGGGCAATCTTACGTGGAATATTGTGGAACTGGGTCGAGGGGTTCATACTATAATAGTTTAAATAGTTATATATATAGTTATATATCAAAGTTAGTAATAGAAGTTTAATATTCTTCTCAGGTAGAATACTAAATGATAGTTAACTATATTACACTTTAACTATATCTCGTTTAGATATATTTCTTATTGATAGATCGAAATTTCATACCAGTGGCCCATTAGAACACAGTTTTTGGCTTGAAAATATCAAGTGTTATTGTTTCCTCATGTTGGTATCAAACATAATCTAGATTTAGTTGGGCGTAAGTAGACTGCCTAGTCTTCTCAGATCACTCCGTCCATTCAGACCACCCTGAGAGAGTGTTACCTTGCATAAATTATTTCTGTCGCTCTTACATAACTAAAGGATGATACCTGTATGCAAATGAGGGGTCAAAAAGCCACTTCTTCATCACAATCCCCTCTCCCCAACCTCGCAAACTGTAACCGTAAGGGCCCACTCAGATCTCAAGACCTCCGATGCAGTGATCCTCAATCCCGAATCAGGGTGTAACATGGCATAGATCACATTTCGACAACGCTGTTCCAGAAATATTTGTCAGCTTTTCGTGCCCCGTACTACCAAGATATAATTTCAATATTCTTGATGGAACTTACTTTTTCTAGGGCCTGTATGGGGCCATATCCGTCCTCCTCCAGACGGCAGTGGAGGTACTCGGCAAAGCCTTTATCGTGATCAGCAACTTGGGCACTGTACCAGAGCAGTCGGCCAGTCCGCAGCAGAATATAAATTATTCCGCATGCCCATATATCTCCCGACATGGGATTTATGAGGGTGTGAGGTACATAGCTTTGATGACGAGAGTCGCGACGATAAAAACTCCTTTCTGGAGAAAGATAAGGGAGACTCAACTCCGAGAGCCTTTTCCGTATACACAGGGTCGGCTTAGAATCATGACCCATATCAGGATCCGATGACGACGAAACGGGATCACCACACTGTGGTAATCTGGCCATTGCTCGAACTGAATCTTCGTCCTCCTCAAAGCCGCCCACCTTCACTGCCCCCTGGGCCGTAAGGAATACATGCTCTGGTCTCATATCCCCATGGGCAATCCCGTTATCGTGTAGAAAGCATATCGCACGAAGGATCTGAATATACAAACAATGTTTCTCCTCGGTGGACAGATGTTCTCTTCGTTTCCCATTTTGTATTAGGAAGGAGTGTAAGTTGCCTCCAGTGTAGTAGGGCATGACCAGACACAGATTTGCCTGCTTATTATAGACAATATCTATAACCAAAACAATATTAGGATGGCATGGTGAGAGAGGGCGACTACGATCTCGAGGAAAGGTAGGTATCGGATCGGGGTGGGCCTGGGAGTGGTGAAACACTTTTACTGCAAAGAGCTCATTAATGCTCTTGGGTGTAGAAGGCCGTCGTGCTCCCACTGGCGTGGAGGCTTCCGAAGATGTTGCCGATGATGAGCTTCGCTTGGTTGTGGAAGTCTTTTTTTTGTATAGTTGAACGGTGTTGGAGTGGTCATAATGAAGAATTTTGACGAATTTGCCGTACTCTTCTGAAAAGAACGTTGGCGATTCTCCCTCTACCTTGGTAGATGTCGCTGGGAGTATTTCGGTATGGTCGGGCTGCAACAATTTGACTTCAGTTCCCTGAGAAGCAGCCGGCTGCTCCGGAAGATATTGATCCGGGAAGCCCGAGAAACTAGTTTGCGATTCATAATGACCTTCACATTCAGGTGTGAGCCACCCCCGCGCAGCTAACATGCTGGTAAGCCCATCGAAGAGGCGAGGGCTCCCGAAATCACTTGAGTCTCTGGTATCTTCCCTTCTTACATGATGATGATGGGTCGACACGGAACGATCAGGTAGTTCGACATGCTGGAAGGGTTGGTGTAGATGAGCATGAGAACTCTGCTCTTGCATTTCTTTTAACCTGGTTTCCCTGGATGCTTACTATCTGCAGTGGGACGAAGGTTCAATTGATAGGAGACGGAAAGTTGATAGACTTAGAAAGTATTATCTCCACCCGTTGTCTCCACACATGGAACTCTTCATATTTCGTACATATCATGTGACACATGATGTAATATGTCGACTATTCCACCTAGGCAGGGCTAGGTTGAATACATCCATGGTTGAGGGTATTTATTATACCCAGAAGCTCATGTGAACACTAGTATGAGTACCATAATGTACAGTGACGGTCCATAAGTTTCAGCACTTGGCTGCCACCTATAGAAATAGTCATACCTATCATAAGTCTAAGTGTTTAATTGGTGAGATTGGGCGGCTAGAATTACAGACATTTTTGTACTGAGTGATCGCTAAATAGAAACGCTTTGTGGGTGGGTGTGGCGAGCGATAAGGAAAGAAATTGATAAACCGGGATCACTAAAAGAAACGGAGAACATGACCGAACGGCGTGAATCGTCCATAGCAGGCATCTTTGTTGTCTGCGTATGTTATCCTGAAAAATAATACTCATAGTCAGTCCCTATGCTGCGAGGATCCATGAGGCCCTTTCCTTTTCGAGGCCACTATTGGGTCGACATAAGCATACAAGTGGCGGCAGGCATGTCTTCTTGAGAAAGAATCCCATTATATGGAAATTAGAATACTGTTGGCCAGCAAGAATTCCATCACTCTGAGTGAAAGGCAGGGGGTAATAATTGAACCGATCGCAGAATTTTTAAAGCACTCATTCACATGGGAAATCATATCTCCTTCAAGAATCCGACCTCAATAAGCTTGTCCGTCGGCACGCGAAGGTTAGCCATTTTATTCCTTGTGTTATCCCGGATCCACAAGAAGATGTATAGCAACACCTTGATGAAGAACGAAGCACCAGACTTAATCTTCATCTGTTCCTTACCAATGATATAAAGGACCTTGTGTTCATACGCCTCTTGCAGTCTGGTTAGCCGATCGCTCAATTGTCTTGCATTTTCCGCCTCTTTTTCAGTCGTAGGGCTGTTTGTGCAACCATTATTTGAGGGGGAAGATCCGCAGCCCTCATTGGCGATGGCTGCGACAGGCAGCGGAGGTAATCGACATTGCTGTGGCATTTCCTCCAACAAGAGGTACCTCCGGACTTGATCGACGAGGATGCTTGCAAGATTGGTTGTAATGATTTCATCATTGTAGCCATATCGGACGACGAGCCGATAGCAATTTGGAATGGCAAGACGGGAAACAGAAAATCGGTTCTCCGCGGCCACAGAGGGCATTTCAAGAGGCCGTAGATGAAAGAATATTGTTACCTCTGGGATTGATGTGAGCTTGAAAACGAATTGGCTGAACACTACTGGGGTAGTTTCGCCAGCCTTGTCAAAAAATATTCCCAGACCACGAATGGTTTTGATGGGATTGCCACCGTATTTATCAGTCAGGTGCATTTGACCGTCTGCATCAGTTGCCACAAAATGTGACGTTGGAAAGCGATCCTCAGCTTCAGCCGACCATTGCTGTTCCTTGCCATATCTCCATAAAAGGAAGATTGCTGCAAGTATGGAGGAGAGCGTGATCGTAAACCAGGCACCAGAAGGGACTTTAGTGAGCACAGACGAAAGATAGGTGCCATCGAAACACGCGATTATGAGCCACGGGAAAAAGACGAGGTAAGGGTTGATTCGCCAAACAAACATTGCAGCTAACGAGACCATGCATGTGTCAAAAAACGTTACAAACATCACACAGACACCGTACGCATGCCCGAGTGATGTAGTCTAATGTAAAGGTGAGCGTGTTGAAGCAATATTCTAAGTGTCCTTCCACTTACATTATTATAGATTGACGCCACAAGAATAGTTCCAATCATCAACAGCCAGTTCGCAAGGGGAATGAAAAGCTGCCCATAGAATATTCGAGACGTATGAACAACCTTACACTGGGGAAAGTACGAAAGCTTCATCACCTGCTTGAGAAGCTGCCAGAAACATCAGTCCATAAGCATCGTACAATGGTTCTTCGTCCCTCACCTGGAAGGTTGCGGTTATTATAGCTTGGGAGGCAACGACGGCGGCAAGAATTGCGATTATTAGGGCGGGATAGACTGTGCCACGTGGCGCAGCGTTGAAGAATGGGTTCGAATAGGCCGTGGGATGGACACTGATATACGCTGCTTGCCCTATGTATGCCAGCAAAATGCATGGGAAAGTGTAGCATAGCCAGCTAATCTGAATTGCTCGTCTGTCGAAGGCTCCTAGGTCCGCAAAGAGGGCCTCGACTCCGGTAAATGCGAGGAGTACACCACCAAGCATTCTCCACCCACTTTCACCGTGGCGTATTAAAAACTCAAAAGCAAGACCTGGATTGAAGGCCTCAAGAACACTAGCATCATACTTGGCAAGGTTGTAGATCCCAAACCCTGCGTTTAACGCAAGCCAAATGATGATAATTGGCGAGAATGCAAAGGAAATTTTCGTGATCCCAAGTGGCTGAATGGAGAATAACACGATCAGAATAGCATCAGTGACACCGATCACTGTAGCTTTGGAGATATCGGGCTGAACAACTTCAATCCCTTGCACAGCCCCCAAGACAGACTGTGCTGGGGTAAGAAGGCCGTCGGAAAGGACCATCGTCACGGCCAACACCCCCATGGTTTTCAAACCCTCTCTAGCAACCTTGCTAGATTCGATACGATGTCGCACTCTTCGACCAGCGTGTTCGAGGTCGCTCGACGAGTATCGTTTTATCCGAACGAGTGACGCCTCCCTCGGATCCCGGTGGGTGATATTCATCTAAGACAGTAGTCAGTGAACCTTGCATCCTTGATAACCCAGAAGCTATAGGACAACTTGCATAACGGCTCAGAAGAGCGTATGTGCTGAAAGTCCCTCCTTCACCATCGTTGTCCGCAAGGAGGATAATAAACACGTACTTGACTGTCACCATTATTAACAAGCTCCAGATGATTATGGACAGTACCCCGACGAGGTCCTGTCGTGATGGTGCCGAGATGAACGTTGATGAGAAGACATAAAGGGGACTAGTCCCAATATCGCCATAGATGACGCCAATAGACTGGTAGGCCAGCCACAAAAGGGTCGTTCCTTTGAAGTTCTATCGCTTGTGAGCTAAGAAACTTGGGATATACCTTGCCTGAAGGCTTGCATACCTGCTTCTCTTTGAAGTCGCCAGGTATTCGCAGATTGGGGTCCTCATCTGCTTGCTCGTCTACTGTAGACCCGCGGTTGAACCGAGAAGGGACCCTGGGTTGGGTACGGATATTTTGGATGTTATCATCATGTTCGCTTGCGTCTAGCTGCGCTGTGGGTGTTGCTCTGGCGAGAGCTCCTTCATCAGTCAAGCGACATTTGCCGCTCTGATGCGCATCATCGATCCGTATCGTGGTCATATTGCGATAGGATACAAGGACGTGCTATTGCAAGAGGAAGCCTGATGGAGCAAACGGTCATGGTAAGCGGTAGGTAGAGTAGTGGGACAATTCGTGATGGGCCTCTATTATTCTACAGTGACGTTTGATCAGCTCCCCATGCCTCCCGTGGTTGAGGAGTGGGGCAGAACCAGACTATTCGAGTTATTAATTAAAGGGAATTAGTGCCTGAGGAATATGGCAGTCACATTGGGCTAAAAATCATTTTCGAATTATAGGTTATAAGATAAGCTTATGGTAGGTGAAAATCAATTCCGAGTCGTGCGACCGGGTTGTTGCGTGGTTTGCATCAAGGATAGATCTAACTGACCGCAGTGCACTGTAGTCACTGTTCGGTCCCTCTATTTTGATTTGTAATATTCCTGATCTGATCCAGCTTTACTATCTCCCTCCATTTTGTATGGGTGGCTTTGATCGTATGGAGGAGGGCTCTCCATGGCCCTTGTGCACATTGACGGCTGGTGGGTCGACTCGGATTGTGCTTGTGGTGAAGAGTCATATGGTGGAGGGTTCTCCATGGTCCTTGTACTCGTACAGCATATCGACGGCTGGTGGGTCGACTGAGATTGTGCTTGTTGCTTAGACTTGATCACATTGCTATCATGGTTTGAGCGAGGCCCGTGTAGGGGGTACGATGGTTGAACATAGAGGTTGCTCATTTGGCTATCATCCTTATAGCCCATTCGCCGCCTGTTATTAAGATAGTATTGTTGCTGGGATGCTTGCCGGAGCCTTTGGGAAGCAGGTTGGAGACTTTCCTTCTGCTTCTGCTTCTGCTCCCCATGTTCAGCGGCGGACCTAATGGAGGATATATGAGTATGGGAGTGACAAGCATAGATGGAAGACTTGGATAACGCACTTGGATGCAGCTCTAATGAGGCTATAGGTACCACCCAAAGCAAGGCCGGTCTTGATAAAACCCATGTTTTAAAAGGAGAAGAAAGAGTTTCGGTAGAAACTTGGTGGATTATTGAAAATCTGACGATTCGAAGACTAGGAAACCGAGGGGTATTTATTATTATTATTGTCTACCACCGGAGGCTATGTCATTCAAAAACCAGAGTTGGGCTTAACGGATTTCAAATACTCCGCCACGATATGGATCTTCGCCAAGATTATGCAACAGCCCGGGCGCGTAAACGCCCGATGGGGCCAAACCTAGCGTACAACAACGTAAATCACGACCTTGTCTTGTCCGTTGCTTCTGGTTCAGCCGTTTCACTGGCAAAGGCCTGATATCTACAGAAAGCGGAGTGTGATTCGTCAAGCGATAATCCAGTAACATGTCTTTCGTAGACAGCAAGCTTGGCCTCCTGATTGCCAAGACTCTGGGGGTAATTCTATACTCAGCCCCAAACGGCTTTACGTTGTAGTAAAGATCTGCATAGGGAAAAAAATTGAAACTAATCCTTCTAGTCTAGACTTGGGCGAAGCTTAAAGGGCTACCCCCTCACACTTCAAATAGTATTAGCTTTCAGCTCAAATAATCGATTTCTTACAAGATCAAGATTTCGTCCGACACAGATTGTTGGGCGGACTGCGCTTGATTGGAAACGGCATGGATTTCTATACCATGTCTACAACTGGAAATCCTATGACTGCCTCGATAGTTCATAGAATCCGTCTTTCACTGCTTCTGCTGGCTATGCTAGGTATCCTTAGTGAATTGTACGTTCTGACTATAGAGTTATTTATGAAAAAGAAACTGATTTACTATGGAAACTACTCTGTCCATCGAAAACTCCCCACCTTCCTTGGGGGTTTCGGTATTTAGGTTGTTGTGACTTGGAAGCTACGCTCTTGGAAAAAGTAATAATGATATATTATCAGCAAACTATAGTGTGCATGATTTTGCCCTCTGAGTTTGAAACCGCAGCGAACCAAAACGAGCATCCGGTATTGTAGTTCCCCGGACTATAATGATATGATTAAGAAATAAACCATGCCCTCAAGTCACAATTCCCTATCTATACTGTTTGGTATATGAGGCACCCCCATCCGCAGTCATTGAGGTGTTGTCGCTTTGACAACAGCGCTGATACTGCGAGCAGTGTAGTCGATATTGAATTTGTTGAGCCCACTAAAGGAAAGAAATATGTCAGCTCAAAGCTTATTTTCAAAATATGCGCATCAAACATACGCAATAGATATTCTCCCAGAGTCCTGGAGATAAACGTGATGCTTGTTTCGGAGCAGAGTGACTTGCTCCACGGAGAGCCCAACATATCTAAATAGGGTCAGTATGGCGAGTCACCTGGTCTAATCTTGGTAAAACTTACGAAAACATTCCGCTCTGATCAGTGATATGCCGCCAGTCACCTGGTGTTTGCAATTTCTCCAGTCCTTCTCTGAGCGCAATTCGACGACTCTTGAGCTGGTCCGCCATATGACGCACTTCCTGCCGCCATTGGCGCTCCAAGGTATCATCTGATAAAACGGATTCAATAATCATGGACCCGAAATCGGGCGGTGCGCCAGACTCTGCCCGTGCGAGTAGTTTCATATGTCTTTCTATTCTCTTTCCCACTTCCTCACTTGGTGCAAGAATCGAAAGAATCCCAACGCGTTCGCTGTAAAGCCCAAACGATTTCCCGTATGTTGAGACAAAAACAAGCGGGATTTCTTGTTCGGCAAACAAACGAACGCCTTCAAGGTCCGTGTCAATGTCTCCTGAGGCAAATCCGGGATATGCAGCATCGAAGAATGCCAAATGACCGCGCTGAGAGAAGATCGAGGCTAGCTCTCGCCACTGGTCCGGCGATGGATCACATCCAGTTGGGTTCTGGGCTCCAGACTGGAGAAGAACAACTGATTGAGCTGGTAGCGATTTGATGGCTTCTGAAAAGCTCACAAAATCGAATGCCTTTGTTTTGCTGCTAAAATAAGGCAGAAAACTGGGCTTAATTCCTGCAGACTCGAAGAGGAAAGGGTGATTCACTGCGACCGAGTCAGAATTATTTTCCTATGGTGATACAACGATGGCTCACACCAGGACTCGCTGGGAAGAAAAATCTCCGGGTTCCCGTTCGCCTTCCACGGTCCATAATGATTTTTCAACATAACTGCGCCGACATGGCATCCACCACTTGCGCCGAGTGTCTGTGTTGAAACTATCCTAAGAAATTGAGTCAGCTATGGGCCGGATTTCTAAAGAGCATGCCGGTCTTCTTTTACCTGTTTTCCCGCAAAAGACGATGATCTGCTCCGAAAAGTAACTTGGCACTCAAGTCCCTATAAAGCTGAGAACCTATAGCGGACGGGCGATACTCGTGATGCCAATCAGGATCATTGAATATTCTGTTCTTTGCCTTGACATGAACATCAAACTTTTAGTAATGTTTCCGAGGTTAGAATGGTAAAGTTTGGGACGTTATATATATACCTCTTTCACACTTGGTAGCACGTAGGCTTTCCCTTCGTCGGTTTTATACACGCCCACTAGGAGATCAGTTCTGTTGGGATCAGTATCCGCTCGGAACTGCGTAATGAGAACCTCGAGGCTCTCTACATATGCTTTCTTAATTAAAGTTCATGAATGTGTCGTGTCAATGGGATCATTTACCTGTTCGGCCCGCTGGGACATCTTGAAAAGGATCTGCTGCTATGCTACCCATTGTGTTTTTGATGTTGAGTGAAGAAAAATGGATTACTATCAGATCTTATATCCTATATCTGCGGGGAAATAGTTTGGAGTGATATGTGTCTGGTAGCACGCTATGCAAAACGCCATCATGTCGCAATATTAGAAATGTGCTAGATAGTTAGTCTACTAGAATATTAACTTTCCGCCAGCGGCCATTAATATGATCAGATTGCTCGCGATATCGGCTGTTTTCTTTTCACTAGTGGTAAAGGAATGAATAAGTGAAACATCTATCACCTTCACATTGATACAATATGATGAACTTAAAGTGACAAGGACTAAAGGCCTGAGAGAGGTATTTCAAAGGAAAGGGCGAATAAAAACATATAATGCTAGGTATTCGTATACAGTCACCCATGCTAACATATCTGCATCTGGCTTATACGCGCAGTAACTAGTCGACGGGGTAGAGGAATCCAAGCACGCGTCTGGGTTAGCTTTCCCCCCCTTTTTTTTAGTGATAGGGATAAATCGGAACAAGTGATCGAAAAAAAATAGGCTTTAATGACCGATTAAACCTCGTGATTCAGTCAAAAAAAGAAAGAGAAAAAAATACAACATTGAGGATTTGCTGGTGACTAACTCACCGGCGTGTCTTTAGTACGGCTGAGCGGGCGGGAGGCCCTGTTTTCCACATCCTATAGTTCTGATATAGCACTGGGAACAATTATAATTTAAGAGAAGTGCCACGTGTATCAGGCGAGTAGGTGAGAAATATGTAGATTTAGAGGTGTATTGATCTCCCACGATGGAAGCGAGCTCTATGTAAACGCAGCGATTCTCTCAGCAGCCTATCTCGTCTATATCAAGAATCAATCTTCCAGGCTTGACCCAGCAGATTTCTTGCAAATCCCAAGATACGGGCCATGTGACACCAGAGAGGACCAGAAGATGGATAGATTCTCCTATATTCCCCTGACTATCAAATTTCATGCTATAAATACCTTTATTATAGGGCCACCATACAAAAGGTACTTAAGGTCTGATTTTCTTCAAGTCTTTGCATTAGACTTGTGCGGCCCAATTCCCCCAGGGAGTGGGCATAAGCGTAGGCGGTAACCCAACAAGATGAATTACGATCTAATCAAAGGCAGCCTGCTGTTTTATCTAATCTTCCAAGCAGATTCTAGATTAATTCTCAAGGTAAGACTTTACCGTCAACATGAGGTGGAAATAAGGTCGGCTGTAAAGAAATGTCCTTTATGATATCAAATAGCGGACATCACCTCCCGATTCAAGCTCATACTGATTGGCTTAAACCTAAAGCCTGCAGAAAATACGGAGAATGCTAATTGAAGGATCAACGTGATGAACAAAGCATGGTGTATGGATTATATAAAAAAAGAACAAGCTGAAGGGAAGTAGATATCCCGTTCGGGAAAGGTCCCTTCCTAGCCAGATATTCCAATACCCCGCCTACTCGTTGCATCTGGGCTTTTTTGCTAGGCAATAGTGGCTATAATCTTCTCTTAATATGTAGAGGACCACGGCTCTCAAGGGAGACCTGACAAGCAGTTACCAGGGTGAAATGCCTAAGTGAACTCTTTAGTGGCCTGAGGTCTTCTGGGTAGTTCGCTATGACCATAGTTTTCATATCGGTAGGCGTGCCATCTGTTACTGGGCTATTATCCGCTAACGCCTGTGCTGGTTCTCGTTTAGAGCTTGCCAAACGGCAAAGTCTTCTCCAAAAGCCTGAGGCAGACCTCCGCGACTGCAAAACAGACTCATGATTATTTGGCGCTCAAGTCACATTCATGATTGCGTTTGAAATCCTTGGCGTGAGGATGAAGCGCGGACAGATCCTGATGTATATGATCAAGACCTCTCCCCGATTGTGGTTGCAGTCATAAGTAGCATGCAGCAATTACATTTGTTGACATCGGATAACGCGACACCCTGTGAACCCGCTCAATCATGGCACTACATCTGTTCCTTGAATATAATGATGCCATACCCTACTTCTCTAATTGAAGGCAGCGAACGTGGAATCATAATCTACATTGTGGGAGACATCTCCAACTAAGCCCAGGTTAAAGGATGCGATTACTACGCATGAGATTCTCTAGGTGTGCATATCTGTTTCTTTATACAAAAAATGAGTGCCGTTGACATTTGCAATCTAATTGTACCAAAAATGAGACCCCAAGGATTCTGCGCAACCCTTAATGCAGTAGGTTTTCAATCGACCAAGGGCGTTGACTCTTCAAACTTGAGAGACACATAAAATTCCGTGTCCAAAACTTTGTTGGCATGGCTGCTAATGATTAACCGACCATGACTCTGATGCAAAAATATGAAATACGGTCATACCTTTTTGCGTTACTCTTTCGTCAACTCCACTGACGGGACGCCGATGTCGTGTGCCCAATATAACCTATCAATGCGTCCAGCGTCACTGCATTGGAACATCACTTTCCAGAAATCTGGCCCTTGGTCCGAGCCCACCCAGCGGCCACGTCTAGATAACTCGTTGCGTGGAAGTAGCCATGTGAAGGTATCATCTTCGTAGTGTTCAAGTGGAAACTTCTCCGAATCAAGCCCTTGCAGCCTCCAGTAGAGCTGGTTGTCTTCTAAATCCACAACAATCTTGAAGACACCAATGTTATCCCGGTAAGTTCCAGTATACAGCTCAAGTGCTCTAGGTGATGTTCCATTCTTCCGAGCCGAGCCTAGCTCCCCTACCAGCGCAGGATACCACTTCAGGTTTTCAGCGACCGAAGAATGAGCTGCTTTAATGTAGTCATTTCTTTCTGTTTTTGGAACCTCGAGGAGCTCTTCAAGGAGGAGTTGGCCAACCCAGTCAGGAACATCATTTAGGGCCAACGAGTTGGACAAAACAATGATAATATTATCAGTGTCCGGAAGTAGAATCACAAGTGCGAGGGCGCCAGGAAGGCTACCCTGGTGGAAAAGAAGAAGTTGCGAGGGAACTCCTTTGCCAACAATAGGCATCCCGTCAGGCATCAGGTCAGGATTGATTCCAATCTGACCTAGCCGGTTAGGAAGCTGGGCTCTACCCCATCCGAGTGCATATGATAGCTCATTCCTTGAGGGTTGATCCATAGGAATTTTAGCGGAAGTAAGATGCGAGACCTGTTTAAAGGGAGACCCTTCGGTCGCTCCCTTTCCAGTGGTGAATTGATCTTGAAAGCTAGCAGTGAAGGTTTTGTATAACTTTGAAAGATCACGGACACAGGACCACGCGCCACCACTTGGTCCGGAATACCAATCTTGGCCTGCCTTGGGGCCAGGAATTGGGACGGCAGAGGCATCATCAAGTGCATTGTAGCACTGAGTGACATCTGGGATACCCGACTGTGGAGGCTTAAGGTAGGTTCGATCTAGGCCGAGGGGATCGAGGATGCGGGTCTGGACGAACTCAAACCATGAAACGCCACTTACTTCCTCGATGACATAACCAGCAAGGTTATATGTAAGATTGTTATAGGACATTCTTGCCCGGAACGGAAGAAGGCGCGGCTGTGAATTGATATATTTGAGTCCATCCTTTCCTGAAAGGAGAATGTTGTTCTCAGTCCCTATAACCAAGTTACTGGCCCAGGCCATGCCTGATCGATGAGATAGGATATCCGTAATAGTCAAGTGATTTTGCATCGTCTCGTCTCTGGAATTGAAAGATGGAAGAACGTCCTTGACCAGTGTGTCCCAGGTGAGTTTATCCTCGTCCACAAGAATCGCCATCGCAGAAGCAGTTAACGCTTTGGTCAACGAACAAATAGGAAAGATCGTTTCATTAGTGACGGGTAGACCGGCCTCTGTATCTCGGGTGCCAAAGCTTGTCTCGTAGACCGGTTCTCCTTTCGACATGACTGCAAGCGAGAGCCCTGGAGTTCCGCCAATGCGCATCAATTCTTCAATGGTCGGACGAAGGCCATTCAGCCGTGTAGGAAGTTCTGCCATTATGAATGCTGCTCAAGGATGCTGCGAGAGTTAGAGCAAGCTGGACTGGGGAAGAGTATGGGCGATGAAGTGGACACAACTGGCAGTGGTTAAACCGAATCTGGACGAAGAGCTACACTCTCCCTGATCTCAGCGCTGATAGAATTGTAAACAAGGTAGGAATGACCGTCAGAAGGGATTTCTGTAGCCACATGTAGAAAATAGAAATAGCCTGGAGGTCCTCTACTGCGGGGCAGAACCACACGCACTTGATTGAGCGCTAGCATTAGCGGCCTGTCCGAGGGCTTTTAGCGACCATCACGGCAACTGGCCTAATTGGGTTAACACCTCTCTGTCCTGTATAGTACTTCCTCTACTTTCCCACTCCACTTAGAATAGTTAGCCGTTTATGTAACCTTTTTTTTTTTGAAGACTTTATGGTAGAGTTTCTAGTGGTCTTTTCTAGAAGTCCATTTAGACGTCTTTCGAAAAGGGTTTCTCGAATATTTCCTTATCTATTCAAACTAAAGAGAGTGGTTCAGTATCTTTTGAGGCATGTCAGAAATCCTTCGCAGGTTAGAATTAGGCAGGTGGATCAATTGAGTACCATGCTCATAAACATTGCACAGCCTTCAACGGTGGTCGGCTTAGTGGTAAAAGAATTACTCTTTAATATGAGCATCGCCTTAATATGCAGAATCCTGTAGTGGATACCATTTTGAATTTTCCTGCCGGTCCTCCGGGAATTTAAATGGCAGATACGAAATTGTTCCGATAGGCGAAGTAAAGTGCATACCCCCGGCTCACGTATAACCAATGGATATGTGGTATCCATAAAGCCCACGAGCAGGGAGTGCAGGCCACGTGTAAACGTATAAGGTGTATGATATTATGTAGAGCCTTGGCAACGAAGGGTTTCGACAGCTTAATTCGACCTCCGAGGGTGTAGTCACTCTCGTACTCCACCCCGAATAAGAGCTAGTAGGTGTCGTTGACCAGATTATATATTTCTTATCTACTCCTCCGTACGATAATGAATAATTATTTCATCTTATTACGAAAGAAAAGCAAATCGTATTATTAGCTACAGTTTAGCCATATTTATAAAAGGTAAATAACTTTAATTATTTTGCGGAACATTCACAGCGTGACGGTTGTCCGATTCCGCAGCCATTCTCCATAGCGATAGAACAAAATTGGCACGGGCGCAAATACCAGTGCTAGGAATCCCAACAGCGTATTACCCCATCCGTAGTTGAGCGTCGAATACATATGCGACCCAGCAAGGGGCAAGAAGGCCCCGAACAGTGAGCGGAGGAGAATGTTGGCGCCCAGTGCAGAGGCCGCCGCTTCCGACCCGAACAGGTCTACCAGGTACAACTGGGAGGGCATGATCACAAAGAAGGCTCCAAACCCAACAATAAACGTCCCAACGATCGGAACGATCCAATGGATTTGGTAATATGCTGACCAACCATAAATAAACAGCCCAGGTCCAATGACCGGCGGGAACCACATCATCACGACTAGTCGGTACTCGGGCTTAGACTCCTGGACATTATCCGCTGCCATTTTCCTCTTCAACAGCCGGTCGCTCAGGATTCCAAACGTGAATAATCCCAACAATTCGCCAAGGCCTAGTCCCAGGTAGGCCAGACCAGAAATGCCGGTGCTGAATCCATACTGCCCCTCGAAGACCATGCTGAAGGTGGCAAAGAGGAGGTAAAGAAGGCCGAAGATGAGAGCGACGTAGATGGACAAGACGAGAACGATCGGCGAGAATATCAACAGTTTGGTGGGGCGTATGAGAGCAGCAACAATGATCTGTTGCTGTGTTAGGCCGCGATCGAGTTTCGATCGGAGGTGCGGGTTCCCGGTTGCGCGTCGCAAGGATGCAGCCTTGCGTTCTAATAGGGTATTGGGATGTGTTTCGCGCATGAAAATGAATGTACCGATACCCGCTGCTACTCCCTGCCATAGTGTTAGAATTATGGATATCAGCCGAGAGCAAGATCACATACGAGTATCGCGACCACCCAAAAGGTCCATCGCCAGCCCTTCCCTTCAGCAACGAAGCCCCCTATCACCGGTCCCAGAACCTAGATCGGTTAGTATTGTTCAATTAGGTAGTGGGTTGAAGTTACATACAGGTCCCAGAAGGGGGCCCAGGCCAAACAAGGCCGCTGCCGCACCTCGCTTCTCGATCGGGATAACATCGGCAATCGTTCCGCCACCAAGGGATAGTGGTGCCGCTCCCGCGCACCCAGTGATGAACCGGAAGACCATAAATTGAGCGGAAGTCTTACTCACGGCGCAGGCCACAACGAAAATGACAAATATGAAATTGCTTGTGTGGTAGACGATAAGACGCCCATACATCTCGGAGAGCGAAGAGATGACAAGGGGGCCGAATGCGAACCCCAGCAGATAGATACTGACGGCCAAAGTTGCCAAGGTCATGTTAGTGATCTCCAGGTCCCTGGAGACGCCTTCCATCGCCGGAGCGACGATGGTCGAGGCGATGTTGCTGGTAGCTTGGGTTAGCATTATCGGTTACTTGGTCTCTAACCGGGCCTCACTTACACAACCATCGACAAGACGGCCACAATAACGACGTGGCCAAAACTCTTGGTGCCAGACCAGTTGAGGGGGTTGTTGGGGTCATCTAGGCCGTCCCAGTCGACCACATCGTCCTCAAGTTTATGCGTCGGCAGCTTGGCCGCCTCCTCATCTGTCGTGAGGTTGACATCGGCCTCATCATTGCTAGAGAGCTTCATCATCATTCTGCAGGCTGTACTCGATAGTTAAATGAAACGAAAAGTAACTGTCTGAGGGCGAGCTTTGTGTCTTTGTACTGATGGAGAATGCCACTACCGGTCGCAAAGGGCGGTGGATCATGTGTTTTTTTCTTGGGGATTAACGTCTACGGGGGAGTTAACAACATGTCGTTTGCTCCGTGTTGTAATGGCCGAGCCGACTGGCTTGAAGCCAGGACCACGCTTCGGAGGATTCATGGCTGGTCAACTTGGTTGTTCTGATGATGGCCGAACGCAGAACGGAGCGGACGAATAGATGGAGATTGGAGAGTCGTATATGAATTAAAACAATGGAGGAATCGGAGGAGAAGGCGGATGAATGCGCGGAGGAACATGTTCATCCGATTGGGCAGAGAGCTGTTGATCACCTCGCGCCTTACTTGATGAGGCTAGAGTATAGCGGATGAACGTTTACTCCCAATCCATCAGCATCAGACAGTCCGACTACATCTCCATCTACCACCATTCTTCGTACTAATGAGCGTTCACTGCACCTGAAAGCTCTATCTATTGCTTCTGCCTATATTTCCATCGTTTATGTGACGATACAAGCGTACTCTACAGCAAAAACATACCCCACCCCACCCACGATGGAGAACGTGGAAAACCTCATCTACTCTACATGACCTATCTGCTAGACAAGTGCTCTGACCTAGTATATCCCATATTATCACATAGTCCATAGCTGGAAAACGTGCACCTGCATATCCCCGACAGTCACGATGGATCATCCGCCCACGGACCATCCCAGCCTCCAACCAGCTTCTATAAATCGTCGGAGCAAACCCCAGCTCTCCTGTAACCTATGTCGCCGAAGGAAGTAAGTACCAAAGATCTTCAATTCTCCGAATAGAATCTGACTAAATTCTCCGATAGGCTCCGATGCGATCGCAAGGAGCCCTGTGCGACATGCACCGCTCGTGGATTGGCGCTTTCGTGTGCCTATCCTAGCAATCAAGCCCCAGCCCAGCGCCGAGGGCCACCTGGGACACATGAGACCCACAGGGGTCGCCCCCGAGCAACCGTTCATGACCGTTTGGGCCAGTTGGAGCAGATTGTTGTTTCGTTGATGCAGAAGACAACCGCTGGTGGCCAAGATCAACCGGACGAGCATCCAGTGGCGTCGGTTTCTAGAGATCCCCCTGAAGAGGGCTCACCGGAAGGGGCCACCAATTCTGAATACTCTCCAGCTCAGTCCGAGGGTGGAAATGTATGGTTTAGCTCCTCAGACGCCCAGTATGTTGGAGGAACCCATTGGGCTGCCATCCTGGATGGGATTGCCGACCTCAAGGAGCAGCTTGAACGGGAAGACTATGGGAGCATGGAAAAGCCTACTATGCTGCATACTTTCCTGCTATATGGTTGTAAATCGGCGAGTAAAGAAGATATATTGGCAGCCCTGCCTTATCGGCCCGCTGTTGATCGTTATATTTCCCAGTACTTCAATCGGTTGGACTTGGCGCCATGTAAGCCCCCGATCTACAATATCCGAGCCTCGGCTAACACAGGGCATCGACTCTTCAGCGTGTCTGCACAGTGGTCAGTTTTTACGAGAGGTATACGAGCGACTTCACCGAAAGACGAGTAGACTGTGGTGCTAACAATAATGAATGCAGTATGAACGGTTCTGGGAGAATCCACCCGAGGCCTCAGTCATGTGGCTGGGTCTCCTCTTTTCTATGATATGCCTCGCAGTGCTGGCTTCTAGTGCGGCAGACTCCAGCTCATCTCCAGGATTCCGAAATCCGTTGGTAGATACATACCGCGAAAAAATAGCACAGTGCCTCATTTTAGGCGAGTACACCAAATCTGGGCGTTACGTGTTTGAAACGTTATATCACTACTTGACCATTGAGTATTCTATCCGCAAGGATGCTGACCAGGACATCTGGATCCTTTCAGGAATCTCAGTCAATATAGCTCTACGCATGGGCTATCACCGGGATCCATCGCACTTGCCAGGGATCTCCCCATTTGCGGGAGAGATGAGACGGCGGGCATGGGCCACTATTCTACAGGGGGATATCCTGATCTCCACCCAAATGGGCATGCCACGCATGATTAAGGATTGGCAATGTGACACACTGGAGCCTCGCAACCTGAATGACTCGGACTTCGACGAGGACTGCTCCGAGCTTCCCATGTCAAGGCCGGAGACGGAGACCACCACTATTTCGCACCTGGTAGCTCGACGACGTATCTTTGGCGCCTTGGGTGTGATCGTCGATTTCACCGCATCGGTTCGACCGGTAACCTATGACGAGGTAATGAGACTAGATCTGGTTCTGAATGACGCGGAGGCTACGATCCCTGCCTACCTGCGCATGAAGGCCATGGCTGGGGCGGTGACCGACCCTCCACAGGTGATTATGCATCGGCTCTTCCTCAGACTGATGTTTCACAAGGGCCAGATTATGCTCCACTGCAAGTACTTAAACCCGGACCCAGTCATAGGTTCTGAGGGCCACACGTCATACTCCTACTCGCGTAGCTCTTGTATAAAGGCAGCCTTGGGTATTTTAGAGATCCAGCATATATGCGACGAGGAAACCAGCCCAGATGGCCAGCTTTATACGATACGATGGAGGGCTTCCTCCTTCATGAAGCATGAGTTTCTGACAGCCACAATGCTGCTGTGTTTTCTGGCGCGACTGCCAAATGCTCTGACGGATGGTCACAACTTGGACCAAATCATAGAAGCCTTAAGAAGGGCGCATAGTATCTGGATGAAGTCAAGGAATTCTTCGGCAGAAGCAAAGACAGCAGCAGACACTCTCAGCATTGTGCTCGCTCAACAATCAGGCGATTCTAATATGGGCGCAGATGGTCAGGGCATGAACAATAATTTCGTCCTAAATCCAGGTCAGTCGGCCGTCTTACTTTCTCCCCCGTGTCCCTGCTTACGATGGCTCAGTCCTGCCTATGCCGTTTCCCGCCAGAGGGTTCAATGACAACGACCTGGCACAGAATTTTTCATATGGATTCCTTTCCATGGGGTCCAGTCAAATTTTCCCAGGCTCAGCCATGATGATGGACCCGAACCTCGCATGGCAATGGCAAAAGGTTTGTTCCAACTGCGCTCCTCTACAGATGTACCACTCACTAGAAATAGTATTTTGAACCCGAATTACCGCAGTATCCAGTCTAGGGCATCCGTGTATAGTGTGGAGTTCTGCATGTTGCGTTCCGAACTTTTTGGCGGGATACTGGCTTAGCTGATGGCTCTATACCAGTCTAACCCTCAACAAGAGGTCACAAGTATCCGATGATGACAATGAAAAATCATATTTAATAAACACATTTCCCTCACTTTCAATTGACTACCTCAACAATTATCTTGTATCCTCATAGCTCCTCTGTTTCTTCAACCCGAATCGATATAAACGCCAGCAGCCCCTATGCCTGAATCAATTGTGTTGGATATCAGACCATCCTGACTAATTGATTGTTTGCCAGACTGAGCGGTTTGTTTGCTAGTTCATCAGGGTATAAATACCCTGCTTCTCATAGATTGAATAGTAGAGATTTCTTTCCTTTCTTTCCTCCTCCTAGCAGTCAGATCAAATTGCCATTATCGGAACCGTCCGTTGCTTTATAGCGATAGTCCCAGTAATCCGTGGGAGATTGTCGTCAGCGTCTTCTCGACTGATTTTCCGACCACCTTGCCCCTTAGTATCAAACCCTGCGCACCGTGCTAATTGGTCTACCTGAAACACTTAATTTGTTGGCCTCTGTACAGTTATCACGTCACGATTACACCTTGAAGATGAAGTCGTTTGTTGAAATTAGATAACATCGAAAATACCCTCAAAAACAAGCTCTAGGCTTCTAGGGGATCAATCCCTCTGACTCTAGCCTCGGTGAATGCCACCTACCAAAAGTCTTATCATTGAATCCTGTCACACTGAATCACTATAATGAGGAAGATTTTACGGATTATTTTCGTATTACGACGTCCGTTGGCACATTCCTCCAACGTTGACCAAAAGAAACAATCGACTCCAGGAGAGGCCACGTGATATAAGCAGAGGCATGGGTATTTGGCGTCGGCTGGTGTGAAGTGATACAGCAAGGCTCGTATTAAACTTGAGATTCTCGCACTTCATGCCAGTCATAATCTCTAAGCACATAGCGAAGTTGCGAAGGACTCGGCCGCCACCTAAGTAAGATGGCACGCCACCTCAGCTGCGACGACTACACGGTCGGATGGGTGTGCGCCCTGACGGACGAGCTCACGGCGGCACAGGAAATGCTTGACGAGGAACACCAAGATTTGGTTCGGAATGCCAACGATTCAAACATATACACTCTAGGGTGCATAGGGGGCCACAATGTCGTCCTTGCATGTCTGCCGGCGGGCCAGACAGGAACCAGCTCTGCCGCAGCCGTCGCTATGCAGATGAAGAGCACATTTCCAGCTATTCGATTCGGGCTGATGGTGGGAATCGGAGGCGGGGTGCCGGGCAAAGCGGATATTCGGCTTGGCGACGTTGTTGTCAGCCAGCCGACGAATGGCCATGGCGGGGTGGTACAATACGACTTTGGAAAATCTACTCCAAGTGGATTTAAACGGACGGGATTTCCCAATACTCCACCACCAATTCTCCTCTCCGCGGTTACAAAACTTCGATCCAACCAAGACCGAGGGGGAGGCAGTCTGACACCACACTTGTTGAAGCTTAGCAACCTCCCAAAGTTCAGCCGCGAGAATGCAGGAAGTGATGTACTGTTCGAAGCGGAATATAATCATGTTGAGGGGAATAGCTGTGTGTCATGCGTGACTGCAAGAAACATACAAAGGAAGGAGCGCCCAAATGGCACACCTATGGTTCACTATGGTACGATCGCATCAGGGAACCAGGTGGTGAGAGACAGCGTAGAGCGGGACAAGGTCAGCTCAGAGTTTGAAGGAGTTCTCTGCTTTGAGATGGAAGCGGCCGGTCTCATGAACAATTTCCCATGCCTGGTGATCCGCGGAATCTGCGACTACTCTGACTCGCACAAGAACGATAGATGGCAGCCATACGCGGCGGGAACAGCGGCAGCATACGCGAAGGAACTACTGCTAGTGATCCCGGCGACAGATGTGTTGGACACGCAACCAGCCAATAAAGCAACGCCAGGTTAGTGTAGTTATCCCAGACCTATACGGAAAATAAGACTCACATGCCGTAGACCAGACACCCAGTTTCTATCTCCCTTTTTTCCGGAATTTCCAGTTTGTCGGTCGAAGTGCAGAGCTTGATGCGTTGAAGCAAAAGTTGCTCGTAAAAAAGGATTGCCGGAACGTGGCACTTAGCGGCCTAGGTGGTATCGGCAAGACGCAAGTCGCGCTACAGTTCGCATACTATGTCAAGGAAGAGTGTCCAGAATTTTCCATCTTCTGGGTACAAGCCTTGAGCATGGAGGCTTTTGAGCAGAGCTGCAGAGAAATAGCAAGAACATTAGGAATACACCAGGAGGGGAACAAAGAAGACGTGAAAAAGCTTATCCAGAAATGGTTATGCACAAAGAACGCAGGAAAGTGGTTGCTAATCGTTGATAACGTTGATGACCTGGACTTACTTCACGGAGCCAATCAAGCAGAAAGTTTGCTGGCCTTTCTGCCAGAAACTGATGATGGCCTAACCATATTCACAACACGACATGGAGGTGTAGCCCAGCACCTGTCAGGCAGCGATGTGGTTGAGATTGGGAAGATGAGAAGACAGGAGACGGTGAACTTGTTAGAGAAGTCACTAGTTCGAAAGACCCTTTCTCATAACAACGAGATCGTGATGAACCTTCTCGCAGAGCTTGAATACCGTCCGTTAGCTATTACACAGGCGGCAGCATATATTAACATAAACAAAAGCTGCATCTCTGAGTATCTGCGGCTGTTAAAGAGCACAGAGCATGGACTTTGGCGACAAGACACGCTACCAAAATTCGAAAAATGCAGTCGCGAAGACATGGACGATAACGTTCAACAAGATCCTCGAACGCGATACACTAGCAGCAGATATCCTCACATTCATATCCTGCATCGAATGGAGGGCAATCCCTTGCTCCATTTTACCAGCAGGTCAGCCTAAAGCGAAGGTAGCAAGGGCCATCGGCACACTCTGCTCCTACTCATTTTTGGAGAGAAGAGGTGATGGATCCATGCTCGACATGCATAGGCTTGTTCATTTAGAAACCAGGATGTGGGTAAATAAGAATGGCCGCGAAGCAGAGACGAGAATGGCGGCCTTGAAACACCTATCAAAAGTCTTTCCGTCTGACGATTATACCAATCGTGAGATCTGGCGGGCTTACCTGCCGCACGTGGCGTACATAGAGAAGGATAAACAATGCCAAGGCACAAAGGAGGAAAGCGACCTCCGTGTGAGAGTCGGGCGGTGCTTATACATTGATGGACGGATGAAAGAAGCTGTTCTCTGGCTATAAGAGTCTTGCGGGTGGAAGGATAGAAATCTTGCCGAGGATGATGCAGAGCGCTTGTCGTCGCAGCACGCGCTCGCACAAGCATATCAATCAAACGGACAGGTCAAGGAGGCGGTCCAGTTACTAGAGCGTGTGGTCGCGATAAGAGCGGAAGTGCTTGCAGAAGACCATCCCAATCGACTAGCGTCTCAGCACGCGCTCGCACAAGCATATGAAGCAAACGGACAGGTCAAGAAGGTGGTCCGGTTACTAGAGCGTGATACAGCAATCCCACCGGAAGTGCTCGCAGAACACAGTACGTCGAAAAGAAGACTCTTTGTTAGCCGGCTAAAGGCCATTTTAAGGAAAGACAAGTAATGCCGGCGTTCGGTTTCTGTTAGCGGCTAGCTTTGTATCACCAAAGAGTAGACTTAGGGCAGTTTAGCAAAGATAGCAGACACAATGGGCATAATGTACAGTATCAACAGAACATGTGCACAAAGTGCAACGCACCCTTAACCTTCAATTATATTTATGTCTATTATTTAGGTATTGAAGAGGGGAACGCTCGAGGCAGTATGCTCTCTGGCATACGGGTCGATTCAGCAGCCGTAAACTAGCTTCACACCTTCCACAGCATACAACGCAAACCGGCACAGCGAACCAAGAAGTGAACTCAGAAAGGTGTAGGAGTGTGTATTGTCAATCTGTGAACTAACTGCTTACATGATATCTGCCTGCATAAATGAGAGGACAGGCGCAGGCGCAAAGTAGTGGGTGACCATGGCCCCCCACTACAGTATAGAATTGCTGAGTCGTTTCGCTGCCGCTGGTTCAGTGTTGATGAGAGTGGTTCTTGGCGTACTTGATTAAGTCCCCGAGCGAAGCGATATGGCCACGTAAAGAAATTGTGCTAGAGATCCATTTTTATTAATTGATATAAATACATCTGCATAGCAAAATGAGTGCGCATGCGAAATTGTCATCATAAATACTGGCGTTCCTGGAGTACAGTGCAGGTGGAACGAGTCACACGACAGTTGGAAAGATATTCGCCGAACAGCAATAAAACCGATAGCTGTGTATGGGCTACTTTGTATTTGGTATATATCTCACATCTAGAATAATTATCATTATTACTATAGGAACTGACCTCTCCTCGTTGCTTCGCCTAAAGACCAATATCACGTATAAACCGCCGGGCAGCACAATCAGGGTGCTGATCTTTATAAAGTTGTAACATATCAAGGTAATATTCGAGGGTTATCTCACGTGCTCTTCTTCTATTACCCCTCAAGCTCTGATTCTGCACTCGTGATAGCTGCCACTCGGTATGTTCATCCACAGCTATATCAAGTAGTCTATGGATTATCATCGACATAACAGTGTTGAAGTTTTATTTCGTATCCTTCACCAAAACTCGGTTATTGAATTTAGCTTTCCACTCAATCTGGTAGTGAATACAATCTGGGGATTACTCATTCCATGCATTATCATATTCACGCCTAGTAAATATCTCAACGCCTGGTTGCCCCGGCGGGCGTTGATATGAGGAGGAACGCTTATCAACCAAGTCCTCATCATCCGGTGAAGGGGAAATTACTAATGGCATCCATTGGCAGTCTGAGAATATAAGGGCGGGGGCATATAAGGGAGTCCGTTCAAATCGGTAGGTACTGTTATCATCAAAATGAGGTTAATTTATTCCTCTAAGGCAGAAACGCCTAAAGAGGAGCCTGAAAACATCATGTTGTTGTCAGCTTCTATCAAAAAGATGTTGTAAGCACCAATCAAAGAGGGATGTGACTGATAAGCTGAGCGTTATAGTGAGCGGGTGCCTGAGTAGTCTGCAACTAAGCAAGCCAAGGTAAGTCGCTATTTAAACTGTTAGTGACCAGGTGAGAGTCCCTGAGACTGTCAGTGTAACTCGGTTGGCTCCTAAAGCCTTCTCTAGCTTAAGTGTTTGATTTGTTCGCAAAACACGGAAGCTTCCAATCGGTGATAGATTGCCAATATAACAACAGAATCAAAAGGCCGTATTATAATATTGGCATGCAATGTATGATGTATTCTTGGAATGTACAGCAATATCAATGATACGAGACAGTTCCTAATGTACAATAGTGTGCTTACTTAACTAATAGAGGTCGAAAAGTATTTCAAGAGTGAAAATGGCACTAGTTTCTGAGTGCCATAGTTAACTCAAAAATATTTCAACCTTCTTAGAATATTTGGCAGTAGGCCTCGGCAAAACGCGGCCGCTATCATCCGTCCCATTCGTAGATTTTGGAAATTAAGAGCGCATTTGGCTGTGTAGAGGACAAAAAAACAGATAAAAACATACAACAGTGAGGATTCGCTGGTGGTCACCCACCCAACTACTAACTCACCGGCGTGTGGCTTAAGTACGGCTGAGCGGACGGGAAGCCCTGTTTTCCACACCCTATGGTCGTATGTATTTGATATTGCATGGGACAGGAATATAGAATATAAATCAGTGGGTGCAAATGAAGTTGAGATGAGAAATGGGTGAGCGCGGCTTTACGGTCGCGCGACCGGGGGTGAGGGTGAGTGCGCTCTACATAGGGTGAGACTCAAGGTGAGAATCATTCTAGGTCACGCAACGGACGTATGAGAGGTAGGTAAATTACTAGACTCATCACCAGCCTCAACACATTTCGGTATCTAGAAAATGCTAGAACATTTAGGAAGTAGCATGCTTCGGAATTGAGTTCGAAAAAGAATTGAAGAGTGAAACTGACTTTGAGCGAGTCTTTACCAATAACGCAACCAAGTTTAGCAATTTTATTCGCAACTTTATTTACCACCTCTAGGTTGTCATACACCACTACCAAATGTAAATTATCGCACTAGGCTTCGAAAGTACCGGGATGTTGAACTGCGCAAAACATGGGCGTCTATCAAAATACCACCAACTTTCTATTCATTCGCATCTATTAATGTAGCTATATAAATTCTTTCTAGCGAAACAGGCGCTGGATATATGAAACCCCGGGCTTGATTAGGGAGAACAAGAAGATAATATAATATCAAAAAGGAGAGATGGATAGAATGTATTATAAAATATACGCAAAAAATAACACAAGTCCCAAATTCTGCGGTTAGGCGTTAAACATCTTTGGAACACTGACCCAGGAGGATGCATGAACAGCAATAGCTGTCGAAAGTGCACAGACGCCTAGCATTACAAGCTGTCATATTCTTATATAAAATGACCCTGGATATCAGTTCAATTTAGAATATTATTTTCTCGTCCTTTTTAGTACGTACATACAAGCGCTCTCTGAACTTCCAAGAGGGAAGCACAAACGCTTGTGCTAGATTTGAGAATCCGAGAAAACAAAGAAAAAAAGGAATGAAGCTTACCAATAGATACATTCATACATAAGGTATTGCGGATGTCATCCACAAATCCACTATATCCATTTATATTGCCCGTCTTTGGTTTCAGACGAGGACTCGGGAGGACGCAGAAAGCATATTGGATAACCATGAAGTAGAGGACACGGAACCATGGCACGCGCGCCTTGGTTTGTGACCTCATCATCGCCGAGTGGCAATCTTTGAGAGCAACCTTATTACTGACTAAGCTCCCGATACGGGTAGTTACAAAATGCGAGTTATATATTTGGTAGACCTCAGGAATTAAGCCTGGTTAAATAATCATGACTTTGGAAATACACCACTTGGGCAAGTCCATGCTACTATACCTTTCATGCTACCTTTTGTTCAAGGGCAAAACAGTCTGTTTTTGGTTAACTACGTGACACAAATCCTCTGCTTTACGGTTGTGACACTTTTCGTTTTTCTTCGACTTCTCATCCGAGTGAAATTGAAGCACGTTCTAGGTTTTGATGACGGTATGCGTGTGACTACTTTAATTTTTTATATCTAGATGCTAATTATTCTATACAGTATCATGTTTCTTCGCATGGGTAAGGCGTAGACTCTTTTGCGCCCTCGTGAACATACACTAATAAATACGAACTAACAGGTCTTCTTTATGGGTTATTGCGCAGTTGCTTTACTCTGTATGTTTCTTTCAATATTGACTTTGTCATGAGTTTGCTGCTTAAGTCATGAATTACACAGATGGGTTTTCCGGGGGAACAGAAGCGATACAAAGCCAAAGGCAACACGAAACCTCTATGAAGGGAAGGGAAAAAACTCTCCGTCCATAACTTCATAGTTCTCACTAATTTATTTACAGATGTCTTATATCGCTACCATTATCTATTCACCAACGGTACTTCTGGTCAAGATCAGTCTACTTTATATCTTGATTAGGCTCTTTCGCCTTTGTCACAAAAGATTCGTTTGCCTATGTTGTCTTCTTGCTGTGATCATATTCTATTATGCGATAATCACATTTATTAAGATATTTGTTTGCAACCCAGTGTCTGCCTACTGGAAAGGAACTCAGAACAATGGTGGGACATGCCTTAGCCGAGCAGGAACGTCCATCGCGGATTCCGTTATCAGCACTGCTACAGATATTGCAATTTTCGCTTTTCCAGTGGCATTTACCTGGTCATTGCAGATGCCGATTTCTAAAAAAATCAAAGTGGTATTCATTCTCGGGTTCGGCGGCGTAGCGGTCACTTTTGGCATCGTCCGGCTTGTGATCAGCATTCATGAAGAGGGCAATCCGGATGTGAACAGATTGGTGATGAAAAGTATTCTAACTGGGTGAGTCTTATAATATCTGAAAATAACTCTCTCGTTTCTAACTAAATATTTTCTTTTTGCAGAAATGCTGAGATTGGCCTTGGGCTCATTTGTGCCTGCCTTCCGGCTTTTAGTGCACTATCCACCTATATTCAAGAACGCCCACGTCGCTCGGAAGGATCTTCTAATCAACACAGAAGGATGGTTTATTACTTGAACCCTATCTCAGATGGTGCTCAATTGGGTGAGGCCTAAGTACCGCATTAGTTAAGCAGCCGTCTCTGAGCGACCTCATAAAACGGCAGCAGCTCGGGAAAATCACATGAATATCTCGCCCGACGTTGGGCCTTCTGGCAATGCCTAAACAAATGACCGTTGCCGTCCCTATCAATGAACCATCTTATGATCTTTAAGCACCGATCCCAGACCACTTGTAGCCTCCAGAAACAGGAGCATTACGCTTGATACATGATACATATTGGCTTTTTGAGAATAGTGGCAGGCATTCCGCGGCGCTGCTTATATAGAAGCCCTAGCGCCAGGTGGCACTGGTCTGAGCAAAGGCGCCTCCAATAATAGGGCCAAGAACGCAACCGATTCCCCAGATACAATAGATCCCAGCCAGATAGAGTGGACGCTCGTGATATGTCGTGAGTAATGCAACGAAAGTAAGTCCGCCCACGTAGACGCCGCAGCTTCCAACGCCGGCAATAACGCGACCGACAATAAGCGCGTCCATTGTGGGCGCCGCACCACAGACCGCACTCCCTATTTCAAAAATCACCAAGCACCAGATAAATAGCCATTTGATGTTAAATCTGCCGAAAGCCTTTCCACTGAAACTTTAGAGTTAGCATCGCTTTGCCGACGACCTGAAGAGAAAGATTTATAGCTTACGGTGGTAAAATATTTGTATTTCCCAATATGAAACATTCCGACCGAGGAAAGATCACTCTCGGTTTTGAAGGTCTCAACGATGGAAGGTTGAATGGCTGCAACCTATAATGAGGGTTGTTAGGGCAAAGCTCTCATGGTCACGATTGAGAGCCCTAATATTTTACTCACGATTGTTCCATCAAGGGCGAAGAGAAAAGCAGTAGATAACACTGACGCGTAGGCAAAGAACCACTAATTCATCTGCACGGGATATGTGGTTAGCTGGAAAGGTTCTTTTTAAAGTATAGCCCCGTGTCATAGATGATCTAAATACCTTCAAACCCGTGATGTTTCCTGGGCTTACTATCTTAAGATAGCGTCAGCAATATTATATAACATAACTTAAGCTATCTAGGGTAGAAACTGGTGAGGGATTTAAGGTTAGGATGACTCTTTAACCAACTCAATCATACTCGCGCTTTTTATTTTATCCTTGATAGATTTCTTCTCAATTTTCAGCGACAAAACATTGATAAGTTTAAACAAAAACGAAATATAGTTGGGGCTACTAAGAGCTCAGCGTCGTAAGACAAACACATTTCTATATATCAATTCTCGGGTTTATCCGATAGACGGGGCTTATAGTAGATTAAAGATATGCCATAGGGCTAAGCAGGTCTATTCAATAATTTGACGTAAGATAAATTGGAATTAGACAGGTAGATATATATAATCTTCGTAAACTTTTACAGCTAGTGTTAACGTTTCTAAAGACAGCACCTGCAAATAGCTTAAATATCCTGAATAATCTCATTCCGGAATAGCAGAATCTACCATGGCCTAAATAGGCGGGTTCTATATTTCAGCATATACCCACAAGCGATATTCCACCGTCCAGCGTCGCCGATGAACTGATGGCACTGGGAAATCGACCTCTAAGCGTATTTCAGTAATACGATAACCGCTGTACTGGATAAAGTATGTATACGGATAAAATACATGATATGAATAATATAAAGGCGAACATGAATAATGCGTTTATTCGCGTGAATAAAAAAATCATATATTCGCATTTCTTTATTCTGCCCCGGTGAGAAATAGGTGAGCGCTGCTTTAGGGTCTGGTGGTGGAAAAGGTGTATACCTACGTACTGGACATCTGGATTGTCCAGGCAGATCTTGGTTCAAATGTTCCACTTTCTGGATTAGTACTCAACCCCTCGCCGCTTTTGCTCTTGCTCGGTAGGCCCGTCTTCTAGCTTCCTGATTCCGTCCACCAACCCTTCTCAGCACTTCATAATATATTCATTTCTTTACACATTGTCCTTTATTGATAAGCAAGGGTTCTCATCTGGTCCTCAGCCACACACTCCGATTTTATCTCAATGGACCTTTCTCAACTTCCGGATATCACTGGCTTGCTTGTCAGGCCAGATAACCCTCCACGAGATGATGTCGAAGGGATGGATTACCCACGATGTGCAGCTCTATATAACTATCTGGCCCAATATGCCTGGCTTGCTGAAGGTCGTCCGCTGGCAACTCTGAATGAAAATAGCACCAACTTTTTCACGGCCTTCGGTGCTGAAGCTGAAGCTCTTCGTCCAAGGCTTCATCCATCACTAGTGGCTTTCCTTGACACCGCTATGATACCCCCTAGTGATAGCCCTGACCAGTTTCCCCCGCCACTCTCTATTTTTGCATGGGGACTCCCTGCGCCAGACGGCCTTATTGAGGAATTTGTAGCTGATCTTCAAGACCAGCCGGTTGATAGCCTGGTGCGCTTAAGCCCTGTGGGTTTATCGGGCGAGGGCAGCGGTGGTGGTGTTATCTACCACCAATGCTTCCATCGCGTCGCAGTCTTCATGCATCTTAATTCTTATGACTACGGGTTCCCAGTTGAGGATCATCTAGACATTTGGAACCCACTAGAGATAGTGCTCTCCCACTGGATCGACCTTATTCAGCTTGGAAAAGTTGTGGCTTCGCCTCATGAAGAGCCAGCCCTATTCGACTCCGAGAAGATCGGGCCCTGGGAGTGGCGCCCCTATAGCGAAGCCCAGGTTACTACATGTATCAGCGCGTGGGATCGGCTGTGTCGGGCCATTGAGGCGATCGGCCCTATTTCCTGGATTGATACGGACAATCCAGAGCCACTAGTCATATCAACCGTCCTAGATACCGCTTCGGTACCCGATCCTTCCTTTGCGCGTTCGTTCCTAACGCGCGCTAGACGCCCCCGGTTCCACTATATCGCCCCGGGCCTTCTCTTACCCCCAGCCGACTTGTCTAGGTTTGTGGCAGCACAGCCATTTGCCGTCCTACCCCGCTCTCAGCATACCGTACCGCCAGTGTGCCTTTTCCCCGCCGAAGGCGGAGACCAGCGTCCTATCCAGCTTACGAGAACAACAACTCCATTTTTATTGTTGGATTACTATTCAATATCCACAGATAAGCTCACACCATCCCACGTCTCTGCAGGCCTATATACCGCGGCAGTAGAGAGAAACGGTCTTGACACGGCCGAGGATGGATTTCGGCTTTTACTTCCGTTTACCCTCAATGATGGTTGGGGCAGGAGCGTAGGCGCACGAAGAAGCGATGGGGAGCTTACTGATAGGGAAAGCTTTGCAGACCTCTTTCAACATGGATTCAAGCCCTTTGGTGGTGATTACTACCGCCCTCAGCGGCTGGAGCGTTTGTTGGATTGTTGGCGCAAACTGGTTGAAGAAGGCGTCTGGTCTGTTGGGCCGAAAGGGGTAGAAGGTACTATTGATACTTTCAAAGATGCTGAGACGGATCGTTGGGAGGATTATTATATCCCTCCAACATGGTAGATATCCCAGAGCCGGGATGATCCCGCCTTCAATCCGGACACGATTTCTGCGCTCTATCCTGCGGCGATGGAGGTACCAGGTAGCAGGTAGTCACCCGTGTAAAACTTGAACCCCACTTACTTCCGAAGATCTCAAATGTTCCTAAGACAGATATGCAATTTCATAAGAAATCAGTCACGAGGATACGCTATCGAACAACTACCATTTTCCTAACTGATCGTGATTTATATACAAAATTTAGCCCCAATCCTTTAATTGTCATTTATATCTTTTCAACATTTGAACCCAGCTTAGAGCCCGTCATGTATCTTGATGAATCCCCAAAGTTGCCTGAATGTGTATTTGTTCTAGATATGAGTTAAAGACAAAAGTACTTGATCATGTTCATTCAGACTCGAGAGACGGAATATAGGATGAACCTTCAGGGCGTATCAACTGGGTTTATGCACTTGAGCCGTCAATTGGCCGCAGGTGAAAAGTGCCGTCAACATGGAGGACATCAAGCAATATACAAGAAAGAAAGCTCGATTGACCAGTTGACATGTTTAATGGTGACAATAACCATACACAAATGGTACAGGTGTTACCACACTTCTAGATCTCGTCTGGGCCCCAGTCGTACTCGCAGGGATCGTGGGTCGGGACTCGATGCCAGCCGGAACACCCGTCATGATAGTAACGATGGTGGGATCAACGGTCCCCTTGTTGTTAGTCCCTCGCTTCTATTTGACTTTTGCATTTAGTTATGGGGTTGCGAGACAATCCTTATAAGTCTCTCTCGAGTATCCATTCCATGGGTCCTCTGAGACATGGAGGAATTGATCCCATCGACGTATCAACTATGGACCACTGCAAATTTTCTATCTAACATAACATCTGCCTGCCACTCTTTTAGTCAATCAATCCTCTTTACGTTAAAGAACTGGCAGGTCACAAAAATTACCATAAGGAAATGTTAATTCCCTGAGATCTTTTTCTAAAGCTAAGTCTTTCTACTCGTATCAAAACTAGACTTTGATCAAATATTTCCCCTGCCTCTTCGGCACTTTGTACTCATCGATCATACCCTCTGAAGTTGGATTCTCGGATTCGATGTAGTCTCGGTAAACGCCACTCTATAAGCCCTTTAACCTTCAACGGCGTCTCCAAAGTAGCGTAGCGGGAGGAGCGATAATTTACAACAGGATTGCGCATTTTAGTAGCTAATACTAACCTGTGCTGTAGGGTATTGTAGTGGCTCGCCTTTAACACTTGACCCCAACTACATCTATATTGTATACTGGCACCACGATTTTGTGATCAACGTAGGATAAGGTCATCAACGAGACCCCCCTACTACACCCTGGCCAGAGGAAACCACATTATCATAAGTGTCTATCTTCTTGGGCAGGAATGACCTTTGACAGAACTATCCGCTTTAATAGAATTTCATCAACAAATTATTCGTGGTCACACCATTTATAGTACTTAGAGCCTTTACGCGAGTACAACTCATATAATATAGATAATTTTATTCATATTGGTTTACTTCGAAAGACTGCAATGACCGATCCAACCACATGGCCTAATTCCAACCCCTATCCGTGTGTACCCGCTTGGATTGTAGGAAAGTCCGACCTCTGCATAGTTTGAAGCACGATAGTCTACAGGGTACCTGATCAGTTTTGGCTCCTTGGATACTGGTATAAATCAATAGCTTACCTTTTCTTAGGAACCAAATCAATCCTTTCCACCATGGTGTTCACCAAGAATAGCAAGTCTTCCCACAATGACATTCACCGGTTTGTGTATTGCAGGTTCCATATTGATCGGGGCAGCACTGTTTCGGGTTTTTGGCGGCACAGTTCTTCACGGTAGTACATGCGTTTTTGTCTAGCTCTGCGGGTGCTGCAGCTGCAAACATAGCAAGCGAGAGGACAAGAGCCATTGGAGCAGAGATAAACTTCATCTTGATAGAGTGTTCGGTGTGGATATTGGATTGGATTGAGTGGGTTGAGATTAAAACAGACTCTTGCAGCAGGACATATGGCTATATTTATATAGTTTGCAAATCCTCACAATTTTCCATAAAAGCTATAGATCACATCGGTGCTATTCATAAATCTGACACAGCATCAGAGAGGCAACTATGCAGGAGACTGAAGTCCCTAGATGTATGAGCAGCAATAACACTCTAATAAACTAGTCTCATGGTATTCTAAAGAGCGGTGTCGAATTATGTGGTAGGCTTGGAATTCTTCTTTTTACTCCAGTTAGGATTCCTCTTGACAAATAGGGGATTTATGCAGATCATTCAAATTCGGCCGTATGAAGCGCTTATGGTGAGGTTATCAGAGGACCAGCTCTGCTATTGGTGGAGACAGTGTCGATCATCTATTGAGCCCCTTGCATCATACTAATTGCCTAACCACGAGCACACCCTAACATGAATTTAGGTTTGCCAAAGTCAGCCTTCCGTACCACCCCAAAAACTTAATTACAGAGATCCTATTTCCCCATAATAGTACTAACACTACAGTGTTTGAACAATAACATGAGTTTTATCGAGTCTAATTTAATTCAATCGCATATGTGATAGCTAGGCTATGTTCAAAATGTCAAGACAATATTAGATAGCAAGTATTGATAATAGCAGCTGACTATGCTAGCTGATATGCAAGACTTGAACCTTAGAGATCTAGAATACTTATATATGAGCCGAGCATTTCTACTCCGTAATTACATGAACGATTCTAGACTTATCCCAAAACATTTCTAATGCGGCTTGGCGGGTGGAAGGAGGCGCCTGACAATGGTATCTAGCTAGGAAGGGGCCAAAAATGTCCACGAGTCCAAGTCAGAAGATCCAAGCTCCTTGTTATTTGCTTGCTTACTGCCTTATTTAGATAGTAATGAGAGAGCATAACGAGAAGTATGAGATAATTCATTGACGACATAAATCTGATGTTCATCAAGGGATTTTGAGACCTCTTTTGAGACCTCTATCAGGCTCAAAGGATACTACCAACATAGACATGTATTGAATACGCATATGACAAGGTCCCTCTTTCGGGTATGAGGTATCGTTTTCCTCTACATATCTCAAGGCGCTCAGCTTTGGCGTGTCGATCTCCCGTTTCGAACCGCCCCATAAATGCATGCAACCCCACATTTTGCTTCCGTACGGACTACAGCTTCCCTAGGTAGTTCAATAGCCTTCCTAATAGGACAGATTGCGCAATTATTGATGTAAACTAGAGTTTCATGTATAGAAAGAAACGGGAATTAAGTGACAAATACAAAGGGTTTCAGGCTATGTACACTGCTGTGACGCCTATCACTTGACCGCTAAGTATGCCAACCACTCAATGCCGATAAAATCACAACGTTAAAAGAGCCAACCAATCATATTCCCAGGGCCGCATACGTGTCCATAGCGAAGGCTTGATTGGTCAATATATAATCAGGCTGCGACCCGTAAGACTGGGGCTATTTTGCTCTTCGACGTTGGATTGTCCTCTTTTCTGCTTCTCCTACGCCTTTTTTAAAAATATTTTCTAAATAAGCGGTCACTCCATCATAATTAATAGTATTGGCCAGAAATTAAAACAATAGAAGCGAAATCAACTCACTCTGCTATAAATCTTGCAGAGTGTGAAGCAGTTGATTGAACACGCCACTTCTTTATCAGCACTAGCAGGTGATGCAAGTGCCAGATTAATGATAGTTATAAGGGCCAAAATGGAGAAATGCAGGTTAAAGGTGTCAGTGTGATAGGCAGTTAGATTTCTAGTGGGAATTGATCTTTGGGGATTGGATAAAGGGATGACTATCTCTTAGGCTACACCTGAGGTGAAGTACCTAACATTTGTAGTGTCTTTTCGACTCTATATGTACCACGTAGGTGTTGCCTCAATTCATTCCCTTTCGTTATTAGGGGCTTTGCCCCTAATAATTATGCTTAAGTGTATGATCATCATACAGGGATAATCCTCACCAATGTTCACTCGTATTCCAAAGATTTCAAGATTGATCAACGCAGAGATTCTGCCGTTCAAGCAAAGACCTACAACTTCTGAGATATTTATTTTCACCCCGAAGACATTGCAGTGTCAACTGATCCAGTTCCTGCAATGTAACGCCAAATTGTGAACTAGCGAGGCATATTTTTGGGATATTTGGCGTCCCACCCTTCAGATCTACAAGTTATTGCTTTCTATTTGGGAAATAATCAAGATATAAATCTTAACCCACCGGGGTGTTGAACCCAATTCTTTAATAGTACATCTAAATTTCCCTTCTATATCATCTTTCCAACTCTCCCAAAGAAAATATGAAAAATCTTTTCAACTCAATCCCTCAAATATGAAGTTTGTTTCTATAAGCTGGATTCGGGGATTATGACGCAGGTTATGGATATGACCAAGGGAAGGCTCTTGGAAGGGTAGTTGGTGGGGAGGGGGAGGGAAAACATTTGTGGCCAATCACCAAGCGGTCCAGGCTTTCCCATTCCCCCATGGCAGACGATTAGAAAATATGGCTATGAACTTGTCCAGAACCAGAACTAATTGTAGGTGGCAATTGGAATAGTAGAATTAGCGAAGTAGACCAGAGAGGCCTGTTCATTGAAAAAACCTCCTGAAACAGACTACTGTAGGACATCGCCCCAAAGCCTCCATAAAGCCGAAAACGAACATGCTATCACCGGCCTAAAACCAGAGAAAGGGAAGTAGACAAGGGAGAATCTACTACAGAGGCTATCTCCTTAGTGATACTGTTTAGGGTTTAGGCCAAAAATGACTAAGTATACTGAAAATAAAGTTGAACCACACATTGTAAATATAGCCTCTTGATTCCCTCGGAAATATAACTATCACCCATTCCTCTGAGCTACAACACGGAGGAACACAGTGTGCTGGCTAGAAGCCCTGTGGAAAGTTGAAAGAGGACAGGACTAGTATACTATGGGTACACGACGAGGCCATTGCAGCATATGTATGCAAAGTAATAAAATTCACCAGTATTAAATTATGATGTGATATTATCTGCTATCATATAGAAGTTTTGTACATATATTTGAATACAGTGGTAGATGACAGCTCTATTCCCAATTGTGTTTAGAAAGCACCGGTCACGGGAGAACCCTCAAGCTTGAAGTAACCAGGCTGGAGAGTCTGGTAAACTCCCCTGGGGTCGTACTTCTTGGCAATATTCTTCAGCTGAGCCTTGTTGGCAGCACCATATCCACTGATGGGATCCTGGAACATGCCGGCGTAGTTCATATAGACGTACTCATTGAAGAGACCACGAGCCTTAGCCTCAGCAATGACCTTCTCAATGAAGCTGTTGATAAACGCGTAGACAATATTGTCATCGGACTTCTCAGTCCACCAGAAGGCGACGTGCAAAATGTGAACAGGGCTAGGGGAATCAGCGATTCCAAGAGGGTTGCCACCGTATTTTTTCATGTTCTTCAACATGGGCTCAGTGACGGCCTGGTAGATGAGCACAGGCTGACCGCCGGTAACATTGTTAACCTGCGGGCGCATCGAGAAAAATAGCTCCACCACCCAGTTGGCAAATTTCTCGTCAAGAGCCGCGCTGATAGGCCAGTACACCTCGCGCAGGTGGAAGGGGTTTTCGGTCTCGAGGTACTTGACGTACTCAACCAGGGTCTTGGCACTGGAAGAGTCGGCAATAGCCGGGATGCTTCTATATTGCTTGTAGATCTCGGGGTTGGAGTCGTTTTTTACGTAGGTCAGCTCGGCAGTGGCAAGGTTTGTTCCTTCGTTCGAGAGGAAGGCGACGAATTGCTGGGCGTTGGGGTCAACGGTGGCATTGTTGATCACGTTAACCCAAGCATTGATAACATCAGGGAACTCGGTCTGGAGGAAAATTCTGGCACCACCGTATAGCACTGGGGAGGGGATGGTGTACAGATTGTACTTGGTGACAAGACCGAAGTTGTTACCGCCACCGCGCAGAGCCCAGTAGAGGTCAGGGAAGGAAGTTGCACTAGCAGTCACAATCAAACCACTAGCGGTGACAACCTACGTGGGAATTGTTAGTATCTATTTTTTGGAGGGTCTGACGGGTGTAGAATATTACCTCGAAGCTCTCAACATTGTCGCAAGACCATCCGTGCAGGTTGGAGTGGTAGGAGATTCCACCACCCAGAACGAAACCACCAACACCAATGCTAGAGGCACGACCTCCAACAACAGCCAGACCATAGGGCTCGAGAGCAGAGTAGGTAGTGAGCCAGTTGTTTCCAGGACCAATCGAAGCGACCGTCTTGTCCTCGTTAAGGGTAACAGCGTTCATATCCTTGAACCAAATGCTGATTCCGCCAGGGGCACTGGAAGCACCAGTAAAGGCAGCATGACCACCACTGCGAGCAGCAAACTCGCAACCAGTCAGACGGGAAAGCAAAACTGCAGTGCTGACCTCCGTGTTCTTGGTAGGACGGAAAACACAGTGAGGCTGGACCTCTTCTTGCTGCACAGACCAGAATGAGCCAGTGAAGGTGCTGTACCCATCAGAGTTCTGGGCAGAGACTTTGGAGCCAAAAAGGAAGCTCAAGCTTGCGCACTAGAATCTGGAATCAGCAATTGCTCAAAGTGCGGTTTGCTATCGATGACAATTTTTCACTTACAGCAGCTGCACAGGCCGTCTCGGTCGACCGTGCCTCAATGCCAGTGTATGCCTTCAATGCAGGGATTTCCGACACATCCACGCCGAGATCCTCCAGTGCGGCGGTGACGTTGAAATTCTCGGCTTCAATAACCGGGTCGGTCACAGCGGCGTGGGCCAGGGTCAGCCCGCCAATCGCGGATAACCCGCCAATGAGGGTGGAGAGATGCATGATCCAAAAGCTAGATAAGGAACTAAAACACAGAGAACAAATGCGAGGTCTAGACAAATGCAAAGACTTGAGGGGGGAAAAAGGAGATTTAACAGGAGGAAAATTATTGTCTTTTAACTCCCTCGGACGTTAGCTGATCAAAGGCTCTAGTCCGATGAGGTTCCGGGGATAGTCCCTGGTGTCGGTTGTTAGTTGTAATTCAAGGGGGTCGTATAATTGGAGTATATTACGGTATTGACTGCACTCCAGGGTCTTGAAGGTGGTATTCGCTTTCGTAAACGGGTAAAACAATTTCGCATCCAAATCTAAGCGAAGCGGCGCAGCCTGAAAATATTAAGCTAGCCCTGTAGCTCATAACAATGGAATTGTAGTTTTGCCTTCTAGACTCGGCGGCGCCAGCGCTTGTTTCCTTCCCCATATTATTCTTAGATAGAGTTGTTCCTTTCGGCTACAGACTATCTTTTCCTCGAGTCATAAACCAGCCGTAAGCTCGAAAAAGGGGGAATCTGATGAATTTTCCTAAGCGAGCCCGCTATGCAGAACGCCACGCAGAAGCCGACGCTCCGGAGGTCCGTGGCTTATGCAGGTGTCAGTCTAGTCTGAGACAAGACGCCAAAACTCAATTGGCATTACTACCCAGCTTTCCTCCGGCATTCATGAAATCTGCCGTCGCTCTTGTTCTATTTTGTTTTGTTTTTTCTCCTTCATATTATCCAGATCTTGTCTTGAGCCACAAATATATATGATTTTTCCAAAATCTCTCCATCCATGGATGTGCGCCCCGGCCCGTCATCGGCTCCCGTGGCACATTGAAATCAAACCGTGGAAAAGCCCGGGGCTGACAGGCGGGGTCGTTTACCCCACCGATGCTATATACGTCTTCAGCGATTTGTCCATGACTGGTGGAGCCAATACGTCCTCATTCCTGCAGTGAACATTCGAAACGAATGAGTAGATTGCCCCCCTTGGAAGTTTTACAATCCCTGCTTACCTTTAAAACATTGAACGTTGGTTCCCATGTGCAAATGTTAAACTATAGATAATGGATTGCTATGTGGTGGAAATTTAAAATAGCTTTATATGGATGACAGTGGCCCCACGCGGTTCCTGGTACCTTCTTAAAATCCTATCTCGCAGTAAGGGATGGGAGAGGCTACTGGCACCTTTGGGCATGGTACCATCAAAGGTACTGGCATTGCCTTGATTGTACTCACCTCGCTGGTTGTAGTCATTCGGTTTGCTGGTTCCGTTCGAAGTTTCAAGGACCTCAAGGCTGAGGACTACCTTCTTATTGTGGCGTATATATTCTTTTTGGAACTGAGCATTCTCTACATCTACATTTCCCCCGTCATCTTGCGGTTAGCAGATGTCGGTGCCGGGAGGATTCCCCCTATGCCACCATCCCGGAGGACGGACTCAAATTACAGACTGTCTTCTTCGTCACGACGTCCTCGCTATGGATCTGCTTGTGGATGATCAAATTTTCACTCCTGGCGATGTATAAGCGGTTACTGGTTGGGAAAAAATACATCATCGCCTGGTGGGTTATTATGGGATCTTGTGTCCTGGTATGGATTTCTAGCCTGGGTGCGAGTCTTCAATAACTGACGAAATGGTTGTTAGTTTATCATATGCTGCATTATCTCGTCGTGGCGCTCATGCTCCAGCTTCCATGCCTGGTTTACTGCAGGGCAATGCAACACCGACCGCGACCACCGAGCGGCTGTCCTCAGCTTATACTACGCATATGCGGTAGATATAATCACAGACCTAGCAAGTACGTGTTTTGATATTTGTCCCTTGGAGCTCATGGATCTAATACCTCACCAAGTCATGATCCTCCCCATCCGCCTTATCTGGAACCTGCAGATGAAACCCCGACAAAAGCTCAGCATTGGGGGGCTATTCTGTTTTGGCTGGGTTTGCATCATTATATCCACCATCCGCGTCGTGCAGCTGGGTGAGACTGAAAATGGTGTCCCCGCTCCATCATGGCTAGCGCTATGGGGAACCATCGAGGCGTCAATCGGTATGCTTTATTTCCCACTTTCTCAATTACATATCAAACAATTTTGCTCACTGTAATTCTGCTAGCCGTCATGATTGGTTGTTGCCCCGGCCTTTATCGCGTGGTTAAAACCGTCATCTCGCCGACCCAGAAATCCTACCCGTACGACTCATACAACTTACGGGGCCGTGGAGGCAGTGGTATGCCATCGCACCGGTCCGGTGCGTACGGGGGTGATATTGCTTTGAATAGCTTTAGGGGGAAGGAGGAGGAGTCATATCAGTCGGCCAGTGCATACCGTTCTACCAGTCCGTCAAGCAGCCAGGAGAAATTGGCGCATCCGAGCGACAGGGGAAATATCATGGTTAACTACGGAGTTGCCGTTACGATAGAGGATCGGCCGAGTGATTATGGCCGGACGGCACGTTTTGCGTAGCAAGACAAATGTATTTTGAATGATCTCTCCTACATAATTAAATAACCCCATCATGAAAATTGGGGATAAAGTTTAATCTACGAGAGTAATTCATAGCCGACATGATGGTTTTATATCCATCACCGTCGCTCGCTACAGATAATGCGCGTGCGGGTGCTAGTGGGACACTGAAAGTGAAGGGCTGTGCAGCGTTCGAAATACCCACCTACCTAATGATGACAGTTACTTACCAGGCTTGGGATGACATCAACGCGGCTGCTGGATGGCATTTCTCTTTGAATATGAGGGGAAGGTAGTAAGAGAAAAGAAGTTATTAGGAGAAAAGAAGGTGATAGAGAGGCAAGGGAAAGGAAACCTAGAAGGGACAACCGGAAGAGAATATTGTGGAAACAAGTATATAGCATGTAGGTAGTGGCAAAGTTGGTTGCAGTATGTTGAGATATAAGGAGGATATTATATTAATTAAATTCCCACTGTGATTATAAATGTCATGTGCCAGGTCAATCAACAAGAAAGAGTGCATTCAACTAGAGAGGCAAAGATAAGAAAGAAATGGAAGGAAGAGAGAGAAGAGGAAGGAGGAAGAAGAAGAAGCAAGTGGTGAATCCTAGGGGTTGAACAATAATCCTTGTTCATATTGCAATACGTGGTTTTGAAAACCACCCAAGAGATTTTTATTTAAATCATTAGAACTAGTCCATGTCGTAGTTATAACAGAAGTAATAAGAAGCTTATGATGGTGGTTAACAGGCAGTGACCTAAACCCTAATTCACACCCTCAGAAACTGTATATTTCTCGCCCATTCGCCTACCTCCTCTTATCCATTATACTCTATAATTTTTTTCCATGGCAAATCGAATACATACGACCATAGGGTGTGGAAAACAGGGCTTCCCGTCCGCTCAGCCGTACTTAAGCCACACGCCGGTGAGTTAGTAGTTGGGTGGGTGACCACCAGCGAATCCTCACTGTTGTATGTTTTTTTGTTTTATCCTTGTTTTATAAGGTCCCCGTGGATGGTGAGTAGAGAAACAGGTAGGGTGGGCCCAAATATTTTGGAACAAAGCATAATCAACAGCCTCCGCTGGTCGGTGGCGGAAGTGTGATATTTGAAATTCGTCGATGGACAAAATGAATTGGTATACAAGGACTGTGTTAAACTGTTACCAGGAAGCCTAATCCATTACTTTTTCCGAGGTATCTAGCTGATATTAAAATCAGGCCTATAAATTCGTTGATAATCAGCAGTGAGAACGAACATGGCATGAGTTACAATATCTACGCCTCATAACCCGAGCTAGACAATTAGATAAGAAAGCTTTTGTAAGAAGCAGCAAAGACACCACGAGGACACCACGAGGGCAGTGTCCCCCCACTTAGAAGTCATGGCACGACAATACACTAGGGATAGAAGATTGAGGCAAAAAAGAACAATGAAAACATGTATAAAATGTTAATGAACATAATAACAGAGTCATGTCAAAAGTGGATAGAGGACTAGGCAATTCACAGGCCAGTGAAGAAATAACCAAGAGCCTAGTATCGCTGCAAGACAGACACATCGGAGGCAGCTTCAGTAAATGAGGAATCGAAAAGCCAAGATGGAACCAGAGATTTGGACCTCGGAGGTCATGCGTATCATTAGGGCGGCGCGACGCGCGCGTCTCTTTGTCCGGCTCTTTCCTTTGGCTCGCAGTCAGGAAACCACGAGAAAATAAATAAGAGAGAATTTTCAGGAGCAAGTGCGGTCTGCTAGATACGCAGCAGCAGATACGCAGTGGTAAGACAATATACCTCGTCTTGTAGATAAAGTCCAGGCAGAATACATCGTTCTAAATGACGGTTTTCACAGCTTGGCAAGCTCCCGCATGATTCACGAAGATCGAGATACAAGCGTCCATGTCCGGGAGTCATAAACCAATGGTTTCCCTCTTGGGGTCATAGGAGAGGTGCAATTGCTGCAGCGTTTGGCATAGATTCGTCCTCGATCAGGGAATTTTTTGAGTGGTATGTAATGAGACCGTGTCTCACGGGCAAATAATTTCAGGAATTGAGCAATTAGAGGTGTTTATTGGAGAAGAACAATGTTTGTGGAAAGAGCAAGCTAGTCAACTACTTACCTAGGTAACTACATGTAGCCATGGTAGTTAGGTGACCTAATGTGTAAGGTACCAAAGCATCTCAATATTTTGGACTCATCTGGTAATTTGGGTTGCATGTCACCTCCATGCATCATCCCCCAACAAGCCATCTATAGGTTGCTCTGTACTTCCCAGCTCAGAAACCTACTAGTTGTCAGCTCCCTCTAACGTAATTCACTACCGAGTCGGCCACACCACCGAGTCGGCCGCCCAATCCAACTTATAGATTTAAATTACAATTATTTCAACGAAAACGCTATTAAATTAATTCAACTAACTAATTGGTCTATCTGGACATGTTTCTCTTCTATGCCCTGGTAATCTGCATATCCCACACTCCCGGGGGGGGGGGGGGGCCGCGTACGTGGCTGAATAGCCGATTCTCCCTGTATACCGGGACCGGGGGAGGTGCTTCACTTGCTTCCTGTTGCTGTATAATTAATGCAGAGGCTTCTTCGGAGGGTATATGCCTTCTAGATCGGGTGCGCTTTTGCTTCTTCTTCTCATTTTCAGCGCGTAATTCCTTGTTTTCTTTCGCTAGTAAAATAGCGTTATGTATTGAGACTTGGAAGCCCTTCACAAGTTGGTTTAATGCACGATCTGATGGGCTAGGTGGACTTCGAGATCTTGTACGAAGTAAAGCTTTAATTGACGAAGCCTGTCGACGTAAGTCCTTCTCTGTGGCTGGTGTTTTTGGTGTAAAATTTCGACTTGATTCGCTCCCCCGGCTCGGAGGGGGGGTCGGTGTTCGAAGACGAATATTTAGCTTCGAGATCACTCGATCGGGTGCAAAAAGTACTAAACCAGCTGCTTTAAAGTTATTCTTGATAGTCTCCGATTTAAAAGCTTCAATCCGTGCGAGGGGGTACGCTTCGAGGAAGTCAAGTTTATCGATATGGTTGATCCCGGTCCGCATTTTCATTTCAACTAGTCGACCATATGATCGTTTTAATACCGCAAAACAGCCGATATCGAGAGGCTGTAAAAGGTGAGAGGAGTGAGGTGGCATACAGATCGGTACCACCTTATTTTGCTCACAAATCTCGTCGAATTTCGGGGTTAAATGGCTGCCGTGTCCGTCAAGTATCAAAAGTCGATACCCCCCTTCGTACGCGAAGAAGTCATCGGAATAAAGAGCTTTTGAAGCCAGCGAAGTCTAATTTCATCAGAGGTCCAACCGTTTGGACTAACTTCAAATCGCTAGTTATCCGGAAGGCTATCGAACCAAGATTCGAGGAAGACTTTGCCTTTAAAAATCACACACGGAGGGAGGGCCCACCCCGAAGCATTTGTACACTCAATAACAGTTACCCATTCACGATTTCTAGGTTGTAAAAGCGAGCGCCGACCGTAGTACTCGCTCCTTGTAATAACCTTCGCGGTTGCTGTTAAACCCATCGCGAAACCAGTCTCATCGAAGTTGTAAACGTCATCGGGGTCGATTCCAAATTGAAGGATTGTTTTTTGAACAAGATCGAACCACTCTCGAATAGTTTTTGGGTCTTCACATTTCGCGCGTTCGTAATTATAACGTCTTGAGAACCGGGATGAAAGAAGAGGTTCTCTTTTAACGAACTTTGTGACCCAATTTTCGCCGACCGAAAGAATTGGGGTAGTTCCACGTTGTTCGAGAAGAACATTCGCCATTTCTCGGACAGTGGAGGGACGGGGGGCTGCTCCACGAGAATCCATAGAGAGAATCCATTTTCGAAGGGATTCCTCTTCAATTTCTGTTAATTTATGCGAATTTGCGCGAGAAATCGCGCGGTGTTGGAGACCACGTAGTCTATCTTGGAGAGTTGAACGTGGTACGTTAAATCGGCGTGCCGCCTCGCGAATACTGCTGATTTCTTGATTTTTAAAGGCCTGAATAGCTAATAGAATCCTACCCTCTTGCTCTGCTGGATTGCTAGAGGATCTGGAGCGAATTTGTGGCATGGTGGGTGGTTGAATTGACTAAGTGCTAATTGATGGACGCGTTTGGGTTGGGTGGCCGACTCGGTGGTGTGGCCGACTCGGTAGTGAATTACGTTAGTCAATATCTAGACACGATCCCTCATATGGGCATTCCCATAACCTAGATCTTCAATATTCTCCAAGTCCCAACCCCCTATCCAGAGTTTTATTAGGAGAGAAAGAACTGTTTGGTAGATAGCTATCCCGAAATGGAAGGAAATTTTCAAACCTTAAAATCAAGGCCACAAGGAAAATGTCATATAGTTACACGTGATCTGCATGTCGCCCGAATAGGGCCTATGCGGAGTCCGACTGGAATTGACTGACCATCACTCTACACTGGCTACGGCGGCAAATTGTTATTCTTTTACTCTAAACCCGGGTTTATGGATTCACTGCTATTGGATTGAACGGGACGCAATGCCGCGGCCTCGAAACCTAGAGAAAACAATATCCAATAGTAACTAGGCAATGATGCACAGGTACACGTAAAGAGAACGGACAAGAAAAATGAGGTTGATCACTTCACAGGCCATTACTCCGTCCTTGGAAAAGATTGAGGCTAAGATGGAGCCAACCCTATTTAGGAAATAGATCGACACTTTAGTGGTAATCCCGGTGGGGCCCGTCCACGCCAATCTAATCTTGATTGATGGGGGATATCTGGAGAACGCGTTACAGTCTAGGTTAGATCTGATGATTGGCCAAGCAAAATCCCCCTTGGCATCGGAGATGATTAGCGGGGAAATGGGTTCTAGAGAGATTCGTGAGACATGCAATTCACACAATTGAGATTCTCTTTTGTGTACGACCCCAGTCACTGCCTCAAATCGACCAAGATGCCCGCTACTTCAATCTAGAGACAAATTGAATAAAACAGAGCTCTTTTCATTGCCTCGGTAGCAAAATAGCAGCCTGGAGGGGTACATACTTAGCGCAGGAACATGCATCATGCCCAGGCCCAGGCTCAGCTCACCTGAAACTCTGTTCCACCGACATCATCGATCGACGAAACGTCACTCTTTTGGGGTTTACTTGTCGATACCCCCGCATCACGCCATTAATCCCGGAATACTTTCTATGTCTAAGCCATGTCCGCACAGACATACAACTCGAACTTACTATAAGAAGGGCGGCCGGGCATAGGGTTGGAAATAGACTACCACTCACTCGATTCTAATTTCTTAGACCAGACATTACGAAGAACCCATCACAAGAAACGCAATATTCCAACCCCCTAAACCATTTAGTAAAACCTCTTCTTTGGCAATCAACCTCATTTCCCCACGATGTTGGCCCCGACTCCACACCAGGCCAAGGCGTCAAGCTCGGCTAGCGAACTATACCTCAGTCAAGCCCGTGCCAGCGGCAGCACCGAAGATTGCATGGCTCTATACGAGAAATGGGCAGCCTCATATGACGATGAGGTTGGGGACAGTGCTCAGGACTACGTTGCTCCCGTGCTTGTCGCTCAAGCCGCCATCAAATACGGACTCTCAAACGGCGCCTCAAACAGCGTGATACTGGATGCTGGTTGTGGGACTGGACTGGTGGGAGTGGCTCTTGCAATGGCTAATGCCAAAGCAATTGATGGCATTGATCTATCTCCCGCCATGTTGTCTGTCGCAAGAAAGACCGGCATCTATCGAGATCTCACAGTTGCAGACATGAACCGACCCATTGGAAAGACGGACGGAACATACGATCTCGTGTCCTGTGTGGGAACTTTCACTCTTGGTCATGTTGGACCAGACCCTGCTCTGCGAGAACTTGTGCGGGTCACCAAGACTAAGGGCGTTGTTGTTTCAACGATCCTGGAAGAGATCTGGGTGCCCGCAGGGTTCAAAGCTGAGGTCGAGAAGTTAGTGGCAGAGGGCCTGGTGAAGGTCGTCACTGAGGAGCTTATAGACTATGTAAAGGGCCACGGCGACAAGGCAGTGCTGCTCATTCTAGAGAAGATTGATCGATCCTGAACGAGATCCATGCCAATCATGACCTAAAGCCCGAGCGACACAAAGCCCGAGCGACTCACAACCCTTGCAACAAAAATTGATTGGTCTTCAAATCCTCCAATGCGACATACAAAGATGGGATTTCAACACCCCTGCCCCAATGCAACACTGCGATAGGCTCCATATGTACTCGACTTTAGCTACGTGAAAGCAGATCATTCTTAGATCTAAATTTAAATTAATAAATGCCATCAGACTAAATGAGACACTATTTATTTGTGATATTTGGGAGAAATCCTCTCCGGAATACGTTTATACTCCACTTTATGCATCCGCTTTCCTTTATGCCTCTCCTTTCCTTTATGCCTCCGACTTTATAAACCCGTTGTTGAAGCAGCTGGTGTGTAGTTAATTTTGAGCTCTCCCCAATAATGTACAACATACAGAACATGCATGACCAACAAGGGGAGAGGGGTAAGCATTGGTAAGGCCAAGACGGAGCAGAGACCCCCGAGGCATATGATTGGCGTTCAGCCCTACAGGGATCATATCAAGGATGTACGTACTTGTGAAATCCGGGGATCCTTGGCATGTGTCATATTCATTAAGTTTACGTTTACATGTACGTAGTCTCTTTTGAGGCCTGAAGCAACTTTAGAAGAGTCCCGCCAAAATATGGATTGAGACCTAGAGTCGAAATATAATTCTCATGGTCTATTGATGTATATAAACCTGAAGAATTTGAAAAAAGAAAGCGACCAACGCCATGCTGTGCAATACGGGCCAAGAACCTGCCATCCGAAATAGATGGTATCATGCAATGTTCATAAGAGTTCTGAGCGCGCGAAGAGAGAGGGGTTTGATGAGGTAGTTATCGATACCTGCCGTAGTGGCCTGGTTCTGGAAGCCAATGGAGGAAACTCCAGTGACAGCCATAATGCAAGAGGGTTTGAGACGATGTTCGCGTTCAAATTCGCGAATTTTGCTCGTTGAGATGAGACCGTCCATCACCGGCATTGAGATGTCCATCATAATGAAGTCGTAGTGAACGCTGGAGGATTTGTATTTCTGAAGTGCAACGAGGCCGTTGTGGGCTGTATCGTAACTGCAGTTTATTTTGCGCATGAAGGTGGCCATAATCTGGGATTTGCATTAGCGGTGCTTAGAACTAGGAAGCGGTGCGGGACATACCTTGACATTAATTTCATTATCATCCACAATTAGCACATGGGCCAGTGCCTGCTGGCTAGATGGTCGGGGTGTGGAGGCATTTGAGCCTCTGGATGAGCTCGTTACTCGATGTGAATACTCAGATATCCCGCTATCATAAATACCTGAGCCTGAGTCTGAACTATTTTCTGTTTTTTCCTGCGGAGGCATGAGCGAGAAAGTAGGGTCGGTAGAGTCAGGTGCAGGGGACGCGAGTGGTATTTGGATTTCGCGCCACTTCATAATCCTCTCAACGGCGTTGTAAATCTTCTGTGGTCCGAACCTGCAAGAGGGATTAGTTTTCATATCAAAAAAAGATGATAAAATGTAACGTACGGTTGAGCAACGCGGATGACGTTGACAGACAAGCTGTCCAGTATGATTGGGACATTGCCGCTCAGCACAATGAAGAAGTCAACACCATTCTGAGCCGCAAGTTCAGAAACACGTTGATCATTTTCATCCATAGCTCGTCTGAGAAGCTCTTGCTCGATGACAATGACCTGGCCACGAGCCTCCTCAATGGAGTTAGCCAGAGAGATATTCCACTTCATCTTTGTCATGAAGATGTTTGCCAGTGTACTCTGTATAGAAAGATTTCGTTTGCCTTCAACGGTGAGGATTCCAGTGGGAGGCTCTGTGAGGTCAGGGTAACCATTGAAGCCTACCAGGCATGCATGCATCGGGGTGGTTCCTGGTTGAGTGGTTGTTGGAGCCAGGCTATCCTCTGGACCAAGCCTAGCCGGTAAATATTGAACGGCGATGTAGACATCGGCCTGAGTCCCAACGCCCAACTCGCTCTTTACATTTATATGCCCCCCGAGCGACATGACCAATTGCTGGACCGTGCTCAGGCCCAGCCCGACGCCTTCAGAGAGCGGGTCTTCTTGAGAAAATGGGGTAAATAGCTTGTGTTTGATGAAATCAGGCGCAATTCCACGGCCGGTATCCGTAATAGAAAGGCGAACAAGGGGCGACTGGGAGTCCGATCGGTCCCTCGCCTTTGATAACGCTATTTCAATGAAGCCAGCCGTGGTCCACTTCATCGCATTGCCGAGAAGGTTCATCACGATTCTTCTCCAGGCGCCTGCAAGGGACCGAATCATCCAAGTGTCTGTTTGGTCGACTCGTATGACAACGGACATTTGGTTTTGTGCGCTAGAATCCTTGGTGATTGAATCGGTGGCTTCCTTGTTGGATGACATCCTCTTAGCGAGCTGGCTCACCTGCTCAGGTGCTCGCTGGCCGGTGTACAATATGTCTGCAACCTCTTCCACCAGATGGCTAATGTTGAAATCGGAAACAAGATTGGCTGTGTCATTTTCTGAAGTAATTTCATTCAGAGTATTCGTATGTCTCAAGTTGTTGAACTTGCAGAATTCCAACCTAAAATATATTAGAACAATTTTCAGATCCCAGAAGCTCTACTCGGGTGGACTCACATGTGATTCGTTGTATCCAGCAAGGTCAAGCCAGATTTTTCAATCATCGTCACCATCTCTTCTTGTGATCGGCTAAGAGTAGTGGAGTGTAATAATTCAGCACTCGCCAGTATTCCGTGCAGTGGCGAACGAAGCTCGTGGCTGACAGAGGATATGAAATCAAATTTTGATCTTTCGGTACTTGCCCAATGAATTCGCGAAACTTCGGAAATCAAAGAATCACCAAAAACCTTGAAATAGTGTAACTCCTCTAGCCCGAGCGCTCGGTAACTGCTTGTTGTCCATACTAGCACTCCAGAAAGCCAGCGAGACTTGTTCCAATCCCACAAAGGAAGAAACAAGGCGGATTTGGCACCGGGAAGACACCGTGCAAGATGTTCTGCGCAAGTCCGGGTTTTGTGATCAGGCCGAGAATCAGAGGTGCTGGTGTTATCATTTGAGAGGTAATCACCCTCGTCAACGGCATCATCTAGACTCAGTATCTGACCTTGTGGAAAAGCCTTGAGCATTTGATGAAGCAACCCCTGTGGGATACTAGGTTGATTGTTGGGACCAGCACTGCCTTTAGATGGCAACTTTAGCGCACAACTCAAAGTCTCGCATGGAAGGTCGAATTCCTGGGGCACAACCCGAGATTGTCCAAGCGGACTAGGCAGTGGCGCAGCAGGGAAACCAGGTTCTGCAACTTTTGGTTCCCGAGTTTCTGGTTCTCCAGGTACACTGACGAAAAAGAATGTTATTAAATATCACTTAATAGCGAGACCGACGTACTCACAAGGCAAAATTAGTTGGACAGGCATCGAGAAATGCAACCCCGTCCAGATCCATAGAGTCCCGGAGCAACGCACTTGCGCGCGAATAGATAGATGAAATGCGTTCATATATGGGCTTGCTCTCGGTCAAGGATAACTGCGAGAAGCCTTGATCAATACCCTGAGGTGCAGCGGTCTGTCCTGACTTCATTGCTTCAACCATAGATTTTTCTTCGTCGGGGCTCAGCACCATTGGTCGATCTGAGAAACCCGAGTACAGAGACGAAGGCTCGGTCGTGTGATCCTGCAAGAAGAACATAGATTCTTCCCCTGCAACAATCGAGGAAGACGATTGCCCGGAGTTCGGAGAAACACATTGAACAGCGGGGCACAATGTCACATCAAGAACCGGGGTGATATCGGAGTCGGAGTCGGCTTCCGCAGTGGTGGCGGCAGTTTCATTTGGTACGAGATTCGCTGCATTGACACTAGACTGGAGACGGCCATGATTGGAGGACTCTCTTGGATCAAAATCTGCATGATCTTTAACAAAATTCGTCAAGCCCTTGACCAATTTCTCCGTCCGAATGTGGGTCAGGCTCATCCGCACGTTCTCCAAATGCAATCCGATGGCATCCGCCACTTCTTGGAGATCATTGACCTGATCGTCTCCAAATTCCGTCCATGGTTTATCGTCGACGATGCAATAAGAGCCTAGAACATATCCAGATGCGCTGAATAGAGGCACCTCTGCGTAGAAGCGCATGTGCGGCCACTCTCGAACATAAGGTCGGTCCTTGAAGCAATCCTCCAAGGTGAAATCTCGAATGATATAGCGCGTGCGATTGGCGGTTACATTGGTGGTATCGATATCGTTCGTCGCGCGGCCTGTGAACAATTTGACGGTATGGGGACATACGCCCCAGACCAGATCCAGCGACCGTGCTCCGAGGTAGATACCATCTCCTGGTTTGTGGCGGTTCTTATCCCGTAGCGATACTGAACCCGTCGTTTCGGCAATGATATGTTGGGTTTCGCCATCAATTATGGACACAAAGCAGCGATTGGCATTGAAGCGAAGGACGCCGAGCTGGGCGAGTGCGTTGAGGGTAATGTCCTTTGCTAGCTCACAACCTGTGGGCTGTTCATCTCCTGTCGGTGCTGCAAGTGTCTCTTCGACCTCAGACCTCGTCGCATCAGGTTCCGGGAATTCTCGAGTCACCGTACAGTAATATCTATTATGGCAATGATCAGTGGTGATCAGTGGGACAGGGATGATGGCCGAACGCCACAAACCTCGACAAATCGCGGATCCGCTCGCGCTCCGGATCTCCTTCTGGGGTTGGATGAAAGGCGCTTACGCCTGCAGAATTCATAATAGTAACTGGCTCATAACTGACTGTCACTAAATAGCAACTATTGAAAAAGAAGAGTTCCTAAATTCAAGATTCAAATTCCCCATGGGCGGGTCGTGCACGTGAAGTGTCAGAACCTCTTAAAGCCGTACATGAGAGTCCATGAGAGTCCCCACTATTTTGATATCGACAATGTTTATTGGTAGCTCGAAAGATTATTTGTGGTCACATATGCCGAGGGAAAGATATCGAGGGCCCAGACACTCTTCGGGCGAATATGAGATGATTGGTTGGAGCAAGAAGCCGACGGTCACATGATATTAACGGTTTAATTCACGGTACGCTCCCAGTGAGGACAGACTCCATTGGCCGATTAGGTTCATTGCCCGCTGAAGTGGGTTACGAGAGTCACTAAGTGACCTATTTCGTGTGTCCTGTGAAATGGCTGTGCTGGTGACTTACACCCACGCATCCGGGAATAAACCAGGGGGCCTGGGGAAGACCTAATGCATGTACGCAAACCCTTATCTTCAGCTTAGTCCACTGGACTACTGACGCCGCTTTCCTTCAGCATTATACCATATAGTGCTTCGAGAAAATCGCCGATTTCTCTCGAATAGCACTCCTCGACCGCGTCCAACCTCTAACTAGGCACACTTTCAAGTTCCCAAACGTGAACGTTGGAGGAATTATGGACGGTAACTATCTCGTTTCTGGCGGAGTAGAACGACTTGTGCTAGAGTAGAAAGTCACCCATGGGAAGTGGGCTGACAAGCGCGACGGCTTATATGACGAGAGCAAAAATATCCTTCCCGCACATTTCGACTCTCTGCTACGCCAAGCAGGGTCCGCTGTTTATCAGGGTTTCAAAATACCTAATGGCATGGATAAATATAAGTACTACAACCTTATCACTACTCTAGCTCCGAATGAGAGCGAAGGGCCAGATGACAAGTTAGAGTGGAATTGGTTCAATAAATACCTTGAATCGAGTGCACAAGCGTTGGATAATCCATATGACTTCAGTTCCATGCTCCGTTACTAGCAGAATGACGTGGTAAGTTCGGTCTCGAGTACATATCGAGAAAGATAACTAACAGGGTTTTATATGAAAGTGGCTTGCCAGTAAGGAGGAAGGGGAATTGAATGAAGTCCAAATGAAAGCAAGGCATGCATTAGGGGGGAAAGCAATTCGAGTTCTCAAGCGGTTATCGAGCATTCCAATGCCTGACCTGCAGAGTTCGTTTCTCCGCTAGCCACTTATACCTCATTTTGCGGTCGCTCTATACCAAGTGTAGTTCATTCGAAGTAGTCAATGGGACTGGGTGACAATCGCGGAACTGTTAACTACTGTATCTCAATTTAGGGGGGAACAAGGAAGGCCATCGCCATAAGGCCAGTCTTGGAGCAAGTATTGTGAAATATTAGCCTAGTCACCCCAGAATGGTCATTCACAGTACACAATGAAAATAAGCTTCACTCCTGCCCTTATGATCCCTCCAGTTGGTCATGGAAAGGATTAGTTCTCGAATTGTGTCTTGTATGCGGCCGCCAGACTTTCATTATGGACGACGATATCGACAAGGTATTACGCTAAAGGGGAGATTTTACTAGTCCATGACTTCTATATAGATATATCCTATATTAAGGGTATTCCTCAAACGTATAGTTTTTAGCGGTATATACTGGAGACGGTTGAATGTATCTTACCGGGTATTTGGACTTGGTATTTGAGAGTACCATTGTATTGTTGTATTGTTCTAGAGGATGTTGTAATTTAGATACAGGTCTAACATTTATAGTACATCGATGTGTGTTATGGGCCTACAATATACATTAATCGACCAGATATTTAATAGTATCGTGGAATAGCAGGTCAATAACATAATAATAAGACTCTTCTCTTAGCCACATAAACGTTAAGTGAGACCACCGGTATACACGCCATGGCTTCACGCATATGGATATGCATTATACCGTCCATTTTAGTAGAACGCACTCTCCATTAACCGCCCTGATCCAGAGCCCTGTGAAGTTAGCTGTCTCACATCAGTATTAGAAATCTTGCACTAATCCTTTCTGGCATACAGAACTCCTGCCCTATCACAACTGCCATCTTCACAGGATTCCTCGGCTGCCATCACACCAGCCTTTACAATAAGGTCCTGGTCATTTGCATCGCCTATGGCATCATACCAGATTCTAGCTATCGTTCTGTAGTCGCAATCGTTTGGATTCATTGTGTCAGCTTTGCCATTTGTGGTATAGTCAAGTGGCCATGAAGGCAAGTTGTGTGCGATAACAGACGAATGCGGGTTCATCTCTGCCAATACAATTGACACGCCCTCCTTCCGCATTACGGTCACCAAATTTCGGTATTGTTCATTGGCTGCAGGGATATTGCCAGCAGTTCGCGTTTCGGATGATGGGATGAGGGTTGACAAGATGATGGTGGTCTTCTCCATACCATCATAATGCAGAATGTCTTCAATCATGGCGCATATACGTGCACCGGCATTCGGGATGTTAAGCTGAAGTTTGCAATCGTTGGCGATTTGGTGAATTAAGAGGATTTCAATTAAGACCTGTTCTGTTGTTGCACAAGTAGTGCCCCGAGTTGAGCCCTCACCTCGGTCTCGTTCTCGTTCCCGTTTTCGGTCTTGGTCTCACTATCCCCCAGTCTTTGGCTCTCTCGCGATCTCGCTCTCGCTCTCGTCATCAGCCCATGCAGCTAAAAGCCCGAGAACTCAATAAGCTTATTTAATACACAAAATATGACGTTATATTTCCCTTTGGATATGATCGACCAGGGGCCAGTTCTCTAGGTACCCCGGATTTAATCCACAGTGGTTCCTGCAGATGATATCTCGTCCCCTGTCGGAGTTATTATTACATCCATCCTAATCTCCTGTCAACCCTTTATCCCTCAATTTGGCAACCTACCGCCGATCTCAGTCTTGCGCCTGAGACGTCAACCATATCAACTAGGAAACCTTCAAAACAAGGAAAATAATCACTAGTTTCTGCCTGGCCAGGAAATTCTAATGCCCGACCCAAAACAATGGTTCATGCATCGGATCCCCAAATTGCCGGCGAGGCATCTATATAAGACATGTCCCTCTACCTAGAAAGTAGATTGTTACCCTTCATCTACAGCCAGACTTCCGATACAAGACATAATCAAAGCTTCAAAGATCTACCATCACACAATGAGGTTCACTAATATTGCTCTCACCGGGGCTGCTATCAGTCTTGCCAACGCCGGCCCTGTCTCGAAGCGCGCTATCAGCGATGGTATGTAACTTCCTCACCGATGGACTGCTCGTCCTCTAATGTTCTTCTTCTTTAGCCGATGTCCTCAATTATGCTCTCACCCTTGAGCATCTCGAGGCCTCTTTCTACGCTGAGGGTCTCAAGAACTACACTCAGGAGGACTTTGTCAAGGCTGGCATGAAGGATCCTTTCTATGCTAACCTGAAGGAGGTTGCTTCCGATGAGAAGAAGCACGTCGACTTCTTGACCTCTGCGCTCAAGGGTATGTCCCTATCATAAAACCCGCAAACTTAACAATATGTTGACATAGTCTAGCTGCCGGTGCCTCTCCCGTCGCCGCCTGCACCTACAACTTCCCATCCACCGACGTCGGCGGTTTCCTGGCACTTGCCAGCGTTCTTGAGGGTAAGAGCACATCCAATCATACCAATAACCACCACTAATAACTTCTTTAGGGGTCGGAGTCAGCGCCTACCTTGGAGCCGCAGCCTCCATTATGAGCGACACCTACCTGACAGCTGCCGGCAGCATCCTCACCACAGAGGCCCGACACAGCGCATACCTGCGCGCCACGCTAGGCGAAGTCCCCTTCGCCCAGGCCTTCGACAATCCCCTCGGTTTCAACGAGGTATACACTATCGCTTCCCTCTTCATCGCTTCATGCCCCTCCAGCAACGGCGCTCTGTCCATAAAGGCCTTTCCCTCGCTCATGATGAGCTCGATGGATGCCGTTATGACAGGCTCGAATGTGCAGCTGATGGCTGGCAGCGGCTTCGACACAAGCACCAGCGACATCGCAGCCGCCTTCATCACCGTCACCGGTCCAGTCTGGGCTCCTCTCGAGTCCATGGGTGATGGAAAGTTCACCGTTACCGTTCCCAAGGGCGTTGCCGGCCAGAGTTACGTCGTCCTGGCTAAGGGCAACAAGCAAGCGACTGATGACAACATTGTTGCTGGCCCTGCTATCGTCGAGGTAGATTAAATTACCTTTGCATTTGAATTTTCTGTTGGGTGCTTCCTCGCCCCTTTTGCGCAGGGCTGATGTTGCTTGTATGATAGATTGGAAAGAAGACTGCCATGGGTATGGACGGCAAGAAAAACATGACAATACCTAGTCCTTCTAAGTCTATTACTGGGTCCTGGAGCAGCTCTCCTGCTACCAGGTCTCCTTCTACTACTCCTGTTTACGACGGCGCTGCTCAAAAAGTGTCCGCTGGCATTGTTGGCATTGTTGCTGCTGGTCTTTTTGGTGCTATGGGTCTGATTTAAGTGCAGTTGACTTGTTGAATTCCCAGTCGAATGATCTAAGCGGGGATATTCATGATGGTTTTATATTTACTTCTAATAATAATAGCACCTCAGCGATGACGTCTAATCCTTTAGATATATATTTCAGAGTTACTCCGTACCCACACATTCGATATGCATTCAATGACGCAATGTCAGATTTGGCCAATATTGAGAATATGGACAGGTCACATAAATCTCACGAAATATAAATGGTAAGTGTCAACTCGATCCGTATACTTCCAAAGTTGTTCTAGACCCAAGTCACATGATACGGGGGAATATGTCAATATCTCGCACAGTCATCTTCATGATTGGGCTCAGCAAGTGAACTAGCTTTGAATATGCCCCCTCTCCGTGCGCACACCAAATCCCGCAACGGATGCGATCAATGTAGAAGCAGGCGGGTCAAATGTGACGAGCAGGGCCCACCATGCTCAAACTGCACAACCCGAGAGTTAAAATGCACATACTTGAAAGTCGCCGCCGCTCGTCGCGCTACAACCCATCTTACCCCACCCAGCTCAACATCCGATGTACCTCGGCCCCTAGGTGGCCATAACTCGCCTAAAGCAGGGATACCCGGTTCAGCTGGTTTACCAATCCCGATCCCGATCCCGACACCAATCCAAACAAACTCATTCGGCATCGACAACCTCGAACTAATGCACAAGTTTGCAACAGACACATATAAAAGTCTCTGCCTCTGCGAATCAGAAATAGAAATATGGCAAATAACCGTCCCAACACTCGCTTTCAAACATGACTACCTGATGAGCGGGATCTTGGCGCTAGCCTCAATGCACATCGCAACAACATGCGAATTATCAGAAATAGCACCCCAGTACTATCAAACAGGACTGCAGTACTACAACCGCAGCTTGACACCATTTCGCAACGCGATCGATAACATCACACCGCAGAACTGCAACGCGGTATTCGCGCACTCCGTCATCATGATCGCAATCAGTATCGCCTCACCCCGACTAATCGTTACTAAAGACGACTGCGCCAGTATTACAGAAAACATCGTGATACTGTTCGAGTTGCTGCAGGGCGTGAAGAAGATCATGCAGGTCAGCAAGTCGTGGATCAAGCTGGAGTTGTTCTCGCGGGGCGAGTTTTGGAAGAAAACGCCGACCGACCTCGACCCGGATACAGAGGCTGCGCTGATACACCTGGCGGCGCTGAATGATCAGGTTATGATTGGGATTTACTCAGCTCAACATCGCATTAATAAGGATGTCATTGCGCATTTGAGGCATTGTTATGCTAAATTTGTACGCTCAGCAGATCCGGCGCCGGTTCTTTCTTGGCTTGCGCATGTTGACAAGGACTTTGTTGATAGCCTCCGGTGTCGGCAGCCATTTTCATTGCTTATTCTTATGTATTGGGGGGTGTTGTTGAGGGAGCTTGATGAGAAGCGGTGGTGGGCGCGGGACTCGGGTAGAGCGCTGGTTTCGGAGTTGTTTGAGGCTTTAAAGTCTGGAGACCCGAGGTGGGAGAGTGCTCTTGCTTGGGTGCAGCGGAAGATGGGGCTCTGAGCATTGGAGTGGTGACTGGGTCGTCTGGAAATTTGGAACATAGTCGCATTCATGACCCACAGGACCAATACGTTGTACATATAGCATTTTTGAAGCGATTTGCACAAGCAAACATATAATTCCTTTCGTCTCGACTGGTCGGGACTGAGAATTCCTGCCAATTAACGTGTATATCAACAGCAGACATTCCTGTCAAGCGTCAAGCTGTCCTATAGGAGATTGTCTCTGAGCAGCGGGATCTCTATGCCCACTTTTACAACTAGACCGTACGGCAGACAAACCGCAACAAGACGAGAATCCAGATTACGAAGTAATTTGTTCAGTCACCAACACCATGGTACGTTCAAAGATTCCTCTGCCTTCGTCAGCCGTATCACCAACGGCATCCACTAACGGTAAAGGGGCAATTAATCGACGACCTGTCATATCTATAGAATTATTCCCCCTGGCCAGTCATATGTTCTGCTTTTGGGGATCGGCGCAATTTAAAAACCCAAAGGCTTCAGCGGCAGGGACGATCAGCAGTAGGCCACGCTGATCCTACAAGATCTGCACGGCGAAGTGATATTAGCTTCAGCGGGCATTAGTTAGCGGGCCTTCGTGTTGTTGTCTTATGCGGCTGACAATAAAACTTGGCAATTTTAACCAATCTTTATCTTCTCAGCTGGGGGTGGATCCAACGGAGAATACGTGGCCAATTCATGGCCAGTTCAGTCGATTGGAGCAAAAATAGTAGTTCGAGTATTCGGCTTAAATCCACAGTGGATACGGAGTACTTCCCTAGTACATATCCATGTGATGGGGTCTTTTACCGGAAAGGTATAGTGAGTGTTTTGAGTGTTTCAGCTGCCACGCTTGTGGGAAAAGAAGCTATTTGAGATCTAGGATGAACTTTGTATATCTATAATTTAGTGAAGAGATATCAAATTGATATCAGATTATGGTATTCACGAATGTAGAATATACAGACAACATTGGTACAATCTAGGGCTTTTCCCCGCAATCCCGTTCCCCGAGGTCCACGGAGTCTAAATTAGACGGACGTCTTAGAGTATCGTTTAGTGTCTCTTGGTATATTTTAGTCTCACTTGGTCGCTTTTACATACTGAAGGGCTGAACTTGCACCCCCGCTGTTGATCCAACCCGAATTTGGCGTTCGTTACCCCTCTCGTACATATTTAACTGGTAGATCTTCCCAGACCTACTCTTCCAACAAGTCTAAATCATACATACAATGGCGGAAAATCCAACCTGCGCCGTCGAGGAATTCACTCGTACGCTATTTGACTATGTCATCTGCGGCGGCGGAACTGCAGGACTCACTCTTGCAGCGCGTCTCAGCGAGAATCCCGATGTAACCGTCGGGGTTATTGAGGCAGGCAAGTATCGCATTGGAGATCCGTTGGTTGATACTCCTGCGGCGTTTCCAAACATGTTCGAGAATCCCGACTATGATTGGTGTATGTATACGACACCACAGGTAGGTTGATTCTGTATTCCTTTGCATCTATATGATATTGATTCGCTAACTACCTTCATGGGGTTATAGGAAGGCAACCGTGGCGTTGCTCACCATATCCCGCGGGGAAAGCTCCTTGGTGGATCCAGCGGCATCAATTATATGATGTACGTGCGAGGATCGACGCAGGACTACGACGACTGGGCGGAGATCGTAGAGGACGATGGGTGGTCTGGAAAGCAGATGCAGCAATATATGCGAAAGCACCAGGTATGATCTCAGCATATGCATTTTCCAATTTGATTCGTTCCCAGTCAACAAACTGACGAAATGAATAGACCCTCGAGCCCATCGACGAATCCATCACCGATCGCTCCACTATGCCGTTCGTAGGCGAGTTCCATGGCACGAGCGGGCCCGTCCGCACCGGTTTCAATGATACAATTCCACCAGTGGAGAACGAGGTTATCAAAGCCTGCGAGGAAGTAACCGGCATCACAAGCAAGCCCACTGACCCGTGGAGCGGCGACCACATCGGCTTCTATCACACCCTCGGCACAGTGGTTAGAACCGGCCCGAACAAGGGCAAGCGCAGCTACTCTGCACGAGGATACTATGAAGCGAACCGCGAGACTCGCCCGAACCTCAAAGTCCTCTGCGAAGCCCTCGTCAACCGCGTCGTACTAGATGGTAACAAAGCCACTGGCGTAAGCCTCACACACGACGGAGTCGAGTACCAAGTCTCCGCACGACGCGAGGTAATCGTCAGCGGTGGGACAATCAAATCCCCTCAGATCCTGGAGCTATCCGGCATCGGCGACCCGGAGATTCTCAAAGCCGCCGGCGTCGAGTGCAAGGTCGCCAACAGCGGCATCGGCGCAAATGTCCTAGACCACGCCATCACCTTAAGCGTGTTGGATGTCCAGCCCGGCGTTGTTACACTAGACACCCTGACTCAAGTGCCCGAGGCAATGGAAGCTGCTGGTAAGCAGTATGCTGAAACTAGCAACGGGCCACTTAGCTCTGTCTGCAGTATGCAGGGCTTCTTCCCAGCGAAGAAAATCCTCTCCGAGACAGAACTAGCAGATATCATCCAGAGCATTCGCGATATCAAACCGACTAGCGCGTTTCACGCGAAACAGCTTGAGCAGACCATCGCGCACCTTGAGAGCGACCACTCTGCCAATATGCAGATTGTTACTGTGACAGCTTCCATGGACCCGAATGCCATAGCTCATCAGGGCAAGATCATTGAAAAGCGCCCAGCTGATAAGCCGGCTGGTTTTACCTTGGCACTGTGTATACAGTATCCTGTGGCTAGAGGGTTCATTCATATTGAAAGTGCGGGTAAGTTACAACTAAACACAAGTCCTTTTTATAAATAATCACCTCATATACTAACACATCCAGACCCAACCAAGCCCCCTGTCATCAACCCCAACTACGGCGGCCACCCAGCCGACGTCTCCCTCCTGGCGGCTTTCCTGCGCTGGGGTGATAAAGTCGCGGAATCCAAGCACCTGGAGTCATCAATTCTGAAGCGCAGGTACCCCGAGCCCAGTGTCAACTTGCAGGATATGGATACCGCCCGAGAAGCAGTGCACGACCTCGTTGCGGGTGAGTACCATATCAGCGGGTCTGTTGCTATGGGCGATGCATTGGACAGCAGATTGAGGGTGAAGGGTGTTGAGGGACTGCGTGTTGCGGATGCATCGGTGTTCCCGAATAATGTTTCTGGGAATATTGTTAGTAGTGTTTACGCTGTTGCAGAGAAGGCTGCAGATTTGATTCGCGAGGATTGGGATTTTAGTGCTGGCAAAGCGACTATGGTGTAGGCTTGTTGATATCTTAGTTAGCTCTCATATTTTATAACTACTTGAAGAATTACTTTACAGCCAAAAGCAGACTAAGCCCAATAAATAGGGGCAAGCTCATGAGGTGAGTCACTCCGCACAGTAGGCCTAAACAACGGCGCATCCATATCATCCGCCACCAGAACAGGGCCAAAAAGCGCATTCTTGACCCTGAGACCCTTATATCTAAGTTCCGTAACCTTTCTCCCCCTCAACTTCCTTTCAAGAAAGCAACAGGCCATCTCCTTCCACGGCACATCCTCAAAGTCGCACTCCTCCAAAAGGGCCACCGCCTCCTCGAACCTCACTTTCGGCGCCAATATAAGATCACTCCATTCAGCACGAACTCCCTTCTCAAGCAACAACTTCAAAACCTCCAAATGCCCAAAGTGAACCGCAAACCCAATAGTGCCATACTGCAGATTATCCCAATCTATCATTAACATATCAGTTATTAAATGCGAGTTCGATCTCTTCTCAATCAACCGTGCCACGATCTCAGTCTTTCCATGCACAACGGCCACAGATATTGCCCGCTGCCAACACCTCCCAACCTCAAACCCGGCCTCAAGGAACGCTTCCAACATTCTCAGACTACCCTGATGCGCAATAATACACATCAGCTCATCATCCTCAAGCCACACCTCAGCCCCAAGCAACATCTCCACGGCCTCTGGCTGCTTCATAAGAACCGCATTCTCAAGCGTGGTAGGTATCTCATTTTCATCGATACAAGCACCAGCCTCCAGCAAGAAAGGTATGATATCAATATACCTGCGGCAACAGCTGTACCAAGTGCAGACCGATATCTCGGCATGCCATCTACCCCGTCGAGAGGTACATTATAGCGAATTAGCAACTTTACAGCTTCGCCACTTCGCGCCGGGATTGCGCCGTTGTGTAGTGCTTCGCACAGCTGGTCTGGGATCCATCCTTGGCCTGACCTGGTCTCGGCGAGTAGACAAGTGAGTGTTTCTATGTGTGAGCCGCTGGCTGCGAGCAAGATGGGGTTTCCAGCTCGATAGGTGAGCGGTGCGGGGCTTGGGGTGCAGAAGAAGGAGTCGAAGCCGCGTATGCTGGCGCCTGCGTCGAGCATCGTTTGGGTGAGGGCTGTGTCGCCGTGTTCGGCGGCCCATAGAAGAGCGCTACTGCCATTGTTCTTGACGTTGTTTTTGTATAAGCAGTGCTGGAGGGTTATGTATGTTCTTTTTGTGGTTTGGACAAAAGCGCTGAGGTCTTGTTGGTTGGGCAGGGATTCGGCGATTAAGAGAAGCATCTCGGTTGGTAATGAGGTTAATTAGGACATAGTGTAATTTCGAGGGTTCCGAGTTTATTTTGATACAGTACGAGATCAATGCTTGATGTGATTAGGGATGAATGTTAGATATGATTAGAGCTTGGGCCATTGGGCTTCGCACTATCGGAGCTAATAGCTTGGGTATTAGGGGCGTTTTATTACACGGGGCAGAAGCTGAAATGCGTAAATATCATTCAAGAATAGCCTAAACTAGGACTATCAGCTGTGGGATATGAGGGGGAATTGGATTAATGAAAACAAAAATAGTCGGCCACTTATGCAGCCTTGTATCTTTTTGGTAGTCAATTACATGTCTTTGTACAGATATTTTCCTTCTATGTATAGCCAGCCAGTGATAACAGATGTCTCAGCCTCATTATTGTAACGGTTATGTAGGGTCATGGTCTCGTTCCATAACTCCACCTCTTTGGATTCAGACTAGCAATCACTGTAGTTATAATATTCTGTGTTAATTTTAGTATTAAAAAGAATATGTGGGACTATGTGGTCGATTCGTCTTATATTTCCCTATTTGTTCGACTGTCTTCTACCTTGTAACTGTGCCAAGCACTCAACGCACACCCTGTATGCGGCCCAGTTAATCACACTAGATTCAAAAAAAAAAGCATGTCTAGTGTAGAAAAAGTATTTAATTTAACCATACTTTGATAAAGAAAGTTAAGTATACTATTCTACATAGAACTTTAATGTTATATATAATATAGGGTATGTATGGCGCTTGGTACGATCATAGCCCCCAGCATATATTGCTCTGAATAGAGACGCCATAAACACGAGGATCACGAAGACTAAACCTTATATTTCTCATAGACACGCAGTTTCGATGCGCTATACGAAAAGTAAAAGTGGGCCTACTTATTCTAGACCTTGAGTGCTCGGGCCCAGTGAAAATCGGCTCGGAGTTATTTACAGCCTCGATTCCGATCCATTTTTCTCGGGGCGATATCGGGAAAAGATAAGTTATGAGATAGAAGGGTCTGGGGATAGATGTTGTATTGAGTTGTATGTTGTACATTCTACCTGTTAGGTTTACAAATCGGAGGATATTCGGATGATATATAGTTAGTTGCGCTAATAGTAATTCTTCGCTTGGTCGCGTGCCCCATTTCTCGGTGCATTGCCTTGCCGTATAGGGCCGAGAGAGAGAAGAGGGCGACAGAGAAGAGAGGTGATATTGTGAAGTATGTGGGCTTTTTGCAGGATACTCGTGCCATTTCGAAGGTGCAAGTATCAAGAGATAGTCAAGAGATAGTTTCAAACTTCTAGGAACTTTTCATAGATATTCAAGCTTTATATATAAATATGTATGACATATATAATGTAGACTAAATAAGATCAAACCTACTAAGAGGCGCTATTTTCATATACTTAGTCACCTGATCCTCTCATCAAATCGTACACGCACGTGCAAAAGAGCTGTATCCGCTAGTCCCAGGACGGAACAAGAAGCTCTCGACTCTGACTGCCCGCTTTATTTTGCTTTCCCTTTCTCCCTTGAGTTTGGAATTTTCTTCTGATACTTTTCTTCTGATCTCTCCCAATCTCCAACATCCTCAATTCCAACCTCTTCACATCCGACAATGTCCAGCCAACCTCTCCTCCAAACCGCTCCGGGTAAGTCCGACAACACCTCTAACCCCAGCAGCTCAACAGCTCAGCACAAGAGACAATTCCACCTGTACCCTTTCCCCTCATCACGGTGTTTACTGGCGTGCGACCGTTCGGCTTCTCCTGGGCTGTGGTTGTCATTGCAGTGTTGGTTGACGTGCGGTCATTACGTCGACTCACCACCGCGATAACATCATTCAGAACCAGAACGATCGCATTCCCCATCCATCTCCACCCCCACCACAATCCTCCAGTCTTCACCCCGAGCATATCTAACATCTAAAAGGCAAGCGAATCGCCCTCCCAACCCGAGTGGAGCCCAAAGTCTTCTTCGCAAATGAGCGCACCTTCCTCTCATGGCTGAACTTCACCGTCATCCTAGGCGGTCTCGCCGTCGGTCTGCTCAACTTCGGCGATCGCATCGGTCGCATCTCCGCAGCCCTCTTCACCGTTATCGCCATGGGAGCAATGATCTATGCACTAGTGACATTCCACTGGCGAGCGCAAAGTATCCGTCGGCGCGGACAGAGTGGTATCGATGATCGATTCGGCCCCACAATCCTCGCCATTGCCCTTCTCGCCGCCGTGGTTGTTAACTTCATCTTGCGCATTCGGGATGGGCAGATGAACTAGGGTCTGGACGGATACGATTGTTTTTGTTTTTGTGTTGGCAATTTTGGATCGGGGTTCGATCTCTCCCGGTCGGCCATCTGAATATTATACCATTGATTACGTTGGCCCATTCTCGTTCGTTCACTGTTTATTTTGACAGCTATGTCTGATTTATGTATCCGTTTGGCGTATGTTGGTCTGCTTTATGCTTATGAGGCCAGAATGCCTTTTACGTTCACATGCTCGAGTCGAGCGTCTATCTTTTTTGTTTATATTGCAATTGGCGTTTTTTGGGGATTGTGCCCTTCTGACAAGCAGAAGAGGAATGCACGAGTGAACATGAAGTGAATCCCTTGCGTCATCGATCTATACATACACTCCCTCACGGGTAATTCTACCAACCTTCTATCCACATATATATCCCTGGATAAACTTGAAAAGTTCCAATAATCCTGCTCAACCAGCATAACCGTACAATTTTGTCGTGACTACCCTAAGTAAACTATAGCCGAACCGACACTACAATCCCCGGAGCGCAGCCTCGAAGTCAAATAACCCACTCACCAACAAAAATAGGAACTCATCCACCCGTCGACCCCCTCACATCAATCTAAATAATTACTGCCAAATCGCGGAGTAATGCCCGCATCAAACACAATATTACTACTCAACAATCTCTACCACCTGACTAGAATGATGTTGGTTTGTATTCGAGCCACCTAGCTAGGTTTGTATTGTGGCTTGATAAAGTATGCAGAGCAATATTCATTTTGGGTTGGTTCATAGGTTAGGGGTCGATGAGGGTGTTGTTGGTATATATTGTAGTGTGTAGGGCGCTAAGGGGTGTTGGTGTTGGGAGGGCAGCGAGTATTCCAAAGGAGGGTGCGCGGAGTTGGTTATCAGCTTTCAAGGAGGGAGTTGATAAGCGATTTGCTTTGAGGTTAGCAGAAGCAGGGGATATTGTTTTGTATTGGAATGCTACACTTTGGGACAAGATAACAGTTTCCATGAAGGAATTTTTATATGTCTATACAGTATGTGGATATGTAGATAGTATATGCTCCATAGGCACGTTGATGGATTACCACATGCACAGCCAAATTTACCACCTGTGCATATATATTCCAAGCGACGCTGGAGTGTGGGAAACGTGGGTCACCGGGTAACCCCTAACATATGTTGTATGCCTTTGTTTGTACAAACTACGGAGTACTCCGTACCCTGTGGGTTGGGTTACGTATAAAGGATTGGACCCTACGATGTCAGGGATGAGAGGAACATCGGTAAATCGAGCGAAAGGATGTGAGTGGATATTTGAAAAGACGGGGAAGAGTTAGGGTTACTGTGATCAGCAGTCGGGCTCGGAGTTCCCAAGTTAACGGGTTGGCCCGAGAGAAAAAAATTCGATCAAAAGTCCGATCTTAAGAAATATGTCCATAAATGGCTAGAATATAGTCAAATCCACTATAAATAGGAGTAATATATAGTGGCTACGATTGTAGTTCCTTAAGAACCTGGGGAAAAATTGCCCCCCTTTCAATTCTATGATGTTCCACAACTTTCCATTTTGCTTTCTCAGCCACATCTGACCTATATGGATTTCTACGGGAGTACGTGTACTTTTGTTTTCCACATGCACTCGGGGCGCAGCCAGAACCGGTTTCTACCCGGTTTGCCCCCCGGTAAGTTTTAAGAGATATAAGATATGATTTGCTGGGGAAATTCCAGATCGTAGATACAACTGGCTTAGGCAGACACACAAGGCCCAGCCCATAGTCTTGGCATGGAATTGCTTTGGGTATGTTGGGTATCGGTGAATAGGTGAATAGTAAATGGTTAATGGTGAATAGGTGACATTAATATGTTAATAGAATAATAGAATAAGATAATAAGATAATATATGGAATGTATAAATAAATAAATAATGACGTGTCGCAGATATTTGAGACTGATCCAATGGGGGTACATGATCTGCCCATATAATTTGTACTTGAAGAACAAGTATCACATCATAACTCCACTCCCTTTTTCCCAGGTCCCCCATTATTCCTCTCTTCTATTCCCCTTTCCCCTTTCTCTTTTTCCCATTCTTTCCCCCCCCCCCCAATTCTTTTTTCCTCTCCTATTCCAACTTTTCTTGTATTCTCCTCTTATTAATAAATTTTTACGCCTTCCGTAATCAACCGGTCGCGCAGTCGACGTCCATTCCTTTTCCGTAATAACGCATGGACCACCTGCCACCTAATCCAAAACCATCTCTATGCACTCACATGGCATGTTCAGCTTGCTTCCCTGGCCCTCTGCTATAGGGAATAAGGTGGAAGAGGTCAAAATGCTGGCCCCAAATTGCACAGATATCAATACTCTGCTGCCACTCAAGCGCAAACGTTCCGACTCCGATGCGACCGATGCGCCCGCCCCGACGAAAGTCTGCCCGGATTCGATTACTACGCGCCCAACTCCCGTGATCACAACCGAATCCGTCCTGCCCCTTTCTACTCCAACTACCTCGTCAAACCCACCGGTCGCGTCCGCGCATCCGCCGGCGCAGGACGCCGTCGTCGCCGGACCTAGTGTGACTCGACTTCGGGAAACTATCACCGCCCAGCTGAGCTTGGAGGTGTTGCTCAAGCACAACGAACTGCGCCTCATCGACCAGGAAATTGCCAAGTGTCAAGTCGCTCTGGAACAGCTGCGACGCTGTGGCGAAATCCCGTACCCCGGATCCCGTGTTGCGGGTGTCTCGTCGGATGTGAGCTCGGGAACAGGCGCGTCAGTGTTGGCACCTGGAAATGGTCCAGCGCCGATGTCGCCTGCACCGTGGGGAGTCACGGAAGGCCCGTACGCCCGTCACTATGCACGGTGGTTGCTCCCCGATCCTCGCTTTGACGGCGGTGACGTCGACTCTGGGATGCTGGCAAATTCGCTGGTTGAAGGTCGGTCGACGCGCGGGAATCCTGGTGAGATGGGCATGCTGGCGGGTAAGTCTCGTCCCCAGCGTGGCTCAACGGGCGCGAAGCACACTGCACTGTCGACTGGTTACCCTGTGGTCAAGGAGAAGTCCGGGCCGATGCTGATCCGGCGCAAGTCGGATGGTGTCCTGGTCAAGCTGGTCTGTCTGGACTGCCGGCGCGATAACTTCTCCAGCACTCAGGGATTTATTAACCACTGTCGCATCGCACATAACCGCAACTTTGCCAGTCACGACGCGGCTGCCATGGCTTGTGGTCAGTCTGTTCAGGTGGACGACGCCGGGATTGTGGTCGGTGGCTCTGCTGAGCCCACTGCCAATGCAACAACCCCAGGCTACGTGCATCCTCTGATCCGCTCTACCCACGTTGCTACAACCCCTTGGAAATCTCTTCATATCTCTAAGGACTTGATCACCCCCGGAAATCGGCTGCCACATCCGTTGCTACCCCCCCTCGACTGTTGAACCGACCTACCGACGATGCTCCGAGCCCATTCGACAGCCTCCGAACCCCCAGTTTTTGGCCTCACCTGCAACTCCTCATCTGTCCGCTCTCATGAAATCACGTGGTGCTGGTCTAGACATGGACAAGTTGGTGGAGGAATCCCGAAAGCCGGTCGATCTTGGAGGTCTCTTCGACGATGACTCGGAAACAGATGACCCTCGCCCATCGGCGGGAGCCAGCCATGCCTCACTTGGTGCTCGCGCCGGTCGCCAGCTGATGCGCATGCCTGTTGGTCAAACAGCTGGCGAGTCGGAGAGCCGGAAGGCCCTCGACCGCGCACACACCCCGCCCACCGAGCAAGCAACCCCGTCGCGCCCTCAGTCCTTTTTGGACATTTCGCTCGCTGGACAGTCTCAAGCACTGCAGTCTCGGGGATCGGACAGTCTGGATCATCAAACCCTCAGCCCTCACGCCATCGAATCGAACCAAGCTCCCAGCTTGGTCAGTGATGATGAAGATGACTACGAGGCAGCCTCTGACTCCGACAGCCCTCCGCCATCCGAAGCAGATGAGCAGGAGCAAGAGTTCCGCCACATTCAAGTCGAGGACGACGAGCGCGCCGCTGCCCCGTCAGCTGCTGCCGAAGCCAAGCCAGGACCTTCCCTCGCAAGTCCTGCGCCGCAATCCGGCCCACCTCTGTCCCAGCCTTTGATGCGCGGTCGCTCCAACAAGATATCATCTATTGTCCCGTTCAGTGACAATGATGATCAGCATGTCGGCTATCTCCATTCTACTTCCGCGGAAAATGTCGCCAAGGCCAAGCGTGCTGCTGAGCGCAAACCCAATCCCTCTAAGAGGTGATATCGCAAATTCGCGATATCAGAATTCGCTATATGAGAAAAATAACAAAAAACGCCCCCGGGTTACAACACCCTAATATTATTACACGTTCCTCAATCAGATCTGTACGGCTCCTGTTCACCCAGTGCCATTACCGTTCCGACCTCTTATCATCTCCTCTCTTCCCCAGTTCTCCCTTCAACGGTAGACATTGCGTCTCCTTCTGCCTACTATTTCTCTCCTATTCGCCATTATTTCGACATCTCCCCAACCCCATCCGTCATGTCGAACCACAGTTCACTGGAAAAACCGGCTATCTTGACGATGGCCCGTGATGCATGGATTGTATGATCTGACGAATTTCTTCTGTCTCCCCTACCCCCCATTCTTATTCTTGTGATGCATGCGTCCCTCCTGTATCTGATATCTGCTTTTAATCAAGACTTGACGGCCGTGAATTTGTACATAGCGATGAGTTTAAAACAAAATGCGACTGGTTTGGCATAGATTATGGTTCTGAATACTTAGGTAGATTTCAATAGATCTTGTGTCAGCTACAACGGTGTACTTTGATACTATGTGCTTGTAATTATCTAAACTACAACGTAATCCCGTGCGAGGCCTGCATCTATGTAGTATGGAAGTATGTACGGAGTATACCATACAGATCTGTGACTAGATCTACACCATCTTATCCTTGAATCGTCTCCACTGGGCTCCAGGGGTGCTTTGCTTCTTAGGCTTACCTCTTTCTGAGAAATCCCCAGAGATCTTCAGCATGTAGGAGCATGACGACCTCATCGAAGAAATTATGTGCTTCATCGGAATCGACACCAACATCTGATTTGGATTTGGATTTACATTCGGATTCTGAGACTTGTTGATGATGATGCTTATATTGGAAGCTTTGGGGGGTATTTATGCATCCTATCTCATCGAGTGCTTTTTTCCTCTGCTGCTTTGTCCCCTAGCAGGTGTAGCATCCAAGCTCTGTATACGAGATAAGTCTTGAAGAGGTAGTTCATAGTACAGCGAGTTAAGCGGAACTGAATGATACAAAAGTGAATTATGTATCACCGTAGCGATATCCGTGATGAACTGCTAGTCGCAAGAATCGAATTTGATTTTACGGCAAGGGAGGTTCTCATAATGATGATATTGCACACTTGGAATATGGGCGACGAATCATGACGACAAAGGACCTCGTGATATGCCTCTGTGGGATTTCTAACTTTAGTTGATCATGCTGTTCGCTTTTTTCACGGATCTACTTCGTAGTGATTCAAATATCCTTTCTCTTCGGTCGTATCTTTTAGTTCAAGTGGCCATGGTATTCAGGATAATAACACAATGTTTTTTGGATGCCTCCTTGGATGCCGCTTTGTTTCTCATTTAGTGGAATGAAAATAGAGCAATATATGTACGGTGAGAAATACAAACCTGGATAATATACAGCTTTGATCACATAACCTCTTGCTTTATCCTCTTACTCCGCCTTGTGCCAGGCTCACCGGCATCATCCTTTGATTCCTTTGGTATCTGATTATTCGCCGGGTCCATAACTTTCACAGACTTTAAACCAGCCACGGGATCTTGAGTGGCATAGTAATCCGAGACAGCGATATTGCGGAGTACATATGCAGCCCTCTCAATATCGATAAAAGAGACAGGTCCGTCCCCAGACCTCTCTCCTACGCCATTGTTCAGCCGGGCCCGCAACTCTTGTGAAGCATTCCACAGATCTCGATACTCGCTCATATTGTACTTGGCAATCAACTCCCCATTAGGCTTCTTATGTTTAGAAGACTTCTGCTCCTTAGCATCCTGACCCTCTGGAAAATCTGTCAAACACAGCCAAAGGTACACATCGTCACTGTAAAAGGGGACCTGTTTCTTAGAATCGCTGAAGACCGTGGCGATAGATAAAATCAACGACGCAGTAGCCGGGCCGACTCCACGAATGGGCGCAGTAAGAGCATCCAGACTAGCTTTGGGGAATGCATCATTCGGCGCAACCACAGGATCTGCATCTGGGAGGGCGGCGAAAGCCGTAGATGTGGATTTGGTGATCGTGGCGACTTGGTTGCTTTTCACCATTCCCATGAGCATAGGACGGGAAACTCCATGTTTCCTAGAAGTAGGTCAGAACAAGCCTGAACCTATATGCGTGAGAACAGCAAATTGCTACTCACGTCTTCCATTCCATAATATCAATTAATTCTTCCTTGAGCAAATGCGCCCCCTCTGGCACACTTCCTTTCTGACCACCCTCATTCGCCCGCGCCGCGATAATCTTTGGCAGATCTTCATATCGCCAACGGTCAAGCTGGAGGAACTTATCCGTCTCTGCGATAATGTGCCTCTCCTGCGACGGATCGACCTCTGCCATCGTCTCCGCCTTGCGCTTTGATCCCTTCCCTGCTTTCGACTGTAGCTTTAGCATAAGCTTGCCATGGTTCACTCGCTCTACCGTTGAAGGGTAGTGGGATAGCAGGTTGCGGAAGGTCTCAAGGGTGATATGGCGCGGATGGAATGAAGCATGTTGTTTGTTGTCATCCGCGTCATTGGGGCGATCTTGGCTTTTCTCGGGCGGGACATGTAGTGCCCTTGTTTTTGTTTTGTCGACCATAGCGGAGGGGTACCAGAGCAAGGCAATTCTTTCTAGGAGACGTTCGAAGGATGTGTTGCATGGAGATCCCGAGGTCCATCTAAGCTGTTATCAGCTGATAAGCTTTTGTAACGCAGCGTCCACCCGTGGACGTTATAGGCCGTCTTTTATTTGGTATTTTTAATTTGATGTAATAGAGTACAGAAAACTCGCTCGCTTGGTCTCTCAGAAGTGTAACATTTGGATGGACAACAAAAAAAAAAAAACATACAACAGCATGTCGAAGGTGGTAGGCGGCTCGCCGCTCTATTCAACCCTCTTTAGATACGACGGTGCACATATTCCATGGTAGACATATTAGTATATTAGTAACTGCGATTATCGTCATAATTAATAATAGAACCCACAATATAGGGCAAGATTAAGGCTCTTTGGGAGTTTCTCCCTCTTCAGCTACGGAGATGATGTCCTTTCAAGATGTTCTTCCTCCAACTACACGGAGATACAGATATGAGGGGTACCATCAATGTCTTGGAGTTTTGGAACAAGAGTCCGAGAGATGGGAACGTGAAGAAGTTCCACTCGGATGCGCATATAACCCTTATTTCATTATGGATATTGACGAATGCTCCTTCCTTGAGTGTTTTGTAAATTCGGGAGATAAACTATTGATGCTATCATGGGAAATCTACGATCATGTCTCTCAGTCTGCTCTGTTAAAAATGGAGTCTTCAGCCCACGCCGTTGCCGCCGGAGCGTTTAACACCATCTTCTCTGCCTGGGCCAGAAGAGTGGTCGACCCCCTTCTCTCCCCCACAAGTACGAGAACTGTCCGCGGCCAGACACGAACCAAGAAGGCCGACATCTCTTGGAGCCCAAGAGAGATGCCAAATGGTCAATCGCATAAGTGGCCAACTTTCGTTGGCGAGGTTGCGTGGTCGGAGAGTCGCACCAAGCTCCAAGAAGACATCAGGTTCTGGCTGGACGATCCGGATAGTGCCGTTAATGCTGCTATAACCATCAGTGTGCTCCGCGGCAAGATAATGGTGGAGAGCTGGGAGAGGGGCTATGACAAGACTCCATCACCCAACCAAAAAATTGAAATTCTCCGCAACCCCCTTCCAGGCTGTCCTCGGGTCAATGGCCAGCTAGAGATACAATTTTCGGATGTCTTCTTGAGAGATAAGAGAGATGGGGAGAGCAATTTCCTTCTGACGGCAACAGATATGGACGAGCTTGCAAGCCACATCTGGGAATACCAATACCCAATTGGCGAGAAAGATAGCTCCCGCTAAGGCCTGGTAAAGGGCTTATGATACCTAGATGGTGTGGACTCATTCTTACCTGTCATTTCCCTAGTATTATACCTACTAGATGCCTTTGTATACCACCATCCTCGCCGGCTTCGGCACTATATCGTAAGTGTCTCTTTCTGCCTCAACATTCTTGGCAATTTAGATAGGAACGCCGAGAGAGGGGCTGGTAATCTATACCAGGACCACAATAATGCATGTCCCTACATAGATGAAGTCAGCAGGTAGGGGGGGGTCTGTCAGCACTTCAAGCACGTGTAGGGTATTCTGGGGAATGAGCTGAAGAGGCTGAAGAATAGTGCGATAAGAGGGACTTTCCGAACAAATCAAAAAAGAATATAACTAAAAACATACAACAGTGAGGATTCGCTGGTGGTCACCCACCCAACTACTAACTCACCGGCGTGTGGCTTAAGTACGGCTGAGCGGACGGGAAGCCCTGTTTTCCACACCCTATGGTCGTATGTACTTGTCTAGGTGCGGGAGAGGAATATATAATGCAGATGAGTAGGTGAATGTCTTACAAAACAAACAAACAAACAATTCATTAACGCCCGGCGGCTGAACCGAAAGGGCAACTATCGCTGATCTACTGTACATGTCCATCTGAGTTTGCTGTGTATCCTGCAAATGAATGTCTTACAGACAGGGTGAGAATCTGTGTGAGCATAAGGGGTAAATATTATTATAGCATTGCTGCTATTACTACATACACTATTACTAAATTTGCCACAGTATTCCAGGTTCTAGGAAAGAGATATTCAATTGCTTGGAGTTATACAAAGCCGTAACTTGAGGTTCCGGGTAAAATTATCGGAAAGTTATGCCCATGAGAAAAAGGTGCAGAAAATGAATTGATCTCAAGGTGATTTGTAGCTTGTTTATATGCAATACAACCTAGGAAGCTCATGATGCTATGCGGCATGTGAATCAAGTCCACAGAACTATTCAGGCTGTACTCTCTATCTAAAGAAGCTATAAGAGGAGAACGCCCAAAACGGACATCCCAATGCTGTAATATCTTTCATGATATAGGACATAAACGTCTTCAGTACCCTGGTTGCCGTCGTAGGTAAATCTTATATAGGAATAGATGTACAGAGTATTTATATATACATATATAAAAGTTTCCTTGAAATGCTTCATTTTTCGATCGTAGTCTGATGGCCCGATTAAGTTAGCTGCTGACAGCTCTCCACGGCCCCAACCCCCCTCTCTTAAGGATAAAATCTACAAACATACATGCCTCCTCCAAATCCTTTCCCTCGCTAGCTTTTAGAAACCAATAACACACACCTAGAAATGGCTAAGCAAACCCCTTATTACTTCTACGCCCCAACCTGGGACATCCCGCCCCCACCCACCGGCCCCATTCAGCTTGGGAATGTCCTCACCTCACTACGAACCCCCGACCAACCGATCTACACCGCCACCTTACCAAACTCCGACTCCGACGTCTTCTCGTCCGAGAAGAAGAATGTCACCTTCTCGCGCGAGAGGCACCGTGGAGGGAATTTCTCGATCCTGACACGATTTATGGCAGCAGTGTTGGGTGTCGGGGTTGATGTTGGGGTAGAAGTGGACCGTAGGTACGTACTTTCTATACGTAGCTGGGTTAAGTGATCAGGGCCCGGTTCTGTGGGATTTAGATGTGTGGTAGTAGCGGGATATGTATTTCTGGGGCGATTCTGCACATATCCGAAACTATACATGGAATGTGAGCTGACTATTTTTCATATATCTAGTGAGAACGAGGTATTAACCTTTGATACTATCACCACCACGCAGTTCATCCCGAGCACAGTCTATATACAAGAAAAATGCATTGATACATCGGCCGCGGTGCGGCGGTGGCTTGAACGTTCTCGGTACCGGAAGCCATTGTATGTCATTACAGGGATTAAGGTTGTGATGGGGGCCAAGATGGGGAAGTCCGAGACGGTGAGCAAAACGAGTGGGAACTTGGGGATTAGTGTGGATGGGACTGTTTGCAGTGGGGGTGTAGTCCCTATAGGTGGGGGTCCTGGGATCGAAGGGACACGGTCAAGGAAGATGGGGTTAGAGTGGGAGGATGGGGGGGATTTTGTGCTTGCTTTCCGTGTGAAGCGATTCAAGGTTGGGAGGAAGAACCTGGATGTGACGAGGGAAGATGATTATCGGAAAGGGGCGATGCTAGGTGTTGGCGCTGAGGAGAAGAACGCTTCGGTGAGTGTTGTTGAGGATGACGAGGTTGGGATTGAAGATTTGGAATGGGAAGGAGTAGAGGTGACGGAGGGAGATGATGTTCTTGTTGTCGGTATGCCGCGGGCCAGAGTTCAGGAATGACCATCTGATAATAGGAGACAGGGGAGAGGGGTGGATATGGTTGTTGGCACATATATACAACGTCGTGGATTGAGTATGCAGTCGCCACAGCCCTGTGGTGACCTAGGATGACTAGCTATTGGCTTATGATATCGCGCAACACATTATTGATATGTTCTCGGCCTTTGCCAAACAGGTTATCAGGAGAGCCATTTAAAGCCACAAAGTGATAGTCGTCCCGGGTTCGTGAATCTAGGCTATTCTTGGAGATTATCCTCAGCATAGCCTTCATTTTTGACTGTCGTTTCAACATGAAGGCCTTATCGGGGATATATATTTGAGCGTATTGTAAAAGAAACGCCGCGATAGCAACGGCGATGGGTGTTGCGTATGATGTGCCGGATCTATGTTTAATGCCCGAGGAATCCTCGCATAGATGCTTGGGCCAGGATGACTCCACATCCTCACCCACTGTTGCAAGATTGAGTGTGTCGGCCAGAGCAGTGGGGCTAAATGAGGATCGATTTCCGTTGGCATCTGTGGAATGGATACATATGACATTCTCGTCGCGGGCAGGGAAAGCCCGGTCTGAGTTTGCGCCACTGTTGGAAGCCGCTGCGAATAGAAGTACGTTTGCCGCATACGCACGTTGAATAGCAGACTCCAGCTCATCGTACCCCTCGATCTCGCGAGAAGGAAAGCCAAATGACATTGAGATAAAATCCACCTGCCACTCATTGACGGCATAATCAATAGCCTTTGTGCTGATGTCAGTTTCCTTCATGATCTAGAGAGGTTCACAGCGCATACCTTCGCAATGATACTGGGGCTGCAAGGTCTGCCGTCTGATACCTTCGATATGTACAGGTCTGCATCCGGTGAGTATTCTAAGAGTAGGCCAGCAATAAAGGTGCCATGTCCATTGTAGTCGTCGATCCGCTTGACGAGTTTCTCATTCATCCAGTTATACACACCCTTGACTTGCTCAATGGATGCATCCACATCAGGGTGGGTATGATCAATGCCTGTGTCCAGGATAGCAATTTTCACCCGATCCTTAGGAGGCTGTGTTGTATGATTGTCATATACACGCTTGAACTCCTGACGCCAATGATAGTAGTTGTTCCTCCTGCTTGGACACGAGAGTCAGTAGCTGGTTCCTAAGTTGTCCTGGCTGGCCTAGCCTGTCATCTTAGAGCACTCACTCATCTGTACCATGTTTCTCAGAGCCTTTTTCGTCATCAAAAAATCTCATGGATTTATATTCCAATGGCCCAGAGTACTGTTTATATGGCTTGGCCATCATATGGGGGATAGGTGATGGGATCATTTGCAAAGGGTCTGGATGAAGTGGAAAGTATTGCCGCTGTTGACGATAGACGTCCTTTAGATCGTAAGGCGATGTGAATTCGAATGGGGGCTTGGGCACATCTTCCCTAGGGTGGTCGGAGGGGGGACTGCTTCTTTGCTGCTTTTGAATGACCTGCCCCCAACTACCAAGATCTAGGGTCTGTGCGATGCGACCCAGGGCTTCGATGGAGATGTAGCTAAATGCCTGGATTAACTCATCTTCTAATGGTCGTACTATTTGTTGGTATATCGTTGTTCTTAATATCTGACCATCGAGCTTGACTCCATTGTCATCTTCCCAGACCTTGGAGTCCAGACATTTTTCAACGGCGTAATAGAACTGAGAGTTTTCTGGGATCTCGGATTTGCAATGTTGAAATACCAACTCTGCATCGAGGCTAGTGTGTTCCGACACAGGAACGTTGAATTTCTCCGCCAGCTTATCAAAGGTAGTTGCCAGATATAGCTCCATTAACATAATCCCTAAAGTAACAAGCTGTGGGCACTGGTGAAGCATTATATCGTCGGGATCGATGTCATCCGGGTCAAGATCATCCGGGTCAAGATCATCCGGGTCAAGATCATCGAGGCTCAAAGTGCCAGTGTCTCGGTCCATGGGATAACTTTGTTGGCAATTGTGAGTGTTATTTTGTGCCAGCTGCGTTTGGATGAAAGGTTTCAAAGGAATGGCCGCAGATGTCGTATGGAAAAATAAAATATTTGAAAGTCCCCATGTCGGAGGGAGCCACGGAGTTTCATGCAGATAAAGAACCGCATAGCCAAGTAGCACTGCAAGGATACGTTTTGTCTTGTCTGTAAGCGATCTGTATTGGTCCTGGATCAATTGCTGTAGTGAAACTGGCGCTTTAGTCTCATCAATAGTGAAGTAACCTTTCTCTGATCGCAGCTTCCACAAGAGTCCATCTTCGTCAATCTTTAACTTGATTCGGTCAAAGGGCTTTCGTTTCTTGATAGGCTCGCACAGCTTTTTCACTTTCATCGCATGAACCTTAGGTTTCCGAGTGCCTGGGACGTTGCTTCCAGCGAATGTGACCGCTGCGCCTTTGGAAAAATGCACATCAGCCTCGTGCCACTCTTCTTTCATGGAAAGAAACATTTCAAAACCGCAGAGGGGGTCAGTCGCTTCCTCGCCACTATTTGAAAGATATTGGAATGTCCCCAGACAAAGTCGAACGCCAAAGTCATGTGTAGGCTGACACTCGCAGTCCTTCAATTCGAGGAAAGCGCGAAATAGTGTCTGAGACGCATTCCAGGCCGCATACAAAGGTTGGCCACTCCGCTTTTTTTGCGTTGAACCATCTTCCCGAGGCCACGACGTAGGATCATTAGGGAGCTGGCGGATGATATCATTTTCCCACCGCTCGAAGAAATCAATCAATCGATCAGACTCGTCGGGGTCGCTAGTAAGATCGACCACCCGCAGCAGCAACTCTCTCTGTGGCCCATTACTATCGGATCGTGCTCTTTGCCATTTCTTGTTTAATGCCCACAGCCGAGGATATGCGGTCCGTGATAATCCTGGTTGGGTTTCCAGAACGTGCGCGCTGATGGTCGCCTCAAACCGAGCCAAGATACTGGCCACCAGAGGACTGTCATCTAGGGTAATGAGCTTTATACGGTTTATTTGGTCGCGAATAATCAGGCAGTGGGCCATGACACCGCTGTAGAAGTGTCTGGACTCTCTGGCTGCCTCATCGCTCCGAAGGTCGTGTACGATCTCTCGGATTGTCTCGGTTGTCCTCAAAAGCAGGGAGATATTTGTTATACCCTGATCTGATATAGTCGTCTCCGCCATGGTAGGTGATGCATCAAGCTTTGGGGTAATAACCTTCCGAGGTCGGGTCCACGGGTTGGTTTTATGCTTACGAGAAGGTTGGCGGGGTTGCCGTGCGGATCGTGCCGATGCTGACTTGCTCCCAATCTTCAAATTTGTGCGTATGCTACATTAACAGGTGGACTCTGGCTTTTTCAACTATAAGATTTCATTCGATTTGTCTTCGCCCACACATCAGTTCTTATCGAGTACTGGTGAAGAGCGTCGATAATGGCCAAGACAATCGCAGACGCAGCCAGGCTCTGTCTCACTTCGTTCCAGCAATGTATCCAGCAGGCGGCATATATCTCACCGCGAGTGATATCTCTGGTGGAAGATCAAATGGCCAGATTCTCGTTATGGACGGCCAATATAGGGGTTTTTGCCCCAGGGCGAGCCTCCTTAGATCACCGCCTCCGGGAGGCACTAGAGGTTCGTGAAGTTATAGCGGATCTTTTTGAGGCGTTGTATGATCGAATTCAAGAGAGTACGTTAACTCCGATACACTTTCACGGTGCCGGTTGGGCTTGCTAAGAGAGAATAGGCTCCTCCTGTCTCGAGGCCTGTGCTAGAGCCCAGCCAGAAGACGCCGAAAACGACGCAGTCGACCAGATTGGGACGATTATGAAGGATATTGCCAACCGAATAGTTCTGCTCCATCGCCTTTCGAATACCATTCGAAGAGCCAGCAGCAATGCTCGAAATGATAAAGCGGCCACCTCATCTCGAATTTTGGACGACGAGGGAAACGACGCAGAGCCGGTACTGGAAGCCATTTTCGCTAACTACATCCGTGATAAGTTCCGCGAGATTGATGAAGTTATATTGCAGCGGCTTGGGTCAGCAATGGTGGTGCGGCGGAAGAGAGTCTTGTACAGAAGACAGCGGTTCGGGAAGAATTTACTTCGCGTTGCGAAGACAGGCCCTCCACCGATTGTTAACCTTCCAACAAGTCATTACCCACAGGTTGCTCCTAGGCAGGAGGCGCTAGAGCGCCGTGATGGACCTGGAGACACTTCAGACACCAGGACCAAACCCAGCGGGAAATCGCGTACAGCGATTAGTGCGACTACGCTAGTCGTGGATAATTTCAGGAAAGCCTCAGCCCCTTCAAGAGTTTCAACTACCATGACTGTTGCTTTGAATAGTCATGAGGAGCTACCATTTCCAGTTGCGCCTTTAGGTGATGTTAGACGGAGGTACAAGAAGATGAAATGCGCCAGGGAGGAAGAGTATCGAATATCACTTAATACCCTGTCCACCGAAAATTTCAAGTCGCCCGCAGACTTTGCGAGCGCCAAAAACAAGGCCAAAGCTACCCTCAAGCAGGCAATGCATCGAGATTGGTATGAGTGTCTTCAGGCTGTAGTAGAGGTTGCATGTCCATACTGTTTATACACCATCCCGGCATCAGAGGCAGACGACAATACAAAATGGAAGTAAGTTATCGCCCTAAATTGAAAGCCCATTCCCCCTTTAAACCTTCTATGTAACAAATACTGAATCTTATTAGATCGCATGTCAGGAGTGACCTTGATGCCTATGTTTGCCTGTTCAAAGAATGCAACAGTCCAGATGTGTTATACCATCACAGTGAAGAGTGGTTAAGCCATATGCGTGAGCATGCATTGCGCTGGCGCTGCAACTCGAAGTCCCATGAGCCGCTGATATTTGACTCAAAAGAGACATATGCCAGTCATGTACGAGACACTCATGGGGCAACACTCAGTGAAGCACAAGTCCAGGTCCTTGCGGAAAAAAAGCGCGACCGATTAAGCCCCTTTTTCAATCATGTCCACTATGCGGTGTCACTAAAACTACCAACGGAAACCTCGAGGAACATATTGTCGGTCATTTGAGATTTCTGGCTTTGAAGTCCCTACCCCCCTATGACGATGAGGCGTCAGAGTACTCAGATATGGATGGTGCTACCTCGCGCGCCTCAAAGCCTCATAAGAGAAGTACAATTTACAATGACCCGGAAAGGTCCGTGGAACCATATTTTGAAGATAACGGAGAATGTGCGGCTGTTGAAATGTCTGGTGACATTGATACAACAACGTTGATCCTTTCCGACAAGGATGGTTTTGTGGAGTCTGACAAAGGCTTATATTCTGGGCTGCTAACAGAGATCCCTGCTGAAAGGCCCTCAATCAATGAGACCCCCACCAAATACCAAAGGCAGAATGAATGGGGTCTTGTAATCGACCGCATCAAACCATTTGCACATGTCGAGAGCGACCCTATCCTTCAGGGCCTGGCGTCGAAGCAGCTAGTCTCTCCCCCAGTGACTGTCAGTCCCAATCAAGATGATATCAATGCTCGGTCTGTAAATCAGGATCACACTCCTGGAGAATGTGGCACACAACTCAAAGGGAAGGCTGGGTCGGACCGCGAAAGCGACCATGTGCCCTCTTCTGTTTTGAGAGGGTCTCCAGAGTATACCTCCGATATTGAACAGATAGGTGGGTTACCTGTCCTGGGTGACACGCAACATATCAATACCTCCATAGACGCGCAGATTGGCAATCTTGAGAAGAGTGAGTGGGAGAGTGTCGATTGTGTATTAGTTCCAGATACACCAAGCCCTATTTCTATAACAACAGAAGTCTACACACGACGGTCTCCACCACCTTCGCCAAGCCTCACCTCTTTATTTAATCATCGCTTAAAGCATGACACAGATTCAGACTTGAGCGAAGACGTGGGAGAAGTCAACCATTCTCTGGACGCTGGTAGTGATGGGCAGAAGGCGACCTACGAATCTACACTGGTTGAGAATGATGATTCAAATACTTTAGCGGCCCAAGAGGAGCTTCACATGCCCACCACAGACACCTTCAAAAACCTTGACTTGGACGATATAATTTCACGCTTACTCGATTCCACCGGGCCCGCCAAAAGGAGCCCCCCGTTAGTCACGAGGAGATCATCAGTATATGCGCTGCATCGCGGGAAATTCTACTCGCGCAACCTATGCTTCTAGAGTTGGACGCGCCCGTGAACATTGTTGGTGACATTCATGGCCAGTACACCGACCTAATCAGAATTTTTGAGCTGTGCGGTTTCCCCCCGACTACGCCGTACTTATTTCTGGGTGACTATGTCGACCGAGGAAAGCAGGGCCTTGAGACAATTCTTCTCCTGCTATGCTACAAGCTCAAAGACCCAGCTAACATATGGTTGCTCCGTGGAAATCATGAATGCGACAGTGTCAGCCGTGTCTACGGCTTCTACGACGAGTGCAAGCGTCGGTGCAATATTAAGATCTGGAAGGCGTTAGTTGACGTATTTAACTGTTTACCTGTTGCAGGTATCGTTGCAGAGAAGATTTTTTGCGTGCACGGCGGCTTATCCCCCGCCCTCTGGCACATGGATGGTATTCGCCAGCTTCGACGTCCGACTGATATCCCTGGTTATGGCCTGCTCACTGACCTAGTTTGGAGCGACCCAGCTGACATAGAAGGGGACTGGGGACCGAATGAGCGAGGTGTGAGCTGGTGCTTTGGCGGGGGCATTATCAGGGAATTCCTTTCGCGCAATGAGTTTGATCTGATATGCCGGGCGCATATGGTGGTCGAGGATGGGTATGAGTTCTTCGCTGACCGGCTCCTGGTGACTATTTTTTCTGCGACAAATGTAAGTGCTACTCACTTCCTTCTTCTTCTCACCGTGTCTTGCGGGCTTGCGGTCAGATTTCTCACACCGATGACATGCAGTATTGTGGCGAGTTCGATAACTTGGGGGCTGTTATGTCTGTGTCGGAGAACCTACTCTGCAGCTTTGAACTCCTGAAACCTGAGACGCTCCTAGACGCCCAAGGGTTGCGCCTACCGCCATTCCTTTCACCGGGAAGCCCGTCGGAGTTGGAACGCCGATCAGAGTTAGAAAGTCCATCAGACTCAGACCCCCGGTCAGAGTTAGAAACCCAATCAGAGTTAGAAAGTCCGTCAGAGTTGGAAATTATGGGGAATGATGAGTTGAGGGACCAAACGCAGGCAGGAGAGAGTTAAATTGGAAAGGAAACAAAGCTTCCAACTATCTGTATATGAACTACTGATGATCTAAGGTATGCACACCAAAAAAAGTGTCTGCAAGTTTTATAAGATTAAAAGATTCTGGTAAGCCAAGAGTCGACACTGACCAATGTAATCCACAAGCGAGTCGGTGTTACAGCCATCGAAGGACGTTAACGGGAAAAAGCGATTGGCACCGATCACCATGGATAAGATGGAGGAATTATAGCACAATAGCGAATTATAAAGCCATGACAATCTCAAGGCCTGTTATAGGGCAATGAGATACCATGTGACGATGATAAAATCGCCAACAGATCCCTACGTGTGGGAGAGAAAGATGGAAAAAAAACCCCCGATTTATAACCACCTGGGCAATCGGCTATGAGTAAACGCTGTTTTAAAAGTTGCGTGAGAGAAAGGCAATATACAGGGTGAGAACTGTGAAAAATATGAAAGAAATCCCCCCAACTAGACTCATCTTCTAGGAGGGCTTAAGAGCCGAAAAACATAAAGACCACCCCGCCTATCGTACTAGCCACGAAAACCACAGCCAGAATGCCAGCTCCTGCTTTATCTGCTATTGTGATAGGGGCCAACGGTGCAGGACCCTCACTTTCCCTATTACCAGCACTCGGGTCGCTTGTACCGTTTCCTCCCGTTACCGTCGAGACTGGTTTTGAAGATGTGCCGAGGAATTTCACCATAACAGCGCTCATCATCTGACTACCACTGATTGCATTCTCCATTTGATTTTGTCCATCATACCCGCCATACCAGCGGTTACCACAGAGGTTTTTGCCGTCGCCAGTGCATGCCTTTGCAGCACCTTCGGCAGAAACTTCGAGTCTTGGTATGATCTTCTCTGCAAGAGAAGGGATGATCAATGCAATATCTGCAAGCCAGGACACTGTAAGGCCTTTGAAAAGTGGACCATTCGCGTCTTTATAGCATTGGCCCACGGCCTCACACCGCCAGTCGGTGATCACACCCCCGTGCTCAGGTAAGAAAAATGTAGTAAACAATGAGTCCATTAGGTTGTTTGTGATATCCAACCATTTAGTATCGTTCGTCTATGATGATGTTTGTTATTAGCATGTCAAAACAGGCTGCGGTGAGTCTTTACAGGGGTGGGAGGTAAAACAAAAAAACAATACTTACATAGGCATACATATAAGCAGCACCAGACAGATAGGTACCGTAGTTGTAGGTCCATCGGGTATGATCAGGAAGACTGCAGCCATCGGGGCCCCCAGTGCCTTTGCTGACACTATCTGCCACTGCCCAGGTTTTATTGTTGACCAAATTTACCGAGGTAGACCAGTCCCAGACTTTCTCGGCCCACGTAGCATACTTCTCCTTTTGAGTAAACCAAGCGATACGTGCCGCAAGCATGAAAAAGCCACCGTTTGACACAGCGTTCTTCATGGTATAACCACTTTGCCAAGTTTCCTTCTGCCAGCGAAGACCACCTCCGCAGATAGTCGTCTCCCATCCTTGCCCATTTGGCGATGTCTGGCTATTGAAAACGCCCTGCGCAAGGGTGAGCCAGGTGTCGCCAGTTGGACGATTAGGGAACTTATATTCTGCTGCGGTAATCGCCGCGAGGCCCCAGAACATTTGATCGTCATTTCCCTATAAAACGGTCAGAATAGTGAGTACATATCTTGAAAGGGATACGTACTACGCCGATCGCCCATGAAGGTATGTAATCTCCACCCGCGCCTCCCTGGTGTTGCATCCCGATGCTGACTTGCTCGTTATAAGCTGTGTCGTTTGTAGCATGCCAATAATTGAGACATGCCAGGAACAAAGCAGCTCCTGTCCACCAGGATCTTGAGATAAAACCTGGGTTGTCCGTTCCGTTTTCTTTATACCATGTCATCATGTTGTAGGCGGCAGTGTTCCCGGCGTCCTTGATCGATTCTACTCATTAAAAAGACCATGTAATTAGCAATTCAGCCTTTGGAACGATAGGAGAATATATATTCCCATGATTGAATCAATCTCTCACCCTCATTGTTAATATCCAGGTTAAGCGCGTAGACGTGGCTGGTAAATGGTAGAATGTGCAAGGCCACTATGGCAATATGCCCCGCACCGAGGAACTTCATTGTCCTCAAGGTGACCGTAGGTACCGAGAGTAGCCAAGGGATCAAGTTTCTTGGCCGGTGCTGTGTTGTTAAAGACAAGAATTTCGGAACCTGGGAAAGGAAATGTCAGCTTAGAAGCGAACGAGGCGTAGCATCAAGTCAGCCGATCTCATTGGAGTACATATCTCTAAGCGGGACCACTGAAACGGGACCAACCCCCCTTAGTGTGTGTTTTGACCAAATGATTTGTTTACTAGTCAGTATACGGGCGGGGGTCCTTTAGAGGCTCCTATCACGTCGCGTATTACCTGTCTTACTCCAAGTCTTTTCGAGGCTCCCGCCAACGCGGAGCTACGCGCGCAACCGTTTTCAACCTTCCCCCTTTGCCCACTCCGCAAGTCTCAAGAACAGGCCCACACATGCAGGGCTCTTCAGAGCTATCATGGTACCCTGCCGAGCGTTCCGGTGAGCCCCACAACTGACAGTGTCCTGGCGAAGAATATGACTAATCACAGGGATATCCACGGAATGGCCCTTGATTTTCCTTGGAGCTACAAAAGTCCACAGGCCCTACTTTGTATTCATCCTAAGGTCCACGTGTCTGACCTCGGCCCGTGACCCACAGGGCCCGGACGATCGATCTGGTCAGGGACGAACTCCCAACTCGGCAATCTTTTAGCAAATCTATTTTTTAGTAACCAGGAATGTCACTTAATTATATTCTGAGCTATAGGTACCTAAGATCTAGTGAAGAACCTCATAACTCTGCAGAAGGGAGACAATTCCAATCCTCCAGCTTCACTATGATTCTACGTCATATTTGAAACCATTTCCAACTGCTGTATCTAGTTTGCTCCCCCCAAGTCTCTTCGGCTTTGACAAAAATATATCCACTGTGTAGCTGCTGGAATATGTTTTGCTGACCAACCAGCTCCCCTTCCCGTTCCCGTTTCTCTTTCCAATGAACACCTTGTATATCGCTCTACTGCCTCTGTACTTTTAAACGCGCTTCCTCTCTGATCTCATATTCGCGCATGGAGAAAGCCAGTAAGATCTGCCCAAGTGGGTCCCTATGGCTTTCATTTCCAACATGGAAAGGCGCATATTCGTTCATTTTCAGAAAGTTAGATCGAGGCGACGACTTCTGGCTCTGGGCAGTTGGAGTCGAAATATTTGGGCCCGGGGTGGTCTCACGAATATAATGCACATATCCAGGATTGAACTGTGCGAAGGTCGGATAGATAAACTCACGGTCCTGGGAGATGAGTAGGCGACTATACGATAAATCACGTATACATTTGATTTTCTGCCAGGTGAAAAATCAACTCCCTTACCCAGTATCCCAACACCAACCTCACCAGCCAACAATAAACAAGACCAATAACAACAGATTTTATTTAGCTTTGCTACACCAGCTATAAAAACCGTCATAAACCCCAAGCTGTCGTCCCTCTTTCCATTATTCCGGCGGGATAATTATCCAGCGAACCGCAACGCCTACCTTTCTATCGTGACCGTCTAACGCACATTATGGAACCCCCCAACACAGAGAATGAGCGTAAAAGGACACAGTTTGACAAAGGTCAGATTTACGTCAAATCCGCCCACATCGCTACTAGGAAGCTCCTCGCTTGCCTCCTCTCTCGCAACAACCAGAACAAATTGCCCATCACCACCACTAAACTAAATCTAGTCTCCGTCGATGCAAAAGACTATGACCCATGCTTTGTGAAGCCATTTCCTCATGGAAAAATGAGGGGATATTTTCCCTAGTTCTTGCGTTAGCGGAAAATACCATCAACGAAAACAATAAAGTACTGTATGCGCAGATATGAGATAATAAGACCCCATAAAACCCAACCAACCCCATATCCTTAAACCAGAAGCAGTCCCCTATTCCGGGTGGAAGATGGCATTAGCCTCCAACCCACTATACAATTTTGTCGGATGTTCTTCCTCGAAATTCTCAGCCTCAGAATCGGAGAGATCCATGCCATCATCAATATCAATGCTCCTCGTAGCCGCGGCTCTAGCAATGATTCCATGTGCTTTAGCATTAGCGCAGTTTTGTTGGCGGATAGACCCGGTAGCTTTTTTAGATGAGTCGTTGGGGCAGTTGTTATAGCAGATGAAGTCGTATGAGTGTCACTTTCTTCTTTGGGTGTGTAGAGGTGATGTACAGGGTGAATTTTGGGGGTTTCCCATGTGCTAAATAAGACTTACTGGTTATATCATATCCATGCTACTAGTACAATGACAGCTCCAGTCGTCCGGTGCACACTTCTCCAGGTTAGATTGCATGTGCATTGACTGGACCTACCTTTCTGAAGCACATGTAATACTTATCACAGTATCTGATAATGTAGTTGTTGTTGCATCCGCAGAGGCGAGAGTAGCGACTACTAGGGTAAATGGAAGGACGTATTTCGAGAAAGGCATTTTCAAGGGGATTCTATATATAAATAGGTATGATAGAAGCGAATAGACATCCATGGGACGGATGGGAATATAGATATAAGCGTAATAAAGGCCCCTGCTGCATTTCTATCAAAGACAACACATTCCACTCCTACTGTCTTCATTTGTGGAGAAACTCATTTGAAGGCGCACGAGGAGTTCCTATGTGGAAATATAGATCTCAGATTGCGTAGCGATGTAGAAAGCCTTCTTGATTATGTCTATATAGGCGATAGTGCTATGACAACATTGAAGATCAGCTACGTCTATGCAAGAGAGGGCTAGTCAATGCATTGCTATATAGGGATGTAGCAAAGGGGCCTTGACATACGGCCAGCAACTAGGAGCTGGTAGGAGGAAATAAGAAGCTACACGGAGTAATTCTAGCCACAATATTACATTCTTGACTACCTTCGGCTAGGGTCTTGGGTCTAGATAGATGCACCAATAGGGAGGATTCCAGAATGTGGAGGATCGGCGGGTACCTGCAGGTTAGTCTGTTTCATTGGGGCAGTAGGCAGTTTTACATATTAGATGGTGGGATTGTCTAGGATTGAATGCTATTGGTAGGAAAGGAAAACCGAAAAGCAAGATTATTGCTCCACCCACCAAGTCATTCCTACAAATCAAGGCAATTTTACACATAGAATCTGAGGACCTGTCCTTGCGATCAATCACGAAATTCTAGGGATCACGGGCCCCTGCCCGCGTTTATGAACGCGGACATCAAGTCCATCTGCTTAACAAACGACACATTCTCCATGACTAGATCTTGATCAGGATATACCAACGAAAGGGAGGAGCTCAGGAATAAGCTTTCTGGTCTCCATTAGGTTGATATTCTTTCCAATACAAGTACGTGATCCGTGACCAAACTGCACATGGCAAACAAGAACACTATATAAGTATATCGTGTGAAGAATGAGAGACTAAGAGAGAATAATTACTTTGGAAAGGTCCCACGGCGCCAGGACTAGTTCTCACTTAAGCATTGAACTTATTAGCTAACTTATTAACTATGGCTATAA